>CM031864.1:26327238-26513123 GCA_018697195.1 Certhia americana | reverse complement strand
ACCCTGGAGTGCAACTAAAGTAGATCTTGGACTCACACAAGTGTCTGTGAGAGTCCAAACTTTCCAAACACTGTGTGGGGATGAACTGCAGCTCAGGTGGAGGTCTCTGATGAGCACTGACATTTAAAGAATCCCAGAATGTTATGGGTTGAAAAGGACTTTAAAGCCCGGTTCCATCCCCTGCCATGGGAGGGACACCTCCCACTAGCCCAGGTTGTTCCAAGCCCTGTCCAGCCTGGCTGTGGACACTTACAGGGGTCCTGAGGCAGCCACAGCTTCTTTGGGCACCCTGTGACAGGGCCTCAGCACCCTCACAGGGAATAATTCCTTCCCAATATCCCACCTGACCCTGCCCTCTGGCAGTGGCAAGCCATTCCCTTTGTTCTGTCCCTGCAGGCCCCAGTAAAGAGTCTCTCTCCATGTTTGCTTTCACCTCCTTTAGGCACTGGAAGGCCACATTCCTCATCTACAGGCCAAACAAGGAAATCTGAGTTCAGACTCCTTCTGGAATGGGACCCACACTCATTTTGTTGTGCTGATGAACTGCCACTACAACACCAAGTCAGCCCTGGTGCTGCACTGCAGGATTGATACCTCCAGGTTTGGATCAGTACCTCCAGATCTAGACACAGATTTCCTCCAATTGTCACTTTGAACTTGCAATCCTCACTACAAGCTGGGATTTAACTGGGATTTGACTCTCTCTGCAGCTAAACATAGTGCTGATGAAACTCTTCATCTTCCTCAGCCATTTGTCACCTGATGTGTTCTGATCCGACTGCACCACAGCCAGGAATCTTCTTTGGAAGGTTTTGTATTGTTTGATTGAGCAGAACCCCAGAACTCTTCAGAGAATTTTACAAAATTCTCTGAAGATTATATATATATAAAGCCCATGAAGCCTTGGAAGGTGCGGCAGTTTCACTCTCACCAGGTCTGTCACCATTTATTAGCTGGTTTCAATGAAAAGCAGAAAACTTGACCACTGCCTGACTTTAATTTTGATGGAAATGATAATATTAGGTTTCATCCTGAGTTCCTAGGGTGCCTTAAAGTTTAACTAACACTGAAATGCATCTTGTCTTACAACTGCTAGGAGAAGGAATTGCTCCCTTGCCCTGTTTTGCCCCAAGTATCCCTGTAGTGATCATGGTGAAAATGCTGATAAACAAGTGACCACATTTCCCCTCCTCCCAACAATGTTTCAATCTGAATTCAAACTTACTTTATTCCCTATTTAGAGGAAAACAGCCTCCCCTGTCAAACAGGCTGACACGAACAATTATTGCCAGAGTTAACTTCACACTCACGGCAGAATTTGGCTGGAGATTCCATCGCTGTGGGGAAAGAGGAAGACAAACACTGTGGATCCTTTTACAGCACCCTCACAATGATTTACTGCAATACACTGAATTTCTCCACTTATTTTGGTCATTTAAACTAAGCAATGAACAGGTTGAAGGATTCATTTTAATCCTTTAAATTTAATAAAAAGCAGTTAGAAAAATTGTTTGAGAAAAAGAAATCTCTTTCCTTTGGAAATATCTTCTTGGAATATTTTGAATGTATATTGAATAGTAACTTACCACTTTTTACAGTGAACAGAGAGGCAGAATCACCTTATCTTGTGTCACTGTTTATTCACTGCTTTGTTCCCACAGTGGGAATTTTTTCTAGCTGCATCATCATACATTTTTATATTATAAAAGCAATTTACTGTCACCAGGAAACACTTCCTCAGCGGGGAACAGGACACAACTAGTTGCTGTTTCTCAGGCTGGAGGTGTAATTACTGAGCACTTCTTTCTTGAACATTCTATGAACTGTGAAATCCTCACTGTGATTAACACTAATGACAGACCTTTCCTGCTCCAGCAGGCAAGAGGATCCATCAGAAATTATAAAAGACAATGTGTGAAAATGAAGAAAAAATTTTAAATAGGAGTTAAAGTTCATTTGAATTAATTCTTGATTAGTTTCCTCTCCATAAAATCTTGAAAATAATTATCCACATGTTCCTATAAAACTCCAATTTATTTAAGATTTTAAAAAATGAATGTAGAAAATACAGACAGCTGGGTGAGAATCTGCATTCATTGTGAACAACTGAACACAGTTTCTGAGCACAGGAAAAGGACAAATGCCTCTCAGCAAGTTAAGTAAGATGTAAATTAACTGAGGAAATTTATAGTATTTTATTCAAACAGGACATTTATAATTGGGGTATCCAAGGTCTGTGTATTTGGAGCCCTGTGAACACAAATGGTAGGGAAAAGAGTTGAATGAAACCTGATGCTTTTTCTTTGAAATATCTCTGAACTAAATTTTCAAGTTTGTACAAAATTTTGTAAAAAAATTAAACTTACACCTAAAAGTCTGTGACAGAAAATGTGTGCAGTGAGTTCTGCACAGAAACAGGTGGAATTGGAATTAAAGCAGAATTTAATTATTTAAAATTCTAGAATTTGGAGTTTTATCTGTGTATTTATTCTTTAGAACAAACAATATCTTCCAAAATTCAGGTGAATAAGATTTGTTAAGCAGGAGTTTTCTTTAATGAGAGTAATATTTATATCTAATTAATTAGGAAGCAACATCAGAGAAATAAATTTTTGTGAAATGTGCAAATACTTCATGGCTCAGATACTCTGTGTGGTAAGATTCCATCATGAATCCCAAATCAAGGACATGAGGTACGAGTTGGTAGACAGGAAAATGTTGGATTGGGATCTTGGGAACTCTGGATATTTTAAGACCCTGATACCACTGACCTAAATGGGACATGTTTTTGTTGACTTACTGCCTATTGCTGGAAGTGATTTTTTGGAGGGGGTTTGGGTCTGTTTTTATGGGGTTTTTTTTGCTGGTTTTTGTTTTTGTTTTGGGGGTTTGGGGTTTTTTTTTGTTTTTTTTGGGGGGGGTTGTTTGTTTGTTTGGTGGCTGGTTTGGGGTTTTTTGTGGGGGGAAAGAGGGAAATAAGTAAGATTCTGAAGTGAAGTGCCACAAGATTTCAGATCCTGAAGTCAAAAACATTTTTAGTTTCACCTCTTGATTCATGATAAAAGATTTTCAAACTTCATTAGACAACAGAAGTTTTGATTTCTAAGTAGCCACACCCCCTCTAAACACCCTAAAAGAGCTTTTGGAAGCTGTGAATGTTCCTTTCATGAATGTTGGAAATCTCAAGAGCTGAATGCAATGCAAACACTTCAGCAAAGCATCTGGAGACAGGAAATCTTATGATTTTCCAGTATGAGCAATAACATTGTGAGCAATAAATTTTCATAAAACATAATTGATTTTAAACAATAGTAACTATATAATAGTAGTGGTAGTACTTTAAAGCCTACTACAAATGCTCCTATCTGCAGACAGAGAGAAAGGCCTAATTAAACTGAACTGTAATGGGGTTGGAGCAAGCAGCATGGGATTTGACATGTTATGAATTCATTCCCAGATTAATTGAGAATACCCTTTCTGTGGTCTCCAGATTAATAATAAGAAAGGGAAGAAAAAAAAGACATGAAGGTAATTTATTTGCTCTTTCTGCAGTACTGACATTTTTCACCTTAATGAGCACTTAAAATGTAAATTATACAGTCAACTTAAAAAATAGAAGAAAAGAGGTGTGTGAGGCTTTTTTCTTATTTTTCACATCAAAAATAGCTACAGTTACCATAAAAAATTTCAGAGTTTTACTCCAGACTTTGCCCAAATGCACTGGGCATCATCAAATACCTTAAAACACTCTTGGAGTTTCCCTTCAAGATTAAGTGGGAAAGCGAAGTCTGGAAAAGTTTTCACTGTGTTACAAGATGTACTTATTGAACTTTCCAACAGGTACATTGCTAAATATTAATGACACAAAAATCTGAAATTTCCAAGGAGATGAATTTAGATGAGTTTAGAAGATGGGAATCAGATTAAAATTACCTTAAAACATTGAGCTGTCCAGCTGACTTTTATCTTGATTTAGACCTGAAAGTTATGAACAAAGTTGTTTTTTCACTTTAGCTGAAGACAGAAAATTCTTCAAGAATAGTTTTAGGGGGGTTCCTCTGTATTTTGGGGTCTGGGTTTGGGTCTGAACATCACTGAGCTTAGATTGGGCTTCTCCTACTACAATTTTGAAGAGTCCAGACCTCTGTGAAGCTGCTTGACCTCCCCACTCACCTGCCCAAGTCCTTTTATTGACACCCAGTATGGAATTACCTCATGGTTTATAAACTCCTTTGAGGTGCTGATGGCAAAAGTGCTTTAGAAACCAGGTGCTATTGATAATTATGATTATGCATTTATTTCATAAACCTCATGAAGGGAAGATTTGTTTCCAGCTTCAGCAATTTGCACTGATCCACCATTTAAATTAAACCTCAGGAGTTCCATTTGCTGCCTTTTGTTGCTTGCTGCTAATTGATTCTCTTCTCCTGCTTGGGTCATGAAGACAAAATGATGCCACCAAAGAAAACACACCTTAAAAACAATTACTTCCCATTAGAAATGGTTCACCTATTCCTGAACATCCTGGAGAGCTGCATCCAAAGGAAAATGATGAAGATCCCTGAATTATATGTATTTTGTGCACTCATTTTCCCAGTAATATGAAGGATATTTATGTGTTTCTGGTTTGGAAGATGTGATTCGCTAGAAATTACCTGGAAAGCTGCATAAAAAGGTTTAATAAGGCTACAAAAGTGAAAGAGATTGATATCTGTGAAGGAAAATGTATTAAGGAAAAACAAGGAACTGAAAAACCACCTTAAGAATTTGAGTCCAGTAACTGGTTTGTACTTTGTTCCCAAGATTTATGATCCTCTCTGAGAAAGCCCACAGAGTCTATGAATAATAATTTGGAAAATAACTATTGTCAAGTTAAGAAACACAAGAAATTATTTCTTTGATAACAGATTTTATTACTATTTTTACAAGCTTTTAGTGTTATGGATACAACACCATAATTAAAATCTTCTTCCCATCTTCTAAATTCATGTCCTGGGAAATTTCAAATTTTTATAGCAGCAATATTTAGCACTATACCTGTTAGAATGTTCAATAAGAGCATCTTGTGACACACTGGAAACTTTTCTAGACTTCTCTTTCCCACCTAATCCTGAAGGGACACTCCCAGAAAGAGAGTCTGACCCTGGGATCAAAGCTAATCCAAGCTGCTTTAGTATTCTGAGCCCATTTGTTTTTGTTTGGGTTTTTTTTTTTTTTCTTCAGGAATTCCCTACAATTTTGATAAATGGCATTTCTTCTCCGTGGGCATTTGCTTCCTACCACTGAAATTCCTGTAATATCATTACTTTCCATTTTTTCCCTTGTCTGTTTATCTTGGAGGCAATGGATGTCTCTTATTATGTGGTTATAAACTTAAACAGATCCTCACCAGCAGCTCAAGCATAAATCAAGCGGAAATTACAACAAACATAAGCACATCGATAAGAATAATAAAAATGGGTTCTGTAAGAAAACTGCAGCATTTCCAAGCCACTTAGATCCCATCAAGTGATTTTTGTTCTACTTTTTCCATGTCAGACATGATCCATCTCATCTAACACATCCCTTCAATGCACAGTGCTTGTAGGACTCTGCCAAGGAAATAAAATACTGATTTAAACAAAGCTAAAATGTACCCTACCTCAGGGTACATTGCTCTGAGATTCCACTCTAAACTTTAGCTGGAAATAAGTGGGAAGCTCTTTCCTCTCCTAGTCCAGACGTTTTACAATCTGAAGTACTATATAAACCAATAAAATATTAATTGAATGCATGTCATAATAAAGTGATGAAGCAAAAATGAAAATTTACTTTAACTATAAATCTCCATGTTATTTTAATATCCAAATGTTTAAAACTAACCCATATTTTTCTTATAAATATGTATATATTTTTTAATTGCTATTTCAAACTAAACACTTATTGAAGTACTTTCAATTGCAATTCCATTTAATTTTTTATAACATTGGAGCTTTTTTTCCACAAATGAAGTCTTGGACAAGTCCTGTGTTTGTCTAATTGCCTGGACTAGGGTAAAATTAACATTTTTTTGTTTATCAAGACAAATATTTTTTAGCCAACTTAAAACCAAATATTGTCTTTATGCTCTTGTTCCTCTCCAATCCCCCTCAAATCCTGCTTCAAATCAAGTTATTGGCCTGCTACAAAACTTATTCTATAAATGACAAATGCAGACAAGAAATTACAGAGAAAAATTTGGACCTTTGTTTACCAAATGTCTCTTTCTTTGTTCCTTTTGTGCCTTTGCAGCCACAGTTTTCTATGGATAAGCTGATGTTTGGTGCAGCCATTTTAGGTGTAATTAATGTTTTTGTGGAACAAACACCCCATCAGCACTTTCAGGGCCATCTGCAGCTCTGGGGTTCCCTAATTACCTGTCAGCTTTTGATGGTGTCTGTGTTGGGTCAGGACTTTATTCCTGGTTTATGGCAAGCAAAGCAAAGGGAAAATGAATCGTGTTGTTTTCAGTGCAGCTTTTATTAAATTCGTCTGAAGTTCTTTTTCTCCCTTGTTGGTTTAGAGCTCTATTGCAATTCTATTCTAAAACAATTCTGTAAACTGCCTGAGCACACATATGAGCATGTGTATTTGTATATATGATTGCACAGACATAGCCTGGTGTTTCCAGTGGTCCTGGACTTTGTAGATATCACTGGAAAATCCTGAATTGCTATAGAAAAAGCCCTTCCTTCAGAATTCAGGAATCCCTGCAGCAAGTTTGCAGGAAGGAGAAAACTGATAGAAGCTCTCAGGCCATGATCAATGTGCTAATTTCCAGCATGAATGAACTCTCCAGAGTTCTTCCTACAGATGCATATTTATCTCCTGACTAAATCAATATTTGTCCTACAGAAAACTATTGATAGTCCCAAGGTTTTTTATAATACAATTGTACAGCTTTCAATTGCTCTTTCTCTTCTTGATTTCTTGCCAAACTCAGAATTCCTTTTTATTATTGTTAAATTCAGCTACAAAACTCTCGCACTTCAAAAATTAAAGGGATATTAAAAAGCCCACAGAATATTTTGCAATCCTTTGCCAAGTATCAGGTACTGAGTGTTAGTGCATTTCCCACAACACCCCCCATTGTTTACAAATAATTTTTCATTATCACTTTTGTGCCTCCATCCATTCTACTGGTATCGGTAAACCTGGGAATTGGAACATGCTGTTTATTTGGGGAGATATTGATATGTTTGGACAGGTAATTCATGAGAGGCCAACTCTACTTCTGCTGCTTTTTGATCAGGACACAAGTGCTCAGCAAATTGCTCTCTTTTCTTCTTGGGCTGGCTGGGAAGAAGAAACCAAACCATGAGTTCGATCTGCTCTCTCTCAGTAGGCTGGAGCAATAAATCCTGTCATACCTGGATGCTCAAAAAAGTCATCAATCAAAATAGCTTGGTTCAGCATCATAAATTCCATTTTAAAATGAAAACAAATGGAAGTTTGGATGGCAGGTTGTTTCTGACTTTCTTAGTCTTTCTCAGGTTGTCAGTATTAAGTGTGCAAGGGGAACTGTTTATGTTCAAACTCATCTGGTTTGAGTTCTGATTGTGCCAGGCCAAGGCTCTAGAAATTTAGGAATGTCTGTGCTGGGTCACAGTACAGACAACTTCATTATCTCAACATGCATAATGAGGGAAGGGAAAGGGAATGGGAATCAGAAAGGGAAAGGGAAAGGCAAAGGCAAAGGGAAAGGGAAAGGGAAAAGGGGAAAATGGAAGGGAAAAGGGAAAGGGGGAGGGGAAGTAGAAAATGGAATGGAATGGAATGGAATGGAATGGAATGGAATGGAATGGAATGGAATGGAATGGAATGGAATGGAATGGAATGGAATGGAATGGAATAGTTCCTTCCAATTTAGTTGGAAGGGACTAGAACAACCATCTCATCCATTTGCCTGAGAATTCAGAGCTGCCCCAAAGCCAGGATATGTCATTGTAAAGCCCTTGCCCAAATATCTCTGAGCACTGTCAGGCTTGGGGCATCTGTTTCCTCTCTGGGAAACCTCTTCCAGGCTTTGGCCACCTCTTGATAAAAAATGTTTTCTAACATCAAGCCTCAGCCTGAATTGTCTCCAAGATTCCTAAGAGGACAATTTTAAAGAGGAGCATTCCTTCAGCACCCTGCTTTGAAATTAATACACACCTAGAGAAGAACAGCCAAAAGCTCTCCTAAAGATCATGTCAAAGGAAAATTTAGGGATGACAAAATTGAGCCTGCATGTGGACTCTGGGCTTTCCTCCCTCTTTCTGGGTGCCGGGGAGCCTCACAAGGTGTTTGACAACTGTGCCTGTCTGTCCTCCCCAACTGAGCAACCTATGAGAGGGGGTTGTGAGCAGGGGAGGTCCAGCACCACCAAGCTTCAATTTTCCAGTCTCAGAGAGGCTCTGGGGGGGGCCTCAGGGGAAATTCAAGGTAGAAATTTGAGGCACTTTTAGCAATTGGTGGGGAAAGACAAATGAAAACAAAAACAGCTAAATTTGTCTTCTCAGAGGTAACTTAGAGAACCAGGACAGGCTGTAAAGGCTGAGAACTGCCTGCCCACATGGGGATCAACCTCTGTGGGCAGCACTAGAGAACAGGAGTTGAAAAATCTTTTAAGAAAGCCAGAAAACTGGGCAAATCCATCCTAGCAGGTACACACAGCTTGTGAGAGCTGCCCTACCTTTGCATTCCCACATCCACCAAGCAATTTAATAATTTCGGATCATGGCAACCTGAGCCACAATAACCCCTTGAATCAGCCCCCTTGAACAAAACTGCTGGTATTTCCTTTGCTTTTGTTCCTGCTTGGTCACTTCCATGACATTCTTTATCCTGGAAGATGCTGCTATGGCATTTCATTTTAGATTGCTCTTGTCCCTTGTCAAGAGACCATCTCATAGTAAACAAGACTCAAAATAGAATAGTGGTTCTTTATTTGTTGGCAGTCTTAGGTGCTGGTTGTACCTCCAATGTAACAGCTTTGTCATTGCCAAATTAAATGTCATGCCTACATAAATATACATGGGCATATGAACATGCACATACATACATGTAGAATTTGTTCAATTGGAGTGGTGGTTTTGTCATATGAACCACAGAACATATTTGGAACATTGATGTATACTTGTTCTGTTGATTCACAGACTCATGAAATGGTTTGAGTTGGAAGGCACTTTGAAGATTATCTTGTGCCACCCCCTGCCATGGGCAGGGACAGTTTCCCTATCCCACGCTGCTCCAAGCCTCATCCAACCTGGCCTTGGACACTTCCAGGGATCCAGGGGCAGTCACAGTTTCTCTGTGTATTTTTTGCTAGGCCCTCCCCACCCAGGGAGGAGGTTCTTGTTCTCCCAGGGAACAATTATGTGCATATGAAATATATTTATATTTTATAATATAAAATCTTGAATTAGGTAATCTGGTATCTACAGACTTTTTTTCCTTTTCTTGTATAAATAACTGCAGTAGAGGATAGAACAAATCAGATGTTTCACATTAGGTAGCATGAAAACCTGCCAAATGCTGGTTTCTTCTTTACTGTTAAACCCTATAAAATAATGTTCTATATTTCCTGTTATTTGTGGATGTGAATGACCAGTGTGGTTGTCCTTGTACAGGTATTTGTAGCAGATATTATGTTTCATGTGGCTGGAGAATGAATGGGAGAGTCTGGGTGTGGAAGCGTCAGAACTGAGAGATATTAAATCTCAGATTAAAACAAAAGACATATCAGAGTCATTGTGAAGTCCTCAATCATGCAAAAAGTTGCATCCAAATCCCCACTCAGAGTTATCTGTTCAAGGAGAACAGAAGGGATTGGACAGTGAGTCTGCAATCAGCACCACCTCTCCTCTGTGCTCCTGCATTTACCCCAACCGACTCAGCACCACAATCTTTGGTGCTTGTGAGTTGCTTTGCTGAGTCAAAGAAGCTCCGGTTTAAAATCAAAAAACCTTTTCCTTCTGAGTTCCCACTGAGCCTCCTGACCTGGCTGTTGTGATGCTGCATCATGAGAAGTGTGCTCTGTAAAAAATAATTCAGAAGCATTGTTCTTAGCCAAGCACACAATCATAACAGGATAGTTTTTGTCTTTTAGTCAGTATAATATGAGTGTTCAGGCCTTTTAGGCCTGTGGGCAGTTATGGTCTCTCTGAGAATAAGGCTACGGCTCCTTGCAGGCACCCGAGAGTTTTATTAAATTGGTATCGTTTTAATAGTCTGGTCTAGGTGAGAAATAAATTGAGTTCAAAATGTTCCCTTGTCAGGACACTGCTGCAGAAATAACCTAATCTTGCAATCTCAGCTCTGTTCCAGCTTCTAAAACTTGCTGTAACAGTGGAGTTCACCCAGTTCTGTCATTTAGATGTTGTCATTAGGCTCTGATTGATGAGGAAAGATTCTCAATATGCATTACTCTTTTCTTCCCTGTTTATTTAGGCTTCATCCAGATCAGAATGTTTCTCATTTCACCTCATTTCTCATTACACTGGAAAGGTTTTTGTGTGTAATTATTGGCTAGTGAAGATAAGTGGTGGGGTTTTTTTAAATTTTTTTTTGTTCTTCAATTTGTTACGCTGTTTATCTCTCAGTCAAAAGAAACCAAGGCTAGAAAATGTAATGAAGTGTTCATCTATCATGCGTGTGCTTTGCTTCCTGATAAAGGAAGCTTCATTTGGGTCTTATTTCGTTAACATGCACTTCTCAAAGCCAGAGCACCAAGAAAAAGAAAGAGAAGCTTAATCAAGGTTTTCTTGGAGATAATTAACTGAAGGGCTTGCAAGATATGAGCAAGGTTTTGTTATTAGGACAAGAGCTAAAATTCATATTTCCTTCAGCTCAGGATCATTCCACAACTGCTCCTGGAGGAAAAGTAATTAAAAACTGCAGTTTTACAATGAACCTTGTCTAATGAACAGAATTAACACTCCTTTTTTACTTTTTATATAAAATTCTAAATATTATTAGCATGGTCTACTTGCTAAAATAGTATTGTGCTGCTTTGAAGGTTTGATGTTAAAGAGTAGAAACCAGATTTTCATTAAGTGAGAAATAGGAGTCACTTTTTTGGCACTACTTGCATTAACCACTTTCCTGATTTTTAACCACTTTCCTTAAATGACAGAGGAACCTCATCAGTTCCAAACAAGGATTTCTTTTGACAGACCAATCTCTTTTGGTGTATATGGAGACAAGTGGCAGTGCTCCCTCAGCAATGAATTTATTTGTTCAGGGGACAATTCCTTTTCACAACATGTCCCCACTTGGGAAATCTGTCCTCCAGGGAAGACAGGAGCATACGTTTCCCCAGGATTGCAATCCTTCTCCAGTCAGCCCTCATTCCTCCTAAGAAAAATACCAATGTTCCCTTTTACCAAGGATGAGTGTTTCAATTCTCTAGCTCTCACTTCATATAAGCCTTTCATTTCAACCTTTTCTTCAATTCATTGCGAAGTTTTGAGGTTTTGAGTGGAGAGAAGGAATAAGCATTTTGGGTTGTTTTGCCCTTTAGTCTCATTTTGATTGAAATAAAGAAATACCAGCAGTTTTAACAATAAAGAATAAAATCAGCAAGGAATCATGTTTTGGACAAGAAAGAGCTCATGTAAAATAGTGCAAAATATGTGGGTCCTATAAAAACGTGCAGTTTTTTCATTGTTATTACCAGCTGTGCCCTCAGAAACTCTGGTTTATCTGAGTCACTCTTTGCTTTTAGGAGAAATAAAAACTGTCCCGAAACACTCAGCAGAAATTGTATATACCATAGTGTGCTACCTGTCACAGCACACATGCAAGAAGGTCTTCATCAAAGGAAGCGTAATCATCTCAAAAATCCCAAATTATTGCAACTGTTACAAACATTGCAATTAAAAATTAGAAATTAGAAATGATCCATGTATCAAAGCTTCCCTTTTTTATCAGTGTAAAACAGGGGGAAGGGTTCAGGGAGTCCATAGGTAGATTAAGTAATTTTTGCTCTGATTGCACAATCTTTTCCCATGTTAAAGGATGTGGAATGTGCACATGGTCTGCACCTGGGGGATGTGTGCAGAACAGAAATCCCTTTGTGGTCACAGCCAGGAGCATTTGAATAAAGCTCCCAGGGATGCACAGGGCAGGATTGTTGGGGTGTCTGTGTAGGGCCAGGGGTTGGACGCAGTGATCCCTGTGGGACCCTCCCAACTCGGGATATTCTGGAATTCTGTAGTTCCATGTCAGAGTTTGGCAATTCTGAGTGTTGACTACTAACAGAGTGCAGGGACTGTTGTTTCAGGGTGGTTGGATCATGCTCCTACTTAGTTCATTCCTTGCTTTCAAGACTTTCTTCCACACAGAGGGAGACTGAGCTGGGACAGTGTAAAAACCAGTGTAAAAATCCAGATATTTGTCTTTTAATTATACATACAGAAAAATGTGACCTGTAGTAGCTCTTTCTTGAAGCACAGTGTCAGGATAAATGAAAGGAGAGTCTCATAGAATTTTTATCTAGAATTAGCTTATGTGAAAGATGAGGAATTCCAGAATCATGGAGTGGTTTCAGTTGGGAGGGACATTAAAGCTCATCCTGTCCTCTGTCTCCATCCAGGGAGAAGGTTCTGGAAAGACCTCAGAGTCTTTCAATATCTCAGGGGGCTCCAGGAGAGCTGGAGAAGGACTTTGGGCAAGGGCCTGGAGTGAGAGGATAAGGAGGATTGACTTCAAACTAAAAGACAAGGAATTTAGATGGGATGTTAGGAAGAAACTCTTCCCTGTGAGGATGGTGAGACCCTGGTCCAGAGAAGCTGTTGAATGGGGTTTGGAGCAACCTGGCCTTGGAAGAAACAAAGAATCCTAGAATTGGACAAAACTGTAAAATACAGTTTTCACAGCAGCCTTCCCAAAAGTTTAGTGGCTACTGTAGGTACCCAGATGGGGCTCAGAAAGTTGAGGTGGCTTCTCAAAAATCTGGCCAATGTATGAGGTTTACCCCAAAAATCTGATTCTCAGGCTCTCACACTCTGGGTTCCAATTCCTTGCCACATCAGGAGCAAGAGTGTGGTTCATAACTGCTGAAGGAATTTTCAAGGATGTTACTGGTGTATTTTCAAACCTCCCCTGTCCCACACTATGAAAAGAAGATGCTGATGCTTCCAGAACCTCAAAGAAGCATTGTTAAGAACAAACCATAGGAATTCAAGTCTAGAGGCAAAAGGGTAGAAACAAGTATGCTAAGGATGCTGTCCTAAAAACAAGGAGCATAGCTGAAGGAAAAAAAAAAAAAAAAAAAAAAAAAAAAAAAGATAAAAAGTTGTAGTATTTCTTTGAATGTCTATAGAACCTTTGTTTTTTTAGTGCTGTTACCAACTTTCATCTGACTGATGAGTTTTTCAAGCCTTTGGAGAGCTCCCCAAATCAATCTCTTTGAAATGTGTGTATTTGTGAAATGGCTGCTATTTCCCACAAGTGATCTGTCAGTGTCTTGGCTGAGCCTTCACTTAATAGAGCCTCAAATAAACTTCCTGCATGCCGAGAGTCTTTCAAGTTTCAGAGCCCAGGAAGCCCTTCATCCCTCCTCATTAGTGCTGTGGGTTCCCTGCTCCAGAGCTCACATCCCTCCCTTCCATTAAACTCTCCAGCTGGGCCTTGGATAGCCTTCATCACTGGGAGTTTTAAGTGGACAAATTTATTCTATTGATGAATTTATCCTCAAGGCAAATCTGATTTAATTACACCACTGGTCATATATGAGCAGAGAATATTTTTGTACCTGTTATGCAGAAGTTATCATTTGGACAAGCTTTAATTTCCTATCAAGTTTTAGTTCCAGTTTTTCCGGAATTCTCCTCACTTTAATTCCAACAAAAGTAACTCATAAGAAAGAATAAATCTCAAGGAAGAAGAAAACGGTCATTTGTCTGGACTTTTCCAATGCAGTTTTCTTCCAAGGATTTACAGCTACTAGAATAAATTTCTAATTTGCAATCAAAGTCATGGTACACAAGTCAAAATTAATTAAGCTCTGCTCTGACTTGTTTAAATCCAAGGAAAACCTTACTAATCAAGACAATAGTTTAGAAATTAGAAGGGAATAGTTCAGCTCTCAGAGAGAGGAACTTTAAGAAAGATCTTTAAGAAAGTTCATCTCTCCTTTAAAACATCGGGATGCAATTAAATACTTTCTAAACAAATCTTTTCCATGTTAATAAGGTACTTTTGCATTTTCTGAGCTCTGAACAGACTCTTGTGAAAGTTTGCTTTACAGGTCCTGCATCTTTCATTGGTGCGTGGGAGATTTCCTACTTGAGTGCACATAAAATAAGCTAGAAAATGTACAAACTGAAGGGGCATTAATGTAAAACAAATTCATTTTCAGTGAAGTTTGTTCTTTCAAGATAGAGAATCTTATTATCAGAATTCTGTGGGTCAATGAGATAGAGTTGTTCCAACAAACACTGTTCACTTCTAACACATTCTTTAAAACCCCTTCATAGCACTGAATTTAATTTCAAGGCATTCTGATTTGACTTTTCTATATTTTTCATATTGCTAGAATTTTTCTGTTGTGGCATACTATGCAACCCTGAGCCCCTCAAATTCTTCTCAATGATCTGAAAACTTTGATAACATGGTCCAGAGTTGATGGAATCAAATCCTGAGGACCTAGATTTGTATAATGGAATTCCAAGTTGAGTGAGGCACAAGGAGAAGTGAAAGTGAGGTGCAAGGAGAAGTGGAATTGTTTAAAATCACTTTATGTTGCAGAAGGCAGAGGTGCATGAGTAGAGCAAAGAGAAGTTGGCTGTAATTAATGGAAAAAATTTAAGTGTCAAAGCAAGCATTCTTACTTCCCCAAGACTACAAAAACCTGAATTTTCCACGATCTTTATATCAGTGTAATCCAGCATATGGCATAATGCCCTTTTATGGAAAAAAACCCTAGTAGTTGTAAATTATTACAGTTCTAAAGATGTTGTCCTTCAAAGTTCAGCACAATCCATGAAAACTCAACTCCATTCTGTTATTACTAAATTAAAAGGATTGTCATAATCAAGCTTGTGTGAAAAACTAGGTTTAGAAATCAAATTCTTGTTTTCCTAAAAATTATTCAAACATGACATTTTTGTTAAACTCTATAAGTATTTATCAGTTCACA
This sequence comes from Certhia americana, assembly GCA_018697195.1. Classification (NCBI taxonomy): domain Eukaryota; kingdom Metazoa; phylum Chordata; class Aves; order Passeriformes; family Certhiidae; genus Certhia; species Certhia americana. The sequence continues at coordinate 26,497,981 of CM031864.1, read as the reverse complement.
TCCTTTAATGGAGGACAAGATGACAGGAGCTGAATATTTCAAAGCAAAATAATATCATGCTAATTTCTGTTTTTATTTAAAGGCATTTTCATTCTCATTTTAATAATTCTCTCCATTCTTTGTGATTTTGTTTTGTACAAAGGATGGTTGGGGAATTCTCTGTATTTTGTTGGGGGTTTTTTTGGGGTTTTTTTTTTAGGCTGGAAATACAGGAATGTGTTGAGGAAATTTTGAAGCAGTAATTTCCTGAGATTTAAGAAAGAGTAAAGGTATTTTTTCTGACTGTTTACTCTTCATTTCAACAGGTAGCTCTTCTTTTTTAGGACACTGGTTGTTAGATGTGTGTCATCATTATTTTCTTAAATTCAATTTTTTCTATAATGGAACTGCTGAAATTCAAGTCCCAAATACTCAGCTTTGTTCAGATTTGTTGTCATCTGTCTGAAATAGGAGACAAAATAATCTTTCAGTTTATCTCTTCTCTCAGACTTTTAGAGGTGAAAAGGGGAGAGTTGGAGCTTATTTGGGTACTTATCATTGATAAAACACGTCACCAGCTTGGGTTTTTTTCTTTATTTTTATTTTTATTATTACAAAAAAACAACTACAATCACAAAAAGAATTGAAATCAAAATTATGAAATGCATTGCAGTCTTGTAATTTTTTTTTTTTTTATTTTAATGTGACTTGATGTTGAGGAAGAAACTCCTATCCTTCAGGGAGATTTTGTCCTTTTTTACCAGGACAAAAGGCTGGTAAAAGGCTTAGATGCTACATTATCTTACAAAGTCAATTAACAGGATTTAATAATTTAGTCAAGTAATATACTGTGTGTTATATTTTATTTTTTATAAATGAACACATATAGATGAGATGAAATATATGCAACTTATGAACTCAAGAACACCAGACTTCATGTGGATTAAAGTAGGTTTCTCATATAGCTTGTGTAGTAAGTTGTATAGATTCAGTCAGTGGTTAGAGTAGTTTTTAATTATAATCACAGTGCCCAAATTATTTTTTAAAATAGGAAATAACATTAGCTTTACATGTGGCTTTTCCTTTTTCCCTTGAAATGTTTTGTTACAGTTGCTCTTCTGAGGAGCTGACAGGAGATCAGCAAATTGTCCACGCTGGAGAAATGGATCCAGGCCCAGCCCTCTCCTCTCTCTCTCATTACATTGGAGTCAACAGCAAGACTGAAACTGGAGTACTTCCAGAGACATTGTCTGATAACCTGTGAACTTTTGGGCATCAAAAATTCCTCAGGGAGACAAGTTCTGAAATCCAGCACTGAATTTTCTGCCAGTATAAGGCTAATTCACACTCCCTGGCTCCTCTTCTCCGATGCTTTCTGTCAGCAGAGGTCAGTCTCCCTACCCTCATTTTTCTGGTGGAAAATAATGAGGCACAGAGAGCTAGACCTGACTTGTCTAAACCCCCCTGCAGGTGCAGGTGGTTTTGGAGCCTCAGTTCAGAAAGTCCAGCACTGACAATTTGTTGCATGTAATTTACAGAATTTGTGCTGCTTGGATTCCCACAAGTTTCGCATGCTTATAATCCTTCTAATGACAAAAGCAACAGGCCTGGAATACAAAGCCAAGGATTAATTGCATCCTCCAGTGTGGGCAGCAGGGGATGGGGGGATTCTGCCCCACTCAGGTGAAACTCCACCTGCAGAGCTGCTCCAGCCCTGGGCCCAGCACAGGAAGGGTCTGGAGCTGCAGAGATAGTCCAGGGGAGGCACCAGGATGATCAGAGGGATGCAGCAGCTCTGCTGGGATGAAAGGCTGGGAGAGCTTGGATTGTTCAACCTGAAGAAGAAAAGCTTTGGGGTGACCTCACTGTGGCTTTCCAGAGCCTGGAGGAGATGAAAAGAAACACAGAGAGAGAGTGTTTACAAGGGATGGAGTGACAGAACACAGGGAAATGGTGCTTCCTGCTGCCAGAGGGTAGGGTTAGATGGGATCTTGGGAAAGAGTTCTTCCCTGTGAGAGTGGTGAAGCCTGGCACAGGTTGCCCAGAGAAGCTGTGGCTGCCTCTGGATCCCTGGAATATCCAAGGCCAGCTCGGACAGGGGTTGGAGCAAGCTGGGATAGTAGAAATTTTCCATGCTATTAGCAGGGTGTGGCACTGGATGAGTTTTAAGGTCCCTCCAACCCAATCCTGTCTGTGATTCCTTGATTTTATGAGTTGTTAGTAAAGTCTTAGAAGCTTAATCAGAGCATTACTATGAGAGTTACAATAAGGCTAAAAGTGCATTTAAAATGCTATGTGCATATACAGATTTTTCACAATCTTCTGGTGTTAACCTTTTTTCCACTGCTCACAGGGGACTTGCTCTCAGTGGCTTCAAACTCGGGCTGGAGAACATTTTAGTGGTGGTGTCATCCTGAGGTCTTTGCCAGGGGAAGCCTGTTGTTCACAGCTTCTTGCCCTTTGCTATAATATTCCTTGGAGTCATTTTGATGTTGTTGCTAACCTGCTGTTATACAAGTAAACATACTTTTATCTATCCTTTTTGTCCTATGTCCAAGTCTATTTTGCATTTGAATTGTATCTGCAGAGTGAGTTTTATCCCAAGACTGAAATCCTTTGGTGACTGTTGAGTTGCTCATTTTCTGCCCTCAGCTATCATCTTTTGTCTGGAATTTCTGGACCTCTCACACACATTGTATTTTATGCTAAATGCTTCTATAAATACATAAACAAAGGAGGGCCAAGAGAAGTCTCAATCCTTTTCTGCATGTGGGGAGAACATTGACACAAAAGGTGAGGAAAAGGCTGAAGTGCTAAATGTCTTCTTTGCTTCAGTGTTTAACAGAAAGGTCAGACTGGAGTTCCCATTCCTGAAGGGATTTAAGAGCCATGTAGATGTGGCACTTGGGGACATGGGTTAGTGGTGGCCTTGATCAATGATCAACTTGAACAGTTGCACTTAATGGTCTTAAAGGTCTTTTCCCACCTTAATGATTCCATGATTCTAAGAGTTTATTCTGGGTCATGGGTGACAGCCTATGCAGAATAAATTCTTGGTTTTGATAGCTAAAGTTGCACTAACACAGCAAATGTCACACAAGCCAATAAATCCAGGTAATGGAAATGCAGGCAATGCTCACCTGGTGGTTACACGATTGCTGTCACAGCCAAGCAAGCTCAAACAAATCTCCAGGCAGGCCCAGGCTGGGTCAGGAGCCTGTGCTGTCAGCTCAGGACAGACTGCAAGGACCTACAACAACACATTTACTGCTTTATACCACTGCCACCATTCCCTGCTCAGTGCAATTCACCTGCACTGGGGGAAATGAGCCTTTCCTTATCAACTGGGGTGAAGCCAGGGAAACAAGTATCCAACACAGGCTGTAGGGGCACTGAGGAAGGAGAGGGATCAGCAGGGACAGGAGGGAGTGGTGTTGGCAGTGCCACCACCTAATGACAGCCCTCAGAACACAACAAGAGCACTTGGTAACAACTGTGGCACTAATGGGAGTCAGAGTGAGAGCTGAAGTAGTTCAGTGTCACTCTTATTTTGGACTGCCAACTCCTAAATGACAAGGTTACAGTTACAACACATTGCCAGCATGGTCCCAGGTCAGCGTGTTCTCCCCTTTGACTTCTGCAACATTCACAGAACTCACTTATACTCTTTTGTCTCGAAAAATATTATATTTTCTCCAGATCATTTTTAAAGACCTGACTTCCATGTGTTTATTTCAGATCTTACATCTGACTTCAGGTTATGAGTAAAAAGGCTTATTTAACCACAGTGCAGTTTTATGTAGTCACATACCAATGTAAGATGATGTTCTTCACACAATTCATAAATACAAGATCTCTGATATTTGCCTGAATAATTCATAGCCAAAGAAAATATTTTTTTTTCATATTTTAGATCACTAGATTATTAATTTTGTGGAAAGCTTTGTCTCAAATAATTCTGAAAAGACTTCTAATTTAGTTTGGGTTACACACATACCAGTATTTCACATATGTCTATATTACATCTATGTGTAATGACATGAAGCTGTCAGAGGAGGTTTTGCTGGATGTCAGGAACAAGTTCTTCCCCCAGATGGTGGCTGGGCACTGAACAGGCTTTCCAGTGAGTAGTCATTGCTTTGAAAACCCCAAAGATACTTCCTTTGCTTTTCTCCATCAAACTGCTCTTCATGGCCAGGGGGAATCTGCTGACCTAACTTTGAATCAAAATTTAATTATGAAAAAGGAGTTTTGGGTTGAACATGTTGCTAAATATTCAGCCATAAAAGGGTATCCTCTAGGCCAGAATGAAATTTCTGATATTTCTCATTTAAAACCTGTCAGACATTTCCTGGTTCTCCACACTGCACCATGCAAGGCAACAGCAGTCCAGGACCTGACCTTTTAAAGTATTTTTCTATAATTTTTCTGCAGACCAGAGTTCCTTCCCCCATTCCTGATTGGTGAAGTATCAGTTTATTGGGGTAGGGAGAAAAGACTATGTCAAAAGAGGTTTTATCTGCAAGGTTTTCAGATTCAGGATAAGAAAGATCTTCAAATACCAAAATGTTGCTGAGGAGAAAATGTTTTCTTTCCCAGCTCTCTGTCTCCTTTTTCATCTTGTTCTCCACTCTACATGCAAGTTTTATTTGCCTTCAGTTCAATTTTCTCTAAGCCTCACTCTCCATTTGGTACCCTAAATACAATTAAATTGCAATATCCTAAGTGTGAAAAGGAATAAAATGATAGAAATGAGATAAAATACACACCTTCAGAAATTTCACTTCTCTGACTGACTCTACTCTTCCTTCCCCAGTGATAGTAAAGCACTTTGAAATTTATTTTCCAAGTCTTGAAAGCTATTGTATATCAGGCTCACTGAACTGCTGACTCCTCAGGTTTCTTTAACAGAAAAGGAAACTTTCAGACACCCAGCCATCCACAGATAGGTGGAAAAGAAAGTAGAGGTTAAAAAAGCAGTTAAAATAAATCTAAAATAATAAACCAACTAAGATAATCTTAAGGAAAGTGGATAGAGTGGGAGAAGAATTACTCCAGCTCTTCTCCCTGGAGGAAGCTAGCTATAGAGTAGAAATTATCTATAATGGAAAGGTGTATTCACATTTTTAATGAAATGTAAAAGCAGAAAAATAAAAAATGAAAAATAATTAGACGTGTAGAAAACATGACCTGCAAGGAGAGATTAAAAGAACCAAGATAGCCTAGACAAGGGAAAACTAAAAGAAGATGTGGGAACAGCTAGCAAACATGCAACAAGCTGCAAAAATCAGGAAAAAATGTATTTTCTGAAGTGAATTAGCCAAGAGTAATGGGCACATCTGCAGCCAGGGATAACTAAGTCAGGAAAAGGACAAGGAAACACTGGTGAAGATATTATGAAGACAGCATCCTTGGTGGTATTTATTTCTCTTAAAGTACTGCATTTCAGTCTAGTGAAGTCTCTGTCAGCCTTATTTTCTGTGATTTTCTCAACAAGAACATTAAATGCGTTTACAATACAAAATGTTCCGTCTGAATCAGTTTTGAGGGATCTTCTTTTCTTAAATAATACTTTTCTAAACCTGGTTTGCCTAATACTACATTTTTTTTCCTAAAACCTCTGAAACCAATCTCTGCTTGGTTTTGTGGATTTTGTTCTGGAGTGAGCTTGGATGCTGCCCAGCTGGGAAGTGCCAAAGCTGTGAGGTTTAAATAGCTCCAGTAGACACTCGATGCCCTTTTGGCCAGTTTGAGTTTCTCTCTTTCCATATTGATGCATTCCAGAATAATCAATGCTTCTGGGGTGATGTTACACCAGGAAAGAGAAGGAAAACTTCCCGACACCAGGTTTTAGCAAAAAGCTTTTTGTTTTTTGAACAGTTTAGTGGGGAAGTTAACAGTAGCTCAAGAAATATAAAATGTGGTTTTATTCAACAGTCAGTGAAAGAAAACAGCCTCCACACTCCCACTTAGGGCAAGACTGAGAGGATGGTGTTCCACAGGACCACTGATAATAATGTGAGATTTCTGTGGTGTAGGTTTAGCTTTGGCTCTTGTATAATATTATTATGTGCAGCATAAAGGAAAGTCATTGCCCAAATGCACAATTTTATGTCTATTTAAGAACAAGCAGAAGTTTTTTAACCACTGTGCAATAACTCATTTAAAGCATGACAGGATATACTGACAGCTGGCACATGGAAACATGAGACCTTATTTGAGGATATCAGTGTTTAAATACTTGTTAATTCTGAAAAACATCTTGGGCTTGGCTGAGGAAGTGGAAAAAAAGGAACAAATGCTTTCTGTAAATTAAAAAATGTCAGGAAAAAATATATATCTATAAGGAGACTTAAAAATTTATAAATTTCCCATGGAATATTTTACTTCCTTTATCATCAGTATCACAGTGGAAGCTGCACTAACAGTGAATATCAAAGAATTTTTTTCTTCCCACCAATGTCTTCCTGTTGTGCATAATTATCAGCCTTAATAAAAACAAAGCAAAAGAGAAAACCTTATAGCTGATAAAGACTCTCAGATGTCCATTGGGATCATGTTCATTGTAATGTCACCTTCCCAAGTTTGTTGGTTGTGCCCTGGAGAACGTCTCAACCCAGGACTGGCTCCTGAGCATTTGTTCACATTCAGCTGGGATCTAAAGGCTGTTGGATCAGTAAACTTCCTTCATGGAATCACAAAATATCCTGAGCTAGGAGGGACCCACCAGGATAATCAAGTCCAGCCCCTGGCCCTACCCAGACACATCAGCAATCCCACCCTGTGCATCCCTGAGAGCATTGTCCAAACACTCCTGGAGCTCTGGCAGCCTTGGAGCTGTGCCCTTTCCCTGGGGAACCTGGGCAGTGCCCACCACTCTCTGGGCAAGAACCTTTAAAAGTGAAATTATATGGAATATTTGGGTGGTACCCAGAAATCAGCTTGATGTTTGTACCTCAACCATAACTTTATTTCCTGGAGAGTTGTTGGGGTTTACTTTCCCCAACAACCAACCCAATATTCATTTCATATTTGACTTGCTGGAAATGCAGCATGTCCCATATGTGTTCTGAGGCACCTGCAATATTTTAGATGCCTAATGCTTAAACAGATACTTGCTCAGAGCAAAAGTCTACAGTGAATTGTAGCTTTGTATAGGGCTGGGATCCACCTTATCAATACTACATTTTTCCCCACAGAAGGGAGCTGCTTAATATTAATTTAGTATTTAACCAGATGATCCTTTCCTTCAATTTAAAAAGGGACATTTCCCCTGATAGCAAAGTTCATTCCTGTTGCTAAGCCAGGCTGAGCAAGAGTGTGTTTTGCACTTTGTGTCTGTGATAAATCTGTGTCCCAATCTCCAAATCTAGTGTGGCCACAGCTAAAGAGCCAGTGGGACACTGGTCCCAATGCTGATTGCTCCAAGCCTGGCAAGGCTTGGGACAGTCCTTGGGGACTTCAGACACATCCACCCCAGGGCCAGAGGACTGAACACTACAGACAACCCCATTCAGTGAGTATCAGCATTTCCTGTCTCCTTTTTTACTAAATAGTAATGAGTGCCACCTAATGTATTTATAAATGCTTGAAATTCTTCTTTAAAATTATCTCCTCTGTTTCCATGGCTAAACTAATTTATTCTTGAGCATCCTTCATGCAACAGGATCAGCAGCAGCAGGAGCAAGACTTTCTCTCTCTGTTAGGATTAGCTCTCAGAGAAGTGCTAGAGGTGGCAGAATAATAAAATATTTATTTAATAAATAAAATACTAATTTTTGTCTTCATATGATGGCTCTTTTTTTGAGATATATGTTATATGCAGCAACAATTCCTGTCAGAAACAGAGAGATTCAAATAAATCCCTTCTTTTCACTTATTGTATTTGCTGCAAACATGGACTTCTGTGGTGCTAATTAATATTTACATCAATGAAAATCAAATTGGATTCTAAGATCACATCAGTCAATGAAGATTTATTTAACTTGAGGAGTTCTGGCTTGGTATCAGAAGGCATTAATCATTTATGATTCCTCATGGGTTGAAAGATGTGCCTCCTACTGCTGCATTGCAGCATGGACAACCAGAATTGATTCACATTCAGAATAAATACACACAGTTGGCTTTATTTAGCAAACTGGTTCTGATTTCTGACCCTTTTTTACAACAGAGCACCACAGTTTTCTCTGTTAATGGAGAGTTAAGTGACATTCTCAGGTGTTACAGAGTGACGCTGACAACAATTCAGAGCTTTCAATGCCTCTTGGAATATTTTCCAGAGGGCACTAATAGGAATCTGATAGAATTTTTTACCTGTCAAAATGTTCTTTTTCTCTTCTCCTCCATGTTTTTTTTTAACAATTCATTTATGACAAATAATGCTCATTGACAGGGAGTTAGCCAACAACTGCACCAAGGCAGGAAGAGAAATCATTTGGTGTCTCCACCAGATTCTGCAGATGAGAAAATGGAAACTCATTTCCTGCTGAATGTTCAGAGCAGAGGGAAAATGATGCAGAGAGAAAACATGAAGTTAAGGCAGAGCTACACTTGAGTAACAGCTCCTCTGTTACTCCTCTGTAAGTGTCCATTTTACATTCATAAGAAAGTTGTATTTTTTACTCTCCTGCTGCCTTTTAAGGGTATTCTGATGATAATACTAAAATCTTTCTCATCTTTTATTGATCATCTCACAGCCATAGCTTTTCTCATTATGCACCCAAAATCCTGCTATAAACCCAGAACATTCCAGTAAAAATGCACATATATTTCATGGCCTTCCTTGGTACACACTCACCTGATCCATCAGTGAACATTTTACAAGGGTATTTCTTTCAGAGCTGTTTGGCCCCTTAAAGAGCTGGAATAGCATCAGTAACTTCAACATTAAACAAGATTTCACAGAATTATAAAATGATGTATAGGATGGTTTAGGTTGAAAGGGACCTTACAGCCCATCCAGTGCCACCCCCTGCCATGGGCAGGGACAGCTTCTACTTGGTTGTTCCATGCCACATCCAGATGGGGCTTGGGCACTTCCAAGGATCCAGGGGCAGCCACAGCTTCTCTGGACAACCCTGTGCCAGGGCCTCCCCACTCTCACAGGGAGCAATTCCTTCCCAAGATCCCAACTGACCCTGCCCTCTGACAGTGGGAAGCCATTCTCTGTGTCCTATCTCTCCATCCCTTGTAAACATTCTCTCTCCATGTTTCCTGTTGGCTCCTTCAGGCACTGCAAGACCACAGTTAGGTCACCCCAAAGCTTTTCTTCTCCAGGTTGAACAATCCCAGCTCTCCCAGCCTTTCATCCCAGCAGAGCTGCTGCATCCCTCTGATCATCCTGGTGCCTCCCCTGGACTATCTCCAGCAGCTCCAGACCCTTCCTGTGCTGGGGCCCAGGGCTGGAGCAGCTCTGCAGGTGGGGTTTCAACTGAGTGGGGCAGAGGGGCAGAATCCCATCCCAAATCCCATCTTTTCTCTTTCCTTACTGATCCTTGTGGTGATTGTTGGAGTTTCCCACCCAATATTCCCATCCACACATCCTCCAAATAGCACTTGGAGCATTGTCTGAAATCAATTAGGGGAAAAAACTGCCTGGAACTGAACAGATACAGAGAAACCTCCCTCTGAACAGGAGGTTGAATTCAGTCATCACTTCTGGTCCTATCCTGCCCTTCCATATGAAATCCTTCTTTCTCTAACTTCCAGCTTGGATGACACTGCAATCATTGTGGCAAATGGAAAGAATGCAAAACCCAATTTTGAACTGACTGCGCTGAATAGACAGAGGCAGGAGTTAGAGAAGGCCTCTGAATCCACAGCTCTGAATAAGACACAGCTTGGCAGCGTGGTCCTCAAACCTTGGATGACAGGACACACAATCCTGCTGGAAAGTCTTATGGCAACAAGCAGAAGCTCATCTTGAGTCTGCTGGAGTTACTTCATTTCATCCACTTGGCTTGTGACAATCACAGTGCTCCAAAAGAAAATCTCTGCATAAAATTTTGTAAAAAACATGCAATTGAAATAAAATGTCCTTTCTATTTCTCACTGCAAACTTCTGCTTTTTTAAAGAATCATCTCTGAGTGCTCTGTTTCAAAGCTTGTAACTTCACGGTACTGGTTTGTGCCATTCACGGCTCTTTAGACCTTCTCCCGGTTTTTCACTACATCTTTGGAATTTTAATAGGAAGTTCTATTAGAAGATCATAACTTAATGAACCTGGATGTTAAAGAATATTGGTGTGCTGCCTCAAAAGAAGTATTTTAATGAAATTATGTTGCACCACTGGGATTGGCATCCTCTGCAGACTTGCTATTTAAATTAGCAAGGGTTTTTTGAGGATTCGCTGAAAAGGTTTAATTTGCGGGGCCTATGAATATACAGTTTTCCAAAGGCTTTAAATTCCTTATTTGTGCTTATCAAGGTTTTAGATTAAGGAATGTTGGTAACTGTATTTGCTGGAGCTCCTGTTAATGCTTCCACCTGAAGTAACCAGTATAGAGGAAATGCCATATGGGTGAAATCCACTTTCTCCTTATTATTAGACCCTTTAACTGGTTAATATGTTAACAGCTTAATAAATACACATGATAGAAATGGTCTGGCTGAGTCACTTGGCCAGGCAGGAGAAGGACTGTGTTGGTTTGGAGAGCTGTCACAGCTGCTGCTAAGTAAACTGGCAAAATCCTGATGTTTCCCCTCCAGCAGCCAGTTGCACCAAATCCCAGCAGCGTGCATTCATCTGGCCTGTGAAGAAAACCTGCAGGAGACCTCAAATACCTGCTGGAATTCCTGCTGGGATGTCTGACTGCAGAATGCATAGCTGAATATGTATATTTGGTGTCAAGTTTTGTAGCTCAAATTTTTGGAAATGTCTGCCTGTTGGATCCAGTCCAGATGAAGGCACTGAGTTGATCCAAGGGCTGGAGCCCCTCTGCTTTGTTACTAGGCTGGGAGAGCTGTGTGTGTTCACCTGGAAAAGAAAAGGTTACAGAGAGACCTCAGAGCCCCTTCCAGAGCATAAAGGGGCTCCAGGAGAGCTGGAGAGGGACTTGAGACAAGGAATGGAGGGACAGGATACAGGGAATGGCTTCCCACTGCCAGAGGGCAGAGTCAGATGGGATTTGGGAAGGAATCGCTTCCTTTGATGGAGGGGAGGTCCTGGCACAGGGTGTCCAGGTGTCCAGCTGTGTCTGCCCCTGGATCACTTAGAAGTGTACAAGGCCAGGTTGGATGGGGCTTGGAGCAACCTGGGATAGTGTAAGGTGTCCCAGCCCATGGCAGGGGGTGGGACTGGATGGGCTGTAAGGTCCCTTTCAACCGAAACCATTCCATGATTCTATCTGTCCAAGGAGAAGCTTGCCCCAGAAGGAACTTCTCCTCCCTACCATCAGCCATAGAAACCAGAGATACCAAACTGTGAGGGGGTTTTTACCCCCAAATATGTGAGAAAATTTTTTAAGTCCCCTGAAGTCTGTTAGAGAAAGAATTTTGAGAAGTGAGGAGAGTTCAAATAGTTCTTTTATCAACACTCTAATTAAGCCTCTACCCTTATTATCATGTAGAAGAGTCTTTGTCCATAGCACATTATAATTTTGGTGGCTGCACTTGGTAAGTGATTGTTCTGGATATTAGCTGGCAACTATGAGAAAATGGATCAATAACAAATATGAGTGGGACATAATACCTGTGACCAAAAATATTTTAAAATATTACTTTGGACTGGCACTTGGCTGATTTTGTTGTTTTGTTGTGGAGTTTTTTTTGTGGGAGAAAATAGTCACAAAAAAAAAAGACAATTAAATTAAATATATAAAATACATAAATATATAAAAAACATCTTGTTGAATGTCCCCCTGAACAAGAGAAGGGACCATTAAGGCAAGGGAAAACTTTATATCTACCTGGCTGGGCACAGGGTAGCTGAGAATTCCCTGTCTGGAGAAGTATCCCATATCTCTGACTGCACCTGAGGATATATCTCTTTGTATTTATATCCCTGCACAGTGCTGCTCCTACTCATGCAGAAATAAATCTTCTCTTCCTTTTCTTCCCAGACAGCTCCTCCTCTGTGGTATATTCTTTACTCTTGTTGGGAATCTGAGGGATTTACAGGATGAGGGATGAGGATGTTTCAACGTTTCAGGATTTGAAGACTGCTTGAAAAACTGAAGGGACAAATTTTTTGTATTAACCCCCTGATCTGTCTCCAGGATGGCTACAATCTGTGCAAAACCATGAGATTAAATGGACACAACCTTGAAGGGCATTGTGCCTACACAAGAATAATCTTCCAGTGTGGTTTTTGTGGTCCTAAAATTCCTATGAGCAGCTGACTCCCCACTCTAATCTGGGAGAAAGGACTGAACCAAGGCAAGACTTGGTTGAGGAAGCAGTGAAGATATATAATCCACACAACATCCAGAAGGATGACTATTTTGGTGGGGTTTTTGCTCATATTTGCAGTGTCAGCGGTTACTGCAAATGGTGAGAGTCCAGGGCATGTGGCTTTTATAGAAGGAATATTGAGGGTCTAAGTGAAGCAAATGGCTTTGAAAGAATGAAGAATTAATAAGTTTAAGAAAAACAACTCCGTTTTGAAAGTGATGCAGAAAATGTCAGCTTTCCTCTACAATAATGCAGCATTTTGTTAAAGAGCCCTTGTTTAAAATGCTTCTCATGTTGGGTAACAAAATATTGAACTGGAAAATCTATAAGTGTCCAACCCAGTCATGCTTGGGTATGATCTATTGATATTATTTCAAATCTTCAGCCTATTTACATCATTTGTAAATATAAAATATTTCTTTTTTCATATTGAGTGTCTGTTGTTGTGTAAAGCCCTCATCTCGTGAACTACAGTAAAATTGGGTCTCGGTTCATCTATTTCAGATATTCCTGTCTAGACAAATGAACTCTCTGCCTAAATTTATCACTCAGAAGTAATGAACCATGAAAGTTTTAGTTATAGTGGCAATGAATGCAAGCTCAGAAAAAAAAAAAAAAGAAAACAGCTGAACTTCCAGATGTACTTATGGAATAAAATACTTATAAGGAGATATCAGAAAGTTTGTACAGGAGTTTCTGACACAACATGTTCTGGGATACAAGTAGTTTATTATGGAATGTCAGGGGGCTCCTGCCTCCTGCTTGTTTTGCAGATGGCTGAGGAAAAGCACATAGATAAATGAGGAAGTCAACTGATCAAGGGTTCTTTGTCTTGTGGAAAAAACTGGTACCTTCTACTCTCTAAAATATCAGGATTTTCATAGGAAAAGGGCTCTTCACAAACTGTCATAAATGACTCCATGTCTTCTTCTTCCTTAATTAGTTCATCTAGGTTGCAAGTAGTCTTTATCCAATATTTCACCAAGCAGAGTTTCCTAAGCAAATGGATTCACTGATTAAAAATACAACTTTAAAAGTGTGAATCTCCTCTATTTAGAATATAAAATAATGGCAGTGAAAACTCCATCCTTAAATATAGTGTGTAAATTTCATTCTAATTTCAAATTAGGCTGAAGTCAGTCTCACCAGCTTGAGGAGACCTACCTGGATAACCTAATGATGAAAAGGGTGCACAGAAAAGATGAAAATATAAATTATTAATGTTCAGATTAACATGTTGACAATGTGTGAAATCTTTCTGTGATTCCTGAGGCTCATCTCTAAAAATCATTCATTCATGATGACGATTATCCACTACTTGTTTGCAGTACAGATTTCTCCTCTCCCAAGAGAAAGAACTCAAGTGTAATGATTTTGGGTTTCTGTCATTTCAGTGCATTCTTAAAGCTCTCTTCAAGTCCACAGTTCAAGTCCCTTCCCAGTCATGTCCATTGGCTTTCCTACACTGCTTCTACAAGGAAAATTCCTGCCCATTCCTTATCTGTTTAATCTTTGTTACAAAAGCTTTATTCAGCCTTGTGTTGATGCCTTACCACTCTAATTTAGCCTGACTTTGCATTTCCCAAATAAAACTGAGGTAGGGAATGAAGCCAAAGTGCCTCGGGGGTCCCAGAGGCTGATTCTTCAGGGACCTGACTGGATTTAATTAATTTGTACAATTGACAGTGCTTTGAGGTCATCTTATATCAGAATTCGGCTGTGTTCTTCCATGTGAGTACTAAGCACCAGACAATGGAATGGGTCTGGAATTCTCTCTTACCCAGATATTAACAGGCAGAGGATGGAAAGTGACAATTAATTTGGATTTTCTCAACTTAGGTCTTGGTTGTTCTCTCTTGTCTCCCAGGAAGGGCAATTTTCTAATCGGTTCCCTACAGCTGCCTTGACATTTTTATTTTTATATTTAGAAATAAAAGGTCAAACCCTCCAACCACCAGTTGGTTTAACACCATGGAAGGCAAGGTGAATAACTTCCTAAATTAGCTCAGCACAAAGGAGGCTGCTGTTCAGCAGTTATTTCCCACTAGCAGATATTAGTGTTCCTGAGGGAAATATGTATAACATGAAGGAGTGTTAAACTTGTGTGAATTAAAAGCATTTAATCCACACAAATTGAAAAAAATAAGACTCAAACTTATGAAATAAGACAAGTTAAAAATATTAACAAACAAAATAGTGCAAATTAAGACCTTGAAATTTTATTTTTTTTTTCTGGAAAGAAAGCAAGTTTAGTCACACAATAATTATTCTTCTTGTTGTATCCACCAGAGAAGTCTCCATTAAAATCAAAATTCAAGTTCTCATCAGTGGAAGAACACTGAATATGATACTTCTCAAAGGAGTTACAGTACTCTAAAAAAGGAAGAAACTTATGTGGTAAAGTGGATAAAAGTGAGAGCCTTCCAAGATTTAAAAAAAAAAAAAAAAAAAAATTGGAAAATTATAATGATTTCCTATAGGGACTGCAGAATGCACAATGCTGTATCCATGCTGTTTGGAGATATTAAAGTAAATATAGTACATCTGCTCCAGAGCATTGGGATAATCTGTCACAGTGGGAAGTTCCAGGATGATTATGTACATTTAGCTCTTCTGCATTTTCCAATTCCTCCCCTTCATTATCTTACACACTAGAAAAATCTGCCATTTGGAAATGAGCAAAATTAAACTTTATTCAATCCATCAATCCTGGTAGTACAATAAAGAGTCCTAGAAATGTAGAGTAATATCTCAGGATCACTGAGGCTGGGAAAACCCTCCCAGACCATTGAGTCCAACTTGTGCCAAATCCCCACCTTGTCACCAGCCCAGAGCTCTGAGTGCCATGTCCAGGTGTTCCTTGGACAGCTCCAGGGTTGGGGACTCCAAAACTCCCTGGGCAGCCCCTGACAATATTTGACAAACTTTTCCATCAGGAAATTTTTCCTGGTGTCCAACCTGAACCTCCCCTGATGTAACTTGAGGCCATTTCCTTGTCCTGTTAAAAGAAATGTGAAGAATTCTCATTTGACTGTTTCCATAGTGTGTTGCAAGATGACTAAATATTTGAGGGGATTAATTTTTGTATTTGTTCCCAAATAATTCAGCTACGTATGAGTTCATCCAGGTCTGGGGGAGGAAATTCCTTCTCACCTCTTCCAGTGTAGGAATCATTCACTGATAGTGCATGAAGAAGAAGAGTTACACTGGGCATCCTTAGCAAATATGAAATAAAAGGCAAATGATTACCAGGTTTTATGGAAATCTGCTGTGGTTCTGTGCTGTCATATTGTTTATGATGCTTTCATCTGACACAGATCCCTATTGTCCATATGGGAATCATTAGAAAGAATTGCTGCTCTTCCATTTGGTTCAGTGTAGTTATATATTGCCTGTGCATGTAAGGAATCAGCTCATAGAGGAAAAGGAGAAGAGAGGGAGAGAGAAACATTTCCCAAGAAACAAGCTCCTACCTTTTTTTTTTTTTTTTTTTTTTTTGGTGCTGTGCACTAAGTGAAATAAAAGAAGAAAAGGAAAAGGGAGAAAAAGGCCCATAAAGATTTCTCTCACTTACATAGCACATTAAAATCAAGGATTTCAAAACTTCCATTATCACAGGCAGAAGCTTATTATTAATGTGTTTTTCTTTTTCAGAGCTTCTTCCCTGAAATAGAATTCCAAGCCCATGCTGCGACTGTGCAATATTGTTCACTGCAAGCAACTATTTTGTTCTGCCTCAGAGGCAATACATTTTTACATTTAATTTTGCTGTGGGTATATACAACACTTGTTTATGTCCTTAAAATGTCTTTTAAAGAGATTTATTTCAATGCTTCTCTGGCAAATCCAGCTATGAAGGTTTAATTCTCTCCCTCACTCAGTGAGGCAGCACTGATATTTCATTTTGGTGGCTCATATGTCTACAAGGTAATACTGGACATATGTAATCATATACGTGAAGATAGATGCATGGATTTGTTTCGTGTTCTCACTGGAGCTTTAATTACAGATTTTACTCCAAGTTTTATTACCAACTTCATGTGTCTGTTTGGCCTCAAGTGCTGCTACTGAATTTCCATCTACAGTAAATTATATTCATGTAAATAAATGTTGTTTCTCTGAGAAAAAACACCAGTAAATGGCACTTGAAAGATTTTTATTTGACCTGGTGCTGCTCCTTTGGGAATGAACGTAATCTGAAATTTAACATTTGTGTGGGTGTGATTGTTGTCTGTCTGTGCTCCTGTATTCCCATTTAATATGGATGAGATGAAGCAGGAGCAGGGTTTACTCCAACGCTCACTATGAACAACTTAAGAAGACAAGCCTGAAGTAGTTCATCAGTTTACAGCATGAATGTTGTTTATTATAACACCTAAAAAAAAAAAAAATCAGGGGGAAAAATGCCAGTATCACTTGAGTATTTCTCAGTATTATTCTCCTTGTTTCTCCCGCCTTTCAAACCTTGGTGCATTGACTTCACATCTTGGCATTTTCTGCATGGAACAGGAGAATTTTTCCTCTCACCTTCTCAGGAAATCGTTGTACTTTCCAAAATCTCAATCACACTTTATTCCAAACACACTGTGACTGAAACCAAGTCATCACCTTCAAGCAGAAAGATGTGTGTTAATGACCCAGTTTATTTAAGCATAAGAAAGTATTTGCTTTAATTAGCAGTCTAATTACACCTGATTGTTTTAATCTATGTATAATCTGTGCTGTTGCTTAATAGTCAGGCAAAGAGAAAAAAATTGGTATAAAATATTGTAAAACACTAATGCAAATGGCTGCTGGATACAGCAAATGCTTCCTTGTCCTTCGTGGTGAATGGATAGGAAAAAGGACTTCCAGAAACTTAATGAGACTTGAAGGTGGGACATAAAAAATAGAAAACTTTTCTGCTGGTTAGCAGCAAAAAATGTTCTTCCTTCAGTGGGTTTCCATTTTGGACAGAGACCATCTGCTGGTGAAACTCTCAATAAAGGCAAGTTTTGCTTGGATAGTTCCATTATTGAAGATAAACCCCTGCAGCTGAAACTGCACATTTTAATTTTCCATTACTAGATTGCATCTCCAGATGCTGTCAGATCCAAGTGACTGCCATTTAATAAAACAAATAAATACAATTCCAATGAAAATTGAGATAATTGTCATCGCAGCCTTAAACCTGCATGTGTGCTTATATGGCTTATACTTTTTTTCTTTGTCTTTTTATAAGCAAGCACATTCCTATGATTTTATAGATATTGCAAACTGAAAACTGGAATTACTTTTCTATCGAAACTGTTCCCCATCAGTGGATAAAATTTATTTGTCTCAGAGAAGGGCAGCTTTCAGCATACACCAAACCTCAAGCTAAATTGTGCCATTAGAAACTGATTTGAAATGGTTCTCCATGAGTAATTGTTATTTTAGGAGCTGTCAATACAACTTGTTTCCAAATTCAATTTTTTTTACACTCTCCTAAATGCTTGTTAATTCATAAAACTGCGATGAAAGATTGATGTTCTCCTTGTAGAGGGAATAAATTATTATTAAACATCCTATAATTACATTATGTCCAAATTTTAAATAAAATTCCTCTCTTCTTGGGGAAAAAGAGGAAAGCAGAAAACATTCTGTATCTATGTAGAATTGCCCTCTGAAACCTCAGTCAAACTTGGCCCTTCACATTTCACCTGTTAAATTTCTGATACATGTTTATGCAATTGGGACGTTTGGCAATTTGTTTGAGCACAACAGAATTTACAGATTACATGAAATAAGAGAGGAGTAAAAAGCAAGGATAAGGATTGCAGCAGGAATTGCTGAGAGGCAATGACAGGATCATTCCACTGCAGGTGAGAGTCATTGTGAGAAAAAGTAAAATAAAACACTTTGAGAGAAAGAGTTTAATTTGATTAGTCCTGATGAAGGACTGAAATCTTACTGTTGGCACTCTGGAAAGAGATCTTAGGTTATATCGGATAATTCCAAAAAAAGTATCATCTTAGTGCTCAGTCAGTCAGAAAAAGAAAAATAATTGAAATATTGAGAATAATTTGTAGAGGGCTGAGAACATCATTAGGCTATTTTAAAAAATCTAAGAAGAACCCACCTCTTTCAGAGCTCTCTGAACACAGAAAGGTGTTCACAGAACCACAGGATGGTTTGGGTTGGAAGGAAGCTGCAATGGGGTTCCCATGGAGCTCCAGGAGGGGATGGCAGAAGAAGGACCCCACACCCCAGTTTAAGGCCTGGCCCAGGAGCCATCAGGGCATCACAGACTCATCCATCTAATGCAGCTCAGGATGCACAGTGGAGCTGGACTCTAAAACTAGGGGCTCCCAAGGAACAATCTCCTTGTCCGGGTCCCTCCCAGGGCTGTCCTGGCCCATCCATCACTCCCAAGGTCCAGGATCCATTGGAAGCAGCCCTCCAGGTCACCTCTCACCAGATTTAGGGGACTTCAAAGGAAGATAGAAAATAGCAGCTTTGAAATTAGGCAAAAGAAGTGGCTCTTCATACAGGATTTAATGAAGTTATAGACTCTGAAAGAGAAACAGGACAAAGTGACAGAATTAAAACACAGAAAAGCAGAACTGGTGCAGAAGTCCTAAACCTACAATGAGTGAAGCATTGCATGTGGAGTATTGAAGCTATCAGAGGGAAGAATCACTATCCACTTAATTTGCTCTATCTTTCCAAGCTATCTACCACTAATTATTGGCAGAGACTAAGCCAGATCTGTCTATGGGTTTAGTTCATTTACACTTTCCAGGCAGACACTTGCAGGTCCAGTGTGAGGCTGTGAGGGGTTTATTTAGGACAGCCTTAATCTGGTGTGTAGGGTTGTTTTGCTTCTCTCAGTCTGTTCCAGCAGGTTTCTCTTAAGCTGCCTTGAACAGCAGTTGGAGTTTGATTTCCCTGCCTTTCAAGCAATCTTCTTGAAATTCAGGCTTTCTGGAAAGGCCTTGATACAAAGGGGTTTTGATTATACTGCAGAGAGATTATCAGCTTTTGCAGCTGACTTTTCTTATTTGTTTTATCTTCTGACAGCCTTGGAAATTGTGATGCAAATCATGCATGGAATAGTTGAATAAGAAAGAAAAATAAATCAGAAAATGTCCATGTCCCACTCTGTACTCATTATCCTCTTGAAGGCTGGTTGAGGTGCTTCTCAGTGAACAAATTTACAGTGACGTAAATTGGTAATAATAATCCTTATGTGCAGGTTTCAATATTTGGTGATAAACTTAAGAAATTTTTGTCTTTCTTTTTTGTCAGTTTTTGTCTTTCTTCCACATGAAAAATATCTGTACTTTCATTGACTTTCTATGGTAATGAGGTTGATAAAATAGAAAAAAAGATTCCTTTGGGAATAGAGAGTCTTAAGTTTTCCTATAGTCAGGTGTTTTTTTAACTCTGGGAAGGCAATAATATGTGAATACACATAAAATAAGATATTACATCTCGCTGTCAGGTTCTCGCTGAACAGGCTCACTGAAGTCCAGTGGAAAACACTTCAGTCTCTGCTTTCATCTTTCTGGATTTCTACAGACTCAAGCCTGGGCTTTGACATTAACACGGGACAAACCTCATAATCTTGACTCAGAAAGCCTTGATTAGTGGTTTTGCGCTTTCAGTGGTTTGATCCATGGAATCACAGGTCAAATCCCTAGGTCCTTCATTATCTCAGCTCCACTGTTAGCCTGGCCAAACTCCCCCTGACTTTAGGTAAAACCAGAATTAATATTAATACTTCAAACTTGAATGGACATGAATGAAACTGAAAAATCATTGGAGTATCATAATTCAGCACAGGGTATGTGCATCTGCTGATTGAAGCCTTTTCTCCTGGGATTTGATTTTTTATTGGCACCCAGCCCATAGAACGGCAGATGGGCACATTCCTGAAATATTTCTATTGATATAGGAAATTAGATTCTCACCTTTAAAGTGCTTAAACTGAGCTTTTCCCAAGGAGCTTGCAGCAGGTCATATCTCCATTAACCTTTTGCCTAATAAGAGACTTCATAAACAAAGTGACATCCCAAAAATCTGTGGATTATGATAATTAACAACAAAAATCCACATTACACTTTAGATTCGCAAGGCTGAGACAATTCTTCCCGTAGAAAAGGATCTTGGTGGCATAATATAAACTTCTTATTTAAGACTTCCACAACTGTATCCATTTCCTTCCTGATTTAGTCAGTTTTGAGTGCAACAGGCTCAGTTTATGTTGTTTAATTGGAGCTGGATGCTTGGAGATAAAAAGCATACTGTTTACTTTCTAATTCCATATTGCATTAAAATTCACAGTAAAGTGAAAAATTTGATGTGAGAAGATTTTAAAAACGTCTTTGAGATTTTTGATTCCTTTCAGACAGCTTTGAAGAATAAAATTTGGAAAAACAAGGTCTTTCTGGAACATAGGCAATGTCATCTTATATAAGTTGTAGTGGCTACACCTTTTTGTAGATGAGTGTTACATGTCATGCATAAAAATACACACTTGGGGAGGACTTAAACAGCACTCTGGCAAATAAACTCAGAATGCTACTTTTCAGCTAGGATATATTAAAAGTTATTAACCTCAATTAAATGAGCAAGTAGAATTTATTGCTCTAATTGTCCTTGAAAAGGAGTATCGTGATGTAGGATATTAAAAAGTGTAGAAGTACTGGTATTAAAATCAAGCATTCCATGGAACTGATGATCCTTGGGAGTCTCTTCCAGCTCAGGATATTCTGTGATCCACCACAGTTCTCTCAGAAAGGGAGAAATGGCTCTGTTAGGGACCCAAGGACAGCAATTTTACTGAGAATTAAGACTTTATTTTCAAAATATAATAGTCTTCCTTAAATTTGAGTTTAGTATTTATCAAGGCACTTTTAGCTTAAGGTTGGGAGAGGAAGTGTGGAAAATCATGCAATCTGGGGACAAATACTGTTGTATTCCTTTTGGGAAGGTTCTCCCCCCAAAACCCCTCCCCCAGAAACTGTAACCTGGCCTGGGTTACCTGCCCCTTTGAGTCTGACCTATGGCCTTCGGCCAGGTAACCTGTCCCCAACCCCAAAGGAGATAAAAACCCCTCTCCCTCCATGTGCCCCCTCCTTGCCTCTTGGGATACCTTCATTGAGAATAAAGCTTGGAATACATCCTGAGGTAAGGGGCCTCTTTTGAAACTCTTCACCCTATCTTGTAGATTCCCCTCTCCCAAAATCCCCCTAAATCTGAGCTAGCAGCTTGTGGGGGGGTGGAGGAGAAAGGGGTATCTTCAAAATACCACCAGAATAGAAGAGTTGCGTAGGTAAGTGAAGCAAAATATAACCATGGAAACTGCTGATTTTGTTCTCTTCAAGAATCTTGTTATTCTTTCAAGCCAGGAATCAATGAACTTTTAAAATCTGACTTTTTTTTTTTTTTTTTTTTTTTTTTTTTTTTGTAGGGAGTTTAGAAGTACATGAGGCCAGAGAGAACACTGGCAAACAACCCACATGCCCAAGTTGTGTGGACATAAACCCTATATCCATCAGCCTAGAAATTTCTTCCTTCCCAAGGCTATTAATGACTTGAGCTAGAGAGAAATGCAGAATCTTATTTATAGCAGTGCTGCACCCCCAGTTCTTCCTTTAGAGCACTAATGAGGCATTTTGGCACTGCTGAAGGGAAAAGATTTTTATTCCTCATGTTAAGCCTATGGCTAGGCTCTATGGAGTTGAAGATGCAAACATCTGGTGGATCATTTGCTAGCTGTCAGTAGCAGAGACTGTCTGTTCTCTGGACCAAACCAGCAGAATACCCCAGCCCTTAAATTTGGGCTCTGAAAAAAACCAAATTTGGAGGGTTATAAACTTTAATAGAGTACACAGTAAAATAGCATAAATGATATGCACACTTGCCCAAAACTCGGACAGGCTCTAATCTTTTCCTTCACCACCTAAAAGGTTCATTCTGCTGCAGATTTAAGACATTAGTATAGGAAACCCCAGGAGCTGTTGTGAGCCAGGGAAAATACTGGGTTTACTGCTGTAAAAGTACTAGTAGGGAACTGTCTTGGTTTGGAAAGACAGGGGTGTCTGTTAGGGAACCAAATAAAGAATGGAAACTTCCCTTTGACTTGTTATTATCCTAAAATTGAAGGGGGGGGTCTCAGGCAAGGATGTGAAGGTAGGAATAACAGTTCTTTACTAGTTAGTCTAACAAGGTAAATTAACAATAATAGCTATAATATTGACAACAAACAGAACTAGAGAAGAAAAGAAAAAAAAACAACAACCCATTTACAGTTTTCCTCTGGCACCCTGCCCCCCTTAGTACTGTTACAACCTACCAGAGCGAGCAGCAGCCCTGGGAGGATGAGATGTATCCGAGGGTCCGCAGTAGTAGCTGGAGCTGTTGGAATGTCCCAGCTGGGCAGGGGCTGCAGAACACAGCGTGGGGAGACCTCGAACAAAACTGAAGAAGCCGTGGGTGCAGGGCAGGGAGAAGGAGCTCCCGGCAGGGCAGGGAGGGAACGGGTTCCCAAAATCCCGGGGGACACACGAAGAGACGGTGGTCCGACAGAGCTCCAGGTACGGGGAAATGGTGAGAGCTCTCTCCTGCGCTGAGAGGAGCAGCTCCTGGCCTCTTCCCGAGAGCAGAAAACTGCCCAGAGCGAAGTGAAGACGGTGCCTCTCTGTCTCTGCCTTAGCTGCTTCTTTTGTTTGTTCCTAAGCACCCACAAGCACCCAAAAGCACCCAGCAATTAACTTCTTAGCAACTTCTGGGAAAAAATTCTATAAGGAAGCAACCCAACCCCCAACAGGAACTGATCATCTGAACATGCTGTAAAAATCATGGAATCACAGAATCATGGAATGGTTTAGATTGGAAGGGACCTTAAAGCCCATCCAGTACCACCCCCTGTCATAGGCAGGGAGATCTGCCACTATCCCATGTTGCTCCAAGCCCCATGCAGCCTGGCCTTGGGCACTCACAGGGATCCAGGAGTAGCCACAGCTTCTCTGGGCAGCCTGTGCCAAGCCTTCATCACCACCTTCAAAAATATCTAAATGCTCAGAGTTCCAAACCTATTATGGTGGAGAATTATGGTGAATTAATTGCCCTCTTCAATTTTACCATGTTAGGCTTGCTTCTATTCCCTTTTCCATCTACCTGAGATTCAGCTGGGATGTATCCTCATCAGAAGTGTAGTAAGGAAAGGAGAGCTGTCTTGAGCAGAGTAGACAAAATGAAACTGAAAATTTCATTTTGAAAAGTGATTTTGGTCTTGTCAAAATGAAAGATTTTTTGTTTTTCCAGTTTCTTTGGAACTTTTCAGTATTTGCTATAATGGATCCTCCATGGTATGTGATATCCAACATGTAGAGGATTTTTTACCTTCCCTGGGCAGATTCTGCAGGTCTCTGTCTTCAAGCTGAAATCAAGGGCAGAAATCAGCCCCTTCCCTGACCTGGGGAAAGTCCCTTCTGAAATCCAACAGGTTCTACTCAATTCAAAGCCGCACAATTTGGGTTTTCTTTGGGGGGGGGGGGGGTGGTGGGGGGGGTTGGGTTGTTTCTTGGAGTTTTTTTTTTTTTTTTTTTGTGGGGGGTGGAGAGGGGGTGTCGGTGGTTGGTTGTTTTGTTTTATTTCGTTGGTTCTTTAGAAATCAGTTCAACTCAATCACCCTTTCCATAGAATCAGGGAAATTATGGTTGGAAAAGACCTCCAGACCAAATCATGGAGTTCCACATCCAGTAATTTTTTAGGCATTTCCAGGAATGGGGACTCCACCACTGCTGTGTCACGGCCTGATCACCCTTTCCCTGAAAGGGAAAAGCTTTTCCTAAAAGCTTCAAATCCTGTCTCTTAGTAATATCACATGCTAATACCAAACAAAATAGTTTCCCCACACAAACATTTAACAGATTTTTATGCTTTTTATGCTTTTTCTTTTGACTTTTAACTTCTCATTTTCTTGAAGGTGAAGGAATAATCTCCCACCTAAAAACATCAGGACACTTTACCTGGGGAAATAAACTGACCTATGCAAAGACAAACTACTTCTACTGAATAAGATTCTAATGGTTTTATTTACAACTATTTTAGAATAATTAGTATCCTATAGAGTATTAATTATTATGTTTGACAGGAAAAGTAGCAAAGTGTTATTGCTTTACAAGTATGTCCTTCTAAATTTTTTAGGTTAAACAGTTACTTTATTGTTAAAGTCACTCATGATTCATAATTTTTTCATAAAAGGTTGTTATTATTGGACCAACATTTTTATTTTATATACCATGTTTTACTAATGACATAGCATATATGAGGCCATTGTTACCCCAGATAATTCCTGTGTTTAATCATTACCTCCAAAAGCTTTAGATACTCTATTTAATCCCTTTTCATTTCAGATATATTCAATTAAAGTTTTCTCCACAGCTGCAGAAAGGTGTCTCACACTTCTTCAAGCAGTTTATCAAATATTCCACTTGCCAAGTTTCCTATTAATTTAGTCATCATCACTTGTCACCAGATTTGAATAAATGAGCATTTTCAATAAACCTAAGGGAGCTCTGAAAGCAGATGTTAATTTTCTGCTTTGAAAATAAGAGTCAAAATACTCAGATAATAAAACCAGCAAAACAAGAAAAAACGTGTTCAGTTGTTCTCTTTTAAGAAAGACGTATAATTATTATTTAGCTTTCTTTTAGGGGTTTATTGATACCTCATATATAACTTTGCACTCTAAAAGTTCCAAACGCATGTTTAATTATGATTGCCCGCCAAGGCATACCTTTTGACAATTAAGAGGTAATTAAACAATTAGACAGAAGTTAATAATGAAGAACTAGGCATATCTTTTGATATGACAGAATTGAAACATTCTAGTTCTGGTTTATTGTTTATAATGTTTATAATGTCTGTCAATTTTGTCTGTCTGGGCTCCTCTTTCCATGTACGGTGCACAAGGGAGTCCCCTATACCTGTCCCATCAGGGTGTGCTCACAATCTCCTACTTTGTGCAGGAAATTTCTGCCTCCTCATCTGTTCTATTGTCTCATTCCAACTTTGTGCCACAACTGGTCTTTTATCAAAAACACTCCTGCAATTTTTTGGCTTTGAACCAGCTCTGCTCACCTTGCACTCCTGGAGCAGCCCACATGTGCTAATACTTCTGATTTTCTGTCTCATTATCATCAGTTGAGGTTATTTTTTTCAGCACGGGTGCATTCACATGACAGATGACTGCGTCAGTCTGATCTGATCTTTCCAGTCTGGAGACTGGGATGTGGCAGAGACAAATGACTCTTCCATTTCCACTTTCTAGTGGGCACTGGCTTCGTTTACTTTTGCTTTGCCTGGGTAGATTGGCTGTCTCATCCCTGGAAGTGTCCAAGGTTGGATGGGGCTTTGAGCAGCCTGGGATAGTGGAAGGTATGGCATGGGATGGAGTGAAATGAATTTTCCTACCCAAATCATTCAAGGATTCCATCCAACCCTTAGCAAAGTAAGGGTGATACTTGCTTGTGGAGCCTTGGGTTTATCTCTGATTTAATAAATAATGCATGGAAACTACAAATAACAATATATTAATTATGAGTGTCTCAGCAAGGAGAAATTAAGGAAGAATTAACATCCAGCCTTATGTGGGAGGGCACTGACAGAAAGAAAAGCTCCTTTGATCCATGCCGAAGTGATGAATAATTGTAGGCAATCCATTGAAACCTATTCACAAGAAGCTTGTCCCACCAGTCTGGGCTAAATGTGCTGAAAGGAGGAACTAATTAGTGAATAAGTTGCTTCCACCAAATTGAGTGGGCATCAATCAAATCCTGCAACTGGGGCAACCCAGCATTGGGCAGCCCTGCATGGCTGCTGTTGTTTGGGAATGGGATCCCAATAAGCCCAGTCCAGCTGCTGTTGTTTGGAAATGTGCTCCCGAGGTGCCCAAGGAGCTGCCAGCCAGCACCAGGTAGAGGCAGCATGTCATTTGTCTTGTAGGACATGAGGGGATTTTATTTAGTCCCTTTGTGGGGTGTTTTGTTGTCTTCTTTTTTAATGCAAGAAGACAAGCTGGATTTCTGTGATTAATATAAAAACTATTGCACTTCCAAGTCACCCTGGGTACAAATATGGATTGGGATCAAAGTGCCTTTGTGTTAAATGAGCCATATCATCCAACAGAGAGTTTGTGTTGGGTTTATGCTCTCAAGTGGCTTTGTGCCACTGCACAGGACTGGCAGGATTCGATCTGCCAGGGAATCTGCTGCCTAAAAGTTAATCTATCAGCAGTTTTGAACAAATCAGAATCAGGAATCACTTAGACTGGAAAAGACCTCCAAGATGATCCCTGAATTTTTCAAGTCCTGGTTGGATGGGGCTTGGAGCAACGTGGGATACTGGAAGATGTCCCTGTCCATGGCAGAGGGTGGAATGAGGTGACCACTAAGATCCTTTCTAACCCAACCCATCCTGTGACATTAAAGCTGCCCTGTTTTGTTTTCCAGCCTCCAAGGAAGATATGAGCAGGTTACAGAGAGCCATAAGGAGCCATAAGGTGGGATCAGACTGAAGAAACGTGTCTCATCAAGCACAGCAAAGTCTGTGTGTGGATAGGTAGGGGTTTTGGAGGGAGCATTTATTTCTCTGCTGCTGAAAGGTTTCTTGCTTTCCATTGTCCTGAAAATTCCAGCTTGAGGAGGTGAAATGTTGGAATTGACACTGTAATACATTTTGTGAACAGTCTCTCCTTTATTTCCTGACCACTGTCAGTCCCTGCTTACTCCACCCCTGCTTTGTTGTTGAAAAAGAATGAAATCCTGTCAGTGGCTCCTCCAGGCAGCAAGGCCAGCATTTGCAACCGAATGAAACATCTGCATTTTCTTCCAATTACTCATTTTGGGGTTGTATTTTCTGCAATCCTACTCGTGCATACGAGTAGGCAAACTTAAACTTAAGGGCAAACCTTTTTTACCAACCCATAATAAACCATTCAACTAAAGTAAAAAAAAAAAAAAAAACACACCTGTCCCTGCAGAAGACCCTTGGTTTCACATGAAGTGAGGACCAAAGTGAGCTCCTGGGGAACTTGCTCACAAGGTAAGTCTAATTCTGAACATTCAGCTCCTTTTATTTTACACTGAAGTGCTTCCATGGGTTTCAGACTATTTCCTTTTAAGCATTTAAATAAATAATTTATCATGAAATGACACAAGAATGCTTCCTTCTTTTCAGCCTTTAAAAAATATTCAGTGGTTTTGTTTTATTCAACTTCAGCAAAAGCATAAAGCTTTAAAGTTATTTTTTAACTTACATTATAAATGTTCTTCTTTGTAGCAAAAGAAAAAAGAAGCCCCAAATTTAGGGATTTCTAAAGATTTTGCAGGTCTTTTGTTTTCTGTTTTTCCTCACTCTTTCAAGCTGCTAAACAAACATCAAAGCATTAAATGGGGAGGCACCATCCAAGTGCATTTTTCTGATACTGGGAGGGAGGTTTATGAATGGAAATCAAAAATGAATTTCCAGCTATGGAAAAGAAAAGGTATGGACCAGATACTGGTGGTATGGATAACTTCTGCCTGAAGCACCACTGTGGTCCTCTCCAGACTTGGAAAACTGCTCTTTGCAGAGCCTTTTTGTCTCTTCAGCCATTCTGCTGAGACTGTAGATGGAATTACCTGGGAGGCTGATGGGGATGTCCCCACTCAGAAGCAAATTACCTCATTCCAGCATGGCCAGGAAATTCAGCTAGATAATACAATTGCTATGCAGCCAAGCAAGCTTCAAATTATAACCTACCAGTGGAAAAAGTGTGGAGTCAAGGGACACAAAAGGTTATTGACATGTGAGCTTCAAATTTTTGTGAAGCTCATTGTGCGTAATTTTACCCAGCTGGAGTCTCTAAGAACATTTTAGGGACACACATGATGGGAAAGGTTGAAAAACTGCTGCCCAGTCTCCATGGAAGATAATTGTCTGCACTGGAGGTGACTCTTAACTGCCTTTTTCTCCTTTAAAATAAGAAAGCTTTCATAAAATATAAGCAATTTCCTCTCTCACCTGTCATCCACACATGACAGATTAATTACTGTAAAAAGTCTTTTGAAGAAGCATCTGATCAAGGTTCCACCTCCACCTTCCATGTGCAAAAATTCTTGGGATAGGAAACAAACAACAAAAATCAGGAGTGACTCTGAAGTTAAAAAATCAGTGTAACAACCACAATTCCCTTATTTTTTGAAATGGAAAGACAAAGGCATTTAGATGGGAGATTTTTTAGTCTGTAAATCAACGAAATCATAATTTTTAGTCTGTAAATCAACCGAATCAAATTTGCTTCACCTTTTATAGATCTCTACCCTGGAAGAAGAGTGTTGGTGAATAACTGCCTGTGACTGCACTTCCAGGAGGATTCTTTCCTTAAAATACTGAGCTTATTTTACAAAGATTTCCTCTTGTGAACTCTTCCTAAATGGGATAAACACAACTCAGACAATTCCCTGTTTGCCAAGACAGCAGTGGGATGGAGATGGGGATCAC
Source organism: Certhia americana (assembly GCA_018697195.1). Lineage (NCBI taxonomy): Eukaryota > Metazoa > Chordata > Aves > Passeriformes > Certhiidae > Certhia > Certhia americana. The sequence continues at coordinate 26,469,096 of CM031864.1, read as the reverse complement.
TTTGGGGTTGAAGGATGCTGAGACCAGCCTGAAATTAAACAGTCTGAGGAGAAATATTTCTGAGATCCTGACAGAGGAACCAACAAGTGACAGTGCTGACAACAGATCTAACCCAGCATGGGGACAACTGATATCAGCCATTTTATGTGATAAAAGTCCAGCCTCACTTTTTAATGGGAGGATCTTCTAACACCTGCTTCTGGGAGTGTGTGGAGATTCCTCTCTGGAGTGGGGACACCCTCAAGGTCATTCCTTCAGAGTGAGGAAAGAGATTTGGGCACTGGGATGTGTGAGTGACATCAGTCTCTACTTAAAAACTGCTTTTCTAGCTTTGATATCATTGCTCCAGTAAATAGTGCACCACATTAGTTATAGCTGCCTGTACCGTGTATTAAATGATTCTGATTAGGATCTTTCAGTTTAAGCATTCTCATTATCACTATCTTTCTAACTGCAGGGACACAACTCAGGAAGGACTTAGGAAAGGGGAAGTGGGTGGAAGAGGTTTTTTTATCTTTTTATTTGAGACTTTCTGCCTATGCTGCTAAGATATGCTACTATTTTACACTCTTCACTTAATCAACATTTATTGGAGAAATAATTTTCCCTTTGTGAGTCCTTTTGGAAAAATGTACCCTTCTGAACATTGAAATTATTGGAAATCTTGGCTATTTGATAGTCTCCAAGGCCTTGCTTTTGCTGACACAGAGATGTCTCTCTGGCTTCCAGAGCAAATAAAACTGTGCGACAATTCAGGGGCTGTCTTTTCCTAGCCTTAAAACTCTGGAGAAATGGATACCGCTGTGAGTATTCTCAGCCAACTAGGGGGTTTCCTGGTTAACAATAACTCAGCATTCCTTTTTTCCCTCTAATTTCCTAAAGGAACTGAGAATGTACTGCTGGCAAATGCTTGATGTACATATTTCTGATTGCTTGTACAGGAAAGGCTGGTCAAACATGGGGAAGGGCTCCCAAGTGGTGGAGTCTCCATCCTTGGAAGTGTTCAAAAAATGTGGATGCACTACTTGTGGACATGGTTTAGTGCTGGGTTAATGGTGTGACTCAATGATCTTGGAGGCCTTTTCCAGCCTTAATGGTTCCCTGATTCTATATGTGCGCTGTAGTTTTAATTAGACATTTTAAATAGACGGCTATGATGGGATTTTTATTCATTTATTATTCCTTAATTACTTAGCTAGTCTATTATAATTGAAATATGCTTCTATGGTCTCGTATGAAAAGAGATTGAAAACTAAACATAGGAGCTTCTCAGTGGCTGCATTAATTGGGAAGTCAGATAATCAATAAAGGGAAAAACTAAATTAAGGACAATGTAAAATACTCATGATAAAGATACTCAATCAAGAAAATTGAAAGATTTCTCGAACAGAAACTGGGCCCTGTCCCCTTCCATCTCTGGGGATGAGTAGTCTGATCCCTGTACTGGTGGCTAGGGATGTACAGCCTCATTCGCAAAATTCGGGGGTGGGTGACCTCCATCCCTGGAAGCCAGGGACAAAATTATGGGCTCCGTATTCCTGAGGCATAGTGCTAAATTAGGGGCACAGAAGGGCTGTTCTGTATGCCTTACATCGCTTTTAAAAGGTAGCCTATTAGTGCAATATTTTAGATTAAAACCTGTAATCATGACTCTCTAACAGAGGACTGATGTCCTGAAGCAAAGCTTTTTGTACTTCCTGCATTGTTAAAAAGCAGCAGAGTTTGAAATTTACAGGTTTTTCTGCCCTACAAATGAATGAAGGGGTAGAAAAGTCCAAATAAATATCAATAATATTAAATAATCATCCTTTTACAATTATGGAATCGTTTAGATTGGAAAAGATCTCTAAGATCAACAGGACTGACCTCTTGCTTCCCTCAGGCCCTATGGAATCAGGACACAAAAAGTTTAGTGAAGACTGCCAGAAATATTTGTTATTACAGGGTGACCAACAGTGCCAGCTTGGCTAGAGTGAAACCAGATTATTTGGGCAATGACATTAAAGGCAGCTTTGCTCAGCTTCTGTGGGTAGCCTGTGCCAGGGCCGCACCACCCTCACAGCAAGGAGTTCCTTCCTGACATCCCATCCTGATGGGCTTTAATGTCCCTTCCAACATAAACCATGCTGGAATTCTATAATGCCTATGAAGGGAAGTCTGAAGGATTTTTATCAGAGGGAAGAGAAGTCAAACTAATATGTTTTAACATTGCCCTGGATTAGCATTGGTTCATTTTTTGATATGGACTAGTTCCCTGTTTGCAGCCTGTGGTTCCCTTTTAGCTTCCTGTAGACATAAGAGAGAACCAATCAGTAGCCAATTTTAAATATCGACACATAGACTGGACCAGTAAAAAGGGTGGATACGCCTTTGTAAACACATATTTTGGGGTGAGAACCCTGTCTCTTTTGGCTTCTGGCCTTTGAAGAGGTAATGGGCCCATGCTTGGGCCCGCCCTGCTCAGCCCTGTCAGCTTGGCTGAGATTTTCTGCCCCTGAGGGGTGGAGAGCACGCTGTCAAGCTGAGGAGCCCAATGGCACACAGCCCGCTGGGTGGCTGGGGTCCCTTGCCAGAAGGGTCAGGCCCCTTCCTGGCAGAGCCTGCCAGACCATGCCAGCCAGAGGCTGTATCGGCACTGGGAGCAAATTATGGGGTGTGGCCCTGAGGCCAGTAGCAGCAGTGCAGCCGCCACCATTCCAGACAGAGAGGCCACATTGCCAGGACTGGAGCAGCTAGGGCAGTCACGCACAGCCACAGCCATGTTGACATGGCTTCCGATAAACTTTATTTACTTAGCCACATAAAGGCAGTTTTGCTGTGGACAGAAGGGCAAAAGCATCGGTAGCAGCTTTTCCTGTTCTCAGCACCCTGATAGAGTTGGGCCAGCACAGCTTACACAGAGTCGGCAGAGTCCACATGGCCAACAGAATGGCACGGCGAGTCATTTCCCCAGTGCAGAGCTTGGACCAGATTTACTTTTCAGCATTGTAGGACTCCATAAAAACTGTTTCAATGATAAAGCTTCAGAACAAATGACCCCATGAACACCAATTCTCTCCTGAATCAGGAGAAGGAAAAGGTGAAGACGCATAAAGAAAACAACGTGGGACTCTGAGGTCAGTAAAGAAGTTAAATTTTAGAAGGGGGAACTGAGGAGATGCCTTGATCTTGGGCTGAAATTCTTTTGTAAGGCTATGGTGAAGATATATTTGATATATCAGACTTTGGGTTTTTTCCCTGTGACTCATGGAAATGCTTTGGTGGGATGTGTTGTTCTAACCACTGCAGTGAGCAGAGGCACCAGTGTTGAAGTAAGCAGATGTTGCAGCAGCTGTGATCCAATGGGAATCTTGAATAGAGAGAGATGAGAGAAAGAAGCCTTGCTCCAGGAGTTAGAAGAAGAAAACCTCTGTTCCCAGAGATGGATGAAAAGAACTTTTTGTTTTATGCTAGAACAGTTCATCCTTAAAATAGCACCCCAAGAAGTTGACATGGCTCACAAACACAACTGTGGGAAAAGCTGTGAAAGATGGGAGGCACTTCACAAATGCAGATTCCTGGGCAGATGCTGTTCGTGGAAATTGAAACCACAAGAACTGTTTTTTTTTTTTTTCTTGTGGGGAGTTCTCCATAGCATGTCAAGAGATACTTGTCTCCCTAAGTGAACTGAAGAAAGAGTATTCTAGAAGTAGGGAACTGACTGAGAATTCTGGGTGTTGTTTCTGTGCATTGTCAGTGGGAGAGACGGGAGGGTTGAGGAGATGAGGAGAGGTGTTCTGAAGGTTTTATTCTGATTCTTGTTACTCTTCTTTTAGTTCTGTTAATAAAGTTTTCTTTATACCCTTTCAAGTTTGGGCCTGCTTTGCTTTTCTCCTAGTCCTGTCTCACAGCAGAAAATAGACCCACCACAAACATGAAACAAGAGTATTTGTTGCCGACTGCTGGTTTATTTTCATTGGAATCTGGTGTTCCAGAATGCGGCTGTTTTAACCTCCATCCCTTCCCTCCTTTAATTCTCTGCTGCCACATAATTTTGAATAGGAATTTCAAACTGCATGTTTGTAGATGAGAACACATATTCCCAAAAATTAAATATCCCTGTTAGTGGCCTTGGACTTAACATAGAAACATGGAGGAAAAAAAGCTTTAATTCATACATTACATGGGATATTGAGTAACTTTGAATAACCTTCTCTTCCAAGGCTTTGGCTCTGGTCAGTGCAGAGATTAACCCAGAAAAGAAACTAAGTTCCAGCAATCAAGAGAATCATGAGCCTGATTAATCCTCTGCATTACTGCAGAGGAAAGAAAGGAAGATAAGCCTCATCAGAGAAACATTGGCCTTCAGAAACTCTTCCTTTGCATATTTGCATGCATAAATTAAATTAACTGAGGCAGCTGCATGAACCCCAAAATTTCAATTATTAAAATGATGACTATGTAAAAAAATTCAGGAAATTGCAAGGGATTGCTGTACAAAATATTAATTGTTTAGCGTAAACGTAGGTTATGGGGCTCATTCCTGATTTTGCCATGTGTTCGGCCATAGAAGAACTTCCAGTAATCATTACAAATGTAATGGAGGTGTCGACTCATAATTTTAAAATTAGAATTAATACAGAAGAAAGACAGTAGGTGAACACTGCCATAGTCCATACACTGTACAGATCACTGAAGTGACTGAATCTGTCCCTAATTAGTCATTATTGATTATTCTTATGCTGTAATTTCTGTGCAGTTCTGCAGAAACATATTGATATTGAAACATATCAATAAACAAATACATAGAATAGTTTGAATGTTGTTGAAATCCCAGCACTAAAAATTGAACCCAGGAGAAAAGAAAATGTCAGAGTTCTTTCAAAGTAAGAAATAAACTGTTCTTTTTTTACTGTTCAATCTTTGCTGGCAGTATGGAACTTTTTGAGGTTATTTCTATATAAAAGAACAAAATGCACCCTCATTGGCGGCAAGAAAGTTTCATGGAGGTACATAGAGTGTTTTACAGTTTAGTTATAATAATGTTTGTGACATTTAATAGAGCTGGTGAACATTCTCTTGGCAGAATTTAAAATTCATATGGGGACACAATATCAGTATATTTTCTAATTGATTAGAAAATACTCTGAAGTGAATATCTCAAACCTGATAAACAGAAAGGATTGTGCAGAGACAGAGCATTCACAGCATTTCTGAGAAAAGAGGAAAAAGAGGAAGAAAACCCACCAGAAGCCTGGATTAATGCACATGCACCAGCACAGCTTCTTAAATCCTATGTGACGGCTCAAACATGACAACATGGAACAGCTTCACAGGACATGGCCAAGGAGATAAATTTGGCAGCAGCAGGTGTTCATTTCCCCCAGGAAACTCCTATAAGTGCTTAAAACCAGTGGGTTATCTACTTAACCTTGTTCTCAAGGACAGAGCAGAGAGGGAAATCAGCACTTGGTATGGAATTCTTGGGAAATGTTACATAAAAAAGGAGAGATGCTGCTCATTATAACTCAGTGCTCCTTTCAAAACTGCCAGAGATCACAGAGACCAACAGCTCTTCAGGATTTAAAAATCAATTGGATAATTACAGTGATCCATGAGTTGTCAGAGCAAAGACTAAACAAAGACTCATTTCCTCTTCCTCAATAAATAAACAAAACACATGTCTCAGAAGGAAAAATAAAGTTTCAAGCTTCAGGTCATAAGCAGCCTCTAACTAATGGGGGTTAGGAAGGAATACTCAGGGAGAAATGCTGTACTGCCAGGCTGAATGGTTTGGGGCTTAGTATAGGTATTCCACGTTCCTCAGGCACTGGAAAATCAGAGTTTGTGGTGTGGTCAGCACTCTCCAAAGGCTCCCTGCTTACTGAGCGCCTTGCACAGAAAAATTTCCATGAGGAGCAGCTTAAGAGAGCTGTGAAAGGGGCTCAGCCTGGAGAAAAGAAGGCTCAGGGGGGACCTTCTGGCTCTGCACAACTCCCTGACAGGAGAGGGAAGCCGGGGGGTCAGGCTCTGCTCCCAGGGAACTGGGACAGGATGAGAGGGAACAGCCTCAAGCTGTGCAACAGCAGGCTCAGGCTGGATATTGGGAAAATGTCTTCAGTGGAAGAGTGGTCAGGCTCTGGCACAGTTGCCCAGGGCAGTGGTGAAGTCCCTATCCCTGAAAGTGTTCAAGAAATAAGACGATTTAGCACTTGGTGATCTGGTTTAGTTGGAAACTGTGGGATTCAGCTGAAGGTTGGACTGACCTCAGAAGTCTTTTCCAACCTCAGAGATCCTGTAGTTCTTCCCCTTCCTGGTAAAGGGAAAAAATTCACCACATTTCCTACCTACCTAGGGCCCATTTCAAAAGAAGGTTGTCCCCTCCTCCTTGAAGGAGCTGGATGAATCTGCTCCAGCACTTTGGGGAGGAACAGAAGGCAGGTTATTACATAAAGCATTTCAATTCCCTGTAAAAGTGGAATTCTCCTTGACTGCAGTAATTTTGAAAGGCAGAGCTGTCTGACAGGGATGGCACTTGTCACACACAGCACATGGACAGAAGCTGAAACCCTGAGAGGTAACTGGCACATGGTAACAAAGTCAGGATTAGTGAAAAGGTGATGTAAGAAAGGAAAAATAAAAGCTTAAATTAAGAAGTCCTTAATTCAAAACATTTCACAAGATTATTTATAAATTCCATCTAACCCCAAATTAATTTCAGATTCCCTCAGAGAATTTTGGTGTTACAGCACTCAGGTTTCACATGCCCTCCTCTGAGGGAGATCTGTCAGGCTGGCAGCTTCTGACAGCTAAAAATGTCCTATTTAGACTTTTTTTTTCATCAGCAATTTAGCCCCTTCAACTCTTAAGAAACTGGTTTAGTTAATCTTTGTAATAAAGTGCATAATTTCTGTTTTCATAAAAAGAGATAGTAGCATTTATTCCTCCATGAATTCTTCTTGAAATTCTGTATGTGTGAGTGCACATGCACATGTGTGTGTGTTTGTGTTTGTGTGTGTGTGTGTGTGTGTGTGTGTGTGTGTGTGTGTGTGTGCAGGAAAACTAAAAATACAGGACAGACACAACTTTTTTGCTTCCCATTTGTGACTACTCCCCCAAAGACACGGGTTACCCCTCAGGTGTAGCCGGGAAATCCATAGGATATATAATTCCTAATAATGTCCTGGCAGCCTGTGCTCCTGAGGTGTGAGAGCATCCTTCCTGTTCCTGCAGTGAAATCTGTAAAAAGGGGCCAAATTCCCTCTTTTGGAAGGTGGACTTGCCATTTATTCATGGTGCCATTAAAATTAATTACCTGAGAACCAGTCCATAATGTCCACAGGTATGGAAATAATAAAAATTAATTGACTGAAAGTATTCATAAAATATTTGGAGCAAAGGTCATTAATTTGTGCTCGTGAAAAAGTGACTTGCATGCTTGAATTACCAAAATACATCAGCAATAAGACAAAAAAAATGTAGTTCAAAAATGACTGTTTACAGTAAGGCTCTACACTTTTGGGGGTTTGGATCCAGGTCTAGGAGGGCAGTGGGTGGCAGTGCAGGAGGTTGTGTAACTTGACCCTCTCCTTGAAAGCTATTCCCAAGGGAAAGTGCTCACACCTTCTTTCTCTTGCATTCAGACAAATCCATACTAAAGTAAACGAAAGATGGAAAGGAAAAAAAGCTTTGTTTCCAGGTGAGATTTTCTGAAGATACATTTCTTGTCATTGAATAACACAAAGCAAAGGAACGATTGGAGATATCACTTCTTGAGAAAGAATATCCTATACTGATGTGATTTCTCAAATGCAATGGAGGCAGATATCAACCAAACTGATAGAAAATGATCATTTGATTTTTTTTTTAATTCCACTTCATAGTTGAAATTCAATTTTTATGAGCTAAGGAGAGTGGGAATCTAATTTCAGGTGCTGAAAGGTGAACCATTTCTGGGTGTTGCTGCCGGGGATCATTTCTGTTGTAAACTGCAGAATGTACATATTTATAGATCTATATATCTTTTGTTATACGTCTGCTCAGATTACTTATAAGTAATGACAATTATGTAATTTCTGCCGCACTGTTAGCATGCCCAGAGAGGCTGTGACTATCCCTGGAAGTGTCTCAGGCCAGGTTGGATAGGGCTTAGAGCAACCTGGGATAGCAGGTGTCCCTGCCCATGGCAGGTGGGGGACTGGATGAAACTGCATGTACCTTTCAACCCCAACCAGACTGAGATTCTGTGATTAGTAATTAATTTCCCTCCTGTTCCTCAGCAATGTCTCTGGACATCTCCCAGAACCCAAAACCAGTTTTGGAGAGTTTAATTATTCCCAATTTCAAATCCAGAGTAGTTAAGCATAGCACTATGTACTAAAGAAATGGAATAAGAACCTTTGGTTTTTAAAAGCACAGATGCTTTTGTATAGTGAATATTCTCTTAAAGCACTGGAATAGTCTGGATTTACACAGGCACCTCCTGATGTGCATAGGTAACAATTTATAAAATCAATTTTAGCATTGAAATTGCAGCACCTGTGTGATAAATTATTTAATTGTGGCCACTAGAATAAGTTTGTGCATCTCAATAAATATTATTAATTTAGTAATTTAAGGGATAGGCAATTTTTTTTTGTCTCTGTGGTATTTAAAGAATAAATAAATCCTATCATTTTAATATAGATCATTTTCTGAAGATTAATTATCTCTGTGGTTGAGGTTCTAGACTGGTACCAGTACAACTTGTAGGGGGATTGGAGAAGTGCTGCTCCATTATTTTTAGTTTTCTTTTGACAGAATACTAGTTTTATTCTGTTTATAAGGAATTTTATCCAGGAATCCTGTACTGTTATTCTTATAATTCTGTTATTATCAGTAATACACAACAATTACTTTAGACTGAAACACTGACAATACAAAAGAGAATAATTTGGAGATTATTTCTTTTGCATGAAGTGTAATAATTACATGTAATTAGAACCAAAACTGCTGCAAAAGTCTGAATGAATTGTAATAACTTCTGATGTTCAGATTTATGTTAAGAAAAATTATATTTCTTCTCTCTAATTTTCTTCTACTGTTTTTTCCTTATAGGTAAATATATGTAATTTTGCAATAATTATACTGTTGTAGGGAGTATATTTGGTAAACAGGACTTTAAGTAATTCATCCCTTAAAGGCAATCACATACTGTTAAAATAAGTGCATTTAACTTTTTCATTTTGCAGTTCTCCATTGTGCATCATCACAACAGGTATTGTGGATCTAGATAAGCCCCTCCCTTACTATTTCTCTATTTCTTCTGTACACTCCTTCTCTCCAAAGAACATCCTCAGTCTTTTACTTATTCCCTCTTTGTTCCTCTCAGTTAGTGAAGGGATAAGCCCTTTCCTTCATGCTGGTTTTAGTGATTTTTAACTTGTCCAAGTGACATCCTTTACCTTGCACTATTCAGCAGTTGGAAAACAGGGTTTCTTTATTTATCCTCTTTCAACTCAGATTTCCCTCATGAATACTAAGAAGTGCAAAACTCATTTAATTTTCCCACTCTATCCTGTTCACTTCATATTAAGTTTCTCCCTAATCCCTTAGTGGGCTAATTATTTCACTTTTCAGGCCTTTATCTCTTTTCCTTTATATATTTAAAGAATCTTCTATTGTTTTTAGTCACTCCCAAGATAATAATTCCCTTTTTATTGTATTTTTCCATTGCAGCATTTTTGAGACCCTGACATCCATGCTCCTATACTTCCTTTATTAATTTTCTGGAACATTCATTTATACAGCTCTGATACATTTTCTCCATTATCCCTCTCTCTCTCTCTCTCTCTCTCTCTCTCTCTCTCTCTCTCTCTCTCTCTCTCCAGTGCCTCCTCCGTCTGGGACAGCCTCTTTTTTAAAGTTGGCCCACAGCAATTACAAGACAATTAGAGGAGAACCAATTACGGGAAAATTTTAATTTCCTCAAATTATTGCCTACCTTCCTTCCAAATCTGTGCCAGAGAGGTTTCTTTCTCCTCTTCTCTAAATCAGAAACCAGATCAGAACATTGAATTACAGGAATTCCAGAATGTGGAGTCCCAGGAAGAGCCACGTGTCAGGCAGGTCCTGCTGTTTTTCTGCCCAATGCTACTCCTGGGATCACTCTATTCCCTGAAAAAGCCACTTTTCATGGATTATCTTCCATCTGTTACACTTCAGGTTTCTCATGATCACAGGTGCAACATCCTTGGAGTTCTATTCCTGCCTGTGATACCAAATCTGGCCCAATAAAATATAAACTACAGGAACTGAGTGCTCTGAATTTGCTGGTTTACTTAGATGAGGAAAATTAGGAATTTCATCTGAAGCATGTTTCCAGAAAGATAAAACTAATACAGTTAAGCCTCTATGTCTCTTCTCTCTGAATATATTTCTCTGCACATATTTGTAATCTACAACCATATAATTATATAACAGGTACAAATATTTTAGAGTTTTGTGGGGGCTTTCACTGATTTGAAACCCTGTATTCCAGAAACATGAATAATAAATTTTTTATTATAATTTTTTTTATTATTTACAAATAATACATTCCTATTATCTTCTTTTCCCTTCTTGTATTTTAGCATTTCAGATGCAAGGTGGGTTATTTATATTTTAGTTTATTTCATTTCATTTTGCATTCTAGGTGGCTGGAGCTAGTCTTGCTAACTTGGCTCTCCTCTTAATCACCAACTCATCATGTTCTTTCTAGAAAAGTACAGATTAAAACAAGTAAACTGTGTTTGAGAATATTGTTTGTTTTGGTTTTAGCAATGCCATCCAACTACTGATGGCTTCATGGTTTGAATTTGACAGAGTTTAAAAGGAATTAGAGCCAGCACTTTTTCAAGCCAGACTAAAGCCCTTTGAATGATTTTGTAGATTACCATTAATTAGTCTGGGTGGAATCCAAGCACTTCCTTAATCTGTAAATAAGGGAGTGTTGTTTGAAGCACTACAGGCATAGTCTATCTGCAGATATTATCAGTATTATTCTACTCTTTAGCTCAGCCAAATTAGAACAAAAATAATCTTGACCTCTATTAAACAAGACTAATAAATATTCCTCAAAATTCAGATTGATTTCCCCAGTTTATTCAGTGGAGTGCCCTAAAAATTTAAGTATTTATCCCTGTTGAAGGCAGGTAATCAGCAGAGAAAAGAAAAAAATCCCTGTAGGCTTTCTGTACTTAGTACCTGTGTAATTCAGGGCTCAGGATCCTCATCCAGCATGTGGCAAAGGAAAAAATGGGAAAAGAGGTGAGGTGAAAACATTCTCACTTCTACCTTCCTTCATGTTCATGCAAGATTTTAGGGTTTTAAATTTTACACAAAACATGGGTTTTACACAGAGCATGGGCTTTATTTATTACATTTATTTTCACACCTTCCAGTGTTTCAAAGGCTGGATTTCCAATTCATTGAAGATATACAGGTATCTTTTTCTAGGTTGTTCTGTGTCAGTTATTTAGCACAGGCAAGGTGGTTCTGGTTGGGTGTCATTGATGCCTTAGGTTTTAGCTTTTATATTTTTTAGATTCTGTGCTGTTTTAATGGATAGTTTTAGGTTTCACATTAAGGTTTCATATTTCATATCTTTTCAGAGCAGATAGACAAAACAATTCCTTCTCTAGTTTGATACCAAGGACAACTTTCAGGCCCAAGAACAAAAACAAAGGTGAAGTGAAAAGAAAAAACAAGGAGGATGGAGCTTCATAACCTGGAGCTATGGTCGGACAACTGGCTCAAATATGCTAATGGACCAGAACTTATAAAAGTATGAGACCAGGTGATCAGTTGTCCATTTTGTGACCATTTTGAGGTGCATCTTGGGTGTAGCTGGGCTCTTGTGTGAGCTCTTGTGTGAGCAGCTGGGCTCTTGTGTGACCCAGATGTACCCATTGAGGCCTTTTAATAAATCCCTACTTTATCCTTTTGCTCTGTCTAGTCTCTGTTCCTGGTCAGCCGCCAGAAGGTATCATCATGGTGAAAAATTCAGTCTGAAGGGTTAAATAAACCTGGCTCATAATGATTCCCAAACTGGAGCAGGGACAGGGAGCTCCTGGAGCAGGGCCAGCAGAGGCTGCAGAGCTGAGGAAGGGCTTGGAGCATCTCTGTGCCCAGGACAGGCTGAGGGAGCTGGGGCTGCTCAGCCTGGAGAGGAGCCCCAGTTGAGAGGAGCCCTCAGCCCTGGGTGTCCCTGTCTGCAGGGAGGGGCAGAGCAGGGCCCAGGTTCTGCTCTGGGGCCCAGCAATGGCACCAGAGCCACGGGCAGGGACTGAGCCCAGCAATTCCCCCTGCACAGGAGGCAGAGCTTCTGCCCTGGGCGCTGCCCAGCCCTGGAGTCTCCTTCCTGGGGATGTTCCAGAGCCCTCCAGACACGCTCCTGTGCCCTGTGCTCTGGGATGGCCCTGCTGGAGCAGGGAGGTGGCACCAGAGGAATCACTGTGGGTCCTTCCAGCCTGACCCATCCTGGCATTTTATAATAATGTGTTTGGAATTGTCTAACAAAAAGACTTTAAGATTGTTTCAATAGTTGGTTTTGGTGATCAGAAAGAGCTCTGGGCTTGTTTCATAGATTCACAGAATGATTTGGGCTGGAAGGGACCTAAAAATTCATCTTGGTCCAACTGGAAGGAGTGATTGATGCCCATATGCACCATTCTGTGAAGAGTGAGACTCAGTGATTATTGTAGGTCCCTTCCACCTTAGAATATTCCATGAGATTAATTTGCTGTGTGTTGCTGTTTCTATTCATGCCAGAAGCAAACTGAGTCACTGTTCTAGTTATATACAACAATACTTCCTTTTGATAGAACTGTTTCCACACAAAGAAAATAACTTCTGTAAATTTCCGTTTATTTTTCCTGGATAGTTTTATGGATATTTTGAGTTATGGAATATCCCCATTGGACAGCAAACAAGGACATTTCAGTCTGGAATTAGAGGAATACATCTCAGGCAGAACCCAAGAGAGGAGTCTTAAAAACACCAGAGTCCTGATGAACTCAACTTCCCTGGGACACATTTCCCTGAGAAGATATAAATTCCTCTTTGGGAATTTCTAACAGCTGATTTTGGAAGTGATTGATGGTAGAAGGGTTTGAGGAACATGATCTTTAGGAAACGTCACAGTGAAAGTTCAGAAATCTGGAGTGTATAAAGTGATAAAGAAATTAATACCTTTTAAGCACCTCTATCATAGAGCTACAGAGAAGTCTGTCATGTGCAGCTGTGTTTTTATGGTTTCCAAAGCCACCTTCCTTTATGTGAGAAGTTTAGAAACTAGTTCATTTTCAGCAGGGAAAAAAACCCCAACAATTTCTAGATGAACTGGTGAGAGAAGATTATAAATAAGCTTGGTAAATAACAAAATGCAGAATCCTACCTATTTAAATGACTCAGCTAGGGCAAAGGAAAAAGAAAAAAAAAAGCCTTTCTGTATGATTTTAAAGGAACAAACCCTCTGTAAGCCTGTGTTTACAGAACATACTGGAAATTTGCCCCAGGTCAATATGTAATTTGGAAACACCAGAAGGTTGTGTATCTTAATTAACTTTGAGCTCTTTCTCTGGTGCCTTTCTCTCTGTTTCCTTTCTGTTCACAATGATTAAAAGACAAAATCCTGCCCCAGTTCTATGCTCAGGATTGCTGCCTGATTTGCTTTCATTAACTTCTACAATGCAAACATGTTTAATTATTTATCTGCTGATTTCCACAGGAAATCCTACAGGAATGTGAGTCTGGTTCATAGGGATGCCATGTCAGCAGGAGCTGGAAAATCCAATCACCCGTCATTAAGGGAAGAGAAGTGATGTGTTCTCCAATTTGTTTATAGGTAAAGGAAAAAAACTTCAGTTTAGGTTAAAATTTGGGGACCAAAGATATACTGGATCAGCTGGTACTTCTCTTAAAAGCTTCCCACTTTGTTGTTTGGACTTAAATATTGAGAGAGAAGAATGTTGCCATTGCACATGGAATTAAGCTGGAAACTTGTTGTGGTCCCTAGGAATAACCTGTTCCATGACCCTGGACTAGAACATACCTCAGGTAGGAATTGGGTTTGTTCTTTGGGAGCAAATAGATTGAAAGAAAAGATAGACTCAGACTACCAAACTGATGACCATCTATCCTGAAATCCTGAAATGTATTTAAAATTATTTCCAATTTAAAAAAAGGAGAGGTGGAAGTGATAGTAGAGAGATTAAACCCTCTGAAGTGTTTAGCATGGAATTTTTTGTGTGTGTGCTGTGAACCTTTATGAAAGCAACATCTGCTCCCATTTGTATGTTAATTTTTTTTGGCATTTAAAATTTGGCTTTTAAAACTCATCCTCTCTCTTTTCCCTGAGAGTGAGGAGCTGAGTTATAAAGCAGGTGCTGCACAGAATGAGGGGAGCATCGGACTCAAACCATAAATAAAATTAGCACAAAGGAACAACAACAGTTATGGAGTGTCAAATGCCAAGTTAGGGCATGCTAGTAAGGTTTGAACCTGTATTGCCAGATTAATATTTTATTTTTGAGATTAGTCTCTGTTTTCTATTCTCCCTGTCTTGTTCTCTATTCCTTCCCCAGGCAGGCATTCCAGAGACAGAGGGAAAATCTGATCCCTCTATTCTTACTGCTTGTACTTCCAGCACTTGAGAAACAGAGATGGAATCTTTAGACAGACAATTGATTAAATTTTCTCTCCTTGTGTTTTAGCTTTAATGAAAGAAAATGTGGTGCCTTTACAGGACTGGTTTTCATGAGTTGATAAAGATCATTAAGACCAAGAAAGTAATTTTGGAGGGAGCTACAGGGGCTGTCTAGCCTTGCCCATTGACTTTGGGTATCTCCACAGAGCCTTAGGGCACCTGGAGTTTGGTGATTATTTTTCCCCATATAATTGGGGAATCCCCAATTTCCAGCTTGGCCCATTACCTCGTTTTTATTGTCCTGCTGCTCCAAAATGACTCTTCCTCTCAGTTGGTGGGGCAGAAGTCCTTTGCTTTTCAGTGCCAATCACCTTGACTGAAGCCTAGGACACAGGAAAAGCCTTCAAAACAAACGATTATTTCTTAATTTCAGTTATTATATAAAAAATAGGAAGGCCCCACCTGAGTGATTTGACCCCTGCTGTTTCCATAGCCCCAGTTCCCTCTCTGGGATCTTGGAGAGAACGACTCATCCATCTGGAATGCAGGAGCAGCAGCAATTCCATGAACTTCAGTTGGTCTGTGTTTATTACTTCTGTGGTAGCACATTATTCTGTGATGAATTGCAATAATTTCATAAATCCTCCTTTCCATGTTTTTGTAATTTTTTCAATTTAAGGTGCTTTTTCTGTCTTTTACAAAAATAAACCTCTTTAAATAGACTTGTTGAAAGATGAAAAAATATTTAAAAAACCCCACATTGTTCTTTAAGGAAAATGTGCCAGACTCTGACCATTTCAGTCCCTCAGTGCACAAAAAAATTATGGAACAGAAGAGGAGCCTCTATCACATCCAGATTTGACAACCCTGGCATAAGAGGTAATTATTCAAAATTATTTCACTTCCCAAAAAATACCTTCTGGAGTTCACATTCAAATCAACCTCTGATCAAATTCCCTTCCCTAGAAATAAAAAAGCCTTGCAACCAGCACAGGATAAAACACAACTTGGGGAATCTTAAGGACCTAAGAATTACTGCAGCTTCAATTTCCTCCTTTTCTAAGTGCGAATCCAAAGATAATTGGCTTAAACTTATAAAACACAAAGTTGATGGAGCCATCAACTGGAATTGCTGTTGTAACATAACATTCACACTCACAATTACGCCAAAACAAGCTTATCCAGTTTGACAATATCTGGGATTTTAACAGATTCCAAAGTTCTGCAGAATGAGGATTGCCCTCCAGAGACAAAGGTGTTTACAGAGTGCAAGAGGGCAGAGGTATATAATTAGACTCACAACTGAATCACTAAACCTTTCAGCGAGTCTTTCTTTGGACTTATTTTTCAATGTTTTAAATTTTTAAAAAATAATTTCTATTATTATCCATTTTGCCTTTTTTCCAGCTGAGCTCTTGGCTATTCCCAGCTATGTTTGAAGAAAACTAACACGGTGCCATGGCAATCTTTGATGCTTCTCACCCAGTGCCTACTAATAATTACCTTGAACCTCTTTCATTTACTCAAGCCAAAAGAGCTTTATCATTTTTTCATAATAAAATAAAATTCAGCCACATGCAAGGCTTGACATAACCTTAATAAAAGCTACAGCCAGAGAGTGTTGATCATAAAAATTAGTGTCACTTGTGGAGACGTGTGGGGAACAGAACTAGGGCAGAAATCTTATGCAGGGAAATGTAAATTCTGTTATTCACCTTCACACCTTAGGAGTTGTCTTTCCAAGCCTTTCCTCTCACTTCCAAGCATCTACTGTATTTGAATAGGAGAAAAATAAAAGAATATATTTAAAGAAAGTTCATGTGAAAGGCAGTTTGTTTTGACACTTTGACTTTTTTTAGAAAAAATTTTTGGGAAAAGTTTGCATTCAAAATTTCAACAGAACAGGAATTTCTTTGTAATGAGTTCTTCAGACAATTAGTGGGTTCCTGTTATAATAAGTTTTGCTGACGTGATAGTGATCAAGGCAGATGCACAAGTTGCAGAATTAAAATTCAACATCTTAAAATGGATTTTTTTCTTGCACAGAATCACAGAATATCCTGAATTGGAAGGGACCACAAGGATCATCCAGCCCAACTCCTGGCTCTGCACAGACACCCCAACAATCCCACCCTGTGCATCCCTGGGAGCTTTGTGCAAACATTCCTGGAGCTCTGGCAGCCTTAGGGCTGGAACCACTCCCTGGGTACCAGTTCAGTGACTGTCCACCCTCTGGGGCAAGAGCCTTTCCCTGAGATCCAGCCTAAACGTTCCCCGGCACAGCTCCAGGCCAAACTTTTTTGGGTTTTGTTGAGAGAATTTTTTTATTTTTTTTTTATGGAAAAGCTTGGAGACCTGTCTTGTTTCCAGAAGAATTCTAAGTTCAGGATGTTAGACTGAGCTGCACATGGTACAGCCATTATGTCAGTGAGACTAGAAGCACCCTAGAAGGAATTTCCTATCACTCGTTTTCTACAATGCTTTTCCCAACAGACTCATTTTCTAACTGTTCTTTAGAGATTTCTTTAGGATCACCATCATTTATAATTTCACACTCCCATTAATTATTCTCATTTCTCTTCTTTATTTCATACATCAAATTTGTTTTGGTTAAGGGACACCAAATATGGGGTTAGTGGGTAAGGTCTCACTTGAGCTGTGGTTTATTTAGCTCAAGGAGAGAGAATTTTTTGTTTGTTCTTTGATTGTTCTTGACAGTGATTTTTTTTAAAAAAATTATTCAATTAATTTAACAGTTGAATTTTTTTTATAATTCAGTTAATTTACTTAACTTCCAAAATTTGAATGTGTGTATCTTGTGTGACACCAACTTGCACAAGTTAATCAGAGCCTTTAAGCTAAAGTTTCACATTTAATAATTAAGCATTTGTGGATTATGAGATCTTGGCCTGCCCGAGGTATCCAACCACTCCCATGAAATCAAAAGGAAAGGAAGTAACAAGTGAAAGCAGTCCCAGTTTTTTAAGCTAGTCCTTGCTTTCATATTTACCATTTTGTCGTTCGCAAGGATGATGGGAAATGTTCTCAAATTGCACCAGAAGAGGTTTAAATTGGAAATTAAGAAAAATGTCTTCATGGAAAGGGTGGTCAGGCACTGGCACAGGTTGCCCAAGGCAGCGGTGGAGTCACCATCCCTGGAATTGATGCGGCCCACCGGAGTCCGGCTAGCTAGGGGTCAGATTCCTCTGGGGATGCCACGCCGAGAGTGGGGAACCACCTGGGCAATGTTTGTGCCTCAGGTGGAACCTGACGAGCAGGACGCTCACCGATAACACAGAATCCACCCACCACATCGAGGTTGGGTAGAGGAGAAAAGGGGAGGCCACTCCTAGGTGAGGTTCCAGCAGCTTTATTGTAGGAGGCACAGCTGAAGGAGACACCGAAGAGCGTGACCCCGAGCACTACTGTGCATAGGGTTTTATAGTGGGGTACACAAAGGGGAGGATACAATCATTCAACCAATGGTAGGGGTACAGGGGAGGAGTAGGGGGATCACCCCAGGGTCCCTGGGGCCAGTGGTGTAAGGGGGGAGGAGAAGGAAGGTCACATGTACCAATGGGACGTCGAGGGAAGGGAGACACCCAGGAACACCCAGGGGGTGGAACGTGTTCAGGATTGGACGAGGGAAGGATTGGCATGGAGGGTTCTGGAAATATGGGTAGGGCTAGGTGGATTGACACTGAAAGTGCTGGAATGAGAGGAGGGGAATTTCCATATAGGGAGAGAACCGGGGTGAATACAATGTTGGGGCGAGCCAACTGGGGAGAGGATTAGGGGAACATGGAATAAACCAACCAATAACAGAAGTGTAAAACATGTAGAAAATAACCTTGGCCGCAACATGGAATTGTTAAAAAAACCTGTGTATGTGGCATTTGGGGACATAGATTAGTGGTGAACATGGTGTTGATGCTGTTTTGACAACTGGATTTAATCTTAGAAGACTTTACCAACCTTAGTGATTCTGGAATTTTGGAATTCTCTACCACTGTTTTGCCATTTATAAATTAGAGTGGATAGGGGGAACTTATAGCAAGAACGATATCAAGCATTCCCTTTATAATTAAATGGCTGTAAGACTCTTTTGACAGTTTCCCAACAGTTTATCTATAAATTCTGGCTACCTGACTCTAAATTTCTGCACCTGGAATTCGCAGCCTGTGAGCAAATCCCACCTTCTCCCATCCCCCAGATGTCCAATCAATCCTGGCTGGTTTGTACATGAATGCACATGAAGCCACTCAGCTTTTGGGGGTTTGCCATTTTCCAAAGCTAAAGCGCACAGTTATCCCTGACAGATTTAAAATGCACAGTGCTATAAAATCCATTAGAAGCAGAGTGTTTTGGGGAAGGGCCGTGGCTACACATCCCTTCAGCTATTCATCAGAGGTTTCAACTACTTTCTCTTGTGATGTTGTAATGATAATGCTTCACATATTTACATATCTCTGAAATTCCAGCTTCAGGGGTCATGTGGGTTTATAATACTTATCACATTTTTGCCTCAAAGAGAAATTGTACAGTCATGGGAAAAAAAGAAACAACAAAAAGAAAAACATAATGGAAAAAAAATAAAAAAGAAGGAGCAAAAAAAAAGGAAAACACCAAAAGAAGGACGGAAGGGGGGCCGAGGGGAGAAGGGGAAAAGGGGGAAAAAGAAAAAGAAAAAGAAAAAGAAAAAGAAAAAGAAAAAGAAAAAGAAAGAAAAAGTTTTTTAATTCATTCTGCTTGGTCAGAAATAGTTGCCCAGAAAATGTGGCTGCCTCACCCCTGGAGTTGCTCAAGGCCAGGTTGGACCAAGGATCATCCTATTCCACTCCCTGCCATGGGCAGGGACACCTTCCACTAGACCAGGTTGCTTCAACCTGGCGTTGAACACTTCCAGGGATTGGGATTCCATACTGAAATGGTTTAAATTCTTATTTTCAGGCCCTGTTATGTTTGCTGTTAACTGTGTTATGCTCCTCAATGAGATGTAGTGTGGGCATTTTTCATGTGGTATTGCACAGGAAATGGAGCTAGGTGACAACTAAGGCAGACAGAATGTACTGAAAATGTCTCAATGCTTTGCATCTGTCCTTGTTTAGCCCCTGCAAAGTCTGATCTAAATATTCGAATGCATTCTGTAAGAGTTAACACAACATAAATTCCAATATTCCTGACTGCTTGTTGCTGGTGAATTCAGTATCAAATGCAAATAGGTCTTGGGGAGAGTGTTCTTGGAGTTCGTGGGTTTATCAGAGTTGCTTTTCCATGAGTTCTTCCCTGCTCCTGAAATAAAATCACACTGCTGTCCAGAAATACTTAATGAGTGTGAAACTGCAGAATGTCATGGACATAACATTGTGGGGCTTTATCTTGACTATTGGGGTGCTTTAGGGCTAATGGAAAACAGCCATTATTTGTGAGACTTGCTTTATGGCCATATGCTCAGAAAGCAGCAAATTATTCCATTTTAATTTACTTCTGCTGTTTGATCTGTTAAGATTCACATTTTCCAACTTTCATCTGTTGCCCTGGGGGACAGAAGTGCACTTTAAACCAAAATTATGTCTGTATTCTTTTATGGAGACAACAAGGCCAGGTTTCAGTTAAAAAAAAATGAAGTAGCTTGAGACTAAGAATAAATTCACAAGTGCTGATGATACTGGCTGTGGCACTTTCTTGGGATGGTATAACAAGGTTTGAGCAGCTGGGGGTCTGCTTTGTGAGGAGATCAGAGATACCCCATGATGGACACAGCTCATTCCAGCCACGTATAAGGACACGCCCCTGGCCAAAGCCAAGCTGGTGACACTGGGGACACTTCTGAGATTACTTACTTGATGTGTAAATAAGGAAATGTGAAAGAGGGAGCTCTGCAGACACCCAGGGCAAGGAAGAGAGGCAGGAACTGCTCCAGATGACAGAGCTGAGATTCCCCCTCCCATGGGGAGGTAGCTGTGCCCTTTAAGCTCTGGAGGTCCCCAGGGATGCAGAGATCCACCTGCAGCCCCTGGAGTAGTCCATCAGAGGGATGTGTCCTGACGGAAGCTGCAGCCTGTCCAGGAGCCCAAACAGGAACAGGTTTTCTGGAAGGACCTTTGGCTGGAAGAAGTCTGTTCCTGAAGGAGTGTATCCCATGGGAAGAACATCAAGCTGGTGCAGGAGACAAGTGTTTGGATGCAGAACAGAGTTAAAGTGTTATGGACTGACCACCACCCTTGTTTCCCATACAGGAGGAGATAAAACAGTTGGGAGTAAATCCCAGAATCCCAGGATGGGTCAGGCTGATCTGGCACCACCTCCCTGCTCCAGCAGGACCATCCTAGAGCACAGGGCACAAGGTTGTGTCCAGATGGCTCTGCAATATCCCCAGTGAGGATACTCCACACCCTCTGTGGTCTCTGTTCCAGTGCTTGGTCACTGCTCAGGGAAGAAGTTCCTCCTCAATCCTGGGAAGAAAGGAGAGGGAGGGGAAGATGGTTTTAGATTTATTTTAATTCCTCACTATCCTACTGTGTATTAACATTTTACTTGGCAATAAATTAAATTGTTTACCCAAGTCCAGTCTGGTTTGCCATAACAGTAATGGTGGAATGATCTCCCTGTCATTATCTTGAGCTTTCCCATGAAATTCTCTTTCCTATCTTGTTGAGGAGGGGCAGGGAGAAAGCAGATGGGTGGGTGTCTGGCAGCAACTTTCCATCTTCTTTCTATCACAGTCTTTCATTTGCTATTTCTTAGCAGTGACAGAATTTAATATCACTAAAACCCGAACATCTGGTTGGTTTTATCCACGTGACTGTGGCAGTGTTTTCCTTTTGATTTTCCATTCCTGCTGCCTTTCCTGCACTGCAGTCTCCTCTTGCAGACATGATGTGAACATGATTAAGGCTGAATCCCCTGAAAAAAGGGGTTTGCTCGTAGTTGAGGGGAGTTATGATTTCTTGTCTGCTGATTTATATCACCCACTGATGATTGGTCTGTCTGGAAAGGCCTCCCAAACCAGCAAAGTGTGGGAGATTTGGCCTGTGTGATCTTCAAATTCTTACTATTTTCAAAATCAATTTACTCAGCTGTTTGAAAGTAGAGAAAATATATGCCAAAATATAAGGTCACCTACATTTTTGATAATGCACATTTTAAATGTAGGAAACTATACATCAAGGGATAAGAAGTGGAGGATAGACCAAGGTGCAAATTCTGTTTTTTCTGATGCAATCTCACAGAACTTGTTCCATAACTCTTGAGGTGGTTTTGGTGCTGAATTTTCTCATTTTTTTCCTTCCATTTTACAGTGTTTCTATTAATTTAAATGACCTCACCTTGCTTGTTGGGGTTAAATTAACCGCTAAGAAGAAAGAGCTCCTAAATATGCCTTTTTCTATGAGCTGTTGTATAATTTTATTTTTATTGCTATTTTTTCTACCAAGTGGCTTAAATTCATTGTGTTTATGACATAAATTAATGTTTTCCAAATTTGTCTGTTGCCCAAACATCATTTTTTCCCAAACATCAGAAGGGATATTTTACCTGGACTTTGTCCATTCTCAAAGTTCTGAATGAGGCAGTGTTTTTCCTGCAGTATTGAACAGTATTTAAATTGAAGGAGGTTGCTGAGAAATCAATCTCTGTGCTGGCTGATGCTTTTTGCCAGCTTTCACTTAGCAGGTGATGCTTCCAAATCTCCTCTAATGTCAGTAAATGACATTGTGTACCCTCCTTAACAAGTGATCTATACCTTCATCTCAACATACTGGAATTTATTACTTTTAATTACTTTAGCTGCTCACTTAAAAAGCTTCTTTCTTTCCAAGCTTTCTTTTTTTCTTTCCCTAGCAAAACAAAAAATGAAATAGGAGAACAAATGATGCATTTTAATTATGTCAATAACATGCAATTTTCTGGTCTTTTCTCCCTCCCTGAAGTTTAATTAATTTGGAGCAAGTAATAAATTGTCATAGCTTTCAGCTCAGCTACTCAATTCAAAATGAATTCACTTCATTTGACGAAATTAGATTTGAGATCTGTTCTCATCTCCATGAGCTCCAGTTCCTGGCTAGGAATCAAAATGTGGACATTTTACCAGGAAAACAGTTCAACATTTTGTGTTGGTGGTGATGCCAGGCCTATTGTACTCAGCCCATGACCCACACCCCATCTTCCCAATCCTGTCATCAACTGATATTGTCTCCAGTCCTGTTCTCAGCCACTCCTGCAGGGAATATTCCTTGCTGCTTCTGGTGTTGTTCTGAGGTCAAGCTGGCAGAATTCACCCCAAAGTAGCCTTTGTCCTTCAGAACAGATAAATGAACTGCACTGGTGACCAGTCCAGATGGTGGGGTGGGACACCAGAAAGTCACCCAGAGGTGCCAACATCCACTGCAGGTTCATTGTTTCCTCTTAAAATCCTTGTGTGCAGCTTCCATCAGAAAGAGACACTGGGATTTTTCCCCATGGAGGGATGGAAAAGAAACCATGAGAGAACTTGTGAGACGATATTTCCTAGAGCCTCCCACACTTCAATGGGTGTCTCAGGACAATGCTCCAAGGAGTTTTTTGCTCCAAAAGCCACTTCTGCAAGGGTTGCCAGCCACAAGCCAGAAGAAGCTTCATGGTATTGTGTTTGATTTGGGTTTTTTTTTAGTTATTGCAGGAAAAAAAAAAAAAAAAAAAGTCATTTGCAGGATAAATTTATAGGAAATACATTTATCTTATTTATAGAGAAAACCTTCCCTCTTCCACCTCCCCTCTTCTATAATTCTCCAGTTTCAGGGATGTTTTTCATACAGGCAGAAATCTTTTCATTCCAGAGAAGATGCTTTGTATCAAATTTCTCAGATTTGGTGTCTGAATTTGTTACATTTGAGAAGAATTCATGGTTTTGAACTTGAAACATTTCTCAAGATTTACTAGCAGAGACTTCACCTGTCATTCACTATTCCCAGCAAGAGAGGTTGATGATGTCTTAGATAAATTAAAAAGGAGTATTATTATTTTTATTTAAGCATGAACTCCCAGAACTCTGGGAAATCATCAGCTCTATTTCTGATAATCCAAGAGATCATTTTATGTGCTGAGAGCCAAGGAAGATGGAGCTATATCCAGAAAGAAGTGTCAGCAGGTTGGAGGTGTGAATCTTGGAATGTCAATGCATTCATCCTGTGAAAATTCCCAGTCTCTTTGTAAACTTTCTCAGAAGAATGGATTAATGTTAACTCTCATATGCTAGGGGAAAAGAGTAATAACTGCTTATCCAAATGAGCATTGTCATATTGTGGATTATTATCTTGATCTTCTCAATACTCACAATGTTTTTTGAGTGATCACATCTTTGCTGAAAAACATTATCAGGTGGATATGAGTCCTGATATGGAATATTATTTGTGGAAAAAGTATTAAATATTGTATGAATACTGAAAAATGAGCTATAATGCCATAAAACCTGTGTTCAGCTGCCACTCACAGCTTCTGATGCCTAAAGTCTGATATTGTTTTTAGAGCCTGACCCCCACCAAGGTCTGACCAATCTGCTCTGGTCCAAAAAGAGTCTTGGGCAGACATGTGAGTCTAATCAGATATGCACAACTAGACTTGCCATTGGCAATCCCAGCTTCTGATGGTGGCCTCCTTTATAAAAACAATTAAAATAAAAGCAATATGGGAGAAATCTGTTCAACTGTGTTGCCTCGGTAGGTTGGAGAGTCTGGGATATAAAAATGTACCACCCTAACAAGCTGAGATATAAGAAATAATGAATCCAAATTACAATGACTGCAAGGCTACTGAATTTAAAATCAGAATATTTTATTCCACAGAGAAGCACCTTCCAGTCTGCACCATGCTCAAGACACAGAAATAGCTACAGTTTGCAAGGGAATAAAGTGTAATTTGCCTTATTATCATTCTATCACCATTAATTTATTCGAATAAATGTTATCATTTTGTTTTATGCACCATCCAATGCCACAGATAGAAAAAAGAAAAAGGATGGGGAATGAAAAGCTTGGAGCAGGATTGAATTTTAAGGTGACTTTCACCTTGCACTGCAGAAACCACTGAGCCTTTGTGGGACAAGAAATGTCTGTCCTGGGTCAATCTCACAAAACGCACTTTCTGAGGCCAAATAACTCTTTTCTTCAGGGCTCAGGTACTGCAGCTCTGAATTTTGCCATGCAAATCTGAATTTTGCCATGCAACTCTGAATTTTGCCATGCAATGAGACAATTTGTAGTAGACCAATGAACAACACTGGTTCTGACACTAGAGTAAAAACTATTTACTGAATATTTGTGTTTCTATGCTAAGGAAAACCCACTCTATTCTAGGCATCTCACAGAGGTGTCTTGGTCATGTTTTTGTTCTCACACAATGAAATTGCAGGCTAACCCCATTTTCTTGCAAATGGAGTTACATGGCAGGTTTTGTTTTCTCCTCTCTTGTTTCTGTCATTCTTCATTTGCACAAGAACTCTTATTTCCATTTCTCCCCATCCAGCAGGACAGTGTTATTTATTATTTTGTTTCCTGCCAATTATTGATTCCCCTCTGCAGAACTGATTATTTCCTCTGGATATTTTCCTCTGGTAACAGAGAAAATCTTTATAAAATACAAGTGTTTAGTAGGTTTATATGCTGGTCCTTTCAGTGCTGAGGTTCAAACAAGGCCTGGCTGGAAATTCAAGGCTTTATTTCCAAGGAATGTACTGACAAATGTGTCAGAAGTGCATTTCATCAATTCCTTGCAGCTGAGGTAACATACGTCTTTATGTAGCTCTCTGAAAAAAAAAAAAATCAGAGTATTTTATCTTCAGTCACAGAAGTTTTGGAGAGATTAGCACCTTTGCTTAAGTTCTGGTTTGCCAATTTGAAATTTTTTAATTGAGAACAAAGCAGGCTTAAACTTAAAACAAAATAAAACTTTATTAACAGAGTTAAAAGGAACATAATAAGGAAGGAAATTTTATATGAAAACAAACAAACAAACAACACCCCCTCCCCAAAGAAAACCCTTTAAAACAATTTTTTTTCTCTTGCTTTCTTATTAAGTTTCTTACTAACAACATAGAGATGAAAACTTGTAGCTTTCAGTCAGTTTACCACTTTCAAAATATCAATACTACTGCGAACAGCCGCCCGGAACAGGAAAATTCTGTTTGCAGTGTAAAAGTCCTTCTTATATCTTGCAGCTATTCTTATACCTGCTTTTCATAGGTTATTTCAATTTATTGGGGTGCTATTTTAAGGATGAGCTGTTTTACCACTGAGTAAAGACCTCTTTGTCTATTTCTGGGACTAGAAGTTTTTTACTACTATCTTCAAAGTAAAGTTTCTTATTTCTTTATACTCAAGTTTCTCACTAAATTCACAACATGCATTTGCTTCAGCCACTGGTGCCCTAAAACTCACAACCGAGCTAGAATGCTACATCCTCCCAATGCATCTCCATGTGTTACAAGGAAGTAAAAAAAATACTAGTCAGATATATCTTAAGTCAAGCGTAAAACATCTAATCAATACCTTCTGTCTAAAATTAACTCTTTTTTTACTGACCTTAAAATCTCATGTTATCATTTCTATGTAGTCACTTTTTTTTTTCTGAATCTAGGAGAGAAACAGTATTTGCAAAAGCATTTGTTTTTTCAAGCTTCACTACTAACTGAAACAGTTTACAAAGTCTTGCAACGCCAAAAGAAAAAAACAAACATTTGGTCCGAGCTCTGTGTCAAGAACACAGCTGGTCGTGCTTCCCTGCTGGCCATGTGATTCCCGCCGGCACCATGAGCCAGCTCAACTTTGTTAAAGCTGGGAAAAAACAAGGGAAAACCCAAACTGCCGTCAATACTTCTATTCTCCTGTCTGCAGTAAAGCTGGCTTAAAGCGGCTGGGCACACAAAGTTCATTCCCAGCCATGCTGAGGTGTTCGTGTGAGACCGCCCTGGCCCCTCCGATTTCACCACGTGGCTGCTCCTGGTCTGTAATGGCACCGGCTGCAAGGCTGCTCCTGGCCCCTGGGCTATTTTTTCCTTAAGCTGCTCTTGGTACTAACATAGTCTTTGTTTAGCACAGTCTAGCAAGCTCTGCTAAGAAAAGGCTTGTCCTCGCTGGCAAAGAATCCCAGCCGTTTGTCGGGACAAGACCCGGTAAGCTCTTTGATGAAAACCCAGCAGCTCCTCAATGAAAAGTTCAGCAGCTGTGCTCACCACCCCTCCAGAGACAGGAGAATTTTGGCTGAGCTCCCCCACCAGGAGCCAGCCTAAACCCGGCCATGTGGGCCAAGATAAGACTGGCTCCCAGGTCCAACCTGTCCTCACCAATGCCAGAAACGAACAGAGCTCTTCCCAGGCTTTTTTTTTTAGTTTTAAGATGTGTATTTACAAAAGACGTATCTACTCTTTTAATTGGCCTAATCAGGCGTTAATATTTAAAAATTGTCCAATTAGAGCTAACCTAGGACAACCTTTTAATAATTTTTTTAACAAAGATGTTCTTCTTGCATTTTTGTGTGGGACAGAGAAGTACAATTAGCTCAATTTTTTTTTTTTTAATTTTCAGGTTATATCACAGGAGATAAAAGGGTGAACTGTTAAAAAGTTTTATGAAGTGTAAGTGGGGAACAAGTGGGGTGTGGAGGTGGTGTTTTGGGAAAGAGGCTGGAATTCCTGAGGTTAATGCAGAACTCAGTGTGCATAGACAGGAAGAAAATTGCTGCTCTTAAAGATTTCTATCAAATATCCAGTTTTGTGAGAGCTATCAGCTCCCTGGTGTAATTCAAGGCTGGGTCATGACTCTGCTTAAGGTTAAGATTTGAGGGAAGAGGATGTGAAGAAGACATTTTCTATTAGATTCCCCTTACCTAACACCGAGAGATAAGAGGTTATCATGGGGAGCCACTGCCTTAAGTTGCAGTTTTCTGTATGTGCTGCCTCCGTAGCTGTAATTACAGCTTTGATTTCATGCCCTGATCATGGCTAGATGCTCTGGAATCAGGAAAGGATTCCTGGGGCCTAAGCCAGGCCTTGTTATGTCTTCCAGTGCACAATCTCAGGCTGAAATAAAGGGCAGGGCTTGGGCGGTGGTGCTGGGTATCCATTGCTGGGTGCTTCTGGGCTCAGCACTCTGGAAATTGTCTTACGTCTGCTAATATCTCTGTTGTCTCTTCCATTTGTCTTCTAGATTTATCATTTACCCCACTGATATGGCTCTGGTCAGATCAGAGCAGCCAAATGCAGAAGGATCAATTTACACCCTTGGATGTAGCACAGCCATGAAAATTCCTAAGGGATTGGATGAATCAAAGCCTATTTTTAGTATATTGATAAGGCTTTGGGCTGTATATTTCTGATGACAAGGGTTTTAGAACTTAAAGATTAAGGATTCCACACTATATATTATATTCTGAAAGCCTTCAGTGTTGGGGTAAGTCCAAGCATGGATTTAGGGAAAAGTTCCTGTCCAGGTAGGCAGATCCATGTTAGGACACCAAATAGGAAATACAAAGGTTCTGTAGCCCAGTTTGTTTCTAAGAGAAAAGGTTAGAATTGATGTTTTGGAGTAAAAATTGTGTAGTCAGTTGTGGAAAACCCCTCAGAGACAGAAAAAAGACTCTTGCTAAGTATCATCAGAGCTTTTCAGCCCTGCTGTGACATGGCAGCCCAAGACAGGATTATCCATATTCAGAAACAATTTTTTTTTTTTTTTTTTACTAGATGCTGTTGGATCCTGAAAGTGAGGAAATGGGCTCTGACCTTCCTTTTATCCCTAACTTCACACCCTGCCTGATGCTAATTGATATTTGGGAAAGAGGCACTGGGGGTGAATTAGGATAATCTCACTGTATATATTTTTACATCTCCTGGGTTTTAAAGAAGCATTAGAGATTCAAAGAGAATTTATTTAAAGACATAGAGTTTTCATTTAACTCTAATGGCACATGATGAAACTGCTGGAAATGAACTTTTGGCTTCGATTATAATGTGAATAAACTTATTTCATAAAATCTTGGGCAGTGGATTACAGAAAGTTAAATGTAAGGCATCAGTCAATAAAAGCAAATCTATTCCTACTCTGGTGATCCACATTAAAATGCTGTTAAAAAGGCCTTGGGACTAATAATAATTCCCAATTGCATCACAAACAAGGAAAAATATCTGTAGGAAGGTCAAACACAAATGATCTCACATTGCAGCATCACCCCAGGAAAATATAATAGCATCCTAGGTTAGACCTCTTTCTAAATCTCAGTTCCAGGTGCTCTGATTCAGAGCTCTGATCATGCTGTAAGGAAAGTGAAACCGTTCTCTCTGACAGAACCCTGAGGGATTTGGAGAATCCAGCAGGAAAGTGGTTGTGTGGTCTTTAAGCTCCCAGCCCTGTTCCTGAGCACACTGCTAACAGCAACCTTCATTGTATTCTACCAACAGACCATAAAAAGGGCATGCTGTTATTGTCCCTCTTTTTTATTCTTGTGGCCTGTAGAACAGCCACTTTCATATTTCCAAGCCCTAAACCTTAATTAAAATCATCACATTGGCTGTAACAAGGAAAGGCACCATAAGGTTTTCCACCACTACAAACCACCAGCTCTAATCAGCTTCTTCCTGTCTCTGGCAATGATACAAAATTGAATTGAGCAAAATTGAACAATTTCACTTCTTTAAGCTTATTTCCCAAAGGCTTCAGTCCAACGTTCCCAGCATCAGCTCTCCATCTAAGTCGGAGGGTGGGAAGTATGAAATCAAGTAAAAAACAGCTCTTGGAGCTTTAATTTCCCAAACCCAGCTGTAACCTAATCTATGCTGTAACTAGAGAACAAGTGGAGAATATGAAACTGCTGCAGAAACCAAACCTCTTTCTGCCTCTTGGCAACCTGGGCTCCTGAGGTTCCACTTTCCCAGTTAAACTGCTAGAAACTTTTCCCCATTTCTAAAGGACAACAAAAAGGAATCACATTTTTGGGAGGGTCTGCTCACCTCTTCAGTTTTCAGGCTTTGGAGGATGCAGCCATTGGTTCTTGGGTGTATTTTGTTCACAAGCAACCTGGTTAAAGCTGATCCCAGGAATGTCCCCTTGTAGAAGAAAACCTTCCTTGAGTTCTGATATGAGACATCCAAAATCAAAATCAAAGGTGTGTCAGTATGTTGAGTTGGAGGGAGCTATTGAGGAGGATGTTTAGAATCCACTCTCATTGCTGGAGAATCACAGACTCTTTAGGTTGGAAGAGATCTTCTGACATCCTCTTGTATACCTCGGACAGGTTGCCCTAGACTCCATCTGGTCAGGCTGGAATATCGCCATGGATGGACAACCTCCCTGGGCAACCTGTTCTAAACCAAATCTAATTCATCTGAGGATGACACAAAATTAGTTCCCATTCCATAAAACCTGCCATGTTTAAATGACATATCACATTTATTACACTGCCACCAGCTATTTCACGACTTCTTATTATCATAAAAGCTAAATCTATCCAGGATGATTCCCCTCCCAGGCATTAGATTTGTTTGAGAAACTTCCAGAGTGCTTTGGGGAATGCCAGCTCTGTTTTCCCATGCTCCCTAGACATTCACTAGTGGCTAATTCCAGCAATAAAGAAACAGATCCAATGACAAGGGCAAGTGCAGGTCTTGCAGCTGGGGAAGAAATATCCCAGCAGGGGCTGGGGACCAACTCTGTGGAGAAGCACCTGGCAGTCCTGAGAGACAATGAGCACTCTGAGTCAGCAGAGTGTCCTGGGGGCCAAGGAGCCAATGAAATCCTGGGGAGAGCAGGTCAGGGAGAGATTCTGCCCCTCTGCCCAGCCCTGGAGGCATCTCTGGGGTGCTGTGTCCAGCTCTGGGCTCATCAGCTCAGCAGGGACAGGGAGCTCCTGGAGCAGGGCCAGCAGAGGCTGCAGAGCTGAGGAAGGGCTTGGAGCATCTCTGTGCCCAGGACAGGCTGAGGGAGCTGGGGCTGCTCAGCCTGGAGAGGAGCCCCAGCTGAGAGGAGCCCTCAGCCCTGGGTGTCCCTGTCTGCAGGGAGGGGCAGAGCAGGGCCCAGGTTCTGCTCTGGGGCCCAGCAATGGCACCAGAGCCACGGGCAGGGACTGAGCCCAGCAATTCCCCCTGCACAGGAGGCAGAGCTTCTGCCCTGGGCACTGCCCAGCCTGGACAGATTGTCCAGAGAGGCTGTGGAGTCTCCTCCCTGGGGATGTTCCAGAGCCCTCCGGACACACTCCTGTGCCCTGTGCTCTGGGATGGCCCTGCTGGAGCAGGGAGGTGGCACCAGAGGAATAACTGTGGGTCCTTCCAGTCTGACCCATCCTGGCATTTTGTGATTGTGAGATACTGAGTCAGGGAGATCTCTGCTCTAACCCAGAGGGTATATTGAAGTTTTTATATGTTCCTACTTTTAGGAAAAAAATTTAGACCTGCTCTCCAGCCAAGCTGAAGAGATTGGGGGAAAAAGGGGGCTGGCCCTGTGTAGGAAGAAAGAGGTGAAAGACTAAATATCAAAAATAATTTCCTCTAGAATAAGATAATTATTCTTAGAGCTGGCTAACAATGGCAACACTGCTACAACAACTTGCAATTAATTTCTCTTCTAAATGGGGGACATTTGGGGGTTTGTTTGTTTTGATTTTTTGGTTTGTTGTTGAGAGAGCATTTTTGTGAGGAGGGAATGAATATTTGAAATGTCTTTGCATTCTGCATGGGATGAGGATCGCAATCTGCTCTGAGATTTCAAAAATAAAATGTTTTTACCCACTTCTTTCTCTTTCTCTCTGTACAGATACATCTTCCATGTCTGCAGAAAAGGTTTATTTCTCTGCCTGATCCCCTGAACTGATGTTCCTGAAGCACTTGCAGGATGCAGATAGTGGAAACAGGGATATAAGGAAGTCACAAAGTCCTGCCTCCAGATGTTTGAGTGGTTTCCTCATAAAAGTGGTTTTTCTTTTGAAACACTGGGGTTTTTTTCTGCCTCTGCTTCTTTAATTTATCTTCCCTGCAGTGCTGCAGCCTGAGGAATAACAGATAATCTCAGAACTCTCCAACACCCACCTTTAAATCTCCATTCAGCTCTGCGCTTGTAAAACCATGCACAACATTATTGTGGAATAATTGATCTTGGAATAAAGGATGGTGAGAGTAAATGAATTGGAAATGTGTTTTAATGGGAAGCTTTTCTAAAATTATGTTTTAATTATTTGCAAATACACACTCTTGCACAGTCTTTTGCCACACAGGTGTGCACTAAATCTATCACCTTGTACCATATTGTCAAGTAAGCTGGAGGTGTTCATGTTTTGCACTAAATTAAAGATTCAGCAAAGCTACTGTGCATTACAATGAGCACTGCCTATAGATTTTGCACAAAAACTCCAAGTTGTTCAGTGTTTTCCATGAGTCCGGACTCCAAATTCTCCACAAATCAGCCCATTTGAATTTATATGCTCACCCTGTTACTTCTTTTAGGTATTTGACCACTCATTGTCTCAAAATTCAAACCTGCAAGTAGTTAACATGACCAAGGGCACTGCAGGAGCACTTGGCTGAAATTACAGATTTCTTCAAGTACATTTTGGCCTAAGATTTGCATTCTGTGTTGAAATCTTGCAAGCTACATATTAAAAAGCTTTTGTTTTGCATGTGTTGCTCTTTATGTCTCTCTTGCAAGCTACATATTAAAAAGCTTTTGTTTTGCATGTGTTGCTCTTTACCGCAGCAGTGAGCTATTACTTTGGTGAACATTTAGCTTCTCACAGGTTTTCTGATGTGTTCATGAATATTTTGGGGACTGGAGATCTTCAGGTATATGACAGAGATGGGGAGCAGCCTCACCACAAATACCTGGGGTCATTTTTGGTTTCTCAAAGACTTACAGCTTTTACTGCCTGTCTGGAAACCCTATACAGTTCTAGGGAAAAGAGTCTAAAATTCCTAAACTGTGTTCTGCTGCCCCTTGCAATTCATTGCACCTGAAACTCTTTAAGGTCAGTGTCCAAACGTATTACCAAGTATCCTTTCACTTTTTGCATTATTTTGACCTTCTGGCTTAAAAAGAACTGATCACTGTTCACTTCATTTTCCCAGTGCTACCCTGGAAATACATTTATATTGCAGACTCTCAAAGCAATGTACCCAATCCTTTTATATTGTTTATTGTAGCCTGGTGAAAAATATTTGTCTATCCATGGTCTGAAATAAAGAAAACAAAAATGTATTACAGAGGGGGAAAAAAAAGGAATAAAGCACATTCAAATGAGAAGCAGCTAAGGTGTATTTTATCTTTTCCCAAGTAATAAAAGGCTAGCTTTGTGTATTTTTTTTTTTTTTAAATGTGTCCTTTATCACTTCTTTTTATGTGATTCCAAGTGGAATTGAAAGCCTCAGGGAGCAGCTGCCCCAGTATTTTTAAAATGTATTATAGCACTTCTGCAATATCATGAAGAGATAAAGGAACTTGCATTTAATTTCACATTTTTCAAATTACTTAGTGCAACTTAAATCAGACTTTACATTGCAGACCCTGGTGACCACACAGAAGGTATTGTCTGCACCAGTGAGATAAAGGAATCAGATATCAGGATCCCTTCACTGATTGCCCCTGTGTTCAAAGTGATTGAAATTTGGGGGTGAAAATTTTCTGTCTTTGACAGCTCTCAAGGTAAAAGAGGGTTCTTATGTCCAGACTTGTTTTCTTATGTTCAGGCTTGTTTTCTTATGTCCAGACTTGTTTATTTTTTACTTTGATTTGTGCAATTTACCTCATACTCTGTCACTGGATACACCCGGCAGCATCTTCTTCTTTACTGCCCCTTCCTATCAGATATTGATAATAATTGATAAGATCCCATGGAGCCTCCGCTCCTCCAAACTGAACATAACCAGATCCCTTAGCCTTTCCTCATATGGGAATTGCTCCAGTAAATAGAACACCTTTCACATACTAAATATAAATATTTTGTCACTGGTTTGGGTCAGTTTTTGTTGTGTGGGGTTTTTTTGTTGTTGTTTTTTTGGTTTTAATTTTCCTTTGCTTGAGCAATAATCTACGTTTAGTTTTTGTCAAAAGGTTATTAATTTCAAAAGACTAAATCAAAGTATTTCCTGATCCACTGTAGCAGTCATTGCTAGTTACAGCTCAAAAGCCACAACCACCATAACTGAGGAAGTAGAAGAAATTTTAAATTACTTATGTTTAGTCAGCATCCTCTTTGATATGCCTTACATGCATATTTAGAAAATGTATATAAATCCCCCAAAGCTTCAATATGAAATTGAGTTTAAAAGTGCTTCACTTTTTAATTGCATGTTTAGCTGGAGATTGCTAAAATGAGCTTAAAATGTCACCTGAATTACTTGGAAAAGTAAATTTCTGCACCCATTGAAAGTGATCTTAATGAGACTTTTCTTTCAGATTGGTCCCTGAGCAGAAAGAAGTGTATTTAGTGGCTATGAAAATAACACAACTGCTGAGGGAAATGTGAGGATGAAAGACAGAGAGCGAGAAAGAGCAGCACAAGGCACAGCCAGGGGCAGAGCCTTCAAGGGGGGAAATTAAATTAGGCAAGTCTGGCTGCCCTTTCCTAAAATTACTGAAGTGACAGATCAAGGCACTGATGCAGAGGCAGAGCTGTGTGAGACAGAGGGAGGGGATGAACAGGGAATTGTACTTGTAAACTAAGTTTAAATAGTGTGGCTACAGTTTATCCTCAGGACTGAAAGGCACGTGAAGAAGTCAAAAAAAGCCCTGAAAGCACTCATGGATCTAATCTTATCCAATGGGGTTTGGACCCATCTCTCTGAAACCTCACTGATTAGGGGCTCGGCATTTGTCTGAAGGGTTTACTGAATGCCATTCATAATGACTTGAAATGACTGAAAAGATTAAAAAAGATTTTGCATTTTCAATGCATTTGACTTTCATTTGCTTTGTAAGAATTGCAGTGAAAAAGCACAGCTGGTGTATTACAAAAAATAAGGGAAAGTGTTTGTTTGTGCTTATCATTTTATCTCTATAATCATTTTAAGAATACATAGCTGAATTAGAAATTTTATGTAGAAGTGAGTATTTTCTCTCAATATCTGTTAAAAAAGACCAGATTTTCAGGTGAGCACTTCACCATTTAAAAGTTAAATTATATTTTAAAGAAATAAATTAAAAGCAACCAGTTAGTAAAGTACTTTTGTTTGTACCTTTGGGTTTGTTATCAACAGCCTCACATTAAATAATACTAAGCCATGGTGGGTTTTTTTTTTAGCAGATTTTAAATAAACACCTGGAATATTTACATATGAAGTAATATGGTAGAGATCAGCAAATCACTGAAAACCACAGTGCAGACTAGAATTGATGAGCATGAAATCAAATATCACTTTTGTATCATGTGGGAGGTTCATTTATTAGGTTAAATTGCCCCTTTATTCCCTTTTAATATGTTTGCAAAGATGCTACAGCTTCTTTGGGCCAAGTTAAACATGTGATTTGTATAAAATCACATGATTTTACATAATATTTCTGATGTTTTGGGCATGTAAATATTCAGTTCCTTTTTATTTCTTTGCAAGGCTGACCTGGGTCAGAACTGCAGTGTCTTTTTGAGAAGCCATTCTCAGAAGCATGAATTGCTGCAAGGAAGGAACCAGGGCGCTGAACAGAGATTTTAGGAATTTGCTTATTCTACAGCAATTTTCCACTTCCCGTTTGAATCAGGTGGAACATTTCAGGGATGAGGGAATATGCATCAAAAAGGAGGAAACATGCATGCAAAAAAAAAAAGCCAGATTTAGATAAGTACAAAGAAACACTGCTGTGGCTTTGCTAGGTCTTTGTAAAGGACTTAGTGCTACATGAAACCACCTTGTCCACAGTTAATCTCTGAATAAAAGTGAGGAACACCAGGCTTCCTTAAAAATAATGGATGCTAATCCTAGTACATCTTAACAACACAATCAGAAATTCAAAGCCTTGCAATGGAACAAGGAATTTTGCAGATTCTGTCAGAATAAAAACTGTAAAAAATAAGTTGATAACTCAGGCAAAATCGACCTATACCCATAGTTTGTATAAAATAGGGAAGAAAAAGCATTTCAATTTTAAAAACATCATCACCTCCTGCTCCCTCTTTCTCAGTTGGATCCACCTGTGTGTTGTGACACTACACTGTGTCGTTGTTCCTGACATCACTCCAAGCTCCTCAAGGATCAGACTGGAGTGCAAGAAAAGCCTGGCATTCACTGCTGCCTGTGGGATTCTTGTTAAGCAGGTACCAAAGTATCTCCTTTATCCCAAGGTCAGCAGGTTCGTGTCTTGTCACTTCTGAGAGAGGTTATCACACACCTTGGCTGCGAACTGGTGAGGGAGAAAGGACACTCAGAAATTAAACTGGTGTCTGACACTTCCTCTGAGCCTCTTAAACTTCCTCAGAGACTCAGCCCTGGGGAAAGCTGTTCCCAGGCTGTGGAGTTCTCTCCTGTCTGCTGCCCCTCCAAGGGGCTGCTGTTTGGGTCCATGGAATCCACAGTCTGCAATCACTTTTGGAAGCTTGCTAGGCATCCATTCCTGAGCTAATTGTATTTAGCTCTTCTTATCCCAGAACAGATTGTTTTCCTTTGGCTTTGTGCAGACAAGAACTGATTTTTCTGAACTTCCTCACCCTGGGAGTTTTTAAAAACCTAAAAAGTACAGAAAACTATATTTCCTTTTACTGACAGCACTTCCCTGATGCAGGGAGCGCATGAAGAAAGGTTGGGAGAAATGGGATTGTTCAGCTTGGAGAAGAAAAGGCCTTGACCCAATTTTGCCATTCCACTGCCTGAAGGAGCTAGGGATGTACATGGGATGGAGTGACAGGACAAGGGGGAATGGCCTCAAACTGACAGAGCACAGGGTTAGATGGGATATACAGAAGAAACTCTTGATGGTGGTGAGGCCCCAGCACAGGGTGCCCAGAGAAGCTGTGGCTGCCCCTGGATCCCTGTAAATGTCCAAGGCCAGGTTGACAGGGCTTGGAGCAACCTGGAATAGTGGAAGGTGTCCCTGCCCATGGCAGGGGGTGGCCCAGCATGGATTTGCATCCTTTCCACCCCAAAGCATTTTGGCGGGTCTGGAATTCCATTACTTAGGTCTTTTGTTTTTCATTCCCCCAGACTAATAGAAATTTTCCCCTCTTTGTTCTCTGAATATGAATTAAAGGTTCCTGCATAAAAAAGTGTTGTTTAATGAAAAAAATAAAGCAAAACAGCAGCAGGGAAGTGTTGTGGCAGTCACAGGAAATTTTTAGGAAAGGATGATATTTCAGTCTTCTCAAACTGCGATCCTGGTAAAATCCATTAGTGCAATTGTATCTCCTTGACCACTAGCAGCAAGATGCCCTTTTTTGCAAAGATTTAGTATTAAACTTCAGTTCTAAAATAATTGAAAATTCTGCTATGAATAAATAAATAAATAAATAAGGATTTTCTGTGTCTTTTGGAGATTCTTTGTGGGTTTTATCCCCTCTTGAACAGCCAAAC
The DNA here is from genome assembly GCA_018697195.1 of Certhia americana. Classification (NCBI taxonomy): domain Eukaryota; kingdom Metazoa; phylum Chordata; class Aves; order Passeriformes; family Certhiidae; genus Certhia; species Certhia americana. The sequence continues at coordinate 26,431,951 of CM031864.1, read as the reverse complement.
AGGGGAGTACCCATATGGAATACAATGTTTACCAGTTAAAACCAAACTCTACTCTGACAGCCTTAAACTCCCTGGACTTCTCCTGTTTCCCCTTTGAAACAATATAGAAATTTCACTTCATATTTCCATGGGAAAGACTCTTTGCTGGAGAATGACTGAAATCAGTGCCAGTTAGAAGGGAGAAGGAATGCAAAGCAAATCAAATCTAAAGCTGAATATGACAGAGTGGCAGAGGGTGGGTCTGGAATTTTCATGAATGTGCAAAGTCATTTGGAAAGTTATTTAGCCCATAGGAAACCTTTAGAGATGTGAGGTGCTGAGATATTTAATAGCCTGGGTTATAATAGTTAATAAGGGGAAATCTGCACTGCTGCAGCCTCAGATATAATGGGAAAGACTTTTTTATCTAGAAAGTTTTCATTTGGAATGAGATATGCATCTCATGTCATGACTCAGAGAGGAAAAAAGAGGAAAAATGTGAATAAATACATCTCACACCTTTCACAGGCACTAGAAGCTCATTCAAAAATAATTCTGAAAAATTCATTTGGAGAAGAGATTAAAGATCAATTCAAGCACTTGCACAGAGATGAAGACACTTCACACTGGAACAATATTACTTTACACAGGCAGACACTCAGCAAGGAAATGAAATACATTGGGATCAACAGAACTCCAACAAGCTGACAGAACCACAAAATGATGTTGTTAAAATGACAGCTAAAATGGGAACTGGTATTGTACCTGTTACAATCACTCTCATCTTCCACTCTTATTAGAACCTTATAAGCACAAAACATTAGCATTTTAATACCTATTTGAAAGACAACTTTTCATTTGCTTTCCTTTGGACTTTTTTGTTTTTAATTATGAGATAATGACTGACTAGTCTAAATATTTTGTTAGGCATATCTTCTGCTAGGTACTCAATTTTTCTCTGCTTTCATTCCCTTTGTTGTACATCTCACGCATATCTAGGGAAGGGAAAAGAGCTGGAGAAGGGACTGGAGCACCAGGAGTGCCTGAGGAGCTGGGAAAGGGGCTCAGCCTGGAGAACCAGGAGGCGCAGGGGGGGCCTTCTGGCTCTGCACAACTCCCTGACAGGAAGGGGCATCGAGGGGGGGTCAGGCTCTGATCCCAGGGAACAGAGACAGGATGAGAGGGAATGGCCTCAAGCTGTGCCAGGAGAGGGTCAGGTTGGACACCAGGAGGAATTTCTTCCTGTAAAGGGCAGTCAGGCCTTGGAAGGGGCTGCCCAGAGAGGTGTTGGAGTCCCCATCCCTGGAGGTGTCCAAGGAAGGTCTGGACGTGGCAGTGCTCTGGGCTGGTGAAAAGGTGGGGATCAGGCATGGCTTGGACTTGATGGTCCTGGATGTCTTTCCCAATCCCAATGGTTCTATGATTCTATGAGCGGTTGGGTCACATTGCCTGGTTCCTCAGGAGCCTCCTTAGGACTTTATCCTAAGTAGTTTTATAGTGCATTACCAAATATACATAGGGATTTTGCTCTATATGTTTGAAACCATACATACATTAAGTATAATGTAAGAGAAACCTGCCTTGTAAAACAGGAATAAGAGCTACTGCACAGGCAGAAAATATACTGTCCATGACATGGCAGTAGCCAAAACATGCCTGAACTCACACCATCCTAAATACCTCCACCTGAATTAAACCTGCCAATGTTTCCATGAAGGATGAGCCAGCTTCAAAGTAAAAGGGGTTGTTTTTATTTTCCTAATTACAGATAGAAGAACAGTTTCCTTTAAAAATTAGGAAAGTGGAAAGTGAATTTTGAGTTGAAATGTTGCTTGGTTCCCAGGACTTGGAGTCAGGCTATCTGGGTAAATCTCATCAGACACAAGGAAAAGGCAACAGACAGAAACCAGGGAGAACTTAAAGCACCTGCTGGTGTAACTAAGAAGCTTCCCTGTGCTCCTGATGTAAGATGAAGTCAAGGAAATAAAATTTGTCCCTAGAAAGGTATGAAAAATAAAGGGAATTACAACCTACAGGAGGATTGAACTTATGGGGTACCACAGTATGGCATTTGGAGACACTGTAAAATTTATTATGGCATGTTTTAAGAGCAGTGTGGAGATGTATGAGACTACATAAGGGTTGCTTAGGGAAGGACCAAAGGCATAGGAAACAAATGGATTGGAGATAACAAAATGGATTGGAGAGGGTAAATATGGGAAAATAAAGGGAAAAGGGCATAAGAGGGATGTTTTGTGTAAGCAGGTGCCACTTGGCTGAGCAATCTGCCTGATTACTGCCCTGGGCCATTTGATCACATTAGAGCCTATTTCCAATTGCCTTCCCGTTGTTGTGCTTCACATTCCAGACCTCTGTGTCCAACCAACAGCAAATCCCAGGTGGGACAAGGTGACAGCAAAGACGTGTCAGGGTGTGCACAGGAGATGTGACCGCACAAGCAAAGGTTCCCCAGCTCTGGGTGGCAGAGGGAAAGACCAGAGCCTGGGGGCACAGATGGGTGTCCAAGGCCCCTGGACAAACCTGGCTGTGTCCCTGGATCTCCGTGGAGCACAAATTTGGTTGTGATGAAGCCTGGAGCATCCACTCCTCTGCCTGATCCACCAAGTCCATGGAGGCTGCCAGGTTAATTAAACACAATACACTCTTCATAAATTCCTACTGACTGCTGGGTTTATCTTTCTTGTGTTTGGAAATGGTTCCAGGATTATTTGCTGTCACCTTCCCAGGGTTTGATATGGAGCAAACCAGCCTACGCTTGCCCAAATCCTCCTGCAAAGATCAAGTGATGTTTGCTTTTTCTAGCCATCCTTTCCCATTGCCATGAGCCTCCAGAGGTTCTATGCTTATTAAACAAAGAATCCCAGACCAGTTTGGGTTGGAAGAGAACTTATAGCCCATCCAGAGCCATCCCTTGTCATGGGCAGGCAAACCTTCCACTACCCCAGGTTGCTCCAAGCTGCATTCAAACTGGCCTTGGGCACTTAAAAACACAAGCAACTGATAACAGCATCAAGGAAGAAGTGGACAAATAGAAATCTATTTCCTTTTTGAAGCCTAGAAACATATATACTTCCTAAAGCTCTTCACATCTAATACACTCACTAATTTAGGGGGAGCATCATTAAGTTCTGTCCAACAGCAAAGGGTTAGACACCACATTCCTTCACTTAAGGATGTAGACTCTCTTTCTCTTTGTGTCTTCCATCCTTTTCAAACACTGATGTTTCCACAATTATTCCGTTATCCTCTTCTATTTTGAATAATGAACCCAGGTAAGAAGTAAGGACTTAGTTCAATTACTTGAGTTGGCAGATGATGAAGTTGAGATAACAAAATCTTAATGGAAAGGAAGAGAAATCTCATAAACATCTTTGTTGGGTCTTTGTATTGTGATGTAGAAAGACTGGTTTGACAAGAACAGCTTGGGAAATTGAAGCAATAAATAAACAGATTTCAGGCCAACATTTCTAAAATAATCAAATGCTTGAAACATCTCAGCATCATTGATAAATATTAAAAAAGCGTCTTGTACTGTGATGAGAAGAGGAGGCACATGTGTGTGCATCAGTTTCCCAGCTGTGAGAAGACTCCGTCAGTCACAATTAATAATTACACAGTCCCTCTTACAAAAGGTCATCTCAATGTGTAATTGTCTTTGAAAAGGGGATTTGTTACATATTTCCTCTTTTTTAAATGGTCTAATCTCATTCTTAAGATTAGCAATACTGTACAAGCACAGTGCTGCAGATAACACCCTGGACAGACAGGATGTCATCCAGAGGGACCTGGATAAGCTCCAGAAGGGGCCCATGAGAATCTTAAGAGGTTTAACAAGGGCTGCACCTGGGTAAGGAAAACCCCCGGGATCAGTCCAGGCTGGGGAGGAGCAGATGGAGCAGCCCTGGAAGAAGGACTTTGGTGTGCTGTGGGTGAGAGCTGGACCTGCCCCATCCCAGAACCCCTGGTGCCCTGGGCTGAGCCCCAGGGTGGGCAGCAGGGGAGGGGGTTTTCTGCCCCTCTGCCCTCCTCAAGTGAGACCCCACCTGCAGAGCTGCTCCATCCCTAGGGCTCAGCAAGGGAGGGACCTGGAACTGCTGGAGAGAGTCCAGAGGAGGCATCAGGATGATCAGAGGGATGGAACAGCACTGCTGGGATGAAAGGCTGAGAGAATTGGGATTGCTCAGTCTGCAGAAAAGAAGCTCCAGGGTGACCTAACTGTGGTCTTGCAGTGTGTGAAGGAGCTGGCAGGAAACATGCAGAGATACTGTTTACAAGGGATAAAGTGATAAGACAAGGGGGAATGGCTTCCCACTAGGAGAGAATGGGTTTTGATGGAATATTGGGAAGATATCCTTTCTGTGAGGGTGGGGAGGCCCTGGCACAGGTTGCCCAGAGAAGCTGTGGCTGTCCCTGTATCCCTGGATGTGTCCAAAACCAGGTTGGATGGGGCTTGGAGCACCTTCAGCTGGTGGGAGGTGTCCCTGTCCATGCCAGGGGGTGGAATGAGATGAGCTTTATAAAGTTCCTTACCCCCAAGCCTTTCCATGATCCATGATTCACATTAAGATCCATAAACATCCAGACACTCTGCCTGAGGCAGTTCCTGTCTGTCTGTGTGTCTTTGCTGCTGTGAACTGCTGTAGCAGTTTGTTCTCCCTTGTACCATTATTTGCAGTGTCAATTCATCTGATGGCTTTCCATTACCAATATGCAAAGCAAAATCTGTACCATATTTCCTGATAAATGAGGAACAGCTGTTGGAGGTGGCTGGGAGAGCACGAAGACATTCAGTGAGGTATCCAAGGATGCCAGAAATGTCTCAGGCACTGAGGCACAGACTTTTTCAGACAGACAGGAAATAACTTATCCTTACATTTTCTAATGCAGTTGCCTCCAAGTGGGAGCAAAGCTATGGATTCTGCTCCCAGACCCAAGCAGGTGTTCAGTTATCCCCATAATCTTTCTCTAGCAGCCCTGACTGATTTAGCAGGGAATGATTGTAGCACCGTGGAGCAGTTATTTCACCCAGCTCATGAGCCAGCTCTGCTTCCCACATTTCTGTGGCAGCTGGCTCCAGGCTGGGAAGCATCACTAACACCACAATGATGTGATTCTTCCTCTCCATCGGTGCTTGCAGTTTGATGCTTTCTAATCCCTGCCCTGCTGCAGCCTCTCTTTGTTGCTGGCCCTACAATTACCAGAGTTATTCATACCATTATGCTGTTGCGGGAGATAAGGTTAGACTGCTGCACAGAAATATCCCACATTGTGGCTGATGCAGGATTTTGTAATGCAAAGGGAAAATAAAAAACCTACAGAGAATTAAAAAAACCCAAACCAGTCAGTCTGACTGTGGAAACACTAGAACACGAGGCTCTCACCAGTTTGTACCTACACTGATTAAACAAGCATTTTATGTACATCATTTCTCCTATTTAGTTGGTTAATGGTATAGTTCTCATATGTTCCTCCCACTCTCAACTGGGACAACTTAGAATTTATATGGTAATTAAATGCACCCCATTTTAATTACCCTTTTTCGAAGATATATAAATATGGCACCGCTAATCAGGTGACCCTGATTATCCCTTTTTTTGTCAGAATTCATCCACAAATATCAGCGGTTCTTTTCTTGTTCTAATATCCCTGCTTCAGATAAAAGATGATCTCTGGACCAAAAAGAATTAGTCACAATTATGATCCTGATTTAGAAACAGAGTGATATTTCTCAATTCATGGTACTGCATTTGACAGCTTCCAGCTTCCCTGTGCCTTAGCAATAACAAAGCCATTGGCAGGGGTGTTTAACAGCAAAAAAAAAACCCTACCCCAAAACAGGCAAAGGGAGCTGTAATCAAGCTAAATCCTTATTTTCAGCTCAGAATCTGTCCTAAGGACAACCTGTCAGCTCCTTAAAATGTGGCGTCAGATGTAAAAAGGCACAGATGAGCCCTCTGGAAAAGAGCTTCAATTAGACACCACCACAGACTGAGGCCGGATGGGGGCTGTGGAACCTTTTCCAACTGGTAATGGGACAGAGAGGGTCAATGAGAAGGAGAATCTGTGAGGGAATGGCTATTAAACACTGGCATGCAGCAAGAGGAAATGTTAATGAGTTAGAAATTGCTCCTGATAGACATCAGAATTCTGTTTTTCTCCTGGCACAATAGAAAGGTCCCTCCTGAGGTCCCCAAGGGTGATGAGATGAGAGGTGTGCTGGGGAACACGAAAGGCTGGGGGAACACTAAAGATCATTTTGTGATGTGCAGACGGAGCAAGCTCTTCTTCAGGGTTGCCTTGACAACTCAGAGTTTAGATTTATCAAATATGCTTTCTGGGGTGTCATTAGTTACCTATTTCAACAGCTCAGAGTAGGAGAAAGAAATCTCTGAATTGCTGTGTTCAGAGTTACTATGGGAGAAAATGATCCCTGTCCTGCAGAATCCAGAGCCACGTTTCCAGTCAGCAGCTCTGCGTTGGAAAAACACCTTCCTTTTGTTTCTCTGGCAGATGCCCTGATTCCACACCATACTTTCAGAGACAAAAGAACAAATGCCATCCCCAAAACCAGCAGAAGTTGTCACAAGGTGTCAAAACCATGAACACAGAGGATTCCAGGCTTTCTGTGCTGGCAGAGACTGGTCCTCAAAAATACACTGCATTTGACCTGAGGCCATGGAAAAGGCTTCCAAAATTAGTGATAGCACTGAGATTGTGAGTGTGTTGTTGAATAGAAGTGTGTTATATCACAAGGTGAAAGATTTAGAATTTAAGGTTTTGGGATATAGTAATATATATACATATAACAACATGGAGGATTTAGGGCGTAGGTTAGTCTTTCTTTGTCTCCCTCTTCTTCATAAGTTTGGATGATTTTGTGTGATTGGTTGAAAAAGTCTGCACTGTGGAACATGGGTGGTTAGTTATTGGGTTAAAAGTAAAAATAAATTAGTTGGCATCTCATAAGTGGGTTGTGTAGGCTTAAAAAGACCTTGAAGAGAGAACTCTAGAGACCATTTCTACTCTGTTACCTTACTGTGTAGAAGCACTCACGGTCAGTGAGGCTGTAACATAGGTAAGAAATAATAAACATCCAAGTCTCAACAAGAATTCTGTATCTCACGCTTTTAATCCTGACCGTGAGAAGAAGAACCAGATAAAGCCAAGGGGGTCACCTCAACAAGGAATGAGGTTTTCTTGACAGTGCAACGTGAGGGTGTGAGAGAAAAGAGCAGCAGTTTTGTCTCTGCTGCTACTGGCACTTCTTTGTTACACTTCCTAAGAAAGGAGGTTCATATCCCAAATAATCAAAATAAATGGAAGCACCACTGCTCAGCTCTGTTACAGTGTAAATGGGCAGCAGGTTTCTCACCCATCCTTGGCTGAGAAACATGGGCTGCAGAAAGGACAGGGGGAGAAAATGAAGAATAATTTAACCATATGGCTCTTTAGTTTGTGATCTATCTCAGTGACAGGATGGCAGGTACTTTATGTTGCACCTGGAGCAGAGACACCACCTAAAAAATGGTGTTTTACTACAAACAAAGGTGGAATAAATACCCAAGACTAACAAAATCTCTTTGTTTCTTTGCATTGTAGAAGTCTCCTTTTTCTTCCAACTTCTGGCATTTTCCTGGGTGTATTATAGTGCAGATCAAGTAGGGTTTAATAGTGTTAAAGGTTAAGTCATTAAACTGCTTTTTTGTTTAGCCCTAGTGCAGAACACAAATACCTGATGATTAGAGGTTTGTTAGCTATTTGTGTTAAAGGTTGAAAATTTAAACTGGAATATTACAAATGGAAGACTTTATCAAAACTTTAAATGTACAGAACAGATTTGTGAAAGCATTTACCATTCCATAAAATCATTAAAGTTGGAAAGACCACCAGGATCATCAAGTCCTTTGACTAATATCCCCACATTGTAAAGTGCCACATATACTTGTTTTTTTAATATTTTATGTATTTAAATCCCATTGGCTCTGATTTCTGAGCTAGGACAAATTACAGCGATTTATTCCTATTAGGCATACTCTTTCTGGTAGTTTTTGCAGAAGAAAATCCTTTCCTCCTTCCTACAGCTCTTACTTAATTTTGTTTGTAAGCAGAGATTGTTTTTTATCCTATTTGAGTAATTTTGTGTAAACCACCATTGAGAGAAAACAGGACTTGTGAAAACTCAGGGGAGTCAAATCCACATCAACAATTCTTTGTGGATACAGTAACATACTGCTTTTCCTTTAAAAGTTTTGTTTCAATTTCAATGACACCTCAGTGATCCTTTTATTTGCTATTTTACCTTAATTTATCCCTTTGGGTCTATAATTTCATGGGGTGATACTCTATTAAAAATGTTAACAAGCTTCCAAACACAAAAAAGGGCACCACACAGAGTTGGAAAGGCAAAGTCAGGCTTATCAGGGAGAATTAGAGCAGCCATTATAGAATAAAAAATTTCAAATTATAGAAAATATTTTCCTCACTGTGTAAAGAAAGTATTTAAAACAAGGATACACCAGAACAGGACCCATGATAAATGCACTCCTAAATGTTTCCTATAGCAACCTTTTACCAATAAACTGGGAAATTTTTGACGGAGAGCGAGGAATGTGTTTTCAGGCTATTACAAAAGGCCATTGAGAGACCTTCAATGGATACGAAATCCTAAAAACAATGAAGTTCTTTAGTCCTTGAATGAGATGATGATCAAATTCTTCAAATATGCCCTTAATTTCAGTATGAATAGAGCTGAACTGGCTTGAACTCAGGAGAATTGTGTTAAAAAGTTTAAAACTAGGCCTTACTCATGTGGAGTTTCATCTGTTTAGTCCATTGGCTTCTTTGTGCTCTAATAAGACTGAAACTTTTAATGCTGCACATTCAGTGGCACTTGCAGAAATTCAACTTCTTTCTCCACATTATGATTTCTTCTGTTGTTCAGCCCATGTGTTACCTCAAAAATACCCTGTCCCCTCCCAGAGATCAATAGCAGAGTCATTTTAATTCTTCAGGAAATAGGAGAGCCCTTAAAAATAAGAAATAAAGCTCATCTTTCTCTGTGTGTATAACTTTCCTTGTTAAAAGCACAGTTTGTTTAAAATCTTTAATTACTTTCCATCTTCTGTATGCACAGTGCACAAGGAGATGTAGCCATCCAGATAATAAGGCCATAAAAGATGAAAATCAGAAAATAAAATGTGTGGTTTTGTTTTCCATCTTTCCTCTTCAAAAAAAATAATCTCAGGCAATACAGAGAGAAGATAAACACAGAATGCTGTTAAAAGTGAAATGAGAGAGAAAGAAAATATTTACTTCCTGAGGTATTCCCACCTGATCTAAAAGATAATAAATTGGACTTTCAAGATTATATTGATGGAAATATTTCCCTGATTTATTTTGTCATTCCCCAGCCTTAGTGTGTGTGCAGAATGTGGTGTCCATTAAAATAATCATATTTTCTGGTCTTCCAGACAGTGCTAACTAATCTTTCCTTGAACTGTGGAAACAGTAGGACTGTTGGATGTCATAAAGTTATCTTCCTCTTCTTTATGATGTTGTCATCATAAAAACCTTGCTGCTGCACACTTTTTAAAAAAATATATTTGATATCTTATAGGTATCAAATTTGGTGGAATTAGCAGTGAATATATTTGGGAAAATCATCTCACACTCCCCAAAATGCAGCTGCTGCTGGGGGGAAAATGTGACATTAACTAATAACTGGAGTCAAGGAAGTTAAGGAAGGGAAGAATAAACACCCAGGAAAGTCAGGGTTAGGAAGAACCTGTTGGAACTGAATTACCAAAAGAAGTGGAAGTGGAAATATTGTCTATGTCTTCCATGTTCATATCATCTTTGATTTTTGGGTGGCTGCACTGAATTATCTGCCATTCTCCTGTCAGTAGCTCCCTTAATTAAAAACTGAGAACTAAATCATTCCAGAATTTGGAAAAATGCACATCAGATGGAAAGTGAATCTATCCTTGAACCATGATGAATTCTCCAACAGTTCATGTTAGAAATATTCCAAAATTTATGACAAACCTGGAGAGCTGATCTAAACGTACCTCATAAAGTGCATTTCTTTGTGAAGAGAAAAAGTTTAAGATTCTTTACTAAACTTGACCAAAGCAAATATTGTGGATCACTGAGGACATTACTGTCTCTGGACACAGCTCTGAAGAAAGGCTGGGAGAATTGGGAATGTTCACCTGGAGAAAAGGAGTCTCTGGGGTGACCTCATTGTGGCCTTCCAGGACCTGAAGGGGCCAACAGGAAAGATGGAGAGAGACAATTTAAAAGAGATGGAGTGACAGGACAAGGGGGAATGGCTTCCCACTGTCAAAGTACAGGGTCAGAGGGGCTATTGGAAAGGAATTGTCCCCTGTGAGGGTGGGCAGGCCCTGGCACAGGGTTCCCACAGAAGCTGTGGCTGCCCCTGGATCCCCTGGAAGTGTCCAAGCCCAGGTTGGATGAGGCTTGGAACAACCTGGGCTAGTGGAAGGTGTCCCTGCCTATGGCAGAGCATGGCACTGGATGACCTCTAACGGTTCTTTCCTGCTCACACACCACCCATCTTTCACACACCACCACCCTGCTCACAATCCAATTCTTCAGTTGTCCACCTCAATCCTTGTTTTCAGCATTTCCTTTTTTTCCTTACCCTCTCTATGTCAGCAAACACAAAATGCCTTCTCTAAACCATGAGAAATGTAAATATGGTGGGATTTTAGTTTATTTTGATTTCTTTTCAATTTTTTTTTTTCCATCAGAAGCACTTAAACTTTGACACTGTTACTTGTCTCCTCCAATGGGAAGAGTTCAAAACAATTTGAGAAGGGCTGAGTTTCTGGAACATCCTTGGTCACCCCTGACCATGGATGAGATGGGAAGCATTTGTACAGCTAAGGATATAAATTCATTGTGAGCTGAGACCTCCTTCTTCCTGTCCCCGGAAAGACCACACACTCTTCTCACACTGACTTTGCAAGAGTAAAATATTTCAAGCAGTGCAAAAAACACTCCCCCACCTCATTTATTTAAAGCTTGTCTCCAATTACTCTGCTAAAACCCAGTTCAAGGCTGTTCATTTATGCAAGCACAGAGACCTTTCCCCATGATATGTTAATTCTCAATAACCTATTAAGCTGCACCACAGGCTCTGCCATGTGCTTAGACACAAATTGCTGAGGGAAAATATTTGAATGTTTTTCATTTCCCTGTGTTCAGCCACAATGTGTTTACAATTGGGTGGGTTTTGAGGGAGATGTAAATAAGTTTCTCCCTGGTATACAAGTAAGCACTTTGTGCTAGATTTCCTTGCTGATTGAGAGGAAATGGATAGCAACATTACATGGCTGTAAATCACAATTTGTGCCTGGCTCCTTGGATCATCAATTTAGAAATATATCAGAACATATTGTTATAGAATAAACAGCACAACTCAGTCTGAGCTTTCTGGCTCCTCCGAGTGCTGGAAGCACTGCAAAATGCTTCTGGATTCAGGCAGGTGCCTCCCTTCAGAGCAGCTAATAAACCCAGGCTCTCTTTCCCTGTCTCTGGGATTAGGCTAAATCCAATTGCATCTTTCAAAACAAATACAGCTGCTGGTTAAACATCCCTTCTGATCTAGGAAAAAAGTAAGAGTCAGGTTCTTCATGTCTTCTCAAATCCAGTTAAAACACAGGTGCCTGCAGGGTCTCTAATCTGATAACCTGACACATAGAGAAAGTGCCCGACAGAGCCACAAACCAATTCCTGACACATGATGGGAACCCTTCCCCTCACCTTTTAAATGGAATCAGTGCTGAGGGAAGTTCTTCTTCAGGTCATTTTAATCACTCAACCAAGAGCATCAAAAATCATAATCCAATTGATTTCCCTTTGTCATCTCCCAATATTTGTGTTACTGACTTTCTTCTCAGCTGAAGTTAAATCAAGATCATCCCTGGTCAATCTTGTTGACCTACACTCCTCCACTAATCATATTTAATGAAAATTGCAAGCATATCAAAATCATTTATAAGATGCATGGGAAAAGAAGAGCCCTTTTCACCAAGGACAAAACACGACAAATCCAGGAGGCATTGGATATCCTGACTATAAAACCCACAAATTTTTAAAGCTTGATTTATCTCTGCAGGTCACATGATTACAATTTGAAACATATCTGATTCAGAAAAAGAGGTGGCCCAGCTCATCATAGGCATAATAAGTAATACATAAAAATAATATGCATAATAATAATACATAATACAATAAAATAAATAAATATATAAGAAATACTGGGATAATATTTGTTTATGACATAATTTTATGCACTGTTTCTCAGAAGTGTATTTTTCCAGAGAACTCAGATATTCTTCTCTGTAAACCAAATATGTTCCCATGAAGACTGAGAAATCAGGCAGCCAAAAAAGATATAAGCCAAAAAGAGCCAGTGGTCCATCATATATTAATTTCACTTCTAGCTATCTTTCTAACTATTTATCTATGTAGCTTATGAACCAGTCAATCTGCTTCAAAACCAGCTTTCTGCTTTCATTTGAGATCTTTCCTGCAGCAGCTCATGATCCTCTGATATTTCCAGGTCAGACCAGGACATTTCCAAAATGTTTCTTTTTATCACTAAGATAAAAGTGGGAAGCTGCTTCACTGGAGCTTTTCCAAACAAGGAAGGAAGAACAGGTCAAAGCTGAGAATTCAGGTGTGGCTGTGGCTCAGCAATCAACATCTGTGGCAAATTTAAAAATCTGAGAGAAATCATGGAGCACAGCCACATCCCTGGAGTTCAGGAGGGCTTTTTGGCAGGACCCAGTGGGAGGCTGGATGCCACTACAGAGGTGAAGGACATGGGAAAGGCTGAGTGGCTGATGGTACAAATGTGATGGTGCATTCCCCCTGCCTTGTCCAGGCTGCTCTGGATCTGAGAAATGCTTGTTAGGCATTTGTTGCATTCCTTTTAGGGAATGGCCTCGCCTCAAAAACCCCTCCCCCAGAAACTGTAACCTGGCCTGATTTACCTGCCCCTTGACTCTGACCTATGGCTTTCGGCCAGGTAATCTGACCCCGACCCCAAAAGAGATAAAAACCGCTCTTCCTCCATGCTCCTCTCTTGCCTCCTGGGATCCCTTCATTGAGAATAAAGCTTTGGAATACATCCTGAGGTAAGGGGCCTCTTTTGAATCTCTTCTCCCTATTTTGAAGATCCCCTCTCCCAATCCCCCTAAATCTGAGCTAGCAGCTTGTGGGGGGGTGAAGGGAAAGGGGAAATCGTCAGGCATTGGCCTTGAAAAGAGGCCCCTGGGCTCAGCTCTTCCCCAGCTTTTCAGAAACACTCTCTGCTCCCACAACTGCTGCTGTCTAATGAGCTCCTGTTCACCTTAGGAACAGTCTTGGAAAATGTTTTTCTTGCCTGAATGGTGTAGCATTTCTGTTCCCACACTTTCAGAGAAAGCACTGCCCCACAGTGTGGCCAGGATCAAACACTGTTAAGAGCAAAGCCACTCTCTCAGCCACGAACAGTGGTCCAAAATGGGGCCCTTGGAGCTCTCCTGGGCTGCAGTGGGCTGTGACCAGAACCTCCCTCGCAGGGGGATGCCTGTCAGAGCCAGAGAACTCCCACGTTTTTGTACTTGGAGCATCCCCGGCCAGCAACAAGTCCTGGGCTGACACCCTCACTCCTCAAGGCCTGACCCTGCACCTGGGAGATGCAAAGGCATTGGAAGGGAGCATTTCACTGATCTCTGAGAGGACTTTTTCTCAAGTGCACTGCTTGCACTGGCTCTGTGTGTCTGTGTGCATGCATGTGTGCATGTGCTATAGCAAATCTGAGACATGCTGCTTTCTTAGATGTGTAAGGACTGTGAATATGTGAGTAACTTAGGCCTTATGACTTACCCTTACTTAAATGCTGCTAAGTGTTGTTCTTTGCTAAGTTGCTAAGTATAACTCCAAAATTATAAGTTAGGTAAATCTTCTTAAGTGTTATTCCTCTGTTAAATAGTTAAGATAAAGCTATAAAATAATTCTAAGGTATAAGTTGAGTTAGGTATAAGTTAAGTTATTTCTTGATTAAATTTTTAGGTTTAGGTAAAGTTAAAGTACTGTTGAGTGCTCTTAAGCTTTTGGACTGTGTTCCTATTTATCCTCACAGCCTTTGTCATACACGTATGCACACACACACAGAGTTCTTGGTTCATTTCTGTTTTGATTGCTTGGGTTTTATTTGGTTTTGTTGTAGCTTGGTTTTCCTTGGTGTGCCTTAACTGTCCTGTAAGTAGTAGAGTGAATCTTGCCAACAAACTTGTCATGCTTTCATTTAATATTAAATCTGGTTTTTGCTCAAACTCTTGTCAATGATTTTTTAAGAAGTGATCTGAAACATGCATTTGTAACAGTGCTGCATGACATCATCTTGTAGTGATTTCAAACACTCATTCCTAACAGGAAAACTGCTCTCTACCATTTCCATCACTTCTGATGTGCTAGGAGATGCAGGAAACAGGAGAAAGTTACATCCCACACACCTGCTGGAAGGGCAAGGGAGATTTTGGGAAAGTGCAAACCTGTCAGCTTCACCTCATTCCCTCAAGCTTCCTCATCTTGTTAAGGATCCACGCCCATGCAGAACAATTTGAGACCAGGAAAATCTATCAAGGGTCTTCCCTTGGAAAGGGGAAGATAAAACCAGACCTGATCACTTTCCACAGTGAAACATGTGGACAAGAGGACAGTGGGTGTTGTCTACCTTTTTTAAAGTAAGGTCATGGACAGAGCCCTCCATAAAAGTCTTCTGGCCTAAGTAGTGAAACATGGGATTGATAAGGACATGAGGTGGGCAGAAAATGGGCTGCAAAACTGGTCTCAGGGTGTGGTGATTGGTGGTACAAAGTCCAACCAGTGGGTGGTCAGTCCTAGTGATGACCCCCAGCGAGTGGTACTGACATTGTGATGACAGGACAGGGAACATCCTCAGCAGGTCTGTAGACAGTGTCAGACTGGGATGCAACCTGGTACACTGAAGAGGAGGGCTGTGACCCCAGGATAATGGCCTAATGGGAGGGTGGAAAGGAGACAGAGCAGACTCGTCTCAGAGCTCTGCTCCAGTGGATAAAGAGGCAACAAGAACAAGCCAAAGCATCAAAAATTCTGATTAGATAGAAGGAAAAATGGCTGCCAGTGGCATGGCCAAAAATTTGCAGATTTCCCTGGGACACTGTGAAATTTTCATACTTGGAGACAGCAAATCCAGGCTGGAAAAGGCCCTGAGTGACCTCCTGTAACTGTACCTGTCCTGACTGACATTGGACTTAGTGACCTTTGGAGGTCCTACCCAACCTAAAATGTTATTCTCTGTCTCCAAGATATGGCAGCATATCCAGTGCTACTGTTTGTCCTGGATAGAGTAGGAAAGCAAGGAGAAGAGGGAAATTTTTTTACAAGGCACATGTGTCTGGGTTAGCAGCTCTCTGACATTCCCTTTCAATCATTAGCCACAGGCCATTATTTCTGCTTGTCTGAGTACCCTTGACGTGTATGAGGTAAAAAAAAAAAAAAGTAGAATAAAGTGCCTAAAATGTTTTGCCAATGAGAAAATTTGATGATAGAATGTGTCCTCAAACTGTCCTTGTACTGTATTCTCCTGCCTGGGAAGTTTTTAACTTCTCTTACTTTCTGATTTAAAATATCTCTGACTTTGTCCACTGTGCATGCCAATTAGACAGAAGAATAAGCTGTTGTTAAGCTGTATCTTGTCAGACTCCAGCAAGAACAGAAAAAAAGGAGCAAGTCTGCTGCCTTTTCTCCTTTCTTATATGACTCAGAGCTCTTGCATAACAACTAAAGCAAAGTCATGCCTTGATGAGTGAGGTCAGAACCTTTGGAAGAGAGAAGAAAAATTCAATTGAAAAATCAGTTCTATATATGGAACAACAAAACGTCTTTTCAAAGGAAAGGTAAGTTCATAAATATTTTGTAAACTTTCTGTAAGCTTGATTAGGAACCTGAAAGCACCTAACTTTATTTAATATCCTGCCAACTTCAGTCTGTCTTTTACTCTTCTAAGCAACTGTCTGCACCAGGATCCTGTTCCCTGTCCTTGGAAAACACATGTTAACCCTATTAGCAGAACAGAAGGGAAAAGCTGAAGTGAAAAGCTCCTCTCCCTTGATCTGCACAAACACCTTGAAAGCTGTTGACATGTTTGGATTAGAGTCTAAGTCTACAGCATGTTGGAGCTACACATCTGGCATTTCTAATGATACTGTTTCAGGAGACTCCATAAATTCTAAATCTTCACTTAATGGGGAGATGGCAGTGAATTAGTCCCTTTAAACCTGACAGAAATGGTCCAAACTCCAAGTTAATAGGCTTTTTTAAACTGTTTTATCATGTTGCATCGATGTGTGTGCAATACCCTGTGATGGAACAAGCCTCAGTTTCTTTTATGGCGGTTAATTTTTTTAATTATTGATACTGCATCCAGCCTGGGGAGCCTGGCACAGGAAGGACCTGCAGCTGCTGGACTGAGCCCAGAGGAGGCACCAGGATGATCAGAGGGATGGAGCAGCTCTGCTGGGAGGAAAGGCTGGGAGAGTTGGTATTGTTCAGCAAGGAGAAGAGAAGCCCCGTGGTGAAAGAAAGTATAGTTTAGATGGGATATTGGGAAGAAATCCTTTCCTGTGAGGATTGTGAAGCCCTGGCACAGGTTGCCCAGAGAACTGTGGTTGCCCCTGGATCCCTGAAAGTGTCCAAGGCCAGGTTGGATGGGGCTTGGAGCAACCTGGGATGGTGAAAAGTGTCCCTGCCCATGGCAGGGTGTGGAATGGGATGGGCTCTAAGGTCCCTTCCAATCTAAACCATTCCATGATTCTGTGACTCCTCTGTGATTTACTGGTGACCGTAAGTGTTGTAACAATTTGCTTCTACACACTAAACACCATTCCCCATCCCAGGGATGGATGGGAGGCTTTCCCCAAAGGCTTTTCCAAAGCTTTTAATCCCTTCTGTAAACACAGGTTTATCTCTAATGAAGCCCACAGTGGGCTCGGATGGTTCAGTGCATCCTTGCAGAGCTCTGGTATTCCCAGGGTGCAGGTTCTGATCCTGAGCTCACTCAGCCAGAGCCTTCCTGGACACGAATACACTGTCACACAGATGATTGGCACATCCAGAGAAGCAGAACTTGCACCCAGTGAGAAGCTGAAGAGGTTTTCATCCAGTTTTACACTTCCCTTAAGTACTTCCTGAAACTTTTAGAAGTTGACAGTTTGATTCCCAAAATTTCCTGGAGTGTGGAAGTACATGCTCAGGACACAGTCCTACAGTTGTCTGCTACAATGCCACCACCAAAAGAATGAGAAATCATTTTATTTAACCTTTTTTTTTCCTTTTTTTTTTTTTAATAATAGATAAGACAGAGCAGAGGTGAGGCCCTTTGCCAGATTTTCCTTTTCTCCTATCTCCTAACTATTGTACTGACATACACAATAGCTATATAAATACACTTCACCTGAAAAATTGGTGAGGAAAAACTCCATAGGAATCTGGGGAGTGATCAACTGAAAACCTGTTTCTTAATGGTTTACACAATAAAAACTGTATGAAAGAAATTGTTCAATTTATTTTGAGGCCAAGAATGATTCTGTTGTCCTGATATGGCAATAATAGGTACCTACAGAAAATAATACATTGATCACAGAGCAGTGGGATACCTGAATAAAAACTAACAATAATTCCAAAACTGCTAATGTTCAGGATGCATAAGAGCATGGAAAAGAAGCCATCACCCTGATTCCTTTAATGTATTCTCAGTTGCTTTTATCTGGTCTTATATTTCAGAGTGCAAGCCCAGGCTCATAGGATAAGTACAAGCAGAATTAACACATCATCTATGACTTCTTAAAACCATGTAAGCACTAAATTCCAGGTATCTCCTCCCTACCTTACTTGCCCATCAATCATATTTTTACCCTGTGAAGAGCTTTCCTAGGAAGACAAATGGATGAGGAGGTGGATTGGACACACTACTCTTTAAATTATTCTCACATCTGTGCTTAAATAGTCGGCACTTCTATCCTCTGGAAGTATTGAAGTGAGGAAAAATCCCCCCTTCCCCTTAACTTGTCTTCCTTCCATGCACAGCAAAATTCGTACAGACAACATGGCTTTTAGAGAGTGGAGAAAACAATTATTTTGTCCTTCATTTAAACAGTATTGAACCATTGTTCATCTTACAAGGAAGTAGAGAGTGTAACTAAAGAGTGACACTAAAATGCAATGCAATTTTGAGGACAATAATAGTTAAAATAAATATTAAAGGGATTTGTTCCTTTTTCATACTTCTGTGCCAGTTACTCTGAAATTTCACCCCCAATTGGGGGAGAAAAAAGTAGAATTTTTGTATCTTTCAAAGCAGTGGGGGCAAAGCTGTAGCAGTGGCAATTAAAATCAAGACCACAAATCTCACTGTTGAAGAAGAAGGTTTTGAAGATCGACTGATTTTTATTTTAATTTTTCCTTGAATTTGTGGCAAAAAGTTTTGCTGCCAAAATCTCTGCATTCTTATATAACACATGAGAATAATGCTTTGGATTTAAAATCAGCTGCTAAAAATACCAGCTGCAGATAACCCCACATGCTCATATAGACCACGAGTGTATTTTCACCTTGTCTTTGCCATATGGAACCCAACAGGTCTGATTCCCCTTGAAACCAAAGCCTTTCTGGATGCCATAAGGAGTGTGTGATAAAACACTTCAGGAATTGAAGGGATATGCCATTCCCAAGATTTTTGTGTATCTCTAGCACAGAAGTGTTTGCAGGATGGAAGCAGAAATATGTAAACACAGCTGAGAGAACTGGAAGGGATTTCAGATGGTGCTTCTCTGTCTGCAGAAAAATCTGGGATGTGCTTGGCACACCTTGTGTTCTACTCCACTTGTGCTCCCAAGTTATCCAACACAATCCTGGGGCAACTGCTCCTTTGCTGGGAAAAAGTGGGAGATTGCCTGGAAATTGCCAAGAAGGCTGAAATATGGGAAAAGGAGAATTTGTGTGCACATGCACTCATATTTAGGGATGTGGAAAATGTGCCAACAGGAAGTTATCCGTAAAAGAATCTCTGTGTGTAGGAGACATGCACATTAGGTACAGACCTTTGACTTACTTGGAATTTGCCTAATATTACAATCTGGTAAAATCACAGAATCATGGAACATCCTGAGCTGGAAGGGACCCACAGGGATCATGGAGTCCAGCCACTGGCCCTGCACAGACACCCCAGCAATCCCACCCTGTGCATCCCTGAGAGTATTGTCCAAATGATCCTGAAGCTCTGGCAGACTTGGGACTGTGCCCATTCCCTGGGGAGCCTGGGCAGTGCCCACCACTCTCTGGGGGAAGAAGCTTTCCCTGAGCTTCATCCTGACCCTGCCCTGGCCCAGCTCCAGCTGTGAAATGGTGTTGCATTAATATGGTGCTGCATTAATATTTATCCAGATTTTGATGTGACCCTTCACTTCTAGTTTCCATATTTTAGCCCTACCATTCCACTGGATGTTAAATACCTAAAAAGTTCCTTCTTCTACCATGGCAAGTATTTTGTTGAGGTTGTCTTCTCACTTATAAAAGGATAGTAAAGTCAGTCTACTAAGACTGAGTTTAAATTTGTCACTGGAACACATCTAGCTCGCTGCTGTTGTCCGATACATTTGGTTGTGGCTGGGCTCCTCACTGGAGAGATACAAGCTGCTTGGAACAATCCCAAAGCTGGGCATTTTTATGGAATAAAAGCTTGTGAACCTGGGGAATTCTTCAGCCAGGCAGAGACATTAAACATCAACACATTTCTCTATCCAGCACTTAACATGTGTGTACATATGTTAGAGTTTTATATATATATATATATATATATATATGTATAATATATATATATATATATAGTTAGGGTTAAGGTATAGAGTTAAGGGTTAGAGAGAGGGTAAGCTTAGGGTTAGGTTTAGGCTTAGGTTTAGGGTTAGGTTTAGGGTTAGGTTTAAGATTAGGATTAGGGTTAGTGTTAGGGTTAGTTCTAGCTTTAGCATTAGGGTTAGGGTTAAGGTTATGAGTAAGTTTAGGTTTAGGTTTAGGATTAGTTTTTGGGTTAGGTTTAGGGTTTAAGGTTAGGGTTAAGGTTTCGTGTTCACATTTGTGGTATTGCTGGGGTTTGGGTCTGATTTAAGGTTAGGGTTACGATTAGGTTTAGGGTTATGTTTAGGATTAGCTTTTGGTTTTGAGTTTATGATTAGTGTTATGGTTAGGGGATATATTTAGGGTTAGGAGATTGGGGTTATATACATATATATATTTACAGTTGTATATATTCATATATTTTTTTATTTTCATATATATATATATATATATATATATATATATGTATGTATGAATTTCAATATTTTATCTCTGCTGTCCCATGAGAATTTTCTAACTAATTTCACCTTCCATTTTGCTTACACAGAGACCCTGGAGCATCTAATTATCTCCTGAAATATAGAATTTGGCCCTTTTTTATTTTATTGTCCTCGGCTCTCCCAGGATTACTATCCTTGCTGTGCATATCCCAGAGCTTGAACAGGGTCATTCTGAATATTTAAATTTTATGAAAGAGGGCTGCTCTGCTGATCAACTTTGAGCATATCTGAGGTCTTATCGAAATAGACCCAGGATTTATTTTCCACCATGTAAATGGTGGAATGGCACTATTTTTGTTCCATGTGGAAGCACAGCCATGTGTTCACAGGAGCTGCAGCTCACATTGGAATGACAATTCCTTGGTTCCAAAGCCTGGAAACAGAGAAGCACCAGGTACTTGGGTAAATACAGATCAATTTAAAAATCTATGTATAATGACTTATTTCACATGAATACATTTGCAGTTTTCCCTCCTTTCTAACACAGTACTGCAAGTTACTTGTTTTGTTACAAAACATGTCAGTCCTCATAAGTACTCAGTGGTTTTGAGATAAAAAGCAAATATAGAATCTCACAAATTCTAATAAAATCTGACAAGCTGTTAAAAGCATAAGAGTTCTGCTAACTCTGGCTTTCCTGTGCTCATGGATGCTTTGCCATTAAAGGTTTTTAACAGGACTGAACATTTAAGCTATTCCTGCAATCAGTTGCCCTGTGGTAGGTGATGACACTCATATTAAATTAGAAGAGCAGCAAGTATATAATTACTGGAATTTCAAGGAAAAAGATATTGATATTCATGTGTAGTAGTTTAAATTATGCCAGTGTGAAGTCCCTTTTTGTACTGTGGAATATCAATTAGATATATTTATTGAAAAAATTCTATTAAAAAGCTGGAATGTTTACTTGAGTGACTTAGCACTTGTAGAAATAAAATGTTAAATTGTGAAAATGCTGTTGTAACAAGGTCAGTAAATCATGTTGGGGCTTTTAATGAATGAGCAATAGTAAGTTTCTGGGTTTGGTTCTTTGCTATCACTGGTGTTTTGTTTGGGAGAATCCATCAGAACACTAAAAAAAACCCCTCTGCACTGCACACAGAGCAACAGAGTTTCACCAAAAGAGGTTAAATTATTAAAAAGAATAATTAGGTAATTTCACAGATTCTCAGTAATAAAGAGAGATGCAAATACTGAGTCCCACTTTCAGTGACTTAGGAAGTGACTCAAGGTCAGAATATGGAATCTGAAGGACACTTCTAGCCCCAACAGTTTCATGATATCTGTCTTTCCTTTCCTTGGGAAAAGAGGGAAACAATAGATATTCCTTTGGATGGTGTAGTGCATGATTTACAGTCATAGTCTTTGTTAAAGGGATTTATTTCTAGATTAATTTTAAAATAAATGCTTTTTAATTGGGTAACTTCAGGATCTGCCTCCAGAAGATGCTTAAAAATGATCAGGTAAGTACATTAATATTTCTGTTATTAAATGAGTCTCTTGGCTCCAGACAACAAAGTTCCACTTTGCTATAGCCCAGAACCACTTTTCTCATGAACCTTGACCATTTGCCTCAGAACTTTTGAAATTGAGCCAAAGAGTAAAAAACTTTTCTTTCTTCCAGAAAGCAGGAGAAATATGACTCAGTGACCTTACAATTTCTACAGCCTCAGCCAGCCTAACCCTTGAAAAATGCAGCACAGAAGTGACTAGAACAGCTTGCGGAAAAGCCTGATATACCCTGTAGTTCCAGTTACACTCCCATGCTCAGAACAGCCATTGCACCAGAAGGCTGGCCCAGATGACAGGAGAATAACATCAAAAAAAAAAGAACCAAAACACAAACCAACCACATTTATTTCACTTTGAACCTAAGAGCTCTTCCAACAGCTGAACCTTGTCTCAGTCACAGCACTCAATTTCAACATTATAACTTCCTCATTAGAAAAGTAGTTTGCCAGACCTTAAATAAGCACTTTTACTGAGAATATAAGGATTAATCATTTTTGCTATTACTTTCAATATTCCTCATTAAAGAGCCACCCATATATGACATTTATTAATGTGTGTATACTGCATATTAATTCAAATTAAGTTCTACAGTGAAAAATGCTAAGACTCTCAAATTAAGTGATTTAATTCCTTTCCTCATCTAATTACTGAGACTATTATTTAATGTCTCTTGTTTTTCTCTCTATTAATCTGTTTGCTTTATTAAATTGCATTCAGTTGTTCTACTCAGAACTTGTACAATTAAGAGGCAAAGTGAAGGTTTTAAACAAAGGAGCAAAGCATTTAAATGGAAGGAAAAGGAAAAGCTGATGGAGGGAACATCCAGATCAAGGGGTACCTGTCACAAGTGTAGAAGTGAGGGAAGAGCTGGAAAGAGTCAGTGAAGCAAAAGGATTGATAATAATGGGAAGGAAGATAACCAGGGACCTGGAATGCACTGGTGGTGTTGGACTCCACTGGGGCTGCACAGGAAAACAAGAATGAAGCTCCTGAGTCCAGTCCAGCCTAGACTGGAGCTGACACAGATAAACTGCTAAAGCCAAAAATACAAAACTCTATGCTTAATACTTTAATTTTAAGCATAACTGTGTCACCAGGCTTTTCAGATGCTGTTGTAACTAATGGTTACGAGCCTGCTCTGCTCTGAAAAGCTTCTCCCTCTCAGTGTTCCCTGCCCAGATCATTCCATTTGTGAATTTTTCCTTGCATTCAGCATGCAGTGGTTTTTTTGGGGTTTTTTTGGGTTTTTTTTTTTTTTTATTTCATTTTTCCCTTCTTTCCTCTCCTCCTGAAGGGAAGAAGCAGAACATGAGGGTTATGTGGGATAAAGGCATGGCTCCTTTCATTTCTAAGACTTTCCCATGGCAAGAAGAATTGCTATGAATATAAAATTAAAATTCTTTTTTACAATATAGTTTAGCTAAGGATAAAATAACTAAATAAATTAAGCCTTATTTCACTGTAATACTTATGACTGTAATGCAGTCTGTTTTTCCACTATTTCTCTAGGTCTGCTCACAAGGAATGTGCACGTGTTTGAAGTTCACATTATTCCTGTTGTGACTAAAATATTCTGTGCAATAAGGAAGTAAAATAATTGTATCCTTTCTGCAAATGAGTCCTGTGTTGAGCAATGAGCTGTGCAGTGGCAGAGAGACCTGCACTCTTTTCTGCATTCACAGTCTCCCCTCACATTGGTAATTGGATGCAGAGCCATTTCCGCATTATTTTTCCCATCAGCTCGGAAAGCACCTTATGTTTTGCCCCTGACATCAGTCAGTATGGACATACAGTGTGAAGGGCAGCAGCAGTAACATTGATCCCTGCTCTGAATTCCAAAAGAGGTGTGTGCTCTAGGGGTATTTGACTTAGGAGAATCCAGCACTGCTGAGTCAAAATACTGCAAGAAACAGCTCATTGTCCTTCCATGTCCTGCCAATTACTGTCATTGCAGTGCGGGAAAAAAAATAATCACAAAAAAAGTCTTGGTTTCAGTTCCTTTCCACAAGTTACAAGCACACAATGAGTATTTGATTGATTTATGTCAATCTGCCATTTTAATCCACAGGAAATAGTAGTGTGTGAATGGCAGAGAAGCTCTTTGCCACAATTATTTTCTCTGCCATCCCACAAAACTTACCATGGACATTTTCTGAATATTGTGCCTGCACAAATTCAGATAATCATGGAATCGTTTGCAATTGAATGGACATTAAATCTCACCTTGTTTCAAATCCCTGCCAAATGCAAGGGCACCTTCCACTAGATCAGGGTGCTTAGAGCCTAAATTAACTTTAGGGAGCAGTGAAAGGAAGGAAAACATAAACTCCTTGTTTCTTTCCACTTTTTTCTCTGTGACCAGAGACAGGACCCAGGGAATATTTGAAACTGTGCCAGAGCAGGGTTAGGTTGGAGCTCAGGGAAAGCTTCTTGTTCAGAGGGTGGTGGGCACTGCCCAGGCTCCCCAGGGAATGGGCACAGTCCCAAGGCTGCCAGAGCTCCAGGATCATTTGGACAATGCTCTCAGGGATGCACAGGGTTGGGATTGCTGGGGTGTCTGTGCAGGGCCAGTGGTTGGACTGGATGCTCCTGTGGGTCCCTTCCAGCTCAGGATATTCCATGATTCCATGAAAAGGTATTTACCTTTCTGCCTTCAGCACAGCACAGGCTGGTAAAATCTTGTGGACACACCTTGTCATCAGGCATTGCTATTGGATACAAATAGGCATTTTTTCTGGCACCAAAAAGCCTCCCTGGGAATCATCAGTGTGGGCATTTTGATCCCCTCCACCTGGTTCTGCCCTGATGTCACATCTGTGCTCCCACACAGAACAAGTATCACAACCCACCCTCTCAAGTGGTCTCCTCATGTCAGGGAACACCCAAAGGTGAATCTCCTGCCAGAGGATTCTCATCTCACCAACAATTTCACAGGGATCTTCAAAGTCGAATTCCTGGCCCTGTTCAGGGCAATCCAACCATTCTTCTGCAGGTCTAAACTCCTCTCCTGAGCAGCTGTGTGCCACACTGACGCTTGCTTTTTTCTCCCTGAGCATCACCCTGTCCACCCTAAAACACTCAGGTGTGGGGCAGTACTGCTTCTCAGTGGCAAAAAAATAGAGGAAGTATTCCTGTCTGAAGTGTGAGCTGTGGAGTGTGAGCACTGGGACACAGTGCAATCTGCTCCTGTCTCTCTCCAAGCATTTTTTGCTTCCAACGAGTTCTGTTTGCACAACCCTCTGTAGACTTCAGCTTTTCTCTAAAGATGTGAACTGCTGGCCTCTTGTTTGAGCTATAATCCTCCCTATATTCTTCAGAGGTTGTAGCTATGGACTGTTCTTGGAAGCAGAATCAATCTTTTTTTGCAAGAAAAAAAGAGGGTTTTTACATGACAAAGCTTTTGTTTTAGGATCTCAGAGGTCTAAAGAGTAATTCTTACTCTAAAATTGTTTTTTAACATTTGCAATTCACCTCATGAATTTTCCTCTGGTGGATTCTCTGTTGTCTCTGATAAGATCCACAAGAGAGACTCTGACGGTCCCTAATCTGAAAGAATAATTGTTTCTTAGATTTTTGGTTTGCTTAGCTCTTTTTTTCCCCCTCTCCTATAAATCTTTAGCTTGAATCAGTGTGATTATATAACAGACAAATCTGGCCCACTGCAAACTAAAGTGTGCTGTGTTTGCAAACCAAAAGACTCCTGAAATAAAATTGGAAACTGGTGGAATGTCTGTGAAGTGGAGCTGCACCCATTTCTTTAAATTCAGTGATTCACTTCAGCCCCTGTCTGGGTTTATCTGAGTGACAGAAAAGGGTTTTATTACTA
This sequence comes from Certhia americana, assembly GCA_018697195.1. Lineage (NCBI taxonomy): Eukaryota > Metazoa > Chordata > Aves > Passeriformes > Certhiidae > Certhia > Certhia americana. The sequence continues at coordinate 26,406,163 of CM031864.1, read as the reverse complement.
TTGACTTCGGTTAAGAGAATGCACAATGAGATTCTTTAAATGACTTGGATGTGTTTGGACAGCTAATATCTCAAAAAGTCTATTATCTCTATTGACTACAACACTACAGAATGTTATAAAATTAATTATATTCTTCATAGCTTAACAATGATTGTCTCATTTAGAAATATAATTACCTATCACTGAAGTTTTCAGCCAGAAGGAGTTTTTTTTAACAGTGTATAATAGCTTGGGTTTTCAAACTGCATTTAAATCCTTTGCTGCTTCCTTCTTCTCCTTGTAAAAGTTTGATATTTTAGTTGACTTTTTCCTTTTTGATGCCAAAGTTTTATTCCAGGTATTTAGTGTTGTTATTCACAAAGAACAGACTGACACTAAAGGAGTGGCCTGGTCAATAAAACAGGGAACCACCAAGTGACAGCATGTTATGGGATATAATGGGATAGTCTGAGAAGAGTTCTCCTCCTTAAGACTGAAAATTATTATTTTCAGGAAATATTATTTCCTGAAAAGCAGGAAAAATTATTATTCAGGAACAAAAAGTATGATCTATCTCCTGAAAGGGTCATTCAAATAGATAGAAGTAAGAAAATGAAAATCTAATGATCTTTCCCATGATTTTCCAAGAAAACTCTTTCCAGGATTTCTGTTCTAATTTAAAGCTATTTTTTAAAAGCACAACCATTATCCCCACAGACACATCAAAACCAAACCCACCTGATAGAAACAATAATTTCTATGTGCATTTAAAAAACACAGAAAAGAGAAAATAAGTGATAAACATTGTCAAAGTTTATGTCAAGTTATGTAAATGATGGCTCCCCTGACATTCTGTTTCCAGGTCCATCTCTCTCCAGCCAATGAGGCAAGAAGGAGCTGAGAAATACTGAAGAAAGACAGATAATGCACTTTGTTCCCATTATTTTTCCTGCAGATGCAATTTTTCCCCCTTGATTGTATCAGAGCTCATCATTCTCCAGAGCTATTAATCTGGTATCTGTATCGACAGCGTGGGATTGTAAAAAATGTTATTTATTTCCTCTTGCCTTCCAGCTCCAATAGGAAAGAAATACAGAGCTGCACCCAGCCTCAGGAATACAGTAATAAGAGGAAAATGATGGAGTGTGATAATTTAAGCACAGAGATCAGATCCTGGCACTCAATACATTGGTTTTGCTTAAAAACTGCAGCAGGTTTTTTTTCAGGTTTATCTTAAAATTAGAATTTAGATGTTTGGATTGAAGCTGATGTAGTAGTTGAGATGCTGCTTTCAAAATCTCTCTTTAATAAAAGACAGCACTAAAATTGGGTGGATCAGTAAAATAAATACAAGAGCAACATTTCTGTGTCTTTTCATTCTCTGTTTCTGCTGCGGGTGATTATGGAAAGTATATCTGTAAAAGAAACACAGGCTGCTTCTTATGTAGGCAGTGTGTCAAAACAAACAGCACCAATCTTTGGCTCAGATTTGGACTTTTTAGCATAACCTCTTAAATCCAGCATAAAATCCAGCCCTGCATATAGATATAATATTATACATTGATGTCACAACCACATGAACTTACACTGAATGCCTTCCTACATGAGCTGGACACCTTTAGAACCCTTTACCTGAGCATCTGGGCAATTGTATTCCATTTTTATAAACTGAGACCCTCAGTTTGCTAAATGATCAGCAATGTTCAGAAAACAAGAACTCATTAATAATATCCACATAGCAAAACACAGAGTAATTCAGAAATGTGTTAATGCCTAATATTTTACAGATATTTTACAGTTTTTTTTGCTGAGGGGATGGTGAAACCCTGACACAGGCTTCCTGGAGAAGCTGTGGCTGGCTCCTAAAACTGCTCCAGATCAGACTGGAGCAAACTGAGTAAGTGGAAGGTGTCCCTGCCCATGGCAGGAAGTGGAACAGCATGAACTTTAAGATCCATTTCCATCCCAAACCATTCAAAGATGCCATGATTCTATTTGATTTTTTTTTTTAAATTTATTTTTTTGGTTTTGGTTTTGGGGGTTTTTTTTGTGGGGACATCCTCTGTTCTAGAGGGTGTGTGGTTAGATAGGGAAACCCGATCAGAAGATCTCGTGATGTACGGAAAGATAGGACCCATCCTCTCCAATGACATTGGCTAATAGCATGGTGGCAAGTGACATTGCAGCAGTGACGCAAGCACACCGCGGTTATATAAGAAAGCGCACGCAGCAAATAAACGCATTTCACCATCCACCATATTGGTGTCTGTGAGTGTTTTGCCCGAACGACATGTAAATAGGTCGTCGTGTCTTTCTCGAACCAGGTCGCCAGCCTCGGCAGAGGCAACAAGGGTGTTATTTCATTAGAGCTGAGCTTCTTTCTCTTCCATCAGAAGAGAGTTGGCAGCTGAGTAAGGCATTGATGGTCCAGGTATTTGTCATGAGTTACAGTATAAAATGTAACCAAAACTCTGTATTCTATCGCCATCTGATGAAACTGGGGTGTGGGGGGATGATGTAATTGTCTGTCAATGGCCAACTGTCAAAAACCTGCTGGGGCAGTTTTCTTATCTCTTCCACAACCCATCTTCCCTCCAGGGAGAGATCTTCTGCTATTGGGCCATTGACTCCCACTGATAGAATTCCATCATCCCACTGGGAAATGCTCCAGCCAGGGGGAGGAGCCAAATATTCCTACCTGGATAAAAATCTGGGAGTTGGAACACTAAGCAGCCTTTTCCACTGGATTCTCAGAGGAACACCAGGCCCATCTATCACGACTGGACCTTCAGTGAAAGAACTCCACTTTTCTACAGGAGCATCACTTCACCATAGCCACATCTGCCACTGGGACTGCAGCCACCATTTAATGGGACTGCCACCAACACCCTGACCCACAGGGCGTCAGACTGTATCCTAACTATGTCAGTGGGTTTGTTTGTTTGTTTGTTTTCTCTTCTGTAATACTGCACGTGTTTTTGTTTTATTGTTTATTTTAGTTTCCCTAATAAAGAACTGTTATTCCTATTCCCATATCTTTGCCTGAGAGCCCCTTAATTTCAAAGTTATAATAATTCAGAAGAAGGAAGTTCATATTCTCCTTTCCAAGAGAAGCTCCTGCCTTCCTTAGCAGACACCTGTCATTCAAACTACCACAGTATGGATGCTGGATAGACTAAAAATTCTGCTCAGATTGATGGAAGTGTGACTGGGGTGTTACTCCAGAGAACAAGGGCTGGGTTTGCCTCACTGATGATCCCCAGCCCTGACCAGGGCTCTGGTGACCTGAGAGACCCTTGGGATGGCAGCAGCCATCCAGGAAGGAGGTCCCCTGGGCAACAGTCTGTTGGGTTTGTCTCTTGCAGCATAGGTAAGAGGGAGGAAATAAGCTGTGTTGGGAACTTTTCCTTTGGAAATGTCAGTCTTGGCACATCTAAAGATCACCTAAACATGAATTTGGGGAATCCCTCTGATCCCCGTAGGCAAAATTTGGCTTTTCTTGGCCATTTTTGTAACCTTCTGTACCTACAATACCTCCAGTACCAGGTTCTCCCCACTGATTTTGTTTCTCCAGGATTGTCCCTACACAGAGCCAAGGAATGCTGGAATTGCTGAGAGGTTTGTGACACACTTGCAAAAAAGAATTATGACACACCTGCAAAAAAAACACAGGGAAGGACTCACTCTGCCTACTGAGGGATTACAAATACCTGAACAGGCAAACCACATTTAATGCTCATCCTTTTGCTTGCCAAAGTGCAGGGAACCCTGGACCACAGCATTTTCCCCTTACAAGAAATAGAATATCTTCAGGTTCACCATCCAGGGCATGGCACAGGACACTTCCTCTGAGCATCGCTCAGTTGACTGCACCATTTTCAAACAGACTCTTAGCTTTGGAAGTCCTCATTTCAAGATTTTATGATTTCTCAAAGTAAGAAAACAGAGCAAATGTCTTCTGAAGATCTCCACACAGTGAAGGGTGATAAGTAATTTAATCTTGGATCAATATTTCCAAGTGGTAAGTGGAAATTGCCATGCAGTAAGGATTTTGGCTCCCACAATTCCATTTCATTTTACTTTTGTGTGGTGCAAATCTGGGATAATGTTCCCAATGTGGGACTATAGAGAGAGAAAAAAGAGGTACTTGCACTATTTATTCTCTGCTCTATGCTAATGTAGAACCTTTAAACATCATATACTACTATACTTTATATAGGATATAACATCTATGCCAATAAAATACATGGCAATTTTTTAATATATTGAGGTGCCAGACCATGGATTCAGCTGTGCAATTGGGCAGGTCACAAGCTCAGCTTGTGTCACGCTTGTTCTGCCATTTAGTGAATATGAATTTCATTCTCATACGTATATCTATACATATATATTTAAACATACATAAAACAATATTATCTATTAAAAAAATAGAAATTTAAAACAGTTGTGGGATTGCTGTTGAGGTTTTCTTGTGCTTTTTTTTGCTGTTGTTGTTCTTTGGGGGGTTTTGTTTTTGTTTTTGTTTTTTTTTTTTGCTTTTTATATCTACAATAATTAGGTAAATAAAAAGCAGACTAATGGCTGGTTTAGCTCACTTCACCCCTGAGTTTCTTTGTCCCTTGGTCAGTGGTTTCTACAAGATTCAGTGAGAACTGGAAAATATTCCAAGGGTGAAAGTGTAGGAAACTCACCTTGCAACAGCTGCAACATGTGGAGGTGTCAGAGCTGTGCCAGCAGTGGAAGAATTTGCTTAATAAAAATTTTCCCTAGGCATCCCCTAATGTCACTGGTTGTTCTCAGTGCAGATTACCCATCAGTTAGCACAAATTTGCTTTTTAATTGGCCTGTATTGCACCTGCCATATCCCAGCTCCCCAGCCTCCAAGGCACTGGCAAAAGGAGGAAGGTGGATTATCTGGGGGGATTTAATTTAATGCATTCCAGGAAGGGCCTGCACAGCAACGATTAATGTTTAAAAGACAAGAATAATGTGCACCAGCACAAAGTGATGAGGAAGAGGAAAGGGGAGCTGGGGAGTAACTAATGAACAAGATTAATTAGCCACAGCAGAAAGATCTAAAGCTCCAGTTACTTCAGGGGGAAGCTTTAATTCTGTTGACTTTTGTGGGTCCTGGGAACAGCCCAAGAAGTCCAGGAGTAGGAGGTTCATCAGCAAGGCTACATTTATCCAGGTTTATTTTTAAATGATGCCAGAATCAGTGTGCTATGAAGGTAAACTGTGAACAACCAGGTAAAGGAACCACAGGCAGCAGATGTAGGGGGGTTGGCAAGACCCAGAAGTCCAGGTGCAGTTCTCCTTTCCAGGTACAGGATGCTTCAGGTCCCCTTTTCCCATTTCCTAAAAATATGAAAATCGATGTTCAGTTGTGAAAGTTGGTTAGAGACTTCTCAGTTTTGTTCAGCTGTCCTAACTATTTCTTCTTCTCCCTTTCTTCCAGAATGGCTGGGCTCTCCTTGTTCAGATTGCTATTGAAGTCTTAGAGAATAGGTGTTTTCATACAGAGAATTATGTATGCCTTCCTTGCAGTGAATTCCACTCCAAAACCATGCAGTTTCCTGGCAGCACTGCCAGCAGAAGGAGCAATATGACTCCACAGCTCCCAGATGTTATGATTCCAGAGAAATATTATCCTGCAGAAAGCACAGGCAGCTGGGATGCTAATTCCCAATGTTTTCTTCTCATCAGGGGCTTCTGGGAACACTGCAGGAGTGGTAAAGTAGAGAAGTTTCTCTGAGTTGGGTTTATATGGACAGTTTCAATTCAACAACAATCAATAAACAAATAATCTCCTTGGAAATTAAAAATAAAATTGAAAAATCAGTTCTAGGAAATATCGGGATTTGTTTTAAATAACTTAAATTGGCAAAACTTGAATTTCAAGTTCTAAGTTGTTTTGTTGAAGATTTTTCTACAACTGACTGTATTTCCTTACTGTGAGTTTCATTCACAACCAGTTTCTGCTGAAGGATTTATCTCCCTCTTCCCCCTTCCTCTCACCACTACCTTGTCTCTGTCACTTATTTCCTTGGGATTGTTAAAATAACCCTGCAGAGATGTTCCATGAGTTGTCAAATAGCATTTTTCCCTCCAGAGTTAAACTTCAATCAGGTCAGTGAACTGATCTGCTTCATTGACCCAAGTATGGGTCACTGCTACAGCCCATGTTTGTTTGATTTAACTGGTTTATTGTTAAAATTTTAATGTTAATGTTTTGTTCTTATGCTCCCCCATGTTCTCCATGAGTTGTTTTATACCTGAAGTTGTATCCTCCCTACCCCTTGTTCCAGTTCCTTCCCTATCAATCACTGTTACCCTGCCCCTTGTTCTGGTACCTTCCATGTCACCCCAACCCTGAACCAATCCTTTGAGTGTACCTCCCCCTGGGTGTTCCTGGGTGTTCCCTAAACCTCAACACCCCATTGCACCATGTGCCCTGCCCTCTCCTCCCACTTTCCCCAGCTGGCCCCAAAGAAATGCTGTAACCCCTTCACTCTGCCCCTGCTGATCCCTCATTGGGGAGAAAACTCTGAGGGTTTTTTTAGTTTTCTTTCTCTAAAGGGTTTTCTAAGGATATCTTTAGGTTCTACCTGCAATTTGAGAAAACACTCATTGGCTTGTGTTTGGTGCCCACCCCTTGGTTTGTTGCTGTATAAAATCCTGAGCACAGCAGAACTTGGGGTCTTTGATTCCCGGCCCCTTCCTCCAACTGGAATAAGCCTTCTGTTGGAACCTCAGAACTGAAAAGCCTCCTCCTTCTCCTTTACCCAGCCCCTGACTGTGGTGAAAGCTCTTCCACTGTAGAGCAAGTGGCTCTAAAGGTTCAGCTGTTGGCAAAAACCCCACACCACAATTGTTCCCCACACTTGGTGCAGTGCCAGTGTTCTTTGAGCTAGCCCAGGCTCTGGTGGGCTGTGTCAGGACACAGTGGAAAGAGATGGTGCAGGGAGAAGGGAGGCAGGATTGCCCCCCTTTCATGTGGTTTTACACTGGCGTATTTTCCCATAGCATTCATTCCTTATTATTTTTCCCCTGCCATCCCCTTTCCCCAAGAGCCTGCACTATCTGTCTATAGTGGCTTATTGAGTTCTTGGTTTATTTTCTGGAAAAATGAAGTTATTTAATAAAGATACCCAAAATACTCAGATTAAAAAAGATACTCAGATAGCAGCTGCCTAAGTACATATTTGAAATTTTATCTTTGCAGTGCTGGTGTGTGTTGCAATATCTGTGATATATTGCTCTTCCCTTTGCCTTAGAACAGACTCCCTATTATACAGGCAAAATTTAATAAGGCCATGTACATTAACATTATGGCATAATTTCCTGCCTGCCAGACAGGAGAGATTTTGAATGTTAAACTGTGTTTGATATGTTAATATAGGATGTAAGTGCCAAATGGGGCTCTATTAACAACACTTGCTTAAAATATTTTCCAATTTTCCTGTTAAACTGGGATACAGAGAAAAAGGCACTTGGTTGGAAGGGAAGGAACTGGGAGCTATTTGATATAATTTAACTGCAGCCAAGTTGGTGGAGCTGGGAGCTGTCTGTAGGAAAATCCAGCAAGCAGGAGAACATATCTTGTTAATGGCATGAGGATGAGCAGCAAGGAGTCTGTGTGCAGCAGATTTCTGCATTCAGAAGAGAATGGAATTTAATTGTCATCAGTCACTTTAGCAGCTGTTAGAGATGTTTAGAAATAGATGGGCTCCACTAGGATACCATTCCACCTCACCTCATCAATTTCCAAATATATAACCTGCCAGGAATGTGGAGGTGGGCAGGTCAACCTCTGCTCCCAGGGAACAAAGGACAGGATGAGAGGGAATGGCTTCAAGTTGTGCCAGGAGAGGTTCAGGTTGGACATCAGGAGGAATTTCTTCCTGGAAAGGGTGGTCAGGCCTTGGAAGGGGCTTCCCAGGGAGGTGTGGAGTCCCCATCCCTGGACATGTCGAAGGAAGGCCTGGACATGGAACTCAGTGCTCTGGGCTGGTGGCAAGATCAGCATCACGCACAGCTTGGACTTCATGATCCTGAACATTTTTCTAAACTTAATGATCCTGGGATTCTTAATCTCCGTATTTCTTTTTAATGCAAGGTGCCCAATGGGAACTGTAAAAGAGACAGGAAAATTGAGAAGCCCTACAGCTGCATAGATCAACACATCTACAAATAAATTCCAACTCTTCCAGGGACTCTCATTTTGATTCAGGGCAAATTGCTTCTCTTTTTCCTCTCAAAGCATCTACTTTGGATCTACAGCAGATTTAAACTTTTTTGGTTAGATGACTTGTATTGTGGGTTGGTAAAATCTACATGGTACCACCAGAGAAGTAATACTAATATTAATTAAGTGTAAATGGAACTGCTTCTATAAGCACAGAAAATGTTTTTTCTGCATGAGATTAAAGCAGTTCCTTAACTTTTTATAAGTCCACAGGTTAAACTGCTAAAGGGCAGTTGTATCTGTCTTCTAGCTCAAAGAGCAAATACCATAATGCCTGAAAATACACTGAGAGAACCTTTAAATCAGTCTTTGTTCTACCTGAATGCAACAGCATTAATCTCTATTCTTCATAGTGCTGCTTGTATGTGTCACAGAATCATGAAATCATGGAAAGTTTTGTGCTGGAAGGGACCTTAAAGCCTATCCAGTTCCACTCCCTGCCATGGGCAGGGACACCTTCAGCTAGTGCAGGTTGCTCCAAGCCCTGTCCAACCTGGCCTTGGACAATTCCAGGGATCCAGGGACAACCAAAGCTTCTCTGGGCAACCTGTACCAGGGCCTCACCATGTTCACAGGAAAGGATTTTTTCCCAATATCCCATCTAATCCTGCCCTCTGGAAACCATTCCCCCTTGTCCTGTCACTCCATCCTTTGGAAATAGTCTATCTTTTTTCAGCCTTTTCAGGCACTGCAAGGCCACAATGAGGTCACCCCAAAGCTTCTGTTCTCCAGGCTGAACAATCCCAATTCTCCTGGCCTTTTGTCCCAGCAGTGCTGTTCCATCCCTCTGATCATCCTGATGCCTCCTCTGGACTGTCTCCAGCAGTTCCAGGTCCCTCCCTTGCTGAGCCCCAGGGATGGAGCAGCTCTGCAGGTGGAGTCTCACTTGAGCAGGGCAGAGGGGCAGAATCCCCCCTCCCCTGCTGCCCACCCTGGGGCTCAGCCCAGGGCACCAGGAGTTCTGGGATCCAGGTTCTGGTTCCAGCTCTCACCCACAGCACACCAAAGTCCTTCTCCCAGGGCTGCTCCATCTGCTCCTCCCCAGCCTGGATTGATCCCAGGGATTGCTCTGACCAGGTCTTGTAAAACCTCCTGAGATTCCCATGGGCCACTTCTGGAGCTTGTCCAGGTCCCTCTGGATGTCTTCCTGTCCTTCCTGGGTGTCACTGCACTCTTGTTTTGGTGTCACCTGCAAACCTGAGGGTGTCCTCTATTGTCTGTGCCATTAATGCAGATTAGTTAAACAACAGTGTATTTATACTTTGTATGTTTGCATGTTTAAAGCTAATATCTGCCTGTATGACAAAGGAATGGCACGATCCTGACACAGCCTCTCCTCAGCAGGGTTAGCATCCAGAATCTCAGCCTGGACATAGGTCTTACACTGAGCTACAGCCAGCTAGAGGTTTGGCTTTGTCAATCACATGTGACATTTAAATCAATTTCTCACCTTCATAGGCTCCCACCTTTGATAATGTCAGAAGCAGATCAAAGGATGCTATCAAAAAAGTGCCTGAATTTCCCTTCTCAATAATTCCCTTTCTGCACTGGGAATTGTTTAGAGATACTCTGAAAATGAAGGAAAAGTTTAAATCTTTAAAACTTTAAATTACTGCCTTAGTTACTGTAACAACATAATGACACTCTAATGGTGTCAGAATTGGTGAACTAAAATCAGGGAGAAAACTTTATGAGTTGGTTTGTTTTGGGTTTTTTTCTCTAAAGGGTTTTCTAAGGATCTCTTTAGGTTCTACCTGCAATTTGAGGCAACACTTTTCAATCACTAGTCCTTGCCAGAGATTTAAAGCCAATAAGAGCACCAACAGTTGCAAAAGGCAGTCAAATCCACACTTTGTGTTGGAAATACTTTGGGGATTTGCAGCTCCAGAGTCCTCAGCAATGGAACAACTCTCAGAGGACTTGGAATAATTCCTCCCTGCAGGTCACACATGATTTCTGACTGTGTAACTCCCTAAATAAGCTATTAAAATAATGACTGCTTTGTGATTTTTTAAGTTTTCTTGGGGGCAGCCAGTTGATTGTCTTACCAATAATTTACTGTGTGGGAGTTGCAGCAAAACCCTGTCACTTTTTTTATTGTTGAAACTCATCACACAGCTTTAAATTGAAACCAGGTAACTGAGGGAAAAATGAGTTTTGACAAAATCAGAGCCATTCTGAAAAGAAACCCAACAAACCTGACACTTCTGTAAAGTGGCACAAACTTTGAAAACTTTTGGGGTTTTCTTTTTTTCCACCATCTAATTTCTAAAATTTTCAGTCTGTGATTTGACTAATTTAGAGTACACCGTACCAAGATGTTGAAGCAATGATCATTCCAGCTTGGGAAGGAGAGTTGGAAGTCTAACTTTCATGCTCAGTCCTGGCCCATATGAGTAGGTATTGTGGCAATGTCTGCAAACAGGTTTAAAACACTTCAATCCTGACCTAAAATGCCTTGGTTATTTTTATCACTCCAGCTGGAACTGCACATCCTGGTCAAAACACACCAAAAAAATGGTCTAAGCTGTGAATCAAGATGAGAGAAAACCAAAATGGATAATTCTAAAAGAAAACTATTCAGAGTAATGGACAAGAAAGAAAATTATTAGACTTTAAGAGGACATGTGTAATAAGCCTCTCCCTATTCAAGCATTGCTGAAACAATTCCTTGTATTGGTCAAGTGAAATACTTAAAAAACTTACGATATTGGGTATTGCACCTCTTTGATTTATTTCACCTCAAATTTAGGAAATTAAGTAAATTATATTGACTTAATGAAGTATTGGACATAATATCACATTCCCAAATTATTAGTTAATATGAAAATGGTGGTAAATGACACAACAGCTCTGAGATAAGTATGGAAAGATCCAAGCTTTCTCCTTAATGAGCGAACGAGCGAACTGTAAAATGAGAACTTTCCCAAGCAGAGCCTTAGGATTCCTAATGAGGTTTTCCGGGACAGCAACTCCCAAGGCTGTCCCTTGCAAAGCCCTGTTGGTAAATTGGTGTCTGTGACCAAGAGGTATCCAAGTGTTCTTCTCCTGTTCCAGGCACTGGCTGGGGATGGCAGGGGGATCCCCAGAGCCAGACAATGTTGGGGTGAAGAGCCTGATGGGGACAGACATGTCCAGGCTATAGCCATGTCCTGGTGTCCCCTCTAGACAGGTGGTGGCTGATAACCCACCAGTGGCCACTATCCCATAGAATCAGAAAGGTTGGAGAAGGCCTTAAAGATTCTCAAGTTCTCAGGAATGGGTCTCACTTAGAATAGCCAGTGAGGATAACATTCCCAAAGCTCACCATTTATGTTTCCAAGTTTGTGGACATCGTGAATGTGAGTTTGGGGGTTTTCTTTGTTGTTGTTTCTATTTTCTCCACCTGCAGCTGAACATACCCAGCTCCATCCTCCTGGCTGTGATGGATGTGCTGCCCTCTCTCCTCAGCTCTGGTGTCAAGTCCAGGGAAAGCTCAGCCCCTGACCTGCCTTGGTGCTGTTCCCCAGCCCTATCCCACATTTATCAGTGCAATCAAGCAACTGCAAGCTGCCTCCACTGAGATTTGCTTGGTTGTTTGCTTGTTTTATAAACACACCAGGTGATTTACTTCAGAGTTTTCCTATCAGGTTCACCTGACAGAACACTGCTGAGATAATCTACAATTTGTTTCCATTGATGTGTACTTTTTAGCACTTCCTCACAACAGACAACCACTAATAAATAGAAGATGAATTATATTAATCCTTTCTGTCATTTATAGAAACATTTACTTCCCCCTTCATAATTCAACTCAGTCATATCATTGTCTGCTGAGTTATTACAATGTGGGAAAACAAGGCTTTTTAGATGTATTAGAGAGATCCTAGTTTTTCCTCACAGGGACACCAAACACCTGCCTTCAAAGATACTGGCAGTAACAATTATTTGCATCATAGCCTGAGCTTACTTGATAGTTGGAAGCTGCTGTTCTTATCTCTGAGCCCCCCAACCTGTCCCCAGTGAGACAACCACATACAAAATGCTCCATCATTTCTCTCTGTGACACTAAAATTTGTGGAATGTGGAGCCTGACATGGAGGAAAATCAGCCATGAGGTTGCCTTTTGTGTTTGTTTTAGGTATGCAAATAAACAGTGGTGTCTAAGTGAGCAAATAAAAACAAATATGTAAATGTTGTTTCTCAAAAAAAGAAGTGTAAACTCATAATCAACTCCCCTAACAGATCATCAGCTGCTGCAGGCCCTGCCAGCAGAGGGGAGTTGGTACCTCAGAAGAGCAGAGGTAATAATGAGTCAAGTTGTTCTCACACGTTGCCTTGAGGGGGATCTGTAAGGTAAACAGCTCAGGTGTGCTTTATCCAAGTCACAGTTCTGCTGCTTTTATTAATGCCATCAAACTTAAGGAGTGGGTTTAGATGGAATATTGGGACACAATCCTTCCCTGTGTGGGTGGGAAGGCCCTGGTACAGGGTGCCCACAGAAGCTGTGACTGTCCCACCTCTGCCTGGCTTCTCCTGCACTTTCTATGGACAGGGGAGGCAGACGGAAGGGTCAGAAAGCATCAAAATGTCTGATTTTTCAAACAGCAGTGTGAGGAGTGCATTTGTATAATATATTCATCAAAAAAGATTATATAGGCAGGGAATGAAAGTGATAAGATCCAGATGGGACAAACAACTATTTTTAGTATCGTATCCTGACCTTTACATTGCCTTCCTGAAAAATTTCAGTCCTGAATCAGCACTCTGTCAAACAGCTGTCAGAATGCACACCAAATGTAAGTTTTATGAGTCCCACTATCCAAAAGCTGCTGCCATCCTTTTACAAGACTGATGCTGGATATCCCTCCTTTAAATTCTGTTCCATCAGCAGGGCAATCCCATTCCCAGATTGGTGTCTGTGTGTGTGTACCCTGTGTCCAAGTGGCATTTTTTAAACAAAAGTGTCCTGAACTGGCTGACATGGGCTATTTTTCTGTGTAAAAGGAGCAATTTGGCATGGACAGAAGCTGCATTTCCCTGTGCTGTTATCAACAATAAATGGTTTTCACGTTGTCAGCTGTTCTAACACCAGTGTACATATCCAGAGCAGGTTTTCTGTCAGGTTTTTATTATATATCTCCATGCTTGAGTTTATCTCAGCTCCATCTCTCAGCACTCCCTTATTTCTGATACAGATTTATCTCTGTCCCCTCGGCACTGCCATGTGCTCTCTTTTATGGCTGTGAAATATTTGCAGGGCAATCCCTGAATCACAAAGCACAGGGCGGGGAACTGCACCCTGTGTTCACTACATGCAAATCCACTCCCCCCTTTCCCTTCCTTTCTGGCTTGTGGATTTACTGTGTCCTGTTTGCATCTCTCTGGCTCCTTGTGCTGGGTGGTGTTCCCCAGATTTAGAGCTTGGCAGGACAAGAAATGTAATCCTAGGTTGTAGCTGCAGACTGTGGAGCCTTGGCAGGGCTGCCTACACAGATGCAAATAGACTGGAAGTGCTCATTATCTGAGGAACCCTCAGCTCTTCAAAAGCAAACAAACCTCTTTTTTTCTCTCCCTTTCTTCCCACTGCACCACACTTCTATGTAAAATAAGACAAGAATATCACTTCAGAAATATCTTCTGTGCTTTACAAAAATACAGAAAGCTCCTAGCCTCTTCCTAAACATCCCATAAATCTTATACAATCCCCATATGCTCTTCCCCTGGGCAGAGACAGGACATGACCTGGGGAGAGGTGACTCATGGCAGGAAGTGCCAACAGGATAGTCTCCCAGTACAGCCAGGACAGAAACTGGGCTTTGGGGTTCCCCCCATCCTTCCTTGCCCTGCCTTATGCCCCTGTGCTCCACAGAATATTTGGAAATCAGACTTTTATTCCAGAGTTGAAAACAACACCCATGTTTGGACAGGTATTTCAGGTGCATTGTCCAAAAAATATTATGAAGGGATTTTACACTCTTCATTCCAGACAAACACAGAACCCTATTTGGAACAAGAGAGATGAAAAAGACTTTCATTCACCAAGCAGAACATAAATAATATTAAGGCTGACTGGGGTGAAAGGCCTGACAGGATGAGGGATGACTGCTGCTGTTTGCATGGCCTCCATGCTCTGCTAAAGAGAGAAAAGTACCCAGCCCTGAACCACGGAACAGGCAGAGCAGGAGTACACATCTGAGGAGGGCAAAACAAAACCTGTGTGGATCTCATTTTTACAGTATAATGCAGAGAGAAAACCACAGTTAAAATGTTTCAAATGTCCCCCAGGTGGGATTAAAATCCTTGAATCCACTGGGATTTTTCAAATGCAAGTGAAATTGGGTTAAAAAGATTCTACTCAGCTGAGGAGGAACGAAGCTCAAAACTGGATGATGCTCAAAACATAGTCTGCTCACCACCTTTTTCACAGCTGTTGACATGACCTAAGTGTGTCCTACTGACAACAGAGGCAGTAAGAGACACTATGAATGTCCTTCATGCCTTATTTTCTTATTTGGATCTTCATTCAAGATGATGAAAAGAGGAAAAGGAAACACCAATTAGGAACTAAAAATAGTACTGGGAATATCAGGAACATAAAGAAGCTGTGGCTGCCTAATCCCTGGAAGTGTCCAAGGTCAAGATGGACAGCACTTGGAGAAAGCTGGGATAATGGAAGGGAGTGAGACTGAATGGGCTTAATGTCACTCCAACACAAACCATTCTGTGACTCTGTGATTATCCTTTCTCCCAAATGACAGATTCTCAGGAGTAGGACTTCAGATAATTAGTCAGATATTTCATTTCAAAGTATCTGGCATATGAAATGAACTTATGAAAAAGAAGTTCTTTGAGAAAAACGAGAATCAACATGGTAGCACTGTGGTGCATCCTGGTTCCCAAACAACTGGAGTCTGGGGATGATTTTTCCAGACTTTGGCAGACTTTTTTCTGTGCCACAAAAGTCTGTGTTTCTTTTAAGGACAAAAGTGTTTATAATGAAGCAGAAGACTCCTTGGAGCTTACCAGGAGACCTCCCTGAGTTAAACAATTTTTCTCCCAACTCAAGGGTAGATTTATAGGCACCAGATGCAGAAAAATGGTTCATGACCATTTTTTCCCTGCAGGAGTTCCTACAAAGCTGAACAGTCAGGACCAAATGGGGCCTCAGAACATGCAAATGCAGAGCCAATGGAGCGTGAGATAGTATTTTGAATGAAAAGCATCCAGGCACATGCAGAGACTCATTCATGGAAATGGTGCCATCTGCAGCACTGGAGATTTAACTCACAA
This sequence comes from Certhia americana, assembly GCA_018697195.1. NCBI lineage: Eukaryota > Metazoa > Chordata > Aves > Passeriformes > Certhiidae > Certhia > Certhia americana. Next base: position 26,390,664 of record CM031864.1, on the reverse strand, counting down.
TCACCCGTGGGGCTGAGATAACAGGCTGTGTTGTTTTCCAGGGGTTTGTACCCACATCAAAATTTCTGGGGGAACTTTTAAGGCCATTAATGGAGTAGAGACACAGATGAAAGCAGAGTTGGCTCAAAACACCTCTTTTCTAAGTCCACTCTCCTTTAAATTTGCAAACAAGTGGGATGCTCCAGCAGTGAGTGAGCAGAGCAAGAAAGAGGCCAAAGAAATCACGAGGCTGTAACTGGAATTGTAATGATCATGGAATCACAGAACCGTGGAATAGTCTGGGATGGAAGAGACCTTAAAGCCCATCCAGCGCTACCCCCTGCCATGGGCACAGACACCTCCCACTAGCCAAGGTTGCTCCAAGCCCCATTCAGTCTGGCCTTGGACACTGCCAGGGATCCAGGGGCAGCTGCAGCTTCTCTAGGCACCCTGTGCCAGGGCCTCCCCACCCTCACAGGCAACAATTCCCTCCCAGTATCCCATCTGACCCTGCCCTGTCTGGCAGTGGGAAGCTATTCCCTCTTCTCCTGTCACTCCAGGCCCTTGTAAATAGTGTCTCTTCATCTTTTTTATCAGGTCCTTCAGGCACTGAATGGATCCCTAGTAGGAGAGCAGGAAAGATAAAAGTAGAAGTTTAATGGACAAAATTTGTGAAAGACCTACATAAAGCCTCTCATGCACCACAGAACACAATCAAGGAAAAAAACTGAATCCCAGTCCACTTCTCATGGAGTTTTGGGGGCAAACTCCTCTCTGCTCAAGTTTGCTTGGTGATTCCAGTGTAAAGCCTACTTGCACAGCATAAATTCTGCTTGGTTTTCCTTGATACTGTTACATACTCTCTTCCAAAAAATTTCAAGTTTTGAAGATACTAATTTTTTTAATCATTAAACTGTCAAAAAAATATAGAAGGTATTTTAAAAAAAATGAAACCAACAAAAACAACACAAACAAACAAATAAAAGCCTAAAACAAAACAAAGAAATATTTGGTTGTCAAAATTCAGCTGAACTCATGGAACAATGGAGAACCAGCATCATTTAAGGGACTTTATCTGGAATTCCCATTTACACCTGAACATTGGATGGAGCTTGGAGCAACCTGATCTAGTGAGTGGCATCCTTGTCCATGGCAGCAGGGTGGAATTGGATGATTTTTAAGGTCCCTTCCAACCCAAACCATTCTGTGATCCTGTGATTCCATGGTTTGCTTCCAAGAAGATCCATGAAGTGTGTGTAAAGGGTCTCTGCAGTGGGAGTCATTAGCATTCCCTGTCAAACTATGAAGACTCTTTGTCAGATAAGATTAGAGGCTTTTTTTTTTTTTTTAAGAGATTAAATCCCTTTTGGAAATATCTGCATCTTGATAAGACTCACTGATCAAAGGGTAACTTCCAGAACAGTGAATTTCAGCAGGACTTGAGCTCCTGTGCCAGTTTTGAAATGGGGGCAGCAGTTGTCAAGTTATTTGGGTGCTTTGGAGCTGTGATCAGAACCTTGGTTTATCCCTCAGTCACAAGCTAAACACTCATTTATCAGGTCAAGGTAGGCCATATGGTTGTGCTTGTAAGTGAACTTCAGGTTTTGGTGTTTGATTTGTGTGCCAGGGCAGCTCTGTCTTGTCCCTGTCTCATCCCAGATTTGTTATTCTTAAAAATTCAAGGCTTGTTTTTAGGGCTGGGTGGGTTCTGTAATTACTGCAAGTTTGGGGATCTGTGATTGTTGTAGTGTTGGGATCTCTGCAGTGCCAGGATCTCTGACTAACATCCTTCTTAACTGTGACTTGAAAATGTTTACTTCAAACAGAGAAATGCAGCTCAATCCAGTTTAACCCTCTAATAAATCATTCAATGGTAATATCAAGTTAATGTAATCATAATTTTTATCTTTTGAGAGGATTGAGACAGAGGGTGAACTGTGATTTAAAAATCAAGTTATAGTTTCACACAAGAATTACTATATTGTGATATTATGTATCTAGAGAAATATGAATTGTTTAGCAAAATAATTCTGGCTGTGTGTTTTCATTGCTTTTGTCATTTTCCTTCTAACAAATCCCCTGGAGGTTTTTCACTTCAAGCTGGATTTGAAGTGGGGCACCCAAGGGATCATTTTTCAGGGAAGATCACGGTGACTCAAATATGGAGCCTGGAATTTGGAGAGGTAAATGGCCAAGGTAAAGCTCAGAACTACTACAGAGAGAAAAAAATAACCTTCCTCTAAATATGGAGTTGTACCTCTGGAATTTTAAGGAAAACCTGTCCAAGAAAGGAAAACCAAACCCAGGGCAGGGGCATCAGCTTCTCTTTAGTTTCACACTAGTTTTACACCTGTTATTTCAGCAGCAATGTGAGGTCAAAGCATTTCAGAACCCTGAATGCTGAAAGCATCAAGCTTTCTGCTTTGACAGGCAGTGATCCTCAGATGGATACTGCCTTTGACCTGACGCCATGAGACTGGCTTCCAAAACTGAGTGATAGCACTGAGAGTATGTGTGTGTAGTTGCATAGAAGTGTGTAATGTCACAGGGTGAAATATTTATGGTTTGGGGTTTTAGGGTACAGAATCATATTAAGAAACAATATGGAGGGATTTAGGCATTGTCTGAGACATGCTTCACTTTCTTCTTCTCGGGTTTAGGTGAGTTTTTCTAATTGGGTAGTAAAATTTGCATTGCGGACATTGATCTTTCATTGGGTTATAAATAAAAAGAACTTAGGTGTCAGGTTTAATTGGTTTTTGCTTATTGTTTAAAAGTCCTTGAAACAGAAATTTTCTTGCCTTGTAATGCAGAGCTCACATCATGTGAGACTGTACTATAGATAAGATATAATAATGTACTATAGATAAGATATTGTCATGGGTTGCAGTGCAAAATGTAACCAAAACCCTGTATTCTATCACCATCTGATGAAACTGGGGTGTGGGGGGATGATGTAATTGTCTGTTAATGGCCAACTGTCAAAAACCTGCTGGGGCAGTTTTCTTATCTCTTCCACAACCCATCTTCCCTCCAGGGAGTCATCTTCTGCTATTGGGCCATTGACTCCCACTGATAGAATTCCATCATCCCACTGGGAAATGCTCCAGCCAGGGGGAGGAGCCAAGTATTCCTACCTGGATAAAAATCTGGGAGTTGGAACACCAAGCAGTCTTTTCCACTGGATTCTCAGAGGAACACCAGGCCCATCTATCATGACTGGATCTTCAGTGAAAGAACTCCACTTTTCTACAGGAGCATCACTTCAACAGAGCCACATCTTCCACTGGGACTGCAGCCACAATTTAATGGGACTGCCACCAACACCGTGACCCACAGGGGGTCAGATTGTATCCTGACTCTGTCAGTGGGTTTGTTTGTTTATTTTTTTGTCTTACTACATGTATTTTTTGTTTTATTGTTTATTTTAGTTTCCCCAATAAAGAACTGTTATTCCTATTCCCATATCTTTGCCTGAGAGCCCCTTAATTCCAAAAGTTATAATAATTTGGAGGGAGGGGGTTTAAATTCTCCATTCCAAGGGAGGCTCTTGTCTTCCTTAGCAGACACCTGTCGTTCAAACCACGACAGATTTAATAAACAATTGAGTCCGAACAAGATACTTCGTGTGTAGTGTCTTCTATCCAGACCTGACTAAACCTAAAGCAGTAACAAAAGCCAATCCAAATGATTTCACTCCAGACATCTCCTTTGACGGACTTTGCCACTGAATCCAGCAATCATTCATGGGAAGAGATGAGTTGGGAAGAAAATCAGTGCATCCTTTATAGCATTTTTGCTTTCTTTAGGAAGAGGACAGGAGATCCCAAGGACAGAATTTCTTCAGAAAAAATTTTCTTTTTCATTTCAGTTTGTTAACTATAAACAACTTCCGGATTTGCACTGAACTTGGTGGATATCTCTGTTTCCACATTCTCCAGCCAGAGCTATTCCTAAAGGGAAGTTTTGTTTCTCACAATTTTAGTCTTCCTTTTCCCCTATATATTTGTTCCCATAGCTCAGAACAACATAGAAATGCCTCTAGAGGTCCACACCACTCTCTAAATGGGGACAATAGAATTTTTCAGGGAAAAAACCAAAAATGCTTAGAAGTTGTTCATATGCCTTTGTGATGTTATTCATTCTGGCAATTTTTGGAATGTTTAATTCAGGGAACTGTGGAATCACTAAGCTTGGAAAAGGCCTTTAATAGTCATCAGCTTCAGGCCCTCAGCATAATCAGGAAACATAGAAATTATCCCCTTCCACCAGTAATTCCCTCCAACAGCTCAGGTTACTTCACTGCATGACTGGGGCTTTAAAGGTAAAAATTTATATTTAACACAGCATATTCTGTTTTATTGCTATGTTGTTTTCTTTTTGCCTCACAATTGTTCTACCTAAAACAAGCTTTGTGCTGACAAAGCATCCAAGTTGTGATTTCATTTTGATTTCATCAGTTCACTGCTGTGGCAGAAAAACACCTCCATACGATCATGGAATGTCCTGAGTGGGAAGGGACCCACCAGGATCATGGAGTCCAACTCCTGGCCCTGCACAGACACCCCAACCATCTCACCCTGTGCATCCCTGGGAGCATTATACAAACACTCCTGGAGCTCTAGCATTTGGAGTTTTCCCCCTACAGATATCCAGATATAGAAGATTAAATTTTTAGCTGGAAAAATATACCAAGGGGAAAAAAAGCATGGTACAGAGAAGATGGCTTTTTGTCTTCCTGCCTCAATGGACACCTTCACATTGTGTAGGGTGGCACGTCCGCTGTTCAACAGGGAATGGAGGAACAAACTCTTTCCAGTTATCTCTGTTTATTAAGCATTGTCCTATTTATCTTGTCTGACTTGTACAGGGAGAATCCTCAACGGAGAGAGCAATATCAATAACTTGCCACATTTTTTTTTTCATGTTGCTTTGCAATAGAAGACAGGAGTATCATCTTAATTAGCCTTAGAAACAGAGCCAATGCAAATAAAACAAGACTGAGCCTTAGACCACTGGAAATCCTCATGTGTGATCTCTCACTTGCTTTCAAAACAGAAACCAACAGCATAAGCTGCTTCTATAAAAATTATTTCCCTGCTTTATGACTTCTGGAAAAGCAAGAATACACATATCTTTTATGAAATTTTTTCCTTCATTATTTTGAGCATATACTTCTTAATTCAGAAATACAAAATGACAGGTATTTATCAGCATTATGCAGCATAGAAAATACCATTTTATGCATTCTCTTATGCAGCAGTGTGAATTTCAAAACTATTTTTTCTTCAAATCTGAACAAATTTTGAAAAAAAGTTTCATTCTTGGGAAAAAAACACAAATGCTCAAAACTTTTCATTTGGACTGAATTAAAAGTGTAATTTTAAATGCCAGTGGTATCAATTTCTCTGACAGGAAAAAAAAACCAATCCCCCAAAAAAGCCATATGAAACATCATTTAAAACTGTCACATCTTGGTTTTTTTTTCAAATCACAGAATGCTTTGATTTGGAAGGGATATAACAGCCCATCCCCTGGCAGTGCCAGCCTCACAAGGAACAATTCCTTCCCATTAGCCCATCTTAACCTGATGCGGCTCACCAGAGCTCGGCTAGCTCAGGGATTGGATTACTCTGGCACCACTCCTGGAGTGGGGAACCACCACGGCTGCTTCTGCGCCAGTGGTGGAATCTGCCAAGCCGAGCGCTCGACGGTGATTTGGTCTGTCCACCGCGACAGGGTCGAGCAAAGGAGTAAGGGGAGGCCACTCCTTGGTGAGGTTCCAGCAACGTCTTTATTGGAGGCGATGCAGCCAAAGGGGACACCAGAGACAGCGACCCCGAGCACTGCTGCGCACGGGTTTTTATTCGGGGTTACACAGAGGGGAGGGTACAATTGCTTAACCAACGGCACAACGGCAGAATCTCAGGGGAGGAGTAAAGGGATCACCCCAGGGTCCCTGGGCTAATAGGGTAAGGGAGGAGGAGAAGGGAGGTCACATGCCCCAATGGAGCATCAAGGAAAGGGTGACACCCAGGACCGCCCAGGGGGTGGAACACATCCGGGATTGGATGGGGGAAGGATTGGCAGGGAAGGTACTGGAACAAGGGGTAGGGCTAGGAGGATTGACAGGGAAGGTACTGGAAAAAGAGGAGGGGAAAGTCCGTATAGGGTACAAACTGGGGAGGATACAATGTTGGGACAAATCAACTTGGGAAAGAAACAGGGGAACATAGAATGAACCAAATAACAATGAAAGTATAAAACATAGAAACAAACACTGGCGCAACATTAACCCTCCCAAACTGGAGTATTCACCATAATTTCCTCTTGTAATTTCCCAGTTGAAATTGGAGTTATGTTAATGCTTCAGCCATCTTGAAATTGTATTCCAACAGCTCCTCTCTGGAGCTTTTTCCTTTGTGTCCTGAATTTTGTGAGTTCTCTTATGGCTTACCCTGCATTAAAAAGTGGCAAACGATGAAATTCTTAACTATGATGGAAGGAAAACCTTTTCCTAATAAGCCCAGTATTTTCACACCAGAGTTTTTGATTCTAAGCTTGGTGTTTGTCTTGGTTTGGAAAGACAGGGGTTTCTGCTAGGGAACAAAAAAAAAGAATGGAAACTTCCCTTGGACTTGTTATTATCCTAAAATTGAAGGGGGGTCTCAGGCAACGGTGTGAGGGTAGAAATAACAGTTCTTTACTAGTTAGTCTAACAAGATAAATTAACAATAATAACTATAATATTGACAACAAACAGAACTAGAGAAGAAAAGGAAAAAAAACCCACAACAACCCAGTTATACTTTTCATCTGGCACCCCCAATCCCCCTCAGTACCATTACAAGCTACTAGAGCCAGCAGCAGTCCTGGGAGGATGAGATGGATCCGAGGGTTGGCAGTGGCTGGAGCTGTTGGAAAGTGTCCTGGCTGGGCAGGGGCTGCAGAAAATACAGCGTGGGGAGACCTCGAACAAAACTGAAGAAGCTGTGGGTGCAGGGCAGGGAGGGAACGGGTTCCCAAAATCCCGGGGGACACATGAAGAGATGGTGGTCCGACCGAGTTCCAGGTGAAGGGTGGTGAGCTCTTTGCTGCGCCGAGACGAGCAGCTCCTGGCTGTTTTCCCAAGAGCAGAAAACTGCCCAGAGCGAAGTAAAGACGGTGCCTCCCTGTCTCTGCCTTAGCTGCTTCTTTTGTTTGTTCCTAAGCACCCATGAGCACCAAAAAGCACCCAGCCATTAGCTTCTTAGCAACTTCTGGGAAAAAATTCTATAAGAAAATAACCCCAACCCCCAACAGTGTTGCGCATGTCTGATATACAACTCTGCATTTTTCACTGTGCCCTCTAGCTTGATTTTAGAAGGGGATTCTCTGGTGAGTGTGCAAATATCAGAGGAAATAGACACAAAAAAATTATCCCCTCGGATTTTTATTTTTTTTTAATTTTCCACAATTTTTTGTGATTGGTAATTATCTATTGTTATAAATGAACAGAGCTGATTTATAATTAACTAATTTTATTGAGAATGGCAAGCAAGCAGCGCTGGGAAGTCAGAGACATCTCGCTATACCAATGGCTCGCAAATTGTATTTGCTGTTTGTCCTGTTTTTATACTGTTGCAGGTCTCATTTCCCTTCATTTCCCTCCCAGTTTCGTTTCTTCAAGTTTTTTGTCTTCAAGATTGTACTGTGCAGACTCTTTGCTGTTGCTAGAGGTCTTCTCCCCTCTTTCGGGGGTCACTGGATGAAAGGGACTTATCTTCTTCGATGACCTTGCATTCCACTTTCCTTTAGCGCAAGTGCAAAAAAAAAAAAAAAGCAGCTAATCCTATCCAAATAATCACATCCTCTTTCATCTTGTCTCTATCTTTATTCATTATCATTGCAGCTGGACTTCTCTTGTGACTTTAGCTACCTTGTAAATTTCACCCCAACAGAGCTGAGACTTATCAAACACGAGTCACGAACACATATTTTACACCTATTAAAAAAAAAAATCAGCCTGTAGCAATGCCTTCTCCAATTTTACAGCCGTGCATTATGTGAAAACACACTTTTCTAAAGCTGTGGCATATGCACTGCTTTCATTGCAGTCATTGATTTGTCACTGCGAGAAGCTGCGGGACAGCTCTGTCACCGCACTCTTCACACACTCCTGTCCCAGCCAGTTTCAGCTGGTTCCAGATGGTTTGCAGCTGGTTCCAGCCAGTTCCAGCTGGTTCCTGCTGGTTCCAGCCAGTTTGCAGCTGGTTCCAGCCGGTTCCAGCTGGTTCTGAGCCCCCTCCACTGCTGTCCTACGGGTGCTGGGGAGCAGCCCCTGGGGACAGCAGCGCATTCCAGGGTCCTTTGTGACACCTGGGCTGTGTGTGCCCAGAGCCCATTGTGACCTTGGGGCTGCACTCAGACCAGGAGGGTGCAAAAGGGTGCTAAGAGCCCGGGGGTGCCCACTTCCAGGAGAGCAGCTCTGTCAGGAGACAGCATCGTCCCGGGATACTGTAGCGCCACTGCGAGGCAGAGATGGCTACAGAGGGGAGGACGACCAGGGGCATCCAGCCCATGCAGAGCTGGCTGCGCTGTCTCAGGAGGCAGAAAGTGAGCGGTGAGGCAGCACGCAGCTGCCTCGGGGTCAGGGCCAGGCTTGCTGGAACGGAGGGAGCTGCTGTGCCAGGGCAGCCCTTTGGTTCCCACGCAGCCGCCTCGACCTCAGCCTTGTCCTCCTGTGTGCAGCTGCAAGGCTGTGAGTCACGGACAGCTCCGCAGGAAGCTGAGGAGCACCGTGACTCCCGGGCTGCCGCCGGTGCACAGACAGCAGCAGCAGAGAGCCGGGCAGTGGCACCACACAGCCCCAGGGCCCTTGGCCAGGCTCAGCCACACTCGCTGCGGCGCGGCTCCCGTGCCATCCTGAGCAGGGTGGCAGCTGTGATCCGGGGACGCGGCCACCAACCGGGGACACAGCGGCACCTGGCTCAGGGCACGGGCTGAGGGGCGGCAGCAGCAGCAGCAGCAGCAGCAGCAGCAGCACCAGCAGCAGCACCAGCACCAGCACCAGCACCAGCACCAGCACCAGCAGCCCGGGCAGAGAGCCGGACAGCTGCTCCGCACAGCCCCTGCTGCGGCCCCAGCCCCCCGGCCGGCCCGCTGGGGGCAGGGGCAGAGGTGGGGGCTGTCCTGACAGCACCAGGAATTGAGGAGCAGCCCTTCCCCAAGCTGGAGGAAGACTGGCTACTCCACACACTGAAAGAGGAACACACCAGGAAGAAAAGACAGAGCACTGAGGAAGAGAGGCCCCCCAGGCCCCTCACACAAAATGCATGGGAAGAGCACTCGAAGCTTCACCCGTGCACAGAGCAGGGCCCAGCTGAACCCCACAGAGCCCGAGACAAGAGGACAAAGACCGCAGGCCCGTATCCCTGAGAGCACTGCTGCATTCCCAGTCCCTCCCCCTGCCAGCTGGAAGAGCTGGGGCTGTGGGTAGAGCCAGCAGTGAGGGCACTCCTCAAAGAACTATGGAGCGAGGAGCAGCACTGGTCTGATGCTTGCCAAGCTGGGAGTGACAGGGAAGAGAGCCTCTCAGAGTCCGGTTCTTGCGACCTGCACAAACTGGAGTCTTACAGTGGCCCAGGACAACTCCTAAAGCTGTTCCTCCAAGACACAGATCAATCAGTGTCCCACTGATTGGGGGAAGACAGCAAGGCCCAAGAGAGGCACCAGACGAGAAGGAACAACATCATCCTCCACACAATCTGGGTCAACGCCTTCTACCCAGCACTCACAGTGGAACCCAGCTCGCTGGAGGCAGATGAGGCAGATACTGACCTGCCCAGCACATCTCCTGCCCCAGCAGCTCCCATGGACACCGAGCCAGCAGCTGATGCCCTAGCTGGAGCTCCGGACGACAAGGAGCAGCACATGAGTGCCATTGCCCAGGCACAAGAGTTGTCAAAGACAGGAACTTCTGCCTCTGGTGCACAGACAGCAGCAGCAGAGAAGAAGACAACTTCTGCCTCTGGTGCTGGGCAGCAGCCTGGCAATGCTTCTGCTATCCCCCCAGCCCCTTACCCAGCCAGCAGGAAGATCTAGGACAGTGGGCAGGGCCAGCAGCAAGGGCAGATGTTGGGGGTTGGGTTGATTTCTTATAGAATTTTTTCCCAGAAGTTGCTAAGAAGCTAATTGCTGGGTGCTTTTTGGTGCTCATGGGTGCTTAGGAACAAACAAAAGAAGCAGCTACCAAGAGACATTGAGTTCACTTCACTCGGGGCAGTTTTCTGCTCTGGGGGAACTGCCAGGGCTGAGCTCTCACCATTCCTTCACCTGGAACTCCGTCGGACCACCGTCTCTTCATGTGTCCCCCGGGATTTTTGGGAACCCGTTTCCTCCCTGCCCTGCACCCACGGTTTCTTCAGTTCTGCTCGAAGTCTCCCCATGCTGTGTTTCTGCAGCCCCTGCCAGCCGGGACACTTTTCCAACAGCTCCAGCCACTGTGAACCCTCGGAATCATCTCATCCTCCCAGAGCTGCTGCTCTATTAGCTTGTGACGGTACTGAGGGGGGTGAGGGGTTACCAGAGGAAAAACTGTAACTGGTTTGTTGGGTTTTTTTCTCTTTTCCCTTTTTCTTCTCTAGTTCTGTTTGTTGTCAATATTGTAGTTATTATTGTTAATTTACCTTGTTAGACTAACTAGTAAAGAACTGTTATTCCTTCTCTCCTTATCGTTGCCTGAGACCTCCCCTTCAATTTTGGAATTATAACAAACCCCAAGGGAAGTTTCCTTTTTTTTTTTTTTTGGTTCCTAGCAGACACCCCTGTCTTTCCAAACCAAGACAGCAGTCCTGGCAGAACTACAGGGAGAGGAGGGGTCCTGCTGTGAGGAGCTCAGGTCTGGCCCATCCACAGAGTGGGCAGAAAACACAGACCTGAACAGGAGCACTGAGAAGGAGAGTGCCTCAGGGTCCCTCCAATCTGAGGCATGGCCAGAAGACACAGAGCCAGGCAGGATGGACAGGGAAGAGAGCAGCTTAGTGTCCCTGTCCCATGAGGCTTGGGTAGAGACCAAAGACCTAAGCCAGAGTAGTCAGGAACAGAATGCCTCATGGTCCCTGCCATGCAAGTCATGGGCACAGAGCTGGGCCTCTGAAGTCTGCACACTGACAGAGAATGTTTGGATCAGCCACAGGTCACCCTGATCTGTCCATATCAGATGAAACCCCTGCTCTTTGACATGGACACAGGCACAGAGTCAGAAGAACAAAGGCTGTCCCAAATGGAAGATGCAAGGAGGGATTTCAGGGAACTGGATGCTGCCGTGGGGACCACTTGGTGAGTGGAAGAATTGCTGAAGTGGGACAGGTGCACATTTGAGCGTTTGCAAAGCCTGCACTCAGCTGCAGCTGTCCCCGTGCAGCAGCTGTCCCACTCCAGGAGGGAGCTCAGGGCTCTGCAAAGGGCGTTCAGGAGCCTCAGACCCCTCATTGCAGGCCTCCACTCATAGAGGCCATCCCACCATGGCTCCACGCTGCCAATGATAAAACACCCAGAGAGGCAAAGCAAGACCCAAAGCAAGTCAGGGTTCTGGTCAGAGTAACCCTGATCATTGCATGAACCAAAAACCAGCATGGTGCACAGTCTTATACAGGGGAGGTACAAGGGGAGGGTACAAATCTTTAACCAGTAGGGACTGGACAAGGGATAAACAAAAGGAGGGACTCACAGAGCAATAAACAGTAAGGGAAACCGAGGGGAGGATACAACCTGGGTGAACCAATATTGCATTGAGGAACATAATAAATTCTAGACTTTAAGACAGGGTCTGCTAGGATTGACAACTTGACAGACAACTGGGAAAGGGAGAAGAAAACTTGAACCAAACCAACCAACCTGGGGGAAACCAGGAACGATTCATTCAAGAAAAACACACCACCACAGGCACCCTCACATCATTTTGCAGATGACACCAAGCTCAATGGCAGTGTCGATCTGCTGGAGGGCTGGGAGGCTCATTGTAACTGCTGCCAGAAGAAATTGAGGAGCAGAAGTAGAAAAATTAATAGAGATAAACTCTGTAGGTTAAAGTAGGGGTAGATGTTTGCTGCTAGAATTTAAGATAACAGAATAAAGAATAGAATATTCCTATTTAATTCATAAATTACAGATTGGGGCTCAGACTAGGTAGTGCCATAAGAAAGCCAAGTGTTTAAGCTAAAGAACTCTGAATACTTCAACTAGACATTAGCTTGTAAAGAAAAGCTATAGGAAGCTTTTTTTGTTTCTGATATATAATTTTTTTCAGAACTTGATCAGGAAGATGCTCCTCTGGAACATGTTCCTTAGGCTCTTGAGTTGTAGCTTTTGTTAAGTCAGAACAGGTCAGATAAGATTCTTTTATTGAAATAAAATGATAGAGTTGATAAATCAGAAGTGCTTATTGTTTTCATTGATCTGTAGTCTGTTACAGTGGGGGTCATTGGTCAGAGACAGAGATGACACAAACTCTCTGAGATCCATGCAACGTGTTTTATTGTTCTGACCCCCCTTATATAGGGGTTTGAATTTCCCATGTTTAGACAGCTGATTGGTCAGGATCTCTCTCCACCTAGATCTCTGTCCCGTGGTGTGCCTGCATCTAAGCCGGCTTGAACCCTCAGGGTTGGCTGAGGGTCCCCTGTATAGGTTTGAATCCAACCTATCTGGGGACTTGTTTATCTGTTTTCTGAAATAAAACATGCTAGCTGAATTGGGTTTCTGTTATGGCCAGGTTTACCTTGTCCAGTTACAGACAGGCTATAATGTGAAAATAGACATTGATCCGGAGGGGAAATCCTGTAGGCCGAAGCCTTTCGGTTGCTGGGGCAGTGCAGTGTGTGCTGTGTGGGGCAGAGGAGAAAGGCGCTGCCTGGGCCAGGAGGGATGAATGGACACCAAGTCCTTGTGACTTGTGGCACAAAGTGGTTGATGCAAAAAACCCTTTTTTGTGTCCAGTTCTCTTAGGGAGCTGCCCTGGTGCAGGGATCATTCTGTAGGATCTCTGCAGGAAGGAGTGCTCTCAGCCATGCCAAGTGGGTTTTGTAGAACTCCCTGTTCTTCAGGGGAGCATCTCCCAGGCTGTTCTATGGAACTCATTGTGAGGCTCACAGTGATTTTCCTGCCAGGAGATTGGATCCCACTCACTGTGTCAGGTGCCCCAGAGGTGCTGCAGCACTAAAATGCATTTGCAAATGCAGCTCTGCTGCCTTGCTGAAAATCTACTGAGACAATGAGCCTGAGAGCACATGTGGTGGGCAACAGCCACTGTCCAGCTAAAAACTGCAGGATCCCACAGTCTGCCATGCTGGACACTGCCTGTCCTTGGGGTTCACAGCAAAGCAGATGTGTGGTTTGTCTCTGCAGTCTCAGGCTCCTGCTTGTTCCCAACTGAGCAATTGCCAGGAGATCTGTGCAGAGCTGCCCGGGCTCCCTGACCAGGCCTCACAGGAGCTGCAGCACATGGGGTGGCAACCCAGCCTTGTGAGGCTGTGAATGTCTTGTGCTCACAGAGAGGGGAATGGTGTGGGCTGAGAGGCTCCGTGTTTGCCAGGGTGTTCAAAAGGAAAAGGGAAAATCCTCCTGAAGTCAGGCAAAGTGGACCAGCAGCCCACTGAGGTGGGTGCTGAGCACCTCCAGCACCAATTTGGTGCTAAAGAGCTGAATCATGGAATCCCAGAATCCCTGAGTTTGGGTCAGAAGTCACAGAATGGTTTGGAGTGGAAGGTGTCTAAAAGTCCATCTCCTGTAAGTCCCACATCTGCATGGTCAGGGACAATTTCCACTATCCCAGGGTGCTTCAAGCCCCTTCCAACTTGGCCTTGGACACTTCTAGGGATCCAGGGGTAGCCACAGCTTCTCTGGACGCCCTGTGCCAGGGCCTCCCCACCATCACAGGGAAAAACTCCTTTCCAATAGCCCATCTAACCCTGCCCTCCATCAGCTTAAAGCCATTCCCCCTTGTTCTGTTACTCCAGGCCCTTGTAAATAATATTTTATTACTTCTAAAATTAAGCTTTGCTACTTAAAATTCCCCCAAAATAAATAGGAAATGAGAAAATATCACAGGTGAATTTTTAGATGTTAAAGCTTTTTTCCCCACCTTTTTTTGGTCTTTGCTTTTCGCCTTTGCATTTTCTTTGAGAAATACTTTATTTGCTTTTTTACTGCTCCTGTATATTGGTAACTTTGGCCCCTATATCATTAAATAAAGGATGTGTCACATTGCAATATAGATTCAGGAATGAAAAAATTTTCAGTTCATGTTTCCATACTCTATGAGCATCCCCTAGGAAACATTAAATCCATCTGTATGATGTTTTAGGAGTCTTTTTTTGGATTATTTTTAATAGAACCTATTTACTCCATCCTTGTTGCTATATCCTGCTTATTACATGCCATTTCTATCTGCCAAAAGGGCCCAGTGGTTTGATTTCAGATTGCACCCAAAGCCTTGCCTAGGAGATAAATTAATTGTTTGCCCTTTCCAAATTCCCAAAGACTTTCTCCCCAATCTGTGGGGTTTTTTCCTAACACGGTAATAGGAACCCTTCCACAGCAAATTTCCCCTCCTTCACTGGGGTGGAATACAAACAGGCAATTAAGCAAAGCCCTGTACTTTTATCACTGTTTTTTTGCCCCCTGAGTCTCTAATTGGCTTTGACTCAATGATTTAGCTGTCTTTACCCTATCTGGAGCAGGATTTCAATCGAGTTGTAATAACTGGGAAAAATATAAGAGTTTTCCCAGAGAGAAAACGGCAGGGAAAACTCCGAGCCACTGCCTGAAAGGCCATTAATGTTTGTCAGGGAGAGAAAGGTTATTTAATGCCAGAGGAATTGATACTGTAACTTAGTCCAGTCCAAATGCTCATCTCTCTGGTGAGATGATAACCTTCTGTTCTGAGAATTAATTTATGAATCCTCTTTGGAGCTGGAAAACTTCTTCAATTACTGCTTGTAGCAGGCACCAGCAAACAGTCTCTCAGTGGAGGAGTTGCCTAGGAAAATTTGGGTAATTCTGGATTAGTGTTACCTTTAATTTCTTTTTTTTTCATATATTTATATATTATAATACATTGGTATATTCTCATACTTCATATAAACATATATTTTATTGTATTTTGGCTTTTTGGTACTTCCTGAGGCATCACAGACAACATCTCCAGCAGACATTGCGTGTCACACATTCAGATCCTGCTGAGAACATTCCCACCCTGTCATTATTAAGGTGCTGAGAAGAGCACTCTGCAGAATTTTCCAATCATCACAGTGCTGAGCAGGATGCAGAATTGAAAACAAGCCTAGCAATATCTGATTGGCAATATTGGAGTGTTTCAGAGCTGCTAATGCTCCTGTGATGGACTCAGCAATAAATAATAAAATTTCTCTGGCAACTTACCATAAGTAAAGTTGACACTGAGTAGCCAACACATAGAAGAAGAAGAGGGAAAGGATGAATCTGTTATTAACAGAAATGGTCCTGGTATTTAACCTGTTTTTTCAAAGATGACTGAAGATAACTGGAGTTTGTCCCCACTGAAGAATCCCAGAACCATTAAAGCTGGGAAAGATGTCCAGGATCAGAATTCCCACCTTGTCACCAAGTGCCGCATCCAGTCCTTGCTTGGACACCTCCAGGGGTGGAGATTCCACCACCTCACTGGGGAGCACCTTCCAATACCTGACCACCCTTACCAGATGGAAATTCCTCCTGAGAACCACCATAACCTGAGTGTATCCACACAATCATCCTTGGATTAAATTGCTTGTGTTTGTATCAGGCTTTAATGTGTGTTAGTGGAAACCATTGGATCTATGACTACATCTTTTCCTTCCTTTATATGCCCACCTGGGAAATATGGAGAGTGTAAAACTCTGCTCAGATCAACTTTCCTTGGCAGAAATATTTTTATTACCACTCTATTTCTTAACAGCGAGCAGAAACATGGAGGAAATCTAGTTCCATATAACGAAACCAATTTGCTTCTTCCTCATTATATTCACTGAGATGGCATTTCTGCAGTCAGGAAGATTGAAGGGAATATTAAAACCTTTAGATAACTGTCGACAATTATGTGAGGTTCAAAAAACAGCCTATAAAGGGAGGGCATTTCTCATGCTGCAGGGTTTGTGACTGTCCAAGCAGCAATAGACAGGTATAATTCCAGTGGCTGGGTTCCCTCATCATCCAAATCCAGTAGAAACCCACTGGAGCATATTAGCTTCCACTCTTCTCAATTAAGGGCAATTAGTGCTGCTGTGCACAGGAGTGAGACAGATTGTTGTGGCACCAGAGACAAAACAGATTCTGAACAGGAAACACAATGTGTCTCTAACATCCTTAAGCGTTGTTTATGGCAAGTCATAAATGCTTTTCACTGTGTTTATCTGAAATTTATGGTGTTCTCAAGTGAAAACTGAAACTTGCCCAAAAGAAAAAAACAAAGTAGAAAGAGAGAAAGAGAATTATACCAGCAAATACAGCCAGTGATGCTTCTACCTAATCAGGTTATTACAAAATCTGCCTTTCCAGATGAGAGCTGATTGCAGCTATCAAAGCTAAAACACACCTGCTCTCCCCTGCTCCCTCAGTACACAACAGAAAGCCATGGAAAAGCACTTTGGTAGTGAATTCAAATATTAACCTATTTTAAAGTGTTTTCTTTTAGCAGGGAGAACTCTAAAATCAGTAATTTTACAGGTTGAGAAGTGGGCTGAGATTTAGATCAAGACTACAAAAATTAAGATTTAAGAGAATTTCCTGTTGTGTATTTTTGGTTTAGGGGTTGCTAGATGGGAAGAGTGTTTTTTTCTTGAACACATTCAGTTCTAAGTTTTCAGTGCTAAGATTTCAGTGAAGGTCAAGAAAACTCAAGGTTCAAGTGCTGATTTTCTTCAGGTGTGTTGATAGTTTGAGGGCTGAGGAAGGGATTCAGTGTTACCTGGACCTGAAACAGAGCAACTGATTGGAGAGCAGGAGCTGTCTCCCATGGCAATTGTTTGGATTTCAGGGTGTACATGTTGTTCGGGACAAAAAGCATCAGTTTCATAAGGGACCTGAGTGCTCTATGTCAAAAGACTTGGAAGAGAGCTGATGTTGGACAAGCACAAAGAGCTGCCTGGACAGAAAGACCCTGATGCTCCAAGCAGACTCAGAAGAAAGTTCAGAGTTCAGGAGGTAAAATTATGATTGTGTGTTCCTGGAGCTGAAGGAAGCAAAAAAGCCATTTGGTCCCCAAGGCAGTAATGGTGTCAATGGGAAATGTGAGTCCCTAAAGTCACATTTAGTCTCGGGTTATCGAAGAGCTTAGGTTTAGGAAAAATAGTGAAGAGGAAGCAGTTTGGCTCAGCCTATTCAGTAAACTGTTTCAGCCCTTCCTCAGGCCAAAGCCAGGGGAAGACTTAGATGTCAAAAAATAGTTAATTTGGTGAGAAGTCATAGAAATATGCTCTAGATCTACCTGGGGCTGATCTATGTCATCTTAGGAAAAAAAATAGCACCTGCCCAAAGTTTTAATTTTGAGTTTGTTTGCTGCTGGTTACTCCTGCCTGCATTTTTACAAGGTCATGAAGACAGCTGATGTCAGATGTTCCCAGGAGCCAGCAGCTTATTTGGGGGGTGAACTAGTGCTCTGAATCTTGTTTTTTGGGGGTTTTTTTTCAATATTGCTTAAAAGATGACCTCTGTAATAAATAGGCTTCTAAAGTACTGGAGCCACAATGAAGTGATTAGGATTAAATAACTTTTATTCCCCCATTACTAAGTGGGTCATAGCACTGCTGTGCTTAAGGGGGATTTAAAATGACCATTTGATGAGATATTCCTCATACTACTGTTATTGGAAAATCCTGAATTCATTATTCAGCCCAAACTCCCAGAGACTACATAATTTATTGCACTTATATTAATGTGCCTTCTAGAAGTACAAAAGTAAAGAAGAGTATACTCAGGCACAGAATATATTTCCCCTAAACCACAAATTGAACACAGAAAATCTGATTTTAATTTCATAGAGGTGTGACTGGGAGAAACACGAGTGAAAATAATGATCTTTTGTAAATGTGTTCACTTGCAAGCTGATCTCAAAGTTCCAAGAAAAGACTCACAGAGCAGGGCAAAGCAGAGCCTCTGTCTTATCAGTGTTTGTTTCCACATCTGCACCTTCTATTCTACTTTAATTGAATGTAAAGAGAGTGATGCCAACTGGAGGCAACCACAGGCTATCATGCATGCAATTAATGGAGAGGGAGATGAGGGGAGGTTTATGGAGAGGCTCTCCCTCATGGAGAGGCTTGGGCAGGGGATTAGAGAACACAGCTTGTGTACCTGACAAGGACAGGATTACCTGTCACAACTCTGCTGCCTCTGGGGACAAAGTTCCTTAATTATTGCTGGACCACAGCGCCTCCCTGACAACTCATGGTTCCCAAGACAGTTCCTTATCTGACGGCCTGGTAAGACAGGGGTGCATTCTGCACCTGCAGCCTGTCCTGCTCCTGGTGCTTTTCCCTGCTGTTCCTATGGGGAATGTGTGATTAACCTCAGCCCATCAGCTCTGCACTTTGCCAAGGCGTGATCCAAGCACAGCATTGAGCCCTGGAAGTCACAGATACCTTGGAAGGGATGAGTGGGTATTAATCAAACAGAGTTCTTCACCCGAGGGGTTAGTTTTAGCTGGATGTGCATGCTCACACGCACAAACACCCACACATCTATAATTTGTCAGGTGAGTCCAACACAGCCTGGGCATTTCAAAACCAGGGCTCTGCCTGCTGGGAAAATGCAGAAAACAGTGTTACTGTCATTCCCCTTTTGGTCACTTTGCACAGAGCTCTAAGAACTTTACCATCTATTTTCATCACAGACAAAAAAGCCAGATATATTCACCTACCTCTGTGCAGTGGTGACCCTAAAATCATCCTCATGGAGTCAAAATGAGTTAGAATAGCCAAAATCTTGGCTTTTTTGTCCAGGGAAAAAGTGACTGTGTGAAGCTTGGCTGGAAGAATTAACTATGGTACTCACCTGGGGAGCTTGTCAAACCATTCTGGATTCATGGATTTCTTACCCTTGCTTAATTCTATTAGATAGAGACCATGTCTCACCCAGCACCTGCTATATTAATCCTCTGTATTGTTTGTTTTTAAATCTTCTCTCTAAAGCAACAAAACCTGCCACAATGACATTTTCCTTGACACATACTTTTTTACATGTATTTGCAGTGTCACCCTGGTGTCACTAGCAGTGCCACATTTCTTCAGCTCTCCCTAAAGGCCACTGTAAACGGGTGAAGTCAATTGAACATCCTGTCATGTCTCTTTAGGCTATTCTCATTTTATTCCATAGATGGTTCAAGTCTGTTTTTCAGCTGAAGAGGATAAGGCTGTTCCCAAGTCACCATTTCCCAGTTGGAGACCTCTCCCCATCATATTCACTAGCCTGATATCCTTGTTGGCAGGTCTCCTTCCATGTTTCCACAAGCCCAAATTAACTGCTGCAGTTAATTAGTAGCAGTGCTGCCTCAGAAGTGAAGGAAAGCAGAGGATGAGTCTTTCCTCGCTTTATAGTTCTCTACAGGGTCATACCAAGGAGAAAGGCTGTTTAGAAAGGATGGAGGCATCAGAGGGACAGGACAAAGGGGAATGGTTTTTTGCTACCAGAGAGCAGGGCTAGATGGGATATTGGGAAGGAATTTTTCACTGTGAGGTTGGGGAGATCCTGGCACAGAGCGCCCAGAGAAGCTGTAGCTACCCCTGGATCCCTGGAAGTGTCCCAGCCCAGGCTGGAGAGGACTTGGAGCAACTTGGGCTAGCAGAAGGCTGTAATTAGGCAAACTTCAATGTGTCTTTTCCACCCCAAACCATTCTGAGATTCTATGATTTCCTCCCAAAAAAGCTGGTGTGCCCACACATGATAAATGGGATGCTGAAGTGATGCACCTTCCATCCCATGCTCATCTCTTGTGCCTGGAGGGCAAAGCCAGGGTCCTGGTTCATCCCTCATTTACACTGAAACTTGGAAGAGTGTGGAATGTCCAGCCTGACCTCTGGATGGATGATAGGGCTCAGTCACTCTATCCTGTTAGAGCCCAGAGACAGTGACAATCACAGCCTGCATGAAAAGGACTGTGGACAGGATAATCACCTCATAGGGGCCACAGTTAATTTTCTGTGTGTGCTGCAAACACTGCCTTACCCTCTTGTCCACAGCAGTCAGGTGACACTCCTGATGTGACTTTGGCCCACGCCCCAGAGCACAGTGCCAGGCCCTGGGCAGGGTTTGGTTGGTGGCAGCAGTTTGGGGATGGTCACTGTGGTCTGAGGAGGAGTGGTAGGGCAGCTGTGCTCAGCAGGGTTTATCCAATTCCATGTGGGGTGGATATATCTCCCAGAAGGCACCAGCTCCTGCCTTGAACACAAGATGTTGAACATGTCACAACCTGATGTTGCAGGACTAAAATTAGACTTTATGAATACCTCCACCAATATTTTATCTGACTGATCTTTTCTTACAAGCCTCTTGTGATGAGGCACTGTAGGCAGAAATTATGTTTTTTAAAAATCCCCTTTTTTTGCTGAGCTGTTTATGTGACAAGTGGCTGTTGCTGTGGCACTGCTGTGTTTGGTGGATGTATTAAGTATCCCAACAAGACTCTGGCAACCCCATCATCCATTTGTCTTCAAGCTGTATCTTCATGAATTTGTCTTTCAGTTTCCAAGCAGCTTGTAGAATGTGACACAGAGATTTTTATTGAGAGCCCTGTTATGTATTCCTTGAACTGCTGCTCGTGGGCACTAGCAAACAACACCGACCATCTTCATTTTATACTATATCTGTCTCCCTCTTCTCCCTCTGTTCACCCAGTCCTTCATTCAGTTATTGCCATATACTTTGTTTCTGTCTCATTTTGCCTCAGTGACTGAATTCCTGTTTTCTTATCGATTGCCAGCATATTTGAGAAGTAAAATCTTCAGCAGATCCATCTCAGTCTCACATCAACCACAGAGTAATTTTTTTTTATTATATTCAGCAACCTCTCTTTGATGAATTGCTGCTTATGGAAAGGAAGCTGCCAAGGCCAGTGGGCTTTGGGGTTGAAATCCCTCCATCCTGTCCTGGAGTTTCTCCTCCTGATAGATACAAATGCTGCTGATCAGCCCCTCTCAACCCAGGCTGGTTTTCCTTCAGCCTTCAGCACTGCATTTCTCCACCTAAACTGCCACCCAAATAAACATCCTGCTCCTCATTATTATTTGTCCATTAGCTCCTGTTTTGCAGAATCCACCCCCAAATTTGGTATTTCTGATGTTATCACCACAGTGACATTGCCTCCCTTGCCTGTTTGCATTGTGGGAGACAGAGAAAATGCAGCTTCTTCCATTCTAGGGAATAATTCAGTTTGCACCCAACATCAACTGAAAAATTAACCATAAAATCACAGAATCAATGTTGGAAAAGACATCTGGGGTCATCCAGTCCAACCTTCAACCAAACCTGAACTGTAATGTACCTGAAAGTGCTACATGCACTCAATTCTTGAACCCTTACAGAGATGGTGATTCCACCACTGCCTCACGCAGCCCCTTCCAGTGCTTGACCAGTGACAATATTTTCCCTGAGATCACTGATAAAGTGCTGATAATGGATAAATCAGAGCTCTTATATCTCACTGCAGCTTCAGGAGCATTGCCAAGCTGTGAGGTGATGCCTCTGTCTCCCAGAGAGGATAAATTGGTGCATCCGAACGCATCACCCTTTGGATGCTACTAGCTGCTCATGACAAGTCAGAAAAGCCGGAAATCTGATATAAAGGCGCATTGTACAACCAAAATCATGCAGAAGCCACCCCTGCACACATCTTTATCCATTGCCTAGATAATTCTGGTCACATACTGCTGGATTGCTCTAAAACAGCTCTATGTGGAGTATTTGAAAGTTAGTATTTCACTGAGGGCAAAAGACCTGTATTAACCTACCCTTTATAATAGACTTCATAATTAGAGTTTCTGCCATTTTCCTGATTCCTGATCGCATGGCTGAGAGTGTGATGCTGTTCTGATCCAGCTGTGTTATCACACTGCCCATGACCAGATGTCTTATCACCCTCACTGCTCCTGTGTTTTTTCACCACAGACTTCTCCTGAATTAGATGTTTTTTAAGGAAAAAAAAGCTAAAATTTTCCACAAGTTATTCAGTGCACAGAAGAACATTCAGTGAATACATTTAAATCCACCCCAGACAGAAGTAGTTGTTGAAATCCTTGGATGGCAGAATTAGCTTCTAATTTTAGAAAAACAAAAGTCATTATCTGAGCTCAAGAAACTCAGGTCCTACAGAAGAAAGACTAATGAATTGCTTCCGAATCACTTTTCTTATTACTTGCAGGCACAGAGTTTGGAAATAAATGATATATAACACTGCAGGAAAAATGTGTTTAAGTAATGCGAAGGCACATGCATATGTGTGGGTATATATATATATATATATATATATATATATATATATATATATATAAGTAGAAATATGGATATCAGTAAAAATATGTTCAAATGTATGTACAGATGTAGGCAAAACCCCCATGTTAACCTAATTCCATAGTACAATAGCTCCTTTCATATCCATGGGATGACACGGATCTGGTCCTGTAGCTTCCACTGGGCCAGTTAATTTTTATCAGGCAAGGCATAGTCTTTAAACATGAAACAAAATTAATTAAAACACAAATCCCCAAGTCCATAGACATGATATCTAGCTGCATCTTTGCCCACTAGAAGGAAAGAAGCATTTTCCATCCCAAACAAACACAAATGCGTAAAATAGGGTGCAGAAGTGTGGAGAATGATTCAATATTTAAACAAAAGCCGAGATTTGTTGCAGGCTCTGACTTCAGGCCTCATAAATCCTGTATGATAATGGTGGGTTTGTGCTCCAAATGTGCCTAAGATCTGACCTCCTTTTGCTCATCTCCACTATTAGATGCCATTTTTTTGCTGGTTTTAGCATAGACCAAAGTTCTAAATAAAGAAAAGACACCAACCAGCAGTCATGTCTGTCTCTGCTTTTGCCTCTGTCCTACTTTCCTCAGCTGGGCTTATCATGCCTTGCTTTTGTCCTCTCCAAAGCTTTTCATCACTGATGCTTCCTCCAGCAAATCCAGCAGTTTTTGTTCTGTCAGTCTCTTCCTCACACATCCTGTCAGGAGTGTGTGACAAGTTCTTTCTCCATCACACCCTCCCCCCTTTCAGCCTATAAGTCCTAAATAGCATTATTTGGACTCTGAGAACTGCATTTCCCCAAAATTTGCACATATCTTTGCATGCGTTCCCCTAATAAATCTTACTGGACAACACTCATAAAAACAAGAGGAAAAGGTAATGCTGATGCTCAAGGTGAATATTGATTAATTCAACAGGGCCTTAAACCTTCTGATGGTAATTATTAATAATTAATAATTAACTGAACAGACTGTATTTTTCACAAATGCTCCAAAACTTACATAGAATGTCTCTGATAGAGCTGGTATCACCTAACAAAAGTCTGAGTGCCATTATAGGTTCAAGAAAAGGATTTTTGGAGCTCTAATCTTTCAGTAGATGAGTGGATTTTGTTGATGTGGAACTGTGGAAGAAGAAATGTTTCTGTTGCAAGAATGTTAAATCTGGGTTTGATCAGACGTTCTGTCTACCTGAACATGATGAGAAGCCTTCAATCATCCAGTCACTGTCTCAAGCCTTCCATTTTCATCCTTCTGAAAGAGGGACAGCAACAGGCATTTGTGTCAAAACATCTCTAAAGAAGTACAACCATATTTAACACTTTTGTTTTAGGAAATATGTTATTTGCAGAGCTTGTTGATTCTCCATATTGACCTCTCAGGAGCATCAGCTGAATTTTATCCTTTTTATAAATAATTGGTGGATGATGTTTCCTGAGGTGAGTGTATTCCTAACAATCATTTGGACCTCTGTGTTGCATCTCATCTAAATAGCAGAGCCCTAAAAGGAGGGATATGTCCCAATGATGGGTCTGAGTCATCATCCTTACAACAATAATTTAATATAAAAATGGATGTTAACCTCTGTAGGCTTCACTTAATGTCTGAATCCACAGAATTATTTTGGAGTCTCTTATGAAAACTGTTTCCAAGGCAAGTAAATCTGAGTTTTACTTCCTCTCACAGCCTGACGACAACTTACTTTCATGTTTCTTGGTTGTTGCTTCTCTTCTTAAGTCAGTATATAGGGAATCATATACCATTATTGGGAAAAAAACACTCTAAACTTCTGAAAGCAAATTCTTAGATGATGCAGCAGTGTATTATAGGAAATTATGTAGGATTCCCAGGCAGTCTTAGCTGTGAAAATATCAAAAGACTGGAAACAAGATCAGAGGGTATTTTTACAAAACACCTTTGACACAGGAATGGAAGCAGAGCCCCCAAACAACCTCCAGCCAAAATGGTTTTGATGTAAGGTCAAAAATGGATCTTTGTGGAAGAATGGTTAGAGAATAAGGGACAAGTGAATCTACATCAGTTTGCAAGTGTAGAGTTAGCAAAGTTTAAGACTCAGCTAAGCTGACAAGGTCACTGTGCCATTGTTGGAGAGCGTTATAACAACAACTGAGTTTTGTAGCTGATAAAGGGGGAAAGGAATGTTAACACTGATCCACAAGTGTAAGAAACTAAGAGGAGTTAACGTTTTTGTGAGTAGCGAATGATTAGCTTGCTTTTGCACTACGTATGAGCTTCATTATGAATTGTATAAAAGATATAACTAGGAATAAAGCTGAGACTTACTGATCTCTCATATTGAGAGCGGTCTGTCTCCCGCTGACCCCAACAGATCTTCAGGAAAGGAATGAGCAGAAACTGGGAAGAATTAAATCCTGAGTCTCTCATCAGTGAGTACAACTCCTGAGGAGTAAAAAAATTCAGCCACCACAATTCCATGCAAAATCCTCACACATCGAGGGCAAAGTCAAGGAGGAGGCTTAAAATACTTGTGGAAGGCAGTCTCTGAGGAAAAGTGCCGCTGGAAGTGCTGGGGTGTTGTGATGGTGAGACTTTCGCACATATTTATCAGACCCCTAAGAAAGGAGGCAGAAATAACACAGAGATTAATTAACAAAGCTGCCATAAGGCTCTGTGTGCCAGAGAAGGTGGTGTAATCACTGGGAGGTTCTCCTGCTTTCAAGAAGTAAAAATGCTCTAAAACACTCCCATTTCAAGTGCGCCTAAGGAAAGAACTGCTTGAATTTCAGCCCAGCCCAAAGAAAAAAAAAGTCCCATACAAAATAAAGTTTCCTTCTCTCAAAAAATACTCAGAGAGGCAAATATTAAATATGTAACAGTCTCTGATAAGTGCAGCAATTAACTGAAATACAAAGGAGTGGGGGAGATATCACTGCGCTCTGGCAAAACTCAATGGATACAACAGAAATCCAAAATGTGAAGGAATGCCTGGCTAAGGACATTTATTGTAAAGAAACAGAGTTCTGCAAAGTAAAAAAGTAAATTTTAACCTGAATACACACATTAATAAATAGCTGAAGAACATGGTTGAGATTTGAGATCAAATGGAAAAAATAACTTTGAAGGAAAAAAAAAAGGCACAAGAGAGACAAATGCAAAAATCTCATTTAGCAGATGTCCATGAAACTTTCAGCCACAGGTCACAGCAGAAATGAAAGATCTACACAAGTAAGCAGGCTAAACCCAAATCTGAAAGGGAGTGCATAAGGATTTCTAAAGATCAATGGAAAATGTACACAAGTGAGAGTCAAAGAAATTACACACAACCACAGGAAGAGCCTCCTCTCTTCACACACCACCGTGACCAGGGCCCCTGGAGCGCTTCTCTCTATATTTTCATCCCATTTTCCAAATGGAGTAATTCATTCTGAATTCTTACCAGCAGCTGGGGGGATGAGGAGCACAGCCAGGAGCCACTCACCATATGTAGCCTTATAATAATCAAAGAAATTAAAGAAGCAGATATGTCTGCAGAAGGAAGGCTTCTGCAAGAAGTTGCTCACATAATTATTATTGGA
The DNA here is from genome assembly GCA_018697195.1 of Certhia americana. Taxonomy (NCBI): domain Eukaryota; kingdom Metazoa; phylum Chordata; class Aves; order Passeriformes; family Certhiidae; genus Certhia; species Certhia americana. The sequence goes on along the minus strand of CM031864.1, from coordinate 26,364,611 downwards.
TTATTTGTTTATTCCCTCATGTTAAATAGCTGCCAATGTCCATTCTATGTCTCCAGTGTTATCTGACAGCTGAGAATCTTCAATGGACAGTTCTTAGAAAGCAGATGAAAAACAACAACAACAACAACCATAATAATAGCACCAACAATAACAATTATGCTGTTATTGTTTTTATTCTCGAATTCCCTGTGAAGTGAAAGCTCTTTCAACCTGAGGCTGCTTCTAAGATATCAAACACCCATGGTTTGAAATTCCTCACACCACCAGTCTGAAAAACATATTAACAGTGCATGGGATCCCCTACAATGTTTGAGGATGAGGAATTTGTTTCCATGACTACTTTGATGCAGCCTGGAAAATTTTCCTACGCCTAGAGGAAATTTCTAGAGATCCTTGATCCTGCTAGAGGACTTGATAGCACTGGATCCTGAGAAAGGGGCACAACAAGCTGCAGGCAGTGTAGGACATCCTTGGAGGGCATTGAGATAAGATCCTTATCCAGGGGAGAGGAACTTTGCTTACTAGTATTGGACAGGTCAGGATTGGTGGTGGCTTTGGCTCCAGTGGAATTCATGACCTCAAGGGATATAGGACAGGAGAGATGTTTAGTAAAACCCATAAAACTTAGAAAAGTGAATATTCAGTTGTTTAAGGACCATTTTTTCCAGAACAGACCACACAAAACTGGTGACAGGGCACCAGAACTGCCACTGTCGCAGTTCAATAGCAAAGAGCACATCAGAATGTCAGAGGAATTTTGGGCAGTGAGCCAAATTGGTGAATTTTAGATTAAATTTAAATACAACAATTTAGGTAGCCTTGAAGGCAAATAAACAATAGTAAGAACTCATCACCATGATATCTGAAGTGTACCCAGCATTCTGAGAAGTGTCTAGTGGGGATTAAAGCTGCAGATGAACCAAACAGAAGGTTGGGAAGGTTGGGAAGGTTGGGTCTTTTTCCTAGACTGGAAAATCAGTACAGAATTTGTGTGCTACAGCTGTTATTTATAATGTCAAGATTTCCAACTTGGTTGCATTTGAAATACCAGCCAGTGATATCAGAATAAAGTAGAAACTGCCTTATCAGAGGTTTGCAGTGACACAGAACATATGGGAGTGTCATGTCCTGCACACAGGGAAAGCTCCAATGTCTGTTCAAAGGGATGGGAGCAACACCTGAATAAAGCAGTGCAGTTTGCACCTGGAACAATCCCAGGGGAATTTTCAGGGGAAGAAATAAGAACACTCTCTGCCATGATTCAAAGCAGCTTTTTAAAAGCATGCTGAGAAGAAAAAACAAAAAAGCTTATTTTACATTTTCTTTTAAATTAATGCCCTGGATTGTAACAAGCAATTCAAGGTACTGAGATAGATTTGTAAAATAAAGGTGTGAAGATTCATTTTATCAGGGAAGAAATTGAAAAATCCAGTGTATAGGTTGTTGAATTTGAAATACATCTGTGGAGTGGAAATTCCTGAACTAGCATGGCACCGTTCCTGAAATGTCACATTATTCTGGAGTTAGTCACCACATATAGAAAAGTTTGGTAATTATTTTTGATAGGTTTGGTGTCACGATGGCCCTCATCAGTTCATTAGACTCTTTCACATCAGATCATCATCATAGTTAAGTCATTTAAGAAAGTAAATTGGAAACATATTACACAAAAATGTCAATCTACTGCCATGCTCATTTACAATCATTAAAAATATGCATATCTCCATACAGATACATGTATTTATACAGCAGTAGTAGATTGCAGGAGATTTTATAAAGCATAATGATCAGTATCTCTGTTTTATCAATGGAGGAAAAGCAAAAGGAAAATTATTTAACAGCAATATTCATACAAGATTCATTATCATCCAGTCTAGGAGAAAATGCATTTCAAATTAAACCATGAGTCTTCTCTCCAGCCTGCTCACCTAACCCTGTCCTGACCATAGTGTTGTCCATGCACATTTATATATTTGAGTTTTTTTTCTTTTTCTCTCTTCATTTCCCTCTTGCACATCCAAGGCACCTCCAGAAACAGCCAGATAATGAAACCAATGTGGTGTTATTAAAATATTGATTGTGATGTTCTCCAAAATAGTTCAGTTACCACAAATACCTGTTGAAGAGTGCAGAGAAGGCACCAAGATGATCAGAGGGATGGAGCAGCTCTGCTAGGAGGAAAGGCTGGGAGAGTTTGGATTGCTGGCTTGGAGAGGAGAAGCTTTGGGGTGACCTTCCAGGGCCTGAAGGAACCAACAGGAAACATGAAGAGAAACTGTTTACAAGGGATGGAAGGACAGGACAGGGGGAATGGCTTCCCACTGCCAGAGAGCAGGTTTAGATGGGATATTGGGAAGGAATTGCTCCCACCACAAACACAGACAGCTGCTTTATTAACAGATGAGACTGAAAGTATTTCAAGAGACCTTTAGCAAATATTTTAAAGATTTGGGAGCTACAAGATGATGTCATGCAGCACTGTTACAAATGCATGTTTCAGATCACTTCTTAAAAAATCATTGACAAGAGTTTGAGCAAAAACCAGATTTAATATTAAATGAAAGCATGACAAGTTTGTTGGCAAGATTCACTCTACTACTTACAGGACAGTTAAGGCCCACCAAGGAAAACCAAGCTACAACAAAACCAAATAAAACCCAAGCAATCAAAACAAAAACGAACCAAGAACTCGTCATGTGTGTGTGTGTGTGCGCACACATTGTCATGGTTTGAACGACAGGTGTCTGCTAAGGAAAGCAGGAGCCTCCCTTGGAATGGAGTATTTAAACCCCCTCCCTCCAAATTATTATAACTTTTGGAATTAAGGGCCTCTCAGGCGAAGATATGGGAATAGGAATAACAGTTCTTTATTATGGGAACTAAAATAAACAATAAAACAAAAACACATGCAGTATTACAGAAGAGAAAACAAACAAACAAACAAACAGACAACCAAACAAACCCCACTGACAGAGTCAGGATACAACCTGACCCCCTGTGGGTCAGGGTGTTGGTGGCAGTCCCATTAAATGGTGGCTGCAGTCCTAGTGGAAGATGTGGCTCTGGTGAAGTGATGCTCCAGTAGAAAGAGTGGAGTTCTTTCACTGAAGGTCCAGTCATGATAGATGGAATCCTGGTGTTCCACTGAAAAAGAATCCAGTGGAAAAGGCTGCTTAGTGTTCCAACTCCCAGATTTTTATCCAGGTAGGAATACTTGGCTCCTCCCCCTGGCTGGAGCATTTCCCAGTGGGATGATAGAATTCTATCAGTGGGAGTCAATGGCCCAATAGCAGAAGATCTCTCCCTGGAGGGAAGATGGGTTGTGGAAGAGATAAGAAAACTGCCCCAGCAGGTTTTTGACAGTTGGCCATTGACAGACAATTACAGCATCCATCCCCACCCCAGTTTCATCAGATGGTGATAGAATACAGAGTTTGGGGTACATTTTGCACTGCAACCCATGACACAGGTGTATGACAAAAGACTGTGAGGATAAATAGGAACACAGTCCAAAAGCTTAAGAGCACTCAAACTTAACAGTACTTTAACTTCACCTGAACCTAAAAATTTCACAAAGAAATAACTTAACTTATACCTATCTCAACTTATACCTTAAAATTATTTTTTAGCTTTATCTTAACTATTTAATAGAGGAATAACACTTAAGATTTACCTAACTTATAATTTTAAAGTTATACTTAGCAACTTAGCAAAGAACAACACTTAGCAGCATTTAAGTAAAGGTAAGTCATAAGGCCTAAGTTACTCACATATTCACAGTCCTTACACATCTAAGAAAGCAGCATGTCTCAGATTTGCTATAGCACATGCACACATGCATGCACACAGACACACAGAGCCAGTGCAAGCAGTGCACTTGTGAAAAAGTCCTCTCAGAGATCAGCGAAATGCTCCCTTCCAATGCCTTTGCATCTCCCAGGTGCAGGGTCAGGCCTTGAGGAGTGAGGGTGTCAGCCCAGGACTTGTTGCTGGCCGGGGATGCTCCAAGTACAAAACCGTGGGAGTTCTCTGGCTCTGACAGGCATCCCCCTGCGAGGGAGGTTCTGGTCACAGCCCACTGCAGCCCAGGAGAGCTCCAAGGGCCCCATTTTGGACCACTGTTCACTGCTGAGAGAGGGGCTTTGCTCTTAACAGTGTTTGATCCTGGCCACACTGTGGGGCAGTGCTTTCTCTGAAATTGTGGGAACAGAAATGCTACACCATTCAGGCAAGAAAAACATTTTCCAAGACTGTTCCTAAGGCGAACAGGAGCTCATTAGACAGCAGCAGTTGTGGGAGCAGAGAGTGTTTCTGAAAAGCTGGGGAAGAGCTGAGCCCAGGGGTTGTTTTCAAGGCCAATGCCTAACAAGCATTTCTCAGATCCAGAGCAGCCTGGACAAGGCAGAGGGAATGCACCATCACAAACACACACAGTACATATTCTAGGTGGTTTACATTTCATTTTGCTTGGAACTGTGTCCCACCTTTCTAGTAGCCCAGCTGAGGAACACCTCAGCCCCCTGACACCTGACTTCACATGGTCTTTTTGAGAGCAATTGGGTGAAAAGATCCTAAGCTGAGCAGCACTGAGTGGTTGTGAGAGAAGGGAGGTTCATCCCTAGACAAGGTTAATTTGCTTTCTTCATTCTCTTAAAATATTTTTTGGTGCAACATCTGTAAGAGATTGATACTGTTTTGTATTGAGCAGAGAAGTTCTTTGGAAGAGGAACCTGCCCAGTGAAGGGAGAGTGAGTTTGGGAAGATAATCCCAGTCTCCATCGGGCCTTTTAGGTAATTACTATGAAAGAGAGGATGGTGGTATCCCTATTTCCAGAGAAATAAGTATGGAACTGCAGAATCATAGAATTACTAGTCTTGGAAAAGATCTTTATATCATCACCCCAGCACCACAGGGTTTACCACTAACCCATGTCCTCAAGTGCCACATCCATGTGTTTTTTGATCATTTCTAGGAGTGCTGCCTCCATCACTGCCGCAGACAGCCTGTTCTGGGGCTTTCCATGAAAAAAGTGTCCCTAATACCCAATCTAAACCTCTCCTGCTTAACTTAAGGCTGTTTCCTCTTTTTCTGTCCCTTGTTCCCTGGGAGAAGTGCCCAACCTTCACCTGGGCCTACCCTCCTGTGAGGGAACTCCTCCAGAAGCCAGCTGAGTATGAGACAAGGAGACAGAAAAAGCAGGGGTGGATTTGGCCATTCCAATGCATATCACCACCAAACAAAAATTTTACAGCAAGAACAGAAAAGTTTTTAAAAATTCAAGGATCCCATTGCATAAATTATCCAGATTTTTTCTCTACTTTCTCTTCTCTGGGAGAGGGAGTGCTTCTAATTCCCATTTTTCACCAAAATTTCAGAGAATGAAGAAATGAAATAAAAAAGCATTTTCAAACCAGTTTTTTTTTTCCCAAAGCAACTTCACAAAAAACGCTCTAGGAAATTCCTCAAACTAAGTCTCATTTTTTTTGCAACAGTAAAAAGGTATTTAATTTCTCAAGTCTCAAAGTGTTTGTTTGGATGCAATTGGAAGGAAATTTGTGAGCGTTTCAAGAAGTTTGGTGCCACAGCCCCATCTTTGCATCACTGCTGAATCAGCACCAGTGGGTTTAAAAAGATTCTGATTTGGCCTAAAGAAATGGAAAAATCTTTTTTCCTGGAAACTTCTGTTTTACATTGGTGTTCAGAGCTTTCAATTATCTCCAGCTCCATATGAAAGCATCTCAGGTGAGCTCTGACAGCAGTGCCTTTTTTATGGGCAGATGTTAATCCACAGAAAAGTAAATGCAGAAAAGGTTGAGCTGCTATCAGGAATGATTGACTGCCATGACTGGGAAAGGTGTCCCAAGCCTGCAGATCTGTAATGGACAACGCTTTAATTATTGAGCTGGGAGTATCAGCTCAGCAGCCACATGATGCCTGCTCCCAGCTGGAAGTTAAACAGAAATGTTCCCAGAATTATCTCATGGAATTATATGAGACACATAAGGGAGAAATGTAGGAGGGATCAATGAATGGGAAGCCAGAAACTGAAATTTCAACTCAAAACTCAGTACATTTTTCTTCATGTTCTCTTGGATGATACTGAGAATGTAAACCCATTTTTTATCAAATCTGGTTAAAATCCTCCATGGGAATGTTTCCTAAGTATCAGATGAAGCAGGCTCCAGTGCTCAGAGTGCTAATATCATTCCCTTCCTCCTTCTATTCTTATTATTTACTAAAAATTTGCTGTGAAACAAATAAATTAAATCTTTGAGGACTGATGATGAAATTGACCCCAAACCCCAAACTAAAAAAGGAATGCCCAAGTATCCCTTTCTGAGGGACATGGTAGCTGTTTCTTGTCTTGTGAATCTGCAGCTTTTCAGACCAAACCACTGAGCTGATAAAGTAGGGAGTTCCATTTTAAGCTTTTCCTCTTGTTCTTCTTGTAGTTCTTCTTCTCTGCCTGTGTCAGGTCTAAAAACAGGCAGCTGTGCAAAAGTCTTTCCTCAAAATATGACAGCTCAAGTGACAGAATTCCAAAGATGCACCAGATCTATCACCAGAAGATTTAGAACTACTTGAATGAAATTAGAGCTACTTGAATGGATCTACTCTTCAGATAAGTATGACAGATGTCAATGATAAATTTAGCTTTCTAAAATGGGGTTTATTTTGGTAAATATTGGTTATTGTTTCGTTTAGTTTGTTTTTTAAAAACTGGGGATCTGATTTCCAGATGCCACTTACAAATAAATTTTTAATTAGTTCCCCTTTTCATTTTTAATCGTAAATACAGTAAGTGCAGATTAGGAAGGATGGATGAAATTCATCCATTTGTCACTCTCAAATACTAGGATCTAAACACTCAAAACTTCACAGGTAACATTCCAGCTGATTGTTGTTCATCTGGACTGGAGTGAAATCAAGATTTTAACTTGTTCAGAGGGAGACTGAGGAAAAGAAATGCTGTAAAAAGCATGGGTGTTGTGCCGTTAGAAATGTGATCCAGTTTTGAGAAATTAGATCATATAAGCCAAAAGGAAAACATATTTTCCATTGCTTCTCCCACTCCTCAAATTTCCAGTAAAGTGTCTATTAAGACTGTTTTTTATGACCTTTTTATGCAGCTTTGGTACCATTTTCTGCACTTCATCACATCCCCTAATTTTACTGCAGCAACATGAAAGTGTAATGATCTTGTTGTCATAAAGCAAAGTATTGTCATAAAGGCAAATTTTCCCAATCTGGAAAAGTTGAAGGAGGGCAAGCAAGCCAAAAGAAAGTTTCCTTGGCACTCAGAGTCAAGGCACAAATGTTAAACCCACAAAAAATGCCAACAGCTTAGACAGAAATAACAAAAAAAAGGGTGGAAAAAAAAAATGCCTAATTTTATTTTTCCCCTTTTTGTTACTGCCTCCTTCTCCATTTTCCTAGAGTTGCAGGACACCTCTGTTTCCATAATAATGATTTATAATTCACAATTTAGCCTTATAATTCACATTTCTCTTTCCCATAGTGACATGTGCCTCGCAGTAAATACAAAATAAAACCCTCAGATGAAAATCTGAATGTATTGAATATTTGGAGGGTGAGGCAGATTTAAATAAAAAACCCAACAGCCTTCTCAGCATTGTCATCATGAAAATAATAAAGAAAAAGAACATGAATCTTTTAAATTCCACTTGCAACTGGGAGAAACTGCTATTAATGTGAAAGAAAGAACCTTTCTTCCTACTAGGGCACAATACAAAGCATAATAAAGATATAGGAGAAACCGTGGCACATTCAGGTTTTTTTTTTTTTTCTGTTTTTAAGAAAAGAAAAATTAAGTAGGTAGATGTCAAGAGAAAACAAAAAGGATAAGAAAGAACCCAGAACAGATCCCAATTTAACTCCAGCTTGTACTGTTTCAAAGGCTTAATAGTAGACTAGAATTCAAATTATCTCATTATTGAGCCATGTAGAGGCAATTTTCTGATTCACTTGAATCAGGATTCCAGTCTGGATGGGCAGAAAATAATCCCTGTTCCGCTGAACAAAGTGTGGATGGAGCGAGGGCACAGGGGCGGGCAGGAAATCTGCACCTGAGGGAGAAGGAAAGGGATCTTCAGGGAAATCTGCATCTCAAGGAGAGCTAATGGGAGCTGATTCCCACCAAGGAGCCAGAATTTAACTCACTCTAAGGACTTCAAAGGTGCCCCTGCAGAGAAGGGATTTGTTCCCTGGAAATTTGTGTATTGCTGATTTGTGCCGTTCAGTTTTGACAATCTATTACTGGTGCATCACCTACCAGTTTGTTGCACCTAGTTCCCAGAGCTCATTGTTCATTTTTCCTTGGATTTGTTGCACGTGCAGCTGATGTGGAAGAAATACACCTCATATGCAAAACCAGGAAGGGTTTCTTTGTTTCTGTTCTGCAGATTTTTCTTCATTGCCATCAGAGAAACAAAACCAAACTGTTTGCATTAAATCTGCCTCGAGTTGTGGTGTCTTGGAGATGAGGGCTGCGAACAGAAATGTTTAAGGTTTTTAACCGAGAAGGTGAAAATTCCTTGTTCTTGTCCTGCCCTTTCCCTGCTGTGATTTGTCAGGCTGGGCAGGACTAGGGGTGCTTTGCATTCCCTTCCTTCCATCAGGAAATGTCTTTTACATTTATTTTTACAAATTACAACACACCTCCTTAGGGCTGGAGTAAGTCCATCCTTTCTCGTGTGGGATGATCTTTTGCTGATATTATGAAAGGAAGGACATGCCTCTTCCAAGGATCTGTGTCACACTGCAGTATTTTAAAATGCATTGAATTAATTAGCTTATTAAATAGCTCATTGACTTAATGGCTGATGTTATTTTTGATTATAAATATATATAAATATATAAAATTTTCTTTTTTTTCTGAATTTCCCCAGATCCCCAAAATCACAGAACCGTACAGTAGTTTGGAATGTGGTGTCAGAGGGTGATGAGGCCCTGGCACAGGGTGCCCAGAGAAGCTGTGGCTGCCATCCCTGGAAGTGTCCAAAGCCAGGTTGGACATGGCTTGGAGCAACCTGGGCTAGTGGGAGGTGTCCCTGCCCATGGCAGGGATATTTTGATCTTCATGGTCCCTTCCTATCCAAACCATTCCATGTTACTGTTTTATTTTAATATTCTGCTAAAAAGCTCAGTGTTGTGATTTCCAGTCCCAGCTGGAAAATGTGGAGACACCTTCAGAGGTACCTCCACAAAGGACTGTCCTGACTCCCTCCTGAGTTCAGTCTCCAAACATGTGCTCAGTGACTTGAATTTCATATCAGAGACATTTATCTCAGGGCAAAGAACAAATGTAGAAGCTACAAGTTACATTTTCCCTTTCCCAAGCACACCAAAGGAGCTGTAGGTGAGGGCTTCAGACGTGGATAAGGATCTTAATTAACCAAGGAAGAATGTAACTGGCTGGGAAACACAAACAGTTTCCTATTGTCTGGCAACAGGACCATTTGCTGGAAAGGAATTTCACCTGCTTTCAGGCCCAAGTGTCACTAATTGGTACACTTGAGATGGGCATAGATATCCCGAGGATAATTACTGTTGTTATTCTCAGTGGGAACCTCTGGAAAGGCAGCAATGTTCCCCGCCTGGCTTTTCGGAACTGCAGATCCCGCTGAGATAGAGATTATAGCCTGACTAACTCACAAAACCACCTTCTAGTTTGACTTTAAAAATGAGGATTTGTTCCAAAAGAATCACTAAATCCAGGACATGTCAGATTATTTTTTTTGGGCAAAGTCCAGCTGTATTAATTTCCACTACTCAGACAAAGACTCTGTAAGAATGAAATGATAATATCCACCTCTTTTAAAACATCAACTTTCTTATTAATAAGAGCAATAATAATAAAATTTTATGCTGATACATATCCAAGCAGTTTTTTACCTAAATTCGTTCTCTTTTTGAATATTTCCTGGGATGGTGACTCCACCATTGACCTGGACAGCCTGTTCCAATGCCTGACCACTCTTTCCATGAAGAAATTTTCCCAAATACCCAGCCTAAATCTCCCCTGGCACAGCTTGAGACCATTTCCTTTCATCTTGTTACTTGTTCCTTGGGAGAAGAGACCAGCCCCCACTTCAGTGCCACCTCACCCACCTGACTTCCTGCAATCTCCAGTAATTAAATTCTTCCATAAGAGATCTGAAAACATAAAGATATGTAAAAGTAGTGGTTGTTTGGGGAATTACTGCCAAACAATCCCTTACTGTGTATGCCAAGAAACAATTCCTCCATTCCACCTTGCAGGAAAGCAGATTTTCTACACATTTGAACATATATGACCCAGTACTATTATTTGCAATTAAAGGTCCCAAATAAAATACAGATAATCACGTATTCACCACTTAACACATACTGGCACATTAATACTGATTCCCTGCACTTAATTGTCCATTCCCACCACATCATGCATTTAGCTGTAAACTCTTTGAAGTGCACTGAATTCTCTTAGGAGCTTTACTGCAATTCAATTTTAATTTGCCTTTTTATGTAGCATCTTTGATACAATGGATCTTGGAATAGTGTGATAGGAAGGTAAAAGTAATGAGAACTCTTTCCAGAATTGCACATTTTTAAGGAGCAGGGCAAAATGATGAATGGACATAAGCAAGAGGTAAAAAGAAAATGAATGTATATTTTAAACCAGAAAAAAAGCAGCATTCAGCTACTACTCCATTGGCTTTCATCCTGCCTTCATGAAAAGCTTTTGGAAAGGCATCTTATAAAGGAGTGCTTGTAAAGCTCAGAAAAGGGAAGACATTTCATATTTCATGCAGCTAATTATTTTTGCCTGGTTTCACTCCTTGCAGGAGTCAGCAAGGAAGGAATTGCTCAGGTAAGGAGGGCAGAACACGTTCCTTGGATGGGCTACAAACTACAGGGCTCTGTGGCTGGGATGGAGCTGCAATTATCCATGTCCATGGAATAGTAATGGTCCCTGTTAAATCAGCCCAGGTCATGGAGCCTACGAGGAGTCCAGCAGACTCCATGTTTCAAGCAGGAATGAAGCCTTTGAGACCTGCTAGCAGAAACTCCAGCAAAGAACAAGACACAGGAAGTGCAGGGAAAGGATCACAGCAAATGCTGCTTCTCCTTCCTCTCAGACAGCATGAGGGAGGAAATCCAGGGAAGTGAGCAAGTTGTTCAAAGGAAACACAACTTGTTTATGAACAAAGCCAGGGGGTGAAAATCACCCTTTTGACTTAAAACTTTCCTAAGTATGTGACTCTGCTTGCTTTCAGTAGGATTAGAAACCAAGAAGATACCCAGGATATCAAAAAGCTTGGAAAAAGTCTTACAAGTATGTCTTACTCTTCCTTTTGCCACTCTTACAAGTATAACTATTTAGAAATTTTTTTTCTGAGGAGCTGATCAGCTTCCACCCTGGCCAATCCATTGCTCCTGCCATCACAGGCCAGCAAAATTCTGATGCCCCTTCAAAAAACAGGAGGAGGTAAAGAACACAGAGAAGCAGCTGAGTTCCAATGCAGGCCCACTACCAGAAGTGTCCACTGAGCAAACAATGGACTGTAAAGCTGCTTTTATACACTCTGTGAGCTCCTTGAGGTCAGGGTATGCCAGCTGGGAAAGAAGGAGTTTAGGCAGGTAAGCTTTTAATTGCAGTTTTTTAATGAGACTCAAAAGTAGCACCAGCCATACCCCACACAACAGGTACTGGAGTTATAAATCAACAACGAATCCACAAACAAACCAAATTAACAACACCAAATAATCACTTCTGCCTTGGTAAAATGTCAAATGCATCCACAATTCCCTGTAATTTCTGGGAAATGTATCTTCCTCCTTATGGCTCCCAAATCTGCGACTTGTTCATCAGTCAGTCCCCAAAACCTGACTGTGGACCAGCAGTCACTGATAAATGATGCATTTCACATCCAGACAGAGAGATGGCAAGGGGAAGATCCCAGCCCATTTAGGCTGATGTTGAGCAGAATTCCCAAAACAGAGGTCACTGGCTGCTGACCAACCTTAGACACCACCTGCCAATTCCACAGGGCTTCCAGGAGACATTCCAACATTACAAATCCACTTAGGCTCCTGGGCTGGAAAACATTCATGTGCAGTCCTTGTTTGTCCTAAGGCTGATCCAAGGATTCCCTGCCCATGGCAGGGGTGGAATGGATGATCCCTAAGGTGCCTCCCAGCCCAAACCACTCTTGGATTCAGGGTCTCTGTAAGGACATTGAGAATTGCTCCACCACCACAAGACTCAAATAAATCCCCTCTGCATACAAAATTTATTTTAAACTTCCTACCAACCATCTTCTGGCACTAAAACTGAGTACAAGAAAGAGGAAAGCCAAATCCACAGCAAATCAACATAGAAATTAATGGATACTTATAATTATTTGCAATTAATAATAAAATTAATGACTATGAGCATTACCATTAGTAATGAGGACATTACTACTGCTTCCATGTTTTCAGTCAGCTCCAGGAAGATGATACATGTCCAGAAATCTGTGATTTGGACAGATTGAAGGGATTCAGTTTTCCTGATGTAAGGTATCACATTAGTAAAATCTTATTGAAAATACTGCTGCAGTGGGTAGGGGTGTAGAAACACAGATTTCTTCATTTATTATAGTGAGGTGCAATAAAATCATGTATTTCACATGATTTGTGAATATGGTGGTGGGATAAAAAATATTTTTTTTAATTATCTTTATAGTGGTGGAATAAAAAATGCTGGAGACAAACTTACAGAAAAATACATAAAATATATGTACATATATATTTATATATAAAGAATACTTTTTTTCAGAAGTTGGCCTTCCCAACTCCTTATTCCTTAGTAAATCTTCAAATTTTTTATAGACTTAGTGTTGGGGGTTGGGTTGATTTCTTATAGAATTTTTTCCCAGAAGTTGCTAAGAAGCTAATGGCTGGGTGCTTTTCGCTACTTAAGGGTGCTTAGGGCCAAACAAAAGAAGCAGCTACCCAGAGACATTGACTTCACTTCGCTCGGGGCAGTTTTCTGCTTTGGGGGAACTGCCAGGGCTGCTCCTCTCGGCGAGGCAGAGAGCTCTCCCCATTCCTTCACCTGGAACCCCGTCGGACCACCGGTCTCTTCGTGTGTCCCCCGGGATTTTGGGAACCCGTTTCCTCCCTGCCCTGCACCCACGGTTTCTTCAGTTCTGCTCGAAGTCTCCCCACGCTGTGTTTCTAAGGCCCCTGCCAGCCGGGACACTTTTCCAACAGCTCCAGCCACTGTAAACCCTTGGAATCATCTCATCCTCCCAGGGCTGCTGCTAGCCTATTAGCTTGTGACGGTACTGAGGGGGTGGGGAGTTACCAGAGGAAAAACTGTGACTGATTTGTTGTTTTGGTTTTTTTATTTTTCCCTTTTTTTTTCTTCTCTAGTTCTGTTTGTTGCCAATATTGTAGTTATTATTGTTAATTTACCTTGTTAGACTAACTAGTAAGGAACTGTTATTCCTACTCTCCTTATCGTTGCCTGAGACCCCCCTTCAATTTTGGAATTATAACAAACCCCAAGGGAAGTTTTCTTTTTTTTTTTTGGTTCCTAGCAGACACCCCTGTCTTTCCAAACCAAGACACTTAGTGATAAGTCCTTAAAGTTTTCTTGATTAGATATAGTTTTTTACACCCATAAGTTATGTAGACTATTGACTAAACTAGACTTCAATATGGCTTTTGAGATTGTGCCCTTCATTTCTGCCAGATCACAGTAGTTTTCCTCTCTTTATGTATATTTCACCAAGAAATCCTTTCCAAGACATCCTTGCAGCAGGTCCACAGCTGGCTCAGGCCAGCAATTCTACACATCTTCTGGTTCCCAGATTCCTTGCTGGTGCTATTCCTTGTGAAGGCCATATGCAGCCTCCTGGGATGGGTTCCTTAGCCACAATTTCTGACCACACAGGAATCATATGGAGTCTGAAATGAAAGCAAATTCCAGCTAAAACATAAGAAGAAAAAACCCCTTTGTCTGTCACCACCACCACCATTAAGATCCTTCCCAAAAGCCGTTTGTCCAATAAGAAGCTGTTTTTTTCCAATGCTTTACATCAGGATTATAAAGCTATGGTTCATTTTGGCTCCTTCGCTGGTTGGGAATTCTCAGTGACTGCAATTCCAGCAGAATTTCACTGGGAATTGGCCCCTGGGAATACACAGTATCCAATTCTCTCCTTCACAATCTCTGTTGATAGAGAGAGTGACATTGTTCCCAAGGCAAAACCACGAACTCCATAACTCCCATCTAATCCCATTAACCTTCAGGCTTTCTGGGTGGTTTAGAATCCTGTTTTTGGTTCTGGGGGGTTATTTTTAAAAGTACATTGTGATTCAACATTACTGGTTTGACTACTGTTATTGTTCAGAGCTAGGTTTCTTAGGAGCTTTGTGACCTTGGCTGTGGAGCGACTGCAAACACAGGTCAAAAATTTTCCTGTTTTTCTGAATGAATCCTTAAAAATGTGCTTTACTCATCTCGTTGCTCTTACTTTCTTTAATTAGTGACTTTACTACAGCTAAACAATATGTTTTTAATTGCCACAGCCCCACGCAATCACAGCCATGAAGATTTTCCCCATTAATTCAGCTCCAAGGGCTGCAGAAAGCAGCACTTTGATCTCATTAGCATAGAAAATAAATCAGAGAGCACAGCTACTGCCAGTTATTTCCTGTTATGCCTGAGAAACTCGTCACAAGATTGATGATTATTGGTCAGCTTCTCTGCCCCCTTTAGCCTTTTGGCAGGGTCCTGCTTTGTGCACCACAGAGCCTTGAAAAGAGTCCTCGCATGAGGAAAACCAAGTGGAAGAACAATAGAATAAATGCATCTTAACCAAGCTGGACTCACTCAGAGGGAAATGGTGATGAATTTACACAGAACTTGCCCTAGCAAAGAATTTTGCTGCTTCAAACCATTCTTGGCAGGAATGCCCACCAATCCCTATTTCTTTTCCAGCTGATGATAGATCTTGATGATGCTGATGACAAAGCTTTGGGGACAACACATTGAGGCTGAGGTTTCGCTGATGAAATGCAGAATGCACTGCAGTAATATTTGTTCACAAAGCCAAATACACCTTGCTTGAATACTCAAACAGCGTCAACAAACCAACTAAACAAACCTACAAGAGTTCTTCCATCCCTGGAACTGAAGTACAGTTTTTCTACTCCTGTGACCAACATTAGTGAAATGTTGAATTGCTGAATTGCTCATGGCTTGCTTTGGGCCGCTGATTTCTTGTGAGAAAGTGGGGGAAAGCACATCAATACCCCAGCTAATCTGAGTTTCTCCTGGCAGTTTTCTTCCTGTACTTAATTTTCATTTTCATAGAATCATGGAATTGTTTTGGTGGGAAGAGGTCTTAAAGATCACTTTTTTCCCCCCCTGCC
Source organism: Certhia americana (assembly GCA_018697195.1). Lineage (NCBI taxonomy): Eukaryota > Metazoa > Chordata > Aves > Passeriformes > Certhiidae > Certhia > Certhia americana. Next base: position 26,349,184 of record CM031864.1, on the reverse strand, counting down.
ATGGGCAGGGACACCTTCCAGTAGCCCAGGTTGCTTCAAGCCCCATCCAGTCTGGCCTTGGACACTGCCAGGGATCCAGGGGCAGCCACAGCTCCTTAGGGCACCCTGTGCCAGGGTCTCTGACACCCCCAAAGGGAACAATTCCTTCCCAATATCCCACCTAACCCTGCCCTCTGGCAGTGGCAAGCCCTTCCCCTTTGTCCTGTCCCTTCATCCCTTGTAAATTGTCTCTCTCCATGTTTCCTGTCAGCTCCTTCTGGTCCTGGAAGGCCACAGTGAGGTCACCCCAGAGCTTTTCTTGTCCAGGTTGAACAATCCCAGCTCTCCCAACCTTTCCTTCCAGCAGAGTTGCTCCATCCCTCTGATCATCCTGGTGCCTCCCTGGACCAGTATCAGAAGTGGGACTTTCTCTTGATAATGCATACAGCAGACTAACAAAAAAGCCCCAAACACCTAAAAGATCAAACCCAAAAGAACTCCAAATGAACAAGAAAATCCCCGACAACAACAATGACAAAACCATAAACCACCCCTAAAATCCATTGCAGCTAGATAAGGAATAATTTGTAATCAGAATTTTTACCTGGGCTGAATTTTTCTTATGTTACTGCAGGATGTGAAAAGTTTCCAGTTTGTTTAAGGTGAATATTAAAGCAATCTAGGACAGCACATTATCAGGAAGACATCATAGATGATAATAACCCATAAAGCAAGTTAATTTCTTCCCTTTATTTTTAATTCCACCTAGCCATAAGCCATCCACCCTTCAGCATCACCCTTCAGCAAGATGAATGAATCCCACTCCAAATGATTTTCACTTGTCAAACTCTACCCCATGCCTTAAGTTTTCCAGAATATAATGTCAAAACACTTTTTCTTCTGGGTAAATGACTGGGAGCTGAGTCTATCAAAGGAGAGGATTCACTAGGAGTGATATATTCATTAGGAGTGATGACAGAGTTTAGGAGGATTTCAATCTGTGCCATGGTTCAAGTAGATTACAATGCTCACCCATCAGTTCAGACCACAAGACTGGATCCAGTCCTGTAGGTGTGGTCAGTGTGGTCATCTTCTAATTAACACATCAGGTAGTGGTTTTTTGCCTTAATCACCTTTGTTTAGCAGACAGGCTTTGCTCAGGCTCACTGTGTTGGGTCCCTGCATGCACAGGACCTCAGAGAGCTTTTTCTATGGATTTGGATTAGATTTAACAACTTCACTGTTGCTGGTCCAAAAAGTTATTTCTGTTCCTCCTCCATCCTGACAATGAGACATGGCAGGAAGGAGGACAGACAGGAGATATCTTTATCACACTGATACCATCATGGGGGTTTGATACTTGGCAGATGACAGCAAATATTTTAAACCAAAGAAGTTTTTAGATCCTTTTGCATCCTTGCTCTCTGCTTTTCAGCCCAGAGAAGGCTCTGGGGTGCACCTTCCTGCATCTAAAAGGGCTCCAAGAGAGCTGGAGAGGGGCTTTGGACAAGGGCCTGGAGTGACAGGGCAAGAGGCTTCACACCGATAGAGGGCATGGTTAATTGGGATCTTGGGAAGGAATTGTTCCCTGTGAGGGTGGTGAAGTCCAAGCACAGAGTCCCAAGAGAAACTGTGGCTGTCCCATTCCTGGAAGTGTCCAGGGCCAGGCTGGACAGGGCTTGGAACAAACTGGGATAATGGAAACCTGGTCATGGCAGGAGGTGGCACTGGATGGACTTTAAGGTCTCTCCCAAGCCACACCAGTCTGGGATTCTGTGAGTTTCAAAATGCAAGGCTGAGCTCTCTGCCACACAATCACAAACCCTTCCCTGCTGCTCCTGCCCTTTGTATTCCTTATCCATTCTGGCCACAAGCTTTACAAATACAAAATATGAAGCTAATAAGGAAGGGGAAGGAGATTTAAAATCCTCTTCCATTTCACAGATGTGCCCATGTAGTACAGCCACATTCTAATGGTTGCATTTTGTCTTATAGGTAAATGCTATAGAAGTGACATAAATATGACAAAGGGATGGCTGGTTTGTGGTGCATTGACTCCAATAATTTGACCACAAGGCTCTGGAGAGGGAATTGCACTGCCTACTCATCAATATTTTGCTCTTTTTTTGCTGGAGCCTAGAATCAGACAAGGTCTTTAAAAAGCTTGTAAAAAATGCAGCTCTGGCCTCTGGAGACTCATTCCTGCCCAGGAGTTTGAAAACAACTATCTTCAGCTGAATTAAAAATTTCTCCAAATGTATTATGACATTCCAAAATATTGAGCTACTTCAGATATGCTTCTGGATTTACATGGCCCTGAATAGCTCTTTCTGTCTAGAGGGTTTTCTAAGTTTATTGCAGGCTAATCATTTCAGCCTCAGAGTTGTTAAAGTATTGGAAGTATTTCTTTATATAAAAAAAGGAACACAGACTGACTGAACACCCTATTGACATTTCTGCTGTGGGTAAATGGATCCTTCAGCTCCAGGTGGAGCTGGCTGCCAAGGATGTGGTGTTGCCACAGTGCAGCTCTGTCAGCACAAAGCAGACATGGGTGAGACACAGCAGCAGCCTGGGAGCACCCCCAGAAATTTGGGTCTGTTGTTCCTGTCTGTGTTGTCCTCCTTGCAATCAAATTACTTCAGAAAGGAGTGAAAATTGGGAAGATAATTCCACCACTCTTCCATAAGCCCAGGGCTTGTTCTTTCTAGGATGCAGTGGAGGAGCAGGTGAGCTCCATGCGAGGTGCTAGAAGTGCTGCTCTTCACAGAAGAAAACATTGGTTGAGCTCAGGGGCCCAAATTTTCTCTAATTTGGACTGTCTAGGACAATCTTCCAAGTGAGAGAGAGGGGCAACTCCCAGGACCTACAAAGTACAATCTTACCCACATACCTCCCCTGTCTTTCCCCTTGTCACACTGAGTACAAGAGGAGGTTATCAGGAGGAAAATTAAATTTTAAAATAAACCTTTGAGTTTGGCACTGCTCTAAGCAGGATTTTGGAGGACTCCATTTCTTTCACAGGGTGGTGCCATTTGGTTAAAAGTGATGTTTTCAGCAATCCAGGTGGAGGTCACCACAAACCAGTGTTACCTATCCCCCTGTCCCAGCCATGAAGCATTGTCTCCAGAGGCTAAGTATATATTGTAGCACAGAGATTTCCATGGTGCACATGGGAAAGCTGAAATCTGGGTGCTTTGAGGTCATTTGGGGGCTGCAGGAATCCAATCAAGACTCGAGTGCTGAGTGCACAATCGCCAGAAGGAGCCAACGTGCCCTGCCAAAGGTGATTTATGGAGGGGACATGGGGACAGGGAAAAAAAGGTACCAGTTTGATGAGCCTTCCTCTGTGGAAATGTGCTTACCCCATTCTCACTACACCTTTTCCAGTGCTGCTGGGGATGAGGTGGGCAACTCATTTTCAGTTTTCTGTGATTTTTAGATCAGTGCTCTCTGGGGAAGGAAGCCCAGCTACTCATCATGTTTGTGTTATGTTTTTCACACAGTAATGCTTAGTTGTTGAGAGAAATTCTGTATTTATTATCAATAAATTGTAATAAGAATAGGATATTTATATATACGTATGTATATATGGAGCACTTTCAGATACTGAAATAGTAAAAGCGTGTTCCGGATGCTGCACAGTGTCAGACAAAGCAACTCATTCTTGAGCCCACTTGGAAGCTGTTAAAAACCATTTTGCTGATTCACTAAATCCCTGTCTGGGAGTTCTCAGTCACCTTTGAAGCAAACAGCCAGGGATGAAGCTGTAGGTGCTGCATGATTTCGGGCAGCATAGGCCCTCGTCACAGCAGTGCCTGGGTTCATCACAACGCGTCCTTTCTTGTACCATCACACGGAATTTAGGGTGGAAGCAAAAGGAACCACACCACACTTTCTGGATCAGTCTGTCTGACACAGTTTTAAACTAAAAGGATCGTGATGTGGAAGGAATGACATAAATTTGGAGGAAGCAAGAGCTGGAAGGTACTACATCCACTTAAAACATGAAACAAAATAAACTTCAACAACCATTTTAAACGTGAGAAAAAATAAACCATCACTAAATCAATAAGGCAAATATTAATGAATTTTCTTCTGTGGTTTTCAATGTCTGATTGTGCAGAAACAACAGTGAATTTTATGCAGTGAGGGGCAATCAGAAATTTCCGGATTTTCTAATGTGATACTCTTAGTGATGAACACAGGCTACACTATCCCTCTACTTGCTTTCTTATTATAATTCAGCATTCATCAACATTACTTGGATAAAATATATTATACTGCATATATATGACATGAACCCAATAAATATATATGAACTATGCAAATATATTATATGTGCCCCATTATTATGGGTCTAAGGACCACAATCTGAAAAGCAGTGGCCTGAAATATGAATATTCAAGGGCTGATATTGCTCAAGAAGGACAAGGTTTAGGCTTCCAGCTCACACAATTATTTATTAGCAACTGCACAAATCATAATTAGGCCTTTTTTTAAAAGCCCACACTGGAGGTTTCATCGCCATTTCTTTAGCGAAGCCCTTTATAAATCATTCATCTGGAGGTTTCTCTCCCATGTACCGTGCAAACATTCCTGTAAAATCATCTTAATGGAATCTATGAATCAATGCACAGGGAAGTGTCACAGGTGGAATCGATGACTCCAGAAGCAAGGGAACCTTTTTAGAGGCAGGTGTCAAAAATCCTGACTGAATTAGAAACTTTAATCTATGGCAGGCACTGAAATTTATGCTCCAAAGCGATAGTTTGAAAGTCCTTCCTTTTTTCACTCCTAAGGTGTCGGGGTTGGGGTGCTTCCTGATGGAATTTTTTCCCAGAAGTTGCTACCAAGCTAATTGCTGGGTGCTTTTCGGTGCTCATGGGTGCTTAGGAACAAACAAAAGAAGCAGCTAAGGCAGAGACAGGGTGGCACCATCTTCACTTCACTCTGGGCAGTTTTTTCTGCTCTCAGAGGAAACGGCCAGAGCTGCTCCCCTCCACATGGCAGAGAGCTCTCACCATCCCACCTGGAGCTCTGTCGGACCACCGTCTTTTCGTGTGTCCCCCAGGATTTTGGGAACCTGCCCTGCCGGGAGCTCCTTCTCCCTGCCCTGCACCCACGGCTTCTTCAGTTTTGTTCGAGGTCTCCCCACGCTGTATCTTCTGCAGCCCCTGCCCAGCCAGGACATTCCAACAGCTCCAGCTACTACTGCGGACCCTCGGATCCATCTCATCCTCCCAGGACTGCTGCTGGCTCTGGTAGCTTGTAATGGTACTGAGGGGGGTGGGGGGTGCCAGAGGAAAACTGTAACTGGGTTGTTGTTTTTTTTTTCTTTTTCTTCTCTAGCTCTGTTTGTTGTCAATAATATAGTTATTATTGTTAATTTACCTTGTTAGACTAACTAGTAAAGAACTGTTATTCCTACCCTCACATCGTTGCCTGAGACCCCCCTTCAATTTTAGGATTACAACAAGTCCAAGGGAAGTTTCCATTCTTTTTTTTGGTTCCCTAGCAGACACTCCTGTCTTTCCAAACCAAGCCATACAGGTATAAATTCCTGTCAACAGCTAAAAGAAGGAATGAGAATTCTTTAGTCTAGAAATAAGACTGAAGGGATATATAAGAATAAAATTATACTGGTCCCCAAACACATGAAAGGCAACAAAAAAAAAAAAAAAAAAAAAAAAAGAAAAAAAATTCACAGTGCTCTGGGGCTTAAAAATGCAGAAAGGGATACAGAAGGTGGATCCTGGGAACACTTTTTGATAGTGAAGGCTGGAGCCCTAACCCAAATTTCAGTTATTAAATAGAAGTGATCTCATCATCAGTAATTTCAGTATTGTGAGCTCCAGCCCCACTAGGAAGGACAAAGATTCAGTGACATAAAAGGGTTCTCCCTGGCCCTCAGAGATCCTGCTCCCCCACAGCCCCACATGAAAGGAGCCCACAAACCCTCACTTTGGCAATTTCTTCCTGAAATTCCTCTCAATAACTTCAGTGTGCATTCCATATCCCCTACTTTGTGTTCTTCCTACTGTCTTCACTAATTTTATCTTTTTGTTTTTTCAATTAATGACAAAATATGGTTCGGGGAAATATTCCACCCCTTGTTTTACCAAGAGTTTATCCTCACATGCTTTTTCAGACAATGAAACAACGTTATATATAGAAAAATTATTTTTGAAGTGTAAAGGTACAAAGCCTGGACTGTATTTTCTTTTAGTTATTTCTACCAAATAAAAAATTTTGAGATGAATCAGCATACTTTCATAGGCTTCTTAGGAGATTTATCATCACATAGTCTTAAATAAAACCCTACAATTAATCTGTCTGCTGCTCTATTTTTAAAGAAACAAGACATTTTGAACTCTTGATCACACTAAACAGTCAATTATTTCCATATCAGGACACTTGTTTGGGTCCAGGAAGTCCTGGAAGTAAATAAGTTTAGAGGTAAAAGGGTAAAAAAATCAGTAAAAAAATAGAAAAGTGACTGTATTTTTACTTCAGCTTTTTAGAAAAAAACCATGCTGCTGTCTCTTTGCTCTTTTTTTACTCAGTAATTAAAGCTGACACTTCCAAAAGCAGTATTAAATTTAACTGAGATTTAAGAACTCATCTGCTCTGCTCATCTATTTTAAGTTAAGGTGACCAGACACCAAAGCAGCTGCTGCCTCTAAAGGATAATGGAGTTTAGGACCATGCATTCCATGCAAAATGCCATCTTTATCAAGAAAAGGAGAAACCTTTAACCCTCAAAAGAACACATTTCAGTCAAACAACAGGAAATCTTTCCAGCAGCCTTTTGAACATGTTTGAAGAGGAGTGGGGAGAGGAAAGGTTTTGAGGTTTCATTTCAGGGGTTTTGGTTATTTTTGAGTGTTTGATCACCTGAGAAGCAAATCCAAAAGAAACTGGAATTGTTTCCCAGGGTGCTAAAACTACATTTCAGGAAAGGTCTGATGAGGAGTGGCTGAGGGAGTTGGGAAAGGGGCTCAGCCTGGAGAAAAGGAGGCTCAGGGGGGACCTTCTGGCTCTTCACAACTCCCTAACAGGAGGGAGCAGCTGGGGGGATCAAGCTCTGCTCTCAGGGAACTGGGACAGGATGAGAGGGAACAACATCAAGCTGTGCCAAGAGAGGGTCAGGTTGGATATTGGAAAACATCCAATCACTGGAAGGGCTGTCAAGCACTGCTCAGGGCAGTGGTGGAGTCCCCATCCCTGGAATATTCAAAGATTGTGTGGATGTGGCATCTGGGAACAAGGATTAGTGCTGAACATGGTGATGGTGCTGGGCTGGTGGTTGGACTTGCTAATCTTAAAAATATTTCCCAACTTTAACAATTCTCTGTTTCCATAAAGCTTCTGAGGAAATTATATGTGTTGCAGCATAGGTCTAATTTTAGCAGACTGGAGGAATTAAAAATAATCCATTTGTTTTGGAAGTCAAAGTTGAGGCTGTTATTTATGAAAGTACTTTAATGGGGAAAAATACATCAAACAAAAACCATGATGGAAACTATCACTGCCTAGAAACTAGGTTTTTAATCACCATATATATATATATATATAATTGAACACAAATATACAGGGAAGAACAAGAAAAAAATAGGGATGTAAAGGCCAGAGATCACTATTTCTCCCTAATTAAGTTTTCAATCAACAAGGCAATCAGCACAGAGCTCCTATCAGTGCTGCTCTGAGACCATCCCGAATCCTCAAGCAGGAGATGGCACCGGGCATTCCAGGCTGAATGCCTTAGGATAACACTCTCCTACACTCCAGTGGTAAAACAGGGACATGGCTCCCAACAAACCCTTTCACTCCATCAAGATAAGCAAACAAACAAATCAGTATGGTGAGCACATCCAGGCTGGGGATTTTCCCCTGAATATCACATCAAACCATAGGGCATGTTTGCAAACACTCAGATTTTATTTCCCGGTATCCGGGCTGCCAATCAGATTGGAGGTTTCCTCAGGGGAAAAGGATGGAAATGCCTTCATTACAAAGGTAATCTGAATGTGGAAAAGGCCAAGGGCCCTGTGCTAGGTGGGGTTACAACAGTTCAGATGCTCTCCTAATTAATGAGAGGGCCGTGGCTAAAACCATCACAGGTTTGTGATGTCCTGGGGCCTCATTCAATTTCCACTGGGAACAGGAGGATCAGATCATTCAATTAACTCCAGTGGCCTTTGGATTGCACTGAAGACTCCACTCACAATGAGACTGAGTTGTTCATGGAGAGGCTGAGCACTTCCAGCTCCTTTGGAACCTGACACCTCCTCACTACCTCCTCACTAAAGCTGAGCATCCAAAAAGAGTGCAGGGGAGCTTGTCTTTCCTGCACTTGAAATCAAGCTGGGGCCTTTGAAAGCAGCCCAGGAGGTTTGGTCACCTGAATGAAGTAATTGCCTTTGAAATTCTTGATTAAATTGTGGGAGTGATAAAATAAATCACATTCTTTCTTAGGATGCAAAAAATTAAAGATTGTTATCATGGAATAGTTTGGGTTGGAAGGGGCCTTAAACATCATCTTATCCAACCCCTTCCATGGGCTTCTATAGGGACATCTTCTATAACAGACAGAACACAACACACCCAGTTTTGATTTAAGTCTTTCTTTTTTATATGGAGCATCTTAGTAAAACTTAATAAAGAAATTTTTTTTCCTGTGGTTATATTATACAGAATAATGACATGACAACTTAATTGCTGTAATCCACAAACTTTCTCAGCAGAAGTGGGCTTGTCCCTACATTTAATGCTTGTTTATAGTTGGGTAGTTAGCTCTAAAAAGGACACAATTGTGCTGTCATCTTCATACTATCAGAAAATACATATATTCTACAAATCTCCGAAATGCAGCAGCAGAGTAATTGACAACCATGATTATTGTGCCCTCTAGAAACATTCTGGATGACAGATGATGGTAATTTCCTCATAAATCATGTCTAAAGCATGAAAAATGCAATGGAACCTCATTTAAGGAGTATGATCTTACCAGGACTAATGGAGGGGATAGAATTTCGGTCTGAAATGTTTATTTGAGTTTTTAGGGATAGAATCTTCCAGAAGTTGCAAGCTTGTGTGCATAGAGAAAAAAAATACCATTTCAGATGAGCAGCACCGTCTCTTTTGCATCTCCTGTGTTGCTGTGGTACTTTTCCTGATCCTCGCTGATTGACAGGAGGGAATAGCTGCAGCTCCTATTTCAGAAAAAGTTCCTAAGATAGCAGTGAAAGGGTTTTTGTTCAGGACTAGAGAAATAAAAGGAAAAAGAGAATGTTTTACACTCTGAGAATCCAAGTGAACAATTCTACATTTTCTACATGCTTTCAGGCTGGAATGTTTTCATTATTTTTAATACAAAGGAATTTTTTTTCTATTTTTGACTAGATTCGTTGAGTGAGAATAAGGCTATCCCCCTCCACACTACATTTGTATTCCATGAAAAGCTCACAAATTGAAGTTCCAGTAACTTTTTTTTAAAAAAAACATCATTATCTCCCTCATTCCACCTGTGTCTTTTAACATTTTCTATTCATTATAGAATGTGGTGCCCAGTTGACTCCATGGTTCAGAAATGTTTGATTTACAGGGAGCAGTTTGGGGTATTACAGAATCCCAGAATTATTTGTGTTGGAGGAGTCCCCAAAACCCATCCAGTGCCACCCCTGCCATGGGCAGGGAGACCTTCCACTGTCCCAGGTTGCTTCAACCCCTGTCCAGCCCAGCCTTGGACGCTTCCAGGGATCCAGGGGCAGCCACAGCTTCTCTGGGCACCCTGTGCCAGGGCCTCTCCACCCACATAGCCAAGAATTGCTTCCCAATACCCAATCTAAATCCACTCCCTTTTAATTTGAGTCCATACCCCCTTGTCCTGTCCCTCCATCCTTTGTAAACAGTCTCTCTTCATCTTTCCTGTCGGCCCCTTCTGGCACTGGAAGGCCACAATGAAGTCAACCTGAAGCTTCTTTCCTCCAGGCTGAACAATCCCAACTCTTCCAGCCTTTCCTCACAGGAGAAGGGCTCCATCCCTCTGATTATCTTGGGAATAGGTGAGAAGTTGGAGCCTTGAGCAGATCCACATTTGGTGGCACACAGGAGTTGTTCAGGGCCATGAGACAAAGGCAAGGAGATCATTTAGGAGATCACAGATGTGCTGTCATGGGCACAACGTACTCAGGGAAAATCAAACCATTTTCCAATAAAAATAGACTTGTATCATGAGCAACAAAACTAAATTAAAACAATACCTTTCCCATTCCTTCTCCCCAGGCTCCATATCACCCCTGAGTGGAGCTGGGGATGGAGAGTGTGGGCTGTGGCCAGTGCACTACAGCTCCTTTTTGTTGGCTCCTTTCCTCACACTCATCCCTTGCTCTGTCAGCATTCCTCTCCATGGGCCACAAATCCTATGGAGAAACCTGCCCCTGTGTGGGTCCTTCCCACGGGCTGTAGGGGAATCCTCCTCCTCCTCCTCCTCCTCCTCCTCCTCCTTCTCCTCCTCCTCCTTCTCCTCCTCTTCACTGGCAAAGCAAAAATACCCAATCCTCCCCCCAAAAAACCCCAAAACCAACCCAGAATACTGGTTTACTTTAAAACTAAAAGCCTTTGAGGACAAACTGCTGATCACTTTGCTTTCCACATCCAAATTAAGAGCAAAAGGCCTTCAGGCAGGATCTGCTGCTTGCATTTGTGATTTCCCAAAATGGCTCAGAGGGTTTATCAACAGTAAATCATTTCCACCCCTGGAGCACCTTCTCTCATCCCACATCCTCCTTTGTCAGCATCTTCCAGGCTGAACACCCTGTTTGCCTCCAAGTTATGGCACTGGAGAAAGGGAAGGGAAGAAAAGCTTTTAAGTAGGAATTGCAACATTTTGCCATTGTTTCTGCAAAAGCCAATTGTTTTAACCTTCAGATATGCTGCAAGAAAAACCTCTTTGCAAGGACTTCTGCAAAGATCACAAGGCTTGCAATGCCATTTAGGAAGAAAACAGATTCTTTCTCTGGGATAACTTAATCAGCATGGCAGCTTCACACAGAGCCTGGACTCAGCAGAAGTTTAATGGCATTTAGGCACCTTTAGAGCTCCATTAATATCCCCCAGCCTGGAACTGCACCTTATACAGCGCAATGTTCCCTGCACAACTCAGAGAAGAGGCCTGAATAAATCACAGTTCAGCCAAAGTTTAAGCAGGTGAAAAGTGGTAAAACACCAGTTAAATATATTTTTTCCAAATCTAATAAAATTACAGACATCAAAGAATGATGACTTATGAGACTAAAATTGCAATAATCCATAGCAATACACCTTCCCCCCAACACACAGAGTAAAATGTCAGAGTTTCTGTTTCAAGTAAGAACTCAATGACTTTACCATTATGTTGTAAACACTTGATTTTGTACGTTATGAGTACAGGAATTCCATTTCCAAATGTTTCCATTTCTCTAAGCACTGGTTTTGCATGATGATAAAATAATAAAGCAACTGAAGATATTCCAGAGTTCATAGAACCATGGAATCATGGAATGGTTTAAGTTGGAAGGGATATTAAGGCTCATCCATTTCCCATGGACAGGGACACCTCCAACTAGAACTCCCAGTCTGAACCAAAATTGCTTTTATTTGTGAAACCTTCATAATCTCCACACTTCAGACACAATTTTGGTGTCTGTTCACCAAAAAAAGGTTCATCGGTGTTACCTTTCATATTCCATTCACAGCTTAACCCTTAAAAGTGTATTAAAAGAAAATCATAGAAAAACACAATAGTTTGAGCTGAAGGGACTTTTCCAAGACTGTCCAGTCTGAGCTCCTTTCAATGAGCAGGGACAGCTGGACTAGGCTGCCCAAAGTGGCGTTTCCAGGGATCCAGGGCCAGCCACATCTTCTCTGGGCACCCTGTTCAAGGGCATCCCCACCCTTACAGGGAACAATTCCTTCCCAAGATGCCATCTAACCCTGCCCTCTGTCAGTAGAAAGCCATTCCCTGAGTCCTGTCCTTCTATCCCTTGTCCCCAGTCCCTCTCCAGCTCTTCTGGAGCCCCTTCAGGCACTGGAAAGGGCTCCAAGGTGTCCCTGGAGACTCCTCTTCTCCAGGTGAGCCCTCCCAGCTCTCCCAGCCTGGCACCAGAGCAGAGGGGCTCCAGCCCCTAGAGCAGCTCCATGGCCTCCTCTGGACTCTCTCCAGCAGCTCCTGCCTGTGCTAGGACCCCAGAGCTGGATACAGCAGGTGGAGTCTCAGGTGGGCAGCGTAGAGAGGAACAGTCCCCTCCCTGGATCTGCTGCACACACTTTTCATCCTCCTGAACCCCTGAGTGCTTCTCTATAGGGCTGCTCTCAATTACATCCTCTCCCAGCCTGTGCTCCTGTCTGGGCTTGCTCCAAATCATATGCAGCACCAGCTTGAATTTCATGTTGAATTCCGTGTGGAATTTTTTGTCATGGTAGGATTGTTGCCCTTGCTTTTGCATGTTTCATCTAGCCTTCTGATGTTTTGAACTTCTGGAGCCAGATATCACACACACATTTTTGTAAACAACGATTACTTACATTCCTTTCTAAAAGGAAGTGAGAGTTGATGGACCTATGGTTTGACCAGTGTGGTCTCAAAGGAGGTCAGTTGTTTGACCAATCAAGGGGACAGTGTGTGTAACCTATATAAATCAGAGTTTTATAATAAACTTCCTCTTTTGCTTCTGCCTTGCTCAAAGAAAGGTGTTGTGTGAGTGTCTGTTCGTTCGTGTCGAATTGTAACAGTAGGATTTTTTGGCTGGTGCCAGAAAAGGACAGGAAGCCAGCTCTTTGAACATCAGAGTGATTCCTAGTGGTTATTCCAGTTTTTCTCCCTAAGGGCACAGAGATCTGGAGATTCTTTCACTCTCAGAGGAGCCAATATGTTGGCAAACTTTGTGTCAGAGGCATTTTTTGAATTGACCTGAGCCTCATCCATAATTAGAAGATGAACAGTTCAGCTTTGCTGAGTTTCTTTAGGTTCAAAGTTCTGAGATTCTAAACTCTTCCATTGCATTGCCAATTAAGCAATGAGAGAGAGAGGGACTGGGGACAAGGCCCTGGAGGGACAGAACACAAGGAACAGCTTCCAACTGACAGAGGGCAAGGTCAGATGGGCTATTGGAAAGGAGTTGTTCCCTGTGAGGGTGGGGAGGCCCTGGTACAGGGTGCCCAGGATGCTGAGGCTGCCCTTGAATCCCTGGAAGTGTCCAAAGCCAGGTTGGACAGGGCTTGGAGCAACCTGGGCTAGTGGAAGGTGTCCCTTCCTATGGCAGGGGACAGAACAAAGTGATCTTTAAAGTCCCTTCCAAAAAAAGTATTTCCCTGAATTTATAATCATCAATAAAGAGAACAGACAAAGAGAATTTTAGCTTAAAATGTTGCTTGCCCAGCAGCTGAGGTCTCACTGGGTGTTTATGGGATGTGATCACTGCATTGTGCTAAATGCAGGATCATAAAATATCATTATTTAGGGAATGACTTAGTGGGGGGTTGGCAGTGCTGGGTTAACAGTTGGGCCTGATGATTCCAGAGGTCTTTTCCAACTATGACTTTATGAATTGGTAAAATAATAGCAGAATTGGCTTACTTCAAGTTACTGGGCTATGTATCACTACAGAAAAAGTTTAATTGACTTTAGCAACAAAACAATGAAATCACCTTTGAGAACTGGCCCTGAAGGAAAAATCAGCTTTGTGACCTTGACTCCAAAGAAATGTAATTTTACGTTTTACTTCCAAAGGACCTCAGTTCTACCTGTGATGTACTTAGGCTATGTGTTTGGATTCAATGTGAATTATTCCTTTGCCTTTGAGAAATCCATTGGATTCTTAAAGATATTTAAGGACCTTATTTCAGCAGCTGTTTCATCAATATTTGTACAGCTTCAATGTCTTAAATTCTGTTCACATCTCTTTCCAAATACTTTTTCCATTTTTATTTTCCTCTAGATTGAGAAAAACATTTAAATTGTTTCAATTACTGCAAAAATTGATTAAGAGTACCAAAATATATAAAAGTCTAGAAAATCAAAGCCAGCTCTAAAATAAAATCCCACCATATTCCATACAACCCTGTGTGACATATTTCTCTCTCTCTTTCCTTTTGTAACATTGTCATTTATGCAATATCTGCAATAAATATGCAATCTATATATTTAATATATAGAGTAAATAGATGAATAGAATATGGCTTCAGCCAGGATTTCCACAAAAAACATCTGAGAATATTATGCTGTCTATATGCCAATAAGAACACAGATCTTTTTACATTATTATTTAATGTCAAATTTTACTTTGAAAGAGAAATTAGAATTGGAATTTATCTCATATTAAAAACAGTCTTTCTAACTGCACTTAGACACCTGAATATTAAACCACCCATTTCTTATCACAGTGCAATTCTGTTGATTGCTTTTGGGCTGGAAATGTCTTTTCTTCCCTTATAGCCACTAGCAAAATATTTAAAACAATCAGCAAAACTTCCACAAGACAAAAGCCAAGAAAAAGCCCTTCAGTACATACTTCCTCTCATTTCTAAGTTGTAATCAAAGCCTTTAATGTTACTTTAACATGTGTTAATCTTATCATTAATGTTATGATTGACAGACAGAAATTAGTTTAATGGAGAGTTCAGGGTTCTTAAATCAAGACAGGCTTTCGGGTTCTCATGATTAATAGAATAAACCCCAGCCACATGTGTTTGAACTGCAAAGGAAGATGGATAATGAGCTCCTGCATCCTCTGAAAGAATTTTAAAATCTATGGTGGACTACATTCCAATGAGAGCACATTACACTGGAATTAATGCAGGATCATTTGTCTGTCATAGCCAATGTTCAAAGGAAAAGTGAAGGGATTGAGCAGGGATATTCACAACTCCAGCTGTGGGAGGACTAATGAGATGTGGGATGAATGGGGGGAGAAAAAAGAAAGGACCACTTGATAGATATAGAGATTTCCTTCCAGGCCCCAAGGGGTGTTTGATGATATGCATGACTTTCCTGGCTTGTGGAGTGTCCACCTAACAAATCCCAGTCCATCTCACCCCACCTCTGCCATGGGCAGGGACATCTTCCACTAGCCCCAGGTTGCTCCAAGGTCCATCCAACCTGGCCTTGGACAATTCCAGGGATCCAGGGGACACCCACAGCTCCACTGGGCACCCTGTGCCAGGGCTTCACCACCCTCACAGGAGGAACTACTGTCCAATATCCCATCTAGCCCTGACCTCTAGCAGTTGAAATAATGCAATAGTTTCCTTCTACCATCATTTCTTCAATTTGCTTAATTCTTTGTCAAATTATACAGTCTTTACGGCGTTGGTGATGTTGGAGTCCTCCTGGGAAATAGCAGGATCGGTAATCTTTGCTTTCCAGAGAGAAAACACGTCCTGGAAATGGTTTTGAGCACCTCTGCAGTGATGCACAGTAAAAGGGGAATCTTCAATACACTACCAATGACCTGGGGGAATTACAGGTGTAATGTGGTCTGTAGGACCTAACTGAGTTAGGAAACATTCATTACACATATTGAGGCACTAAAGTAGTTTATACACCTTGCTGGTTTTGTACAAAGAGTAATTGTTCTTTGTCTATGTTGCAAAGATAAAAATCTGAAATGTACTTGATATTTTTGGCAATATGAATTGTGTATTTGTGCAGAAACAGATCAATATGGAATTATTTTTTTTTTTATTATGAAATAATTTTTTTTTTTTCCTCCTTTTTTTTTTTTTTTTTTTTTTTTTTTTTTGGTGATCTTAAGATCCTCATACTGCTTCCTTTAGTTGGAAATGATGTAATTCTTATCCTATATACTTTTGCCTCATTCAGACAAAAAGAAGAGTGCTTTAATTATTTTCTTAAGTCATAAGCTTAAGACAAAATCTTTAGCTTGTAATATGTTACATAATTATTGTGAAGCCAGTAAAGAACAGAAATGATAGACTGTATTTCAGCAGATAAGCAAGCAGTGAAATGAAATGAAATGAAATGAAATGAAATGAAATGAAATGAATAACTGAATCAAGTAAAATGGCTTGGTTCCAGTAAACTAACTTAAAATGTAACATGACCCAAGAAAGTCCTGGCTTTGTGTAACAAGGAAATGCAGCCAAGTAGTTTCTTTCAGATGCAACACTGATTGTGTACTGGAAACTTACACCATGTGAGTCAAACTCAAAATAAAAATTCAGGATTTTTTTAAGAATTCATCTTACTAGCGTATAATTAACACAGAAAAAAAGAAGAAAAAGGATCCTCCATGAAAAACAACCACTAGTGAAGGTGTTTGTCTTGAAAAAAGAGTGTAAGAAGGGAAGGAAAACTTGACAATCAAGTCAGTTACTTACTACATCAACTCCCAGAAAAGAGATATTACTGCTGGAATTACCATAACAACATGCAGGGAAGCTCTCTGTGAGTCACCAGCCCAGATGCAATGAGTTTGGCTCACAAATAATGACATTTGGGCACAATGAATACCATATTTGGTGAGTTTTTCATGTTACTTGAAAGATGTTGGTACATCCAATGAAGAGTATAACTCCCACCCTCAGCATTTGGCTGAGGCTCAGGTGAAACAGTGAGCAAACCTGATGACAAAGTGACAGTGACACTGCTCAGCTTGCCTGATCTCTATTAGTTTTTGAAAGCCCCAAACCCTTCACCCTGTTAAGAATTTAGACAGAAAAGGAAAGTCCCTGACAACTGCAATAAGACAATTACAGACTAACACTCACCTCCAGGGAAAGTGTTTTTGTAACTTCTAATTGGAGATTTAGTTAAGATCTGAATCAAGAGGGTTTATATTCCTTCTGCATATTCTATTTTAATTGCTTTTTACAGGCTGGCTGGAAGTGCCATGAGGTATAGAGTTATAATTTGAAGATATTATAAATTTTCCTTTGGGAAGAGGAAAAAGCCAGGAGCAGAGGGGAGCAGAGAGAAGGCAGTACTCCAAAGGAACTGCCTCCATTCAGGAAGGTGCCTTTGGGAATTCAGTGCATTTCTGCCTTTACCCATTTTAAGCTTGTCCCTTTGTTCAGTTAATGGAAGGTGCATTTTCCCTTCTTTTTCCCTCATTTTATGTGATAGGCTGAAAGAGAGCACCTAAAGAACTGTTAAGGGCAAAACTGTACCTTGGTCTTCATGCAAATGAGAACTGGGCTCTGCATTTTAATGAGTGAAGCCTGTAAGCTTTGTTCTTGCTCATTAGCTGAAAGATGTGTCAAGATGTGGAAGTGCAATGGACACTGACAGTAAATTAGGTCCAGGGGGCTTGGGGCTGCATCTCAATTTTCCAGTGTTTTAGTTACTCCTTGCAGCCTCTGCTATGATACAGCAGTGATGATAGCAGCCAGGCTTGGCAGAAATTACTGTAAAAGCTATAACTTTTTATAATGAATCCCAAGTTCTTACCAGAGGTTGTAATCATATCCTTAGTACTTCCACAGCCCCTCATAAAAAAACATTCTGCACCGAGTTGTTCTCTATTAAATTGTTAGACAATCTTTTATTAAAACAGTCTGAAAGTTTCCTGGAAAGATTAAAATGAAATAGTGAGATAAGTTTTAATCCTGGGCTGTTGGTAAGGTCACCATTAGGGAGGATAACTGGTTTTACAGGCAGGTGCAGTGCTGAGGGAGGGAGCCTGTAACACTGTACAACTTCACAGTGCCTCATAAGAGCATTCGCTGTGCCTCAGCAAAAATTCATTCCAGAAGAATTCAATCACTTCTTGGGAGAACTTTCTCATGTGAGAAAATAATTGAGTGCTTGACATCCAGCTTCAGAGGTCAACCACTGAAAAGGCAATATCTTGGCAATAAATTGGGATGAAATTGTCAAATTTGAGTTGTGAGGCGAGTTTGCGGTTTCGCAGAGTAGATGGTTCAGATGATGTGTGGTTCAGGGAGTGCTTTCCACTCGGACAATAGCACACCAAAAGCAACATATTCATGGGGGTTTTCCCAACCTGGTTTAAATTAACCATTTCAGACAGAGTTGAGCACTGCAGAAACAGGCTGAGCTAGAGCTTCACTCAAGACTGGACAGACTTGCTTTTTTAAATCAATCCTGTCAGACCACAACTTTGTGTGCTGATTCTATAAGGAAAAAATGGGTCTAATAAAAAATATTATCTCTTTCTCACCATGTGGCCTACTATACACTCAGAAATTATTACGAATATAGAATTATAGAATCAATAAAGTTGGAAAATACTTCCAAGATTGTCAAGTCCAACCTTCAACTAATTCTACATGCCTAGTAAACTATGTTGTAAAATCCCACATCTACTCAGTTTAAAGATTTTTTTCTCTTTCCTCTTCCCACTTTTGAATTTATATGCTCTGAAACCCCTTACGTTGTGATCTCAGTGCCACCCAAAATCACAATGCGAGTTTGTTTATATGTATTTAGTAAATCTGAAAATCCACATTTGACACACGGTGTTCCCCCCTGGTTATTTATGGTTTTTATTGGACTGCCACTGCTGTCTATTTGCAAATCCTCCCCTTCCTAATGGATTGATTTCCTGTGCTGAGGTGAATGTGATAGGAAAATTAGATGTAGTATTTGCACTGATGGTTTCTGGGTTTGGATTCTACAACAAGCTTTGAAAGTTGAATAACAGGATCCTTGAAATGTCATGGAAAATAATTGAGGGTTCTTACAAAAAAAGGGCTTTTCACATTGACCGTTTTTGCAGTGGGAGTGGCAAGAAAAAAGTCACAGGTGTCAACACTGAATGTTACTCTAATCCCAGAGGTGAAAAAACAGCCTCTTCTGGTTAAGGTTAAGAAACAAAAATTTATTATGTTATCCAGAAAAGGCAAATGATTTGCTTTAAGTAGTGGAAGAGATAAAGAACAAAACCACACATAGCATTATTGCAGCCATCCAGTCCTAATTCACATTTCAGCCTGGGTAAGGATTAGACTTCATGGCAGGCACAGGAAAACAGTAATAGAGGGGGAAAAAAAAAAAAAAAAAAGTGAAATTATAATCTCACATTCACCAGAAAATCAAAGCTGCAATGTTGGAACAGCTAATGCTCCAATTTCTTATGTCAGATTATCTTCTGAGGGTCTAAAAAACCCAGAAAAATTTTATTCAAAAGAGCTATAAACATATTTTTCCTGAAAGAAGAGGATCACCTTTTTTTGACCTTTGAAATAATTCCATTGATTAAATATTCTTCATGTCATAGATGGAATTTTTAAGAATATATATTATAATGCTGCTAATACCGGATTATGGCCTTTCATCATTCAGAATCTGTGCTGATATTATGGTTACATCATGGAATCATGGAATGGTTTGGGTTGGAAGGGACCTTAAAGCCCACCCAGTGCCACCCCCTGCCAGGGCAGGGACACCTTCCACTATCCCAGGTTGCTCCAAGCCCCATCCAGACTGGCCTTGGACACTTCCAGGGATCCAGGGGCAGCCACAGCTTCTCTGGGATCCCTGTACTAGGGCCTCCCCACCCACACAGGGAATAATTCCTCACCAATATCCCATCTAAATCTTCTCTCTTAGTTTAAACTTCTCTACCCTTTTCCATCATGATTGGCAGATGTAAAATGTCCCTTTGCAAAACCAAATTCCTTCATTCCTTAGCTCCAGGGCTTTTAGAATATAGAAAAGGAACATCCTGTTGCTTTTTCTGGCTTCCTAATAGCAGTGTCAAATACACCTGAATATTTCTCCTGTGTCAGGATACAGACAAAAACATGCTTTTTCCCCTTCTGTACTTCTGTAGAGTAAGATTGAAACTGCCTGTGAGCAGGAGATATGTAATACTTCACTTACATAAAGGAGTATTATCTCTGTTCCAAAATTCAGTTGGGCAACAGAGCACTGGGCGGTTTGGAGAACGTTGGTTTGCTCTAGGATTGTAACTAGATGGGTAGAAATCCCATTTAATCTGGTTAAATCTTTCAGTTGCTCCCTTTCCAAAGAAGGAACAAAGTAAAATAAAATATGGAAACATACCAAAGGAAGATGCTAAAGCTGCTATTTGTGTCTGCAAGGGTTTGCAGTACCATTTTGTTTAAAAAGTCACTGGGAAAATCCCATAAAATACCTGATTGCAAAGATGTTTTGCCAACTCATCCATCAAGATAACACCAGAATTAGAATACGTAACACCTGCAACTGAATAAGTGCAGGTGCTTTTCCAGCTCCCTATGGCAAGGAGGGAGTTGGGTTCTTTTCCCAAGTAGGACAAGGGGAAAGGCCTTATGTTGCACTAGGGAAGGTTCAGGATGGGTATTAGAAAAAATTTCCTCACTGAAAGGCTGGCCAAGCACTGGAAGAGACTGTCCAGGGAAAGGGTGGAGTCACCATCCATGGATGGCTGCAATAATGCTATGTGTGGTTTGGTTCTTTATCTCTTCCACTACTTAAAGCAAATCATTTGCCTTTTCTGGATAACATAATAAATTTTTGTTTCTTAACCTTAACCAGAAGAGGCTGTTTTTTCATCTCTGGGATTAGAGTAACATTCAGTGTTGACACCTGTGACTTTTTTCTTGCCACTCCCACTGCAAAAACGGTCAATGTGAAAAGCCCTTTTTTTGTAAGAACCCTCAATTATTTTCCATGACATTTCAAGGATCCTGTTATTCAACTTTCAAAGCTTGTTGTAGAATCCAAACCCAGAAACCATCAGTGCAAATACTACATCTAATTTTCCTATCACATTCACCTCAGCACAGGAAATCAATCCATTAGGAAGGGGAGGATTTGCAAATAGACAGCAGTGGCAGTCCAATAAAAACCATAAATAACCAGGGGGGAACACCGTGTGTCAAATGTGGATTTTCAGATTTACTAAATACATATAAACAAACTCGCATTGTGATTTTGGGTGGCACTGAGATCACAACGTAAGGGGTTTCAGAGCATATAAATTCAAAAGTGGGAAGAGGAAAGAGAAAAAAACCTTCAAAAAAATTACTCAAAATTCTTGAAATTACTGGTATTAATAATAATAATCACTGTAATTTTGTCAGACTGGTAAATTTTTATAACCTAATTAATAAAAATATTGTGGTAACTACATTTTGAATGTTTTCCCAAAGGTTTTTTGAATAGCAGGGTTGCTGGGGGCTTTCTTTGTTTGTCTGGTTTTTGCTCAAGAAATCCACAGTATCCTAAAGAATCCTCCCAGGATTCAATAATGCAGACAGTTTCTGCTTCAAGTACTTCCAGCAATTGTTGGCATCTTTTAGGACTGTCTGGCTGGAATTTATTAACATATATAGCCAGAGCTCTCTCCACTATTGAAAGGCAATATAACACACGTTCTCTGACAGATTAAAGCAAGCTGCACTATAAATTGTGCAGATTGAGCCCTCTTACATGGCTTATCCTAATCATAGCTCTGCCATTTGCTTCTCATGACAGGATAAAAATAAAAGTACCATAAAACTAAAATAAAATAGACAGTCTGTCATTCCTCCTTTAGAAAATATTTGTCAGAATCTCTTCAAAAATAATTGGGAAGAAAATGTGCTGAATTCTACAATCTATTGAGTCATTTTTAAAGCTTGTCCAGGCATGTTAAAAGGCTGCATTCTTTATATCAGCTAGCTTGGGAGAGGATGTATTTTACATTGTCAAAACCCTTTCAGAGTTTGCTTTTTTCACCCTTAAGAATAAGTTTCCCCTGACTTTAAACTCAAATATTTATCCGGTGAGCAAGAAACAGTGAAACATTTAGGTTCACTCACTGTGCCAGCCTTCAGTGATCTAAACTCTGCTTTCCACTGCAATTTTTCTATAGTCTCACAATTTACTTTTTTTTCCCCTTTCTGCAGTGTCTGCATTTGAACTGTTGCTGATAAGGAAAGGAGCGTGAAAGTCTTCTTTTGCTGGAGATATATATATATTAAAAAGGCAGTTTATGGCATATTCTTCAGCCTTTCT
>CM031864.1:26287170-26327228 GCA_018697195.1 Certhia americana | reverse complement strand
ATATATATATTAAAAAGGCAGTTTATGGCATATTCTTCAGCCTTTCTTAAAGAGAACTATGAAACTTGAACTCTTCTGGCACCTTCACCAAGGGCAGTTGTTTCCTTTCTTGTTAAGGAAATGGTCACTTTTCACAGGATGAGTTCAGGAAAGTCAGTATTCAGCTGTAATCACAAAGATCTGGGTAGTGTTGTGACAGTCCATTGACATGGGGAAACAGAAATATTTAAAACAAGGATTGGTTTAAATATCTCTTCGTAGAGCTGGGGTGGTAGAGAAACAGGCCAACTCTAACACTATCTGTTTGTGTGACAGCTACGGCTGGTCTGTAAACTGCACAGATAATTCAAACTAACAGACACCAACCCCACCAGCTCCCCAGGGAACAGAAGTAAAGAAGTCCCAGGTGTGAACGTGATTGGCTGAATTGAACTCAAACAGGGGACCCCAGCCAATCCCATTGAACCACAGATGCAGACATATCATTGGCCAGTGGGATGGGTGGAGTTAAGAGCCCAACCAATCGCGCGTGTAAGAGCGGGAAATTCACTCTATAAACAACGGCACCCTTTAATAAACCACGGCAGTTGTTGCATGAACTCAGTGTGTCCATGTTGCATTCCTGTCTCCAACATCAGCAACGTGTTTGCTGCACCATTGGAGAAGGCACAATGCTTCACCTCAGCTCTGAGTATGTATGTGATGAGGAGTGGAGGTTGTCCCATCTGAGCACTGGTCTGTTCAGCAAGGCCATGGAATGGGGACAGAATGCTTCCTGGGCTGAACGTCATCCTTTGTGTTTTTCCTTACCAAAATGAAATAAAGGTGTCTTGGCAAAGGACAAAAAGCACAAGGTGTAAGCACAAGGTGATACCCCTGCAAAGAACAGATTGTGACATCTACTTTATGACGCAGAGATTAAGATAGAATATTGGGAAGGGATTGTTCCCTCTGAGGGTGGGGAGGCCCTGGCATAGGCTGCCCAGAGAAGCTGTGACTGCTCCTGGATCCCTGGAAGTGGCCAAGGCTGGATGGGGCTTGGAGCAACATGGCCTAGTGGAAGGCATCCCTGTCCATGGCACAGCATGAGCTTTAAGGTCTTTTCCACCCCAAACTATTTCATGACTCCCTGATAGCTACAGTACAGTTACTCTGTGTCTGAAACAGAAAGCAACAAATTAAACAGCTTTGTTTTGCATACATAGGGACTATTCAAGTGCCAAGAGTGGCTCAGTACTTGAGAGCTCATGGTCAGGTGTCCTTCTTCATGACTGCAGACTACATCCATTCATCCTGGTTTTGGAAAAACTTAAGCTCTACCAGCACTTTTGTAAGGTTTTGTGATCAAAAAGATGCAGTTGTGTCAAGCACAGAGGACTCATCTAAAATAATAATTTGCATCAATCTAAACCAATTGAGCCACTTCTGTGGCACTTCAGTTCCCTCTTTGTTCTGTGTTCAGAATGTCTTCTGTGTTCAGGAATCTGCACTGGCAACTTCCTTACAAACTTATACCTTCTACACCAACGGCTCCAGCAAAAACAAGCAGAAAGGTTGGTGCCAACCAGGGCCCACAGCACCATTGGAACCCTGTAATAACACCTGTCCTGGTTTGGCCTTGATTTATTCTTTTATTATGGATTAGTTCCCTGTTAAGTCTTGTTAGCTTCCTCTGGACCTGACAGAGAATCAATCAGTGGTCAATTTTTGAATATTGACACATGATTAAACCAGTGAAAGGGGTGAGTATGCCTTTGTGAACACACATTTTAAGACGAAAACCCCAGAATATCTGGCTGAGCCAGCTAGGAGGTTTCTCCCACCCTGGTGTGCCAGGAGGGCAGGGGGAGGCCATGCAGCGCCCCAGCTGAGCCTGGGCTGGGCCCTGGAGGCTGCCAGGCAGAGGAGGGGAAGCCATCGGGCCTGGCCGATGAGATCCTAGATGTTTCTCCTCCCTTCCAGCAGGGCCGCTGGAGAAACTTCCCAGTGTGGCCCCAAGTGGCCCAAGAGGCTGTCCCAGAGCCTTGGGAGATCATGAGACTTAGGGGTGGCTCTGCAGACCCTGGGTGAGATGCTGTCTGTTTCAGTGCACAGATGAAACCTGCAGACCTCAAATCCTCTCTCAAGTGAGAGAAATAAGAGGAGTGAAGACACATAGAGAAAGAGCATGAAGACACCAAGGTCAGTAAAGAAGGAGTCAAGTCCCAGATGATAAGTGAATGAGAAAATGCCTTATTTTAGGCTGAAATACTTTTGTAAGCCATGGTGATATACTATGATATATTGAATATCCCTTTAAATCATGGAGAAGTATGGGGAAGATGGAACGTTCAAATTATAGAGCAAAGGCATTCAGTGCTCAAGTAAGCAGATGTTGAAGCGGTTGTCATTCCATGAGAAGTTTGAACAGAGAGATGAAGTGATAAAGACTCTTTGCCCAAAGAGAAGAAGAGAACCTCTGTTCCCAGAGATGAAGATGATCTTAGAGATAGATGAAGAGAACCTTTGCTTTGAACACTTCATCCTTAAAATAATACCCCATAAGTTGACATGTCCCAGAAGCACAGCTGTGGAAAAGCTGTTGAAGATGGAATGAACTTCACAAATGCATATTCCCAGGCGGCTGCTGTTCATGGAACTTGAAACCACGAGAGAACTATTTTCTTGTTGAGAATTCTTCATAGCATATTAAGAGATTCTCTTCTCCCTGAGTGAACTGAAGAAAGACTATTCTAGAGGTGGAAAACTGACTGAGATTTCTGGGTGTTACTTCTGTACGTTGTCAGTGGGAAGGAAAAAAGGTGTGGGGGAAGGAGAAGAAGTGTTCTAAAGGTTTTATTCTGATTCTTATTATTCTTCTTTTAGTTTTGTTAATAAAATTTTCTTTATACCTTTCATAGTGTAAGCCTGCTTTGCTCTTCTCCTAATCCTATCCCACAACAGAAAATAAAACCACCACAATAAAATGGTGCATTGTCTGGGAATTCTCAAATTGGCAAACCAAAACCACTACAACACCAAATCAGCAAAATAATTGAAGCAGAGAGTAATAAAGGCAGCCTCACTGGTGCTTGGCTTCACTACAGTTTGTCACAGTTGATTGGATGAATGCCTCAGCCAAGAGCTACAGGCAGGGCAGGGAGTTTAAAAGCAGGAGCAGTTGTGAGACTGAACAGCACTCTCTGCCTCGAATGCAAAAACTCTGGTGGCATGGAGGAGATACAGATTATAAATATGGAAATATGGGAACATGGACCAGGCTGGGAAAGACATGGGAATGAAGGATTGGTGCTAGAGGTGCTCAGCACTCACCTCAGTGGGCTGCAGGTCCCCTTTGCCTGAGTTCAGGAGGATTTTCCCTTTTCCTTTTGAACACCCTGGCAAACACGGAGCCTCTCAGCCCACACCATTCCCCTCTCTGTAAGCACCAAGACATTTACAGCCTCACAAGGCTGGGTTGCCACCCCATGTGCTGCAGCTCCTGTGAGGCCTGGTCAGGGAGCCCGGGCAGCTCTGCACAGATCTCCTGGCAATTGCTCGGTTGGGAACAAGCAGGAGCCTGAGACTACAGAGACAAACCACACATCTGCTTTGCTCTGAACCCCAAGGACAGGCAGTGTCCAGCATGGCAGACTGTGGGATCCTGCAGTTTTTAGCTGGACAGTGGCTGTTGCCCAGCACATGTTCTCTCAGGCTCATTGTCTCAGTAGATTTTCAGCAAGGCAGCAGAGCTGCATTTGCAAATGCATTTTAGTGCTGCAGCGCCTCTGGGGCACCTGACACAGTGAGTGGGATCCAATCTCCTGGCAGGAAAATCACTGTGAGCCTCACAATGAGTTCCATAGAACATCCTGGGAGCTGCTCCCCTGAAGAACAGGGAGTTCTGCAAAACCCACTTGGCATGGCTGAGAGCACTCCTTCCTGCCGAGATCCTACAGAATGATCCCTGCACCAGGGCAGCTCTCTAGGAGGACAACTGGACACAAAAAAGGGGCTTTTGCATCAAACGACCACTTTGTGCCACAAGTCACAAGGACTTGGTGTCCATTCATCCCTCCTGGCCCAGGCAGCGCCTTTCTCCTCTGCCCCACACAGCACACACTGCACTGCCCCAGCAACCAAAAGGCTTCAGCCTACAGGATTTCCCCCCCAAATCAATGACTGCAGTGCTATGAAAACTACAAGCACTTCAGATTTATCAATTCAATCATTTTATTTCAATAAAAGCAACTTATCTATATCTAATCAGTTCTAACTTAGCAAAAGCTACACTCAACTGCCTAAGGAACATATTCCAGAGGAACATATTCCAGACCTAGTGCAGCATAAGATTATATATCAGAAACAAAGAGCTTCCTACAGTTTTTCTTTAAAAACTAATGTCTACTGTAAAGCTTTGGAGCTCTTTAAAACATTTGGCTTTCTTTTATCACTGCCTAGGCTGAGCTACATTTTCTCTTTTATGAATCAAACAGGACTGGATGGCATGAGATGGGTTTTATCCCATTTTCCTAAATTCTAAGAGAGCTCTACCATCACCTACGCCTACTTTCACCTACAGAATTTTACTCTGCCCGTGACCCACATGGGAAGGAGCTTGAGCCACTCTCTTCCCCAGTCCTCCTGGTCAGCTATGCATCTTCAGGCCTTGAATAGAGGGACTCTGAGATGATCTTCTCCTCAGTGCTCCCACTTAGGTGTGTGACTTCTGCCCACTCTGCGGACAGCCCTGTCAAATTGCAGATACTCCTGAGCTCCTCTGAGCAGGACTCCTCCTCTGTTGGTACCTCAGACGGGCATGGCTCTGTGAGTGTGGCTGAGCCTGGCCAAGGGCCCTGGGGCTGTGTGGTGCCACTGCCCAGCTCTCTGTTGCTGCTGTCTGTGCACCAGTGGCAGCCCGGGAGTCACGGTGCTCCTCAGCTTCCTGCGGAGCTGCCCGTGACTCACAGCTGCGCCCCTGCTGTGCCCCCTAGGACAGCGGCGGGGCGGGGGGCTCAGAACCAGCTGGAACCAGCTGGAACTGGCTGGAACCAGCTGGAACCAGCTGGAACCAGCTGCAAACAGTTGGAACCAGCTGCAAACCAGATGGAACCAGCTGGAACCAGCTGGAACTGGCTGGAACCGGCTGGGACAGGAGTGTGTGAAGAGTGCGGTGACAGAGCTGTCCCGCAGCTTCTTGCAGTGACAAATCAATGACTGCAAATGAAAGCAGTGCATGTGCCACAGCTTTAGAAAAGTGCGTTTTCATATCAGGCACAGCTATAAAGTTGGAGAAGGCATCACTGCAGGCTAGAATGTATTTATAAATAATAGCTAGCTATTAAGAATTGTGTAAAAAAAGTTGTTCAATAAAATCCAGTAGCATCATTTTATTGGTATCTATTAACTGTGATAATTGCACACTCACCACAGAATTCCCTTCTAAAAACAGGCTAGAGGGCCCACTAAAAAATGCAGTTTCTTGCACATGTGACATGTGCAACGCCAAGTTTGTAATCGATCTTAGATCTCAGAGAGGAACTGAATATTTGGTCCCATTTCTGAGAGGACAAGAGGAAGCAGCTTCAGGTTGTGCTAGGGGAGTGATGGGATGTGTATTAGGGAAGATTTCTTCCTTGGAAGATTGGTTTAGCATTGATAAATGCTGCCCAGGGTATTGGTGAAGTTGCCATCCCTGAAGGTGTTCATAAGTGGCATTTGGTGATATGGTTTAGTGGCCATAGTGGTACTTGGTTTTGGTTTGCCAGTTTAAGACTTCCTGGACAATGCACCAAATTTAAGTGGTGGGTCTAGCACTGGCTAAACACTAGTGCACCCAACTAGACTTACTCATTTTTTGCTACAAGATAGGATTAGAAGAAGAGCAAAGCAGGCTCAAACTTTAAAGAGTATAAAGAAAATTTCATTAACAAAACTAAAAGAAGAATAATAAGAATCAGAATAAATCTTTGTTAGGTTATTTCGGATTATCAAATAGATGAGAACAGCGATTGATACTATAAAGTTATTTATATGTAAATGCATCAGTCTGAAGGCTAAAGTCCGGAATGCTAAAGGGTCCTTTTTAAAGTTTTCTGGTTTTGCCTTGAGCAGGAGCTCCTGAGGCATCTCTTGGATGGGGCCCTGGGCAGCAGCAAGAGTTCTTGTGGCCTTCTTTCTTCTTTTCTTCTTTCTTCCATCTGGATGCACATTCGTGAAAGTGCATGTAGGTAAAGCAAAGCAAGTGAAAGCAAGTGGAGGCACGAGAAAGCCAAGTCTCACATGAGGGCTTTTAACCCTGAATTGTCCAATCAGCTAAAAACACAATTCTAAAACATTCTCTTTGCACCTACTAAAATTAAGCTTTAAAATGTGAAAGATAATATCAGTTCTTACACATCTTTATGTATATTTGAGTACATTATTCTATCTATCTGTGTACATGTTCTATCTATCTACACTCATGGTTTGTTGGGGGTTGGACATAGTTCTATTTAGGAATGCAAACCAATATTGTGCTATGTTTTTTATGTCTAGAGAAACACTGAACTTTTAACTGGAGCTTAAGGTACTTAACTCTGCTAAGGCACTTAAAAAAGCACAAAATATATTTCTACTTAAGTTTAACTCTAAATTACTTAATACTAAAACTTACATTTCTACTTCAAATATATGTGGCTTAATATATTTTTATTTCTCTAAAGGCTTTAACTCAATTTCTACATCCTTTTGTCTCTCTGAGAGTCTCAGAGGGGGTCTAACTTCTTGTAATCCAATAAACCTTTAGAACTCTTCTCTCCCCTACACACCTTCTTTTCTTTCCCAACTGACAATATACAGAAACAATTCAGTCAATCTATCACCTCTAGAATAGTCTTTCTTACGTTCACTTAGGGAGACGAGTCTCATTTGGCACACCATAGAGATATCTCCACAAGAAACAGTTCTCTTGTGCCTTCCAAGTCAGTGAATCAGTCGCCCAGGAGAATGGAAATCTGATCACTGTGCAAAAGTCCCTCCCCTTGATTTACAGCTTTCCCCACAACTGTTTTCAAGGGCTCAGTCTTTGGTTAATGGGATACATTTTTAAGGATGAGCTACTCAGAAGCAAAGGTTCTCTCTATCTATCTCTGAGATCATCTTATCTCTGGGAACAAAGGTTCTCTTCTTCCCTGGGGGCAAATGGTCTTCATCACTAAGGTCTCTCTCTCTTTTCAAACTCCTCCTGGAATCACAGCTACTTCAATATCTGCTTGTTCAGCATGGATACCTTTGCTCACTTGAACTCTTCATCCCCCCCATTCCTTTTTCCTTTTTTCATGATTTAAAGGGGATGTTCTAGTATATCACAGTCTATCACCATGATCCTACTAGGAGAATTTTCAGCCTAGGACTAAGGCATCTCCTCATACTCCTTTAATTTGGGATTTGACTCTTTCTTACTGACTTCAGTGTCTCCATGTTGTCCTCTACGTGTCTTCACTCTGTCCTTTTCTCCCACTCAAGCCAGGATTGAGGTCTGCAGTGCACTGAAAGAGTTAATATCTCACCCAGGGCCTGCAGAGGGTCCTGTGGTCCCTTGGGGGGGAGGGCAGCAGTCATGGTGATGGATTTCAGGCCGCACTGGGGGGACCATGTCAGGATTTCAAGGGACCCAGCCAAAATGGCAGTGGCCACTCTGGCCGCATGGCTGGACTCTGGCCCCTGTGTTCAGTTCCAACCACGGGGCCACTGTCTGCATGGGCAGCAGAGCTGCCTCTGGTCAGAGCCCTAGCTGCATGGTCTCCTGCAGTGCTGGGACAGACACTTGGCAGCTTGTGGCCGGAGCTGTTTACAACAGAGGGTTTTTTCCTTGAGCTGCCATGCTGGGAGCAGGGGGACAGCTAGGATCTCATCAGCCAGGGTCATGCTCAGCTGTAGCACGCCAGAGGCTGATGGCCTCCCCTCTGCCCACCTGGACATCACTGGGGCCTGGCCCAGCCCTGCCAGGCTTCATGGGCTGCAGCAGAGCACCCTGTTACCTCTCTGTTAAAAATGAGGAGCTTGACTCAGCCAATATATCAAGCAGTCACTCAATTTATTAATTAATATGGGTAAAATATGAGCAAAACAGCGCTGGGTACAGTGGTAGGAGTTTTTCCTCCAACTGCACACCGATTGCTGAGGCCTGCTGGTATTTATATGTATATCCATAGGCATTCTCAGCAGTTTCTAATTCCAGTTTTTACATCACAATTCTATACTTCAGGATGTTAATCAATGATAGTGATAGCTGGTTTCTTTACAATTTCTATACTCTATTGTGATCCACTCCTCCCAGGATGTACATCCAGGATGTGTATCCCAGATGGTGGGGTCCAGCTTTTCTTTTCGAAACCATTAGTCAGTGAGTTGATTTCCCTCTTCCTTTCTTAGGCTGGTTTTTTCACTGCTTTGTTAGGAATTTGAGATAGACCCACTTCTTTCTTTGTTATACATTCTGAAGCTACAGTTTTAAAAATCCTTAATACAAAGCAATATTCTAAAATTATAATTCCAAAGTTCTTATTACATAAGAGCTTAAGGATTAATTACAAGCAGAAAGTTCTTGTCAAAAGGCAACATCTAAAATTATAATTCACATATTCTTACTACAAAACAACTTAGGATTTATAGTAGTTAATTGCAAACAAAAGATTAGTTCAAAGACCTTCTTCCATGCTTTGCTTTCCTCAGTTGTTTATTATAACTCACCTTTGTAACTGTCCCATGGCTGTGTTCCACACATTTCACAATTACAATTCCACAGGTTACCTTTATTTACCTACACGAAACACAACTTTGTATTTCATATCTCCAAAGCCGGAAACCAGAGAGAGAGATTCCCTGGATTTGTTCATTTGTAACATGTGTGTTCATAAAGGCATGTTCAGCTTTCTCAGTAGTTTAACAGATTGTAAATTTTCTAAACTAATCAGTGATTGGTTTTTGTCAGACATGGAGGAAGCTCTTCACAGCTTCTCTTAGAACATCACTTCCATGTCTGGCTTCTTCCCTCCTCAACAAATGTCAAATGTGCAAAACCAGAACATCAGTCAACAGTTGGACTAGATGATCCTGGAGATTTCTCCAGCCTTAATGGTTCTATGGTTCACATTGTGAGAAACAACACTCATTTTTAAAATTTAAAAGGTTATTAAACTTTAACAAAAATACAACAAAAGACTGAATAAGGAGAAATTACAGCGCTGGGAGTCCCCCTGACTAGTAGCTACATGCTCATCTACAAAATGGATGCTCTGGCCTTTATACCCTTAGCCCCTTACCAAAGTCTTTTTGGTCACCTCCTTCCCTGATGTCCATTGATGAAGATTACTTTCTTACATCTTGACTGGAGGTCAGGTGTTATTATGTTGTGCCTCCTGGTAACAAGCCAGCCCTCCCCAAATGCCTCAGCCACCAAGGCTATTACAAGGGGGAGGGGAAAAAGAACTATAGGAGGACATATTACAATAGCATAACTATACACCTACAAAAATTCTCTTAATATACATATAATATTCACCTCTTAATTTTGAGAGCCAACTATATCATGACTCATCTATAACAACATGATCTATAGTATGTTGATGGTATTAAAAAAAAATTTGATGCTATAAAAAAACACTGTATTGCTTATCAATTCCTGTGGCTCTAGAGAGCTCCCAGAAAAGTAAACTACATCTTTGTAATGCTGTTAAACATTCTTCATTCTTCTTTTTTTCACATTTCTGGGAACTCAAATGTAAATGTTCTAGTACAAACTTATTTGTGATTTAATAAAGAAACTGACTTCTAAGTCCTTCCTCTAGTGCATCATGATACACAATTTTTTTTTTTCCACCATATGTGATTTCACCTAGGAGTCAGCCCCACTAATTATTAGCAAAGGATTTCTCAAGTTAATCATCTTTTTAGAAGACTTTTGGGACCTTAACCAGTGTTTACTGCAGGGCCTTTTGAAATGCAAATCACTTTTGCAAACTTCAGAAAGCCCCAAACTCTATTTGGATTCATTTGTAAGTAGTTAAAGATCAAAGTCACTCCAACCCAGAAAGAAGATACAACATCTTTTTGTTCCAAAATGTTGATTTATTTTCCCCACAAACTTTCACAGCAGTGTTTGGTCTCATACTTTTTCGTACCTGCAAACAGCAGTCAGAAATCCTTCTGGCTGTTTCTCTAAAGATTAATGAGTTGCAAGATGCATTTCGTTATTTCATAACCTTTACTATCACAAGAGGTCACTCAATCTGTGAAGGTGACAGCTTTGGATATAACTTTACAACATTAAAAATGTGTGACCCCCAGTAAATTACACAACTTGTTCTTTTTGTGGGCAGTGCTGTCAGTGTTTTTCATCTGTGGCTTGTCTGAGGACCAGGAGAGCTCTTGCAGCCCCATTTGTCATGCAGAGAGAGCTCCATGGTGGAGCCTGTTAAAAATATTCTCATGGACCCCTTTGTCAGAAGTGAAGTGTCTGAACTTATCCATTACACAAACTCATGAGGAACTGTAGCTGATTGAAAATGCATCAAGCCATTTTTATCCAGACCCCTCTTTGAAGCTCTTCCACTAGTTCCTATTATGCATTAGAGAAATTATTCCAGCCTGTGAGTTCTGGTGCCATCTGGATGAATTAATTTCAACACACTACCCGTGTTATAGTTTCAGACATAATGATTCAGTTGTTGGTACATAGATTTTCCAGCTTCTTTTTCACTCTTTACTGAAAAGAAGTGGCAGTGAAGGTCTATATATATATACAGTTTGGATTATTTAAAATAGTGGAAGCATCTGAAGTTGTTATTTGTAACTGTTGTAACACACAAAGGTACCTTCTGCTGCACCTGTGAGAATGGTCAAGGTTGTAAGGAAACTTAAAGCCCCTCCAGTTCCACCCCCCTACCATGAGCAGGGACATTTTCCACAAATCCAGGTTACTCCAAGCCCCATCCAACCTGGCCTTGGACACTTTCAGAGGCAGCCACAGCTTCTCAGGGCAATGTTATAGGATGACTGAATGATTAAGGTTGGAACAAAGACCATCGAGTCCAAGTGCCTGATCCTCACCTTGTCACCAGCCCAGAGCACTGAGTGCCACATCCAGGCATTCCTTGAACATCTCCAGGGATGGGGACTCCAACACCTCCATGAGAAGCCCCTAACAATGCCTGACCACCCTTTCCAGGAAGAAATTCCTCCTAGTGTCCAACCTGACCCTCTCCTGGCACAGTTTGAGGCCATTTCCTCTCATCCTGTTGCTGTTGCCTGGGAGCAGAGCCCGATCCCCCTGGCTCTCTGCTCCTGTCAGGGAGCTTCCTTTTCTCCAGGCTGAGCCCCTTTCCCAGCTCACTCAGTCGCTCCTGGTGCTCCAGCCCCTTTCCCAGCTCTGTTCCCTTCCCTGGACATGCTGCAGCCCCTCAAGGTCTCTCTGGTCATGAGCGTCCAGAATTGGACACAGAACTCAAGGGGCCTCAGCAGCGCCAGCACAGAGGGACAGTCATGACAAGAGTGCAGCATTTCTGCATATCAAAACACCATTGAAGTGGAAAAATGTTTTATCAAACTTCAGCATATGATGGCTTTTTCTTTCTTAGAGCTTAATTTTAAAAGTAAGCAGAAAATGTGAGTAATTAAAAAAAAAAAAAAGAAAGAGAGAAAAATTCATTTTAAAGCCAAATTTATCCTAACTAGAACTCAGTTACTCAAATACTGAGTAGAGGGATGTTTTTTAAGTCCTGTCCAAGTCACAGATGCCAAACTCACTAGATTAAGACAGCATGTATTTCAGGAGGCATTACAAAAGTCAGGTCAGAGATCAGAGACGAAAAGTAGAGGATATATACCCCAGGTCATTCCCATGCATGGATAGGAGCCTGAGGTACCAGCTATAATTAGCTGTGACTAGAAAGCATGGTTGACTTTCCTGCTGGAATAAATGGGCACAGATGTACCAAAGCCAGCAAACCTGACATTTACACTGGCAGAATATCTGACCTACATTCCCCCTGGTCCCTTCATTTTTCCCTGCTAACTCCATCATTTCCATCCATCCTGCTGCCATCCTTACTCCTGCCCTGCCATCCTCTCACCTCCCAGCTTTTGTCACAGTAACCCCATTTACAATCCATATTTACTTTCCTTACTAGGGGATAGAGCAGATGGATTAGCATGATTCTGAATAGATAATTTCAGGGACATATCTCCTTCAAAGAGGAGATGAAAAATGGTGCAGTAGAGCTGGAAAGTTACTTCTAAAAAAGACAGAAAAGACAGTTAGTGCTCAGCATGGGGAGAGAACGGGAGGGTGGAAAGTTTAATACACTCCACAGAGCCATTGCTTAAATTAAACCTGGCCTTTGAATGCTATCTCGCTTCAAGATACACCGGATACTATCTCAAATTGCCTCGGCCTTGCTTTTTTCTTCTCTCCCTTTCATCCATTCAGTGAGTCTTGACTCCTGTCAAAGGAACCTGACTAAAAGATCGAACTCCAAAATGTTCCCAGAAAAGAGCTTAGATGAGCTTTCTCCCTCTCCACCTCTCTTTCTTCCCCCTCTCCCACACATCTTTCTGCTTACACCTTGGCTGCAAGCTGCCAATTCCTGAGCGGAAACGCTCAGCCACAGCTGTTCCTGGGGAAAGCAAAACACTGCCAGGCACCTGGAAAACTTAAGGAGCAGGGAAAGACCAAAGTAGGAGAGGAAAAGTGAGCAAAGCTTGCTCTGATTGCACAGGTAATTAATACATGTTCAGCTGACCCTTGGTGTTGAGGCACATGGAAAACAAAGGGAACATGAAGAGTTTTATTAATAGGGAAACACTGCACAGCATCTAAATAGTTACTCTGGGGAGGAAATTACTCAATACTCTCATTGCTTGCTGAAATTGGAGAGCTCAGCTTGGGCACCAGCAAATTCTCTGTGTGTGTCTTCTTTTCTCCTTCTTCTTGCTTCCCCTTCTCCCAGAGAACACAGAATCACAGAATATCATGTGTTGGAAGAAAACCACCTGGATCATCCAGTCCAGCCTCTGTCCCTGCACAGCCACCCCAAAAAATCCCACCCTGTACACCCTGAGAGCATTGTCCAAATACTCCTGGAACTTTGGCAGCCTCAGGATCATGCTCATTCCCTGTTCAGTGCCTGACACCCTCTGGGAGAAGAACCTTTTCCTGACCCAGCTGACCCTCGTCTCGCACAGCTCAAGGTAAGGCAATCAGGAGCTTGGAAGAAGTTATAAATAAACTTCATGGGCTCAGTCTTCCCATGGGCATCCAGGAGGCCACATGAGCCACAAGAGATCTCCAAATTGTAAGATTTCCAAGGATTTCCAAACTTCCTAATACCCACATCATAGCTAGTAATTCCAAGATTATTATGAACTGACAAACATCATAAAGTCCAATTGCTGGGATCTGAATGGAATAATCCATCTCTAATTCAAGAAAATTGCCACGCTTATGATAATTAAATATTATGTGCATGTATAATTAATAGATGTCTAAACCATCCAGAACAACAAATCCATCTTCATTTCAATTTAACAACAGAGGGCGTTTAAATGGAAGCTGATTGATGCAGTGGAAACTGATGGATGCAATCACTGTGTTTACCTTTTTTTCCCCCCAGTTCTTGAAAGTAATTCTTTACAAGCTCATGGTACTGAGAAACTCCACTTCCATGGAATTTAATGGCAAAATTCCACGTGGGATTACCATGACAATGGGTACTGACAGCACATACTCAGGGCTTTGAAAACTCCATCCTAAAGTTTCTTCCAGGACGTGTACAGGCCCTCACAGTGGGAATTTTCATATCCAGTGGCTTAATTATATGGAATTTTGTTCTCAAACTATCACCAGCTTTACAGTGGCTACAAGCATTGGACAGAGATTCCTGGGAAGCACTCCTGATCCAGGTTACAGCTCAAATTGATGCAGGAAGCAGGCTGACTTCCATTCACACTGATTACATTTCAAATGGGCCTTCAGTGCATAATGATTAATATTTCACTATAATTGTTTGTTCCAATTAAATATAGCATGATTAAGTGACATTTTCCCCTGTGAAACTCAACTGCATTTTTTTTAAAAAAAGCAATGATAAAATTAATTAAGAGAGGTTTCACTTGCTTATTTTGCCATTTAAATTGCTCTTCTTTTTCCATTGCTAATTGAGAAATTTAATTTCTCCAGGATAGTTCTATTGTACACAAAAGAGACTGCAATCTGGTAATTAAAAGGAAAAAGGAATATTGCTCCCCAGAAACATTAAAAATAGAGAAAAGCCATTCAGAATGATAAGACAAATAACAGCTCCGGTTGATTTGGTCACCAGCTTTAGAATTGGCAATAAGTTCTGAATTCTTGATTTATTAAAGAAACCAGATACAACAGCAGGAAGAAACAGACTCTTTATACCATTATTTGAAATTTCCATTAAATAGAAGTTGAGTGACACGAAAGGTGCTTAAAACCCCTCACATTTTCTTAGTATTTTTCTCAGACAGGAATGTTGACTTCTGAAGAACTGTCAGAATTGTGGGGTTTTTTTGAAGAACCTCAGCAGTGACTCCTGACCACACAAAGCAGCAATATGGCTCTTTAGCAGAACTTTCACAGCAGAGATGTTCCAACTTGCTCTGGAATTCCATTCCCTTCGACATTCATTATCTTCTGGCTGATATTTTTAAACCTGCCTATGGGATTTGGATGCCCAATTTCCATTAAAATTAAAATGGGAAATGAGTAACTAAATTAATTAATTGAATTAAAATTAATGAGAGCTGGGCATCCATATCCTTAAGGCAAGTTTGAAAATTGCAGCCAGTCGAGTTTTAGGCATACATTTCAGGACATATATATGACATATGCTGACATATGCTCTGGATGTGCATTGACATACAGGAAACAGGGAGAGGTGTTTCTGCCAGACAGTGGAAAACACTTCTCTCAGTGTAGGAAAATATCTCCAAACACTGACCCATGCTAAAAAATTAAGGAATTAAACCCTATATATATCTACATCCACATCCTAGGCAATGGTTGTTCATAATTCAGATAATAAGAGCCATCAGAGCATGATTTAGGGCTGCAGTTTGATTTTTAAAGAGGGATTGTCATAATATATTTAAACATTAGTATATAATATTATTCAGAGCTTCCCACAGATTTTCTTGTCACTTCAAACATTATTATTTTATATTTCTAGAAGAGATCAATCACTTCCATTTAGTATATTCAAAATTACTGATTTCCTCCCCCATATCCTGCATAGCTCTCCTGTCATAAAAAACAGTCTACAAAGTTTATGGGTCAGCAAGAAGCTGGCTAATAACAAAAATCATAGATTTATATTAGCACTGGAAGTAGGATTTGGGTCTCTCAAAAGTATTTATACTTTTGCTGACAACTAAAATCGCAGAGCAATAGAAACAGCAATGTACCTGTGGCAGCCTAATGGATTTGGGCTTACTTCGTTTTGCAGTTTTTAGAGTGAACTCTCATTTACCAGAAGACTTTAAACTGAGTTTTTAACTAACCCACTCTCATTTTTGCTACAGTGAAGAATTTCATGGATGTTCAGAGATCTCACTACCAGTCAGTCAATTCTTAAAACAAATTCCCTTCATGTCAAAGCAAAGATGTCGTATTTCACTGACACAAACAGAATTCTTCTGAGAGTTGAAGGTATGGCAAACAAGAAATCTGTATTTTATCAAAGAAAAGAATTTTCTATTAAATAATCCAAGTATTGATGGAAATATAATAGTTGGCCAAGCAATATATAGTTAAAGTCTTAACACTGACATTTCTCTCTCTAGGTAGAACTTCAGATTTTCTTCAGGCCTTTCAAAGAGTCTCTTAATCATCTGTAACTCAAAGTACACATTGGCAAAGCTGCTCCAGGTGAATCCCATACCCCAAAATCCTGCATGTGCCCACATCTTGTGCTACCTCTGGAAAGGGTGACCAAGGCCAGCTTGGAGGGGGCTAGGAGCACTCTGGTGTGGGGCATACAGGTCATCCAGATCTCCGTGCCATGGAGGGTCACCTTCCACTACTCCAGGTTGCTCCAAGCCCCATCCAGCCTGGCTTTGAGCACTTTCAGGGCATGGCTTATAGGTACTCTCATCTCTAATCTATTCAAATGCAAAACCAAGAACTGCTGGTGGAAAAAACCTTAACAAAATTAACAGAGTTTGGAAAAATCCTGTAAAAACACAAAGGTTATTCACTGTCCTTTGATGACCTGTGACAGACATCATTATTGGCCACATCTCTCTGTTCACCTCCCTGAAACTTCTCCAGCTTTCTCTCCTTCTGCTCCATGTTTTATTAGTTTCTTTTTAATTTATCTCTACATGCATCCAAACAAGAAGCTGTGTCTTATTAAGCACTTTACAGGATTTACATTATACAGCCATTACTGGAAATGTTGAGTGTCATTAATAAAACTGCTGCTAATTTTAAATAAACTCCACCATTTCACAGAGGAACATGAGCAGACATAAAACTTGGGGAAAAAATCAGATTTATAATGTCATAAAGGATAATTACCGAGAACATTATCAAGGCAAAATTTCTACTCTTCTTCCTGTAATTAGTGTCCAAGGATCTATTTAGAACTTTTGCTTCCTCTAGGTAACATAAAAGTGGTTCGGAGGATACACAACACAACTCATTGATGCAGATCTAGAGGGGAATTTATATGAGGAGTGGCTTAGGGCACTTGGCTTGTCCAGCCTGGAGAGGAGGAGACTGAGGGGAGACACACTAAGGGCTGCAGGATCCAAAGGAACAGCTGGAGCTGTGCCAGAGAGGGTCAGGCTGGAGATCAGGGAAAGATCCACAGGGGGTGGCAGGCACTGCCCAGGATCCCCAGGGAATGGGCACGGCTGCCAGAGCTCCAGGAGCTTTAGATAACGCTCTCAGGGATGCACAGGGTGGGATTGTTGGAGTGTCTGGGCAGAGCCAGGAGCTGGACTCCATGATCCAGGTGGGTCCCTTCCAATTTAGGATATTTTGTGATTCTATGATTTTTCAGTGCTAGAGAGCTAGAAAATAAATAGTGTCCCAAATAATTTCAACTTCAGTTTTCATCAGATCCAAAGGTTATTTGGGTTTTGGGGTTTTTTTAAGAATCCCTGCTCAGGAAACATTGACACCCACCAACTGCAAACCTCAAACAAAGCCTGACAGTTGTCAGATACAATAATCTAAGAAGAAAGCTGTGAAATTTTCTCCTTTAGAATGTCTGCATTGTGCTCCCAAGTGGCTCTAAGTTGTTGCAGATGTTCTTTGCAGTGCTTGTGTTAATTCATCACACTGCCTGGGCTGGGCACTGCCGTGAGTTTTATGTGTGATGGGAAGAGGGGAAAATTACATTCCCAGCCAATTCACCTCACCACTTCTCCTGGGAGACACTGGCAAGGTAGGATCTGCAACAACAGCGTCTCCTGGGAGAGAAGCAGTTAAATGTCCATAGTTGTTGTAGTGTTCCAATCCAGGCTGATCTGTAGGGATGACACTGGCACTCAGTAGGCTGTTACAAGCCTGCAACAAACCTCCAGAGACCTTTATTTACTGCACTGTTATTCTTCCTGGAGCCCAGATAATTGGAGCAATCCAATTTACAGTCTGTCTGATAACAGTCAGACATGTTGGGGTGTTAGAGGGGACCTTTGCCGTGACCTATCAGTGAACTGTATCTGTATTTGAGGAGAGGTTAAAGCCAAGTCAAATCTGCATTTTCCCTAGGGAATTTTATGTTACTTTCCAAACCACAGACTTGTCCCATATTTTACCTTTGCTGCAAACACCAGCTGATTTATTCACTATATGTGCTGCTTAACTATTTCTTTCCAGCTGTTACACATGTGCCCGTTGCTTTTCCACTAGCAAATCCTGAGGCACTGTCCCTAGGAAACCAGCAAAAAATCATTGCACTGGCCGTAGTGGAAAGTGTTTCCTTATTGCTTGCATACTGGCACTCTAGTTCTGTGCACTAAGGGCACTTTCAATTTAATTTGGGAATTTTAGGCAGAATGGAAGCTTTGGACAAGGCTTATTTAGGGTGACCCTCCTGCTGAGTCACAAGGTGCAGCAAGGAGGCCCTGGCTTTCCCAAGTCCTTCTCAGAGGGGACTCTGGATGTGGCTGAATCCAATCCCAGTCCCAGGCTTGGTTTGCCTCAAGGATTGTACAGGTGTAATTGAGCCTTTGTATGGGATGGAAACCCAAACATAGTTATAAGAATAACAAAATTATTTATTTAAATTGATTATGATAATAAATATCTTAATCAGAATAATTTGCCACAAAGTGTAGACAGCTCTAACTATGGGCACTGTGCATTATGTATTGAGGCAATGATATTAAAGCTAGAAAAACAGTGGTTAAGTAGGGATTGATGTCACCAAGGACCAAATCTCTTTCCTCAGCCTCAAGGAGTGACCTTAAGGGTGTCCCCACTCCAGGGAGGAATCTCCACACACTCCTAGAAGGGGGTATTAGACCGTCCTGATAAAAAGTGGGTCTGGGTTTTTATGGCCTAAAGTGACTGATGTCAGTGTTTCCAATAAATTCATTTGACAGACAAATGCTAAATATTTAAAAATACTAAGCAAACTATTCAATAACAGAAGGGCTCTGGATATTGGCTTTACATCAGCAGATTTTTTTTCCCTGAGTGTGTGCACACAAGACCAACAAAACAGCCTCACATTGACTAATATCTATTAATCAGCAGTGCCTGAAACCAGTTAAAATATGAAAAACAGGCATCTGAAAGAGCTTCTCTCTGTCTCAATAAAAACACCGAATAAGCAATAATTTTCCCAACAGGGAGCCTGCTTTAAAAAGCTTCTTCCATCAGCTCTGTGTTCTTCAGAGGTTTCTTTCCCTATTTCTCCCAAAGTTTTTACGCAAAAAGGAGAGGAAAGACAATCAGATACTGGTTAGATTAATTTCTGTAGTCCCAGAAAATGATAAGTCAGGTGTAATCATGCCTGAACTTATCTTACATACGTTGACCATGCCTTTGAAGATCACGGTATTCAGTAGAACTTCATCTGCAAGGAGCTAACACAAAATTTAATGCATTCCAGCTGCATTTCAGCAGAACATCCCTCACTTTTTCCCATCAAATATCTGTTTTGGTCAAAAACAGAAACAGATTTATATAAAATTTATAGAGAATATGGAAAAATAGAATAGAATCACTTAGTTGGAAGGAACCAGCAGTGATCATCTTTTCCAACTTTTTCACCAGTTCTGGCCTGATTGACAGATATGAACCAGTAGAAAAAGTTTTATGCCAGATAAGGACTTTGAACATCAGGATAAGTCTTTCTTGGTCTAGCTGTTCCTATGTCACAATAAGAAACTAAGTGTTCCAGTGTCTTATTTCACTTATTATGAGATCATAGAAATAGTTCTTTTCTTTCAGCATTTTTATTTTTATGGCTACAACCTTATCCAGCAGTCAATTCCTACCCCTTCACCTCCTAACACTGTCACCTAAGTTTAGGATGAGCGTAAGTCAAAATAGCTCTTTACATTAATTTTATTACCAAAAAGCCTTGAAGGCTCAGGAAATACAGCACTTGCTGTGGAAATGCTGGAGGTTTTCATACTGGAATAGTCACTGTCTCTAAAAACTTACTAACTTGACATAATGAAAAGTGTAATTAAATACTCTATATAAAAGCATGGCATTGAAACTGCGATATTTATTTTAAAAATTGTACTTCAGGAAGCAGTCAAATTTGAAATTACTGTTAATTAGATTATTCAAGTCAAATTGCTTGTTCTAGGAAGCATGAGTAATGAAAACACTCTTGTTATATTTTAATTTTTATAAAAGTCAAATATGTGTTTCAGGAATTTCCCAGATATAATAAAATGGCATAAAGCCAGAAAGGAACTGTAAGAACAAAACTCAATTGTTGAGCTGAACCTATTTCTTCTCCAGCTTTTTGTTTCTTTGTTTTTCCTGTTTTACCAACAATTCTCACCTCATTATTGCATGATTTTTTGCTTTAGCCTATGAACCAGAACAACTAGCTTTACTGTCCTTCTAAAATCCTTGGAGTATCAGAAAATTCCAGCCACAGATATTGAGCAACTTGCTCATGGTCACAGAAGGAACTAGGAAATTATTCGAGTCACAGTCCAATGGCTTGGACCTCCTCCCTCAACAGACCTCATTAATAAAATCTGGATGAATTATATTAATAGGAATTATTTTTTTTTCCAGGATGGAGCTGCTTTTGATAGGAATAGGATAGAACTGGCTCTCTATGGCATTCCTAACCCTTAACTATAATATGTATGTGTGTAAGGCTGTGACAAATGAAAGGACTCATGTAAGCATTGTTCTGAGAGAAAAATAAAATATGTAGGTCAAGAGGCAAGCAAAGACAAAACAAGTTCATACATTTGGACCACACAGTAGAAGTTTTATTTGTTTATTTTGTACTGTTTTGTTTGCTTTGCCACAACAGGGCTTTTATACAGGCTCTCCCTCATGCCTAATGATTAATGAGTTTATGATGACTATGGTGTGACAGATGAACATCACTCAGCATCCTCTGACCATCATAATGGTTCCTTTGGTTCCATTTTACAGTTTGAAGCTTCTATTTCAGCTTCCCTGCTCCTTTTTCTGCCAGCCTTTTCTACTCAGCAATGTGCATTCTGTGCCAATTAATAAGCAAATTAATGCGGTGACAAAAATTCCTCTGCTTTAGTTTAGAGCTTTCCCCTCTAGATTTCCTTTACCTTCCTCTCTGAGCTGATGACAACCCTTATCAGATTTATTACCTTTGTCAATCACTAGATTATGAGCATTCATCTGAGACAAGAGTTACTCACCAAAGCAGACAGGAATTGTCATGTAAACAACCTGCTTAATTTCTCCTGGTAAGAGCCTGGTTGGATGCCTTGGTTGGAAATGCCCGCTCATCAAACTGGAAGTTACAGAACCGAAAAGCCTGTTTTCATCCAAAATATCAAAATTGTCCCTATTTCTCATCCTTCTCCCCACCATTAGTGCAAAATCCCAGAGTACACAATGTGATGGCCACAGATTTTGTCTATAAAAACTGCACACTGAGTCTTGTTTTAAACTTCCTCCAAACTTCGACTGACTTCTTAAAGATTTTAATAAAATCAGATTAAAACACCCCAAAAACTGAACCAGGCAAACCAAAGATCACTTAGACATGACTGAAGGCTACTAAAAGTGCACAAAATAAGTAAAATCAGATTCCTCCAAGGTTGCCACCATGTAACCACTAAGCAAAAGCTGGCATTCCCAAAGATTTCTGCTCTGATGTGGGATCTCCATCATGACCACAACTCCATCCAAGTGTAGGCTACAGTTAGTCGCTGCTAATCTCAAAGTTAAGTATCTGCCTTCCACTGTGAGGAATTCTTTTAAAAGTAGATGGTCTAGGACAAAATTAAGTCAACTGAGACAACCTTGTATCTGAGAACCGTTTATTGATAATGAAAAAAACAACAAAAAGAAAAAAGGATTGTTCTATAAAGAGCACTAGAAAAGACAGAAAAGGAGGGAGGAAAATGGAAAAGGACAAAAGCTGGAGTGAAGGCAGACAGGGTTGGACACAGGTGGCCTAGGCAGGAATGTAAGGACAAAGCAGGCAGGGTGCTGGTCAAGGACACAGAGGCAGGACAGATGCGAGGGCAAGCAAGAGCCAGTGAGGGCAGGAAAGCCAAAAGGCGTGCTGGAGCCAGGACAAAAAGGGAAAAGTCAGGCTAGAGCCAGGGCAAGAAGCAGACCTCAGCAGACTGGAGCCAAAGCAAAAACACAGGATCCAAAAGGCTCCCGGACTCAAAAAGCCCAGAAGACAAGATACTAAAAAAACCCAGTGACCAAGCCCCCAGAGCTCCTAATGTAGTTACTTTTACGCCCCCTGGCTCCTCCCAAAGTCCACCTGCTGACAGGAGACCATTGGCCCAGTCCAGCCTTCCACTGGCAGTCCATTGGTGGGGACCTTTTGCCATCTGTTTGGAGAAAGTTCTCCAGGAGGTACAGGGCCCTTGGTGGTCTCCTGCTGACTGCCTATCTCATTTGGGGTGTGAAATCATTGCCAGGCAAAATCACCCCAGAGACAAGGCTTTCTTCCATCTTCTGGTTGATTCCTGCAAGTGGCACATGTGCAACCCCTCCTCCACATGCCTCTGACAATCAGCATTGGGACAAATCAAAACTAAATTGTCTCCTCGCAATATCTCAAACTTTCCAAAGCGATGGCAGAAAGTTACCCTTTTGATAACTCCCTAGGCCCTGTAATTAACTTTCCTCAGTACTGCCCACGAAGTGTAAATCTGTAACCACTGATACCTTATCTAGTGCCCTAGATAATTCCCAGATATTAAGTCTCTCTTAAAGATGATAATATAAAGAAATAGTGGCTTGTGATTTTTGTCCAGCTGATTTAACACCTCATTTATTCCCAAAACACTCAAAACTGAGAGTGTTATTATTTGATCCTACCCATTTCAAATACTTGGGAATTTGAATACCTCTGCCCATCCATATTCATAATTATGGCTCTTTGCTAGCTGCTGCACACTGGGCTAATGGATAAACAATATCAGAAACAGAAAACCTGCTCCAGTTTTCTTTAAATATATTCCAATGCCTTCCTCTGAAGTTCTCATTCAGTTGCATGAACAAGACGGGAATTATTTGAAGTGTATCCTCTCCAGAGCATGGATTTTGCCTCCGGAACAAGGTTTTCATGTCATTGTTTCTATCCTAAAGTAACTCATGTTCTAGAGCGACCAACAATTTTTCATTTCTATCTCTGCAAGACAGGTTTGTTCAATTAGAAGGGAGATTTTGAGACAGGCTTGATTATACTGATGAGATAAACTCCTGCCTGTGTTGGCTCAGGCATTAGCCCATAATTTTTTTGCACATTGTCACTCACATCTCAGCTATAATAAAATATTGGAAAGAATAATGATAGTAAAATACTA
Source organism: Certhia americana (assembly GCA_018697195.1). NCBI lineage: Eukaryota > Metazoa > Chordata > Aves > Passeriformes > Certhiidae > Certhia > Certhia americana. The sequence goes on along the minus strand of CM031864.1, from coordinate 26,304,215 downwards.
AAAGTTTGGAAAAGGTCTCCAGGATCATCAAGTCCAACCTTTGAAGCTACCTGAAGTCACTCCTGCCACAATGCCTGTCTATATTAGGACTCTTCAGGCATGGGAGAAGGCAGAAATGTCTGGAATTCAACATGGCTTTCAAAATTACTTCCTTTTTAATTAAAAAGGGTTCTTCTGTAACGTCTTCTAAAAGGAAAGAGTTTCTTTAAAAAGAAAAACAAAACAATACTTTATTCCTTTTGTTTTAACTCTACCTAACAATTTATTTCCAACACTTATTTCACCATGAGTTTCCTGTTTGGAATGACTTGGATATTAGGAACAAATAAAACTACATGTCCCTCTTTTCATATAAATACATGCCCAAAGTGTGCGTAACATGGTAATAACTTTCTTAATAATTGCCATATCAATTTCTTTCTTCCCAAATAATTCTTTATTGGAAGACCTTCCTTATTTTGTGCTACAACAGAGCAGGGCTTTGTTTCCTCTTGGAAATCACTGATTTGGTTAAGACTTTTAATCTTAAAACCTGCTAAATTGTGATAACAATTAGGCTGATTTCCTTCCTTCTGCAAGTGCTATACGAAACACCATCAATCAAGGTGTATCTAATTATGAAACTAAGTTAGGAGGTGTTTGATCAAGATGGTTCAGGTTCTCAAGGGACCTGAGAATTGAATTGGTACTTGAGACATATCAAATTAGTTAATGATTTGGGGACCTTTATTCTGCAAGAGCATGGAAATTAAAAAAGAATAATGAAATTCATTAAAGCTTGAGAACATGCAGAAAGGAGGACATTTGGGTCTCACTGCATGTGAAGTTTAGGACCTGCTTTATCTTGGTAGAATGACAAGTGGTGGTGAGGGGAGAACTCCTGGTTTCACAATTCACCTTACAGGTGACCACATCATTGTTCATCTGATTAATTATCAAACACAACTCATCCCTGAACTATTTCAAGCACTCACAAATAACCATGGCTTGGAGCTGGGGGGGCTTTTCCCCCCTTTTAGATAAGGAAGAAATGCAAATCCAGGAAGACCCCCTGCCTTTGGAAACAGGGAGAGCCTGTCAGGGTACATAAGTAGTGTTGGTGCCTGCACTGACAGCAGCTGCAGGACACCACACCTAAGGAGAAGTTGATTTCAGCCAGATGGTTCCAAACAGGGCTCGTGCTAATCCTGCATTCCTTGCTGATGTATTAAATTTCTGGTTTATAAATCGAGCTCACTCTGTGTGTGCTTTTTCTGGCAACGTGTGCTTTGAGGCTGCGCAACCTCTTCAAAATCAACACAGAGAAAGTAAAGACATTCCTGGCATTAAGGAACAAAGTCCTTGACCACAACACCTTTGAACAGGGATGGAAATCTCTGCATTATTTAGCTTTAAGTGACAGAGAGTTTGGTGGAACATTTTACTAAGTCCATTTAAAACACCAAAATATCTCCCAATTCTTAATTAATTCTTTCAGTTTGGGACTCTTTTACCAATTTTGATGAGACGGAATCATGGAATCCCAGAACAATTTGGGTTGGAAGTGACCCTAAAGCCCATACAGTCCCCCCCCTGCCATGGGCAGGGACACCTTCCACTAGCCCCAGGTTGCTCCAAGCCCCATCCAGCCTGGCCTTGGACACTTCCAGGGATCCAGGGGCAGCCACAGCTTCTCTGGGCACTCTGTGCCAGGGCCTCACCACCCTCACAGGGAGCAATTCCTTCCCATCTAACCCTTCCCTCTTTCAGCTTAAAGCCATTTCCCTTGTCCTGTCGCTCTTGTGCTATTCCTGAATTGCAGTATTATAAAAAAATATATTAAAAAGAAAATGTCCTATTGCCTATGTTTTTTTTGTTTTTTTTAAGTAGAAGACACAACATATAAAGTTTAGTCAGAACTCAGAAGTTGCTTTTAGATGAGGGAAAAGCAACCAGGTAAAAAAATTCCTTGGATCGTCCTGCCTCCTGTAACAGAATGGTGAAGTAACACTGTTGGTATCAGTTGATACAGTTCTTCTGAGTAAAGTAGAACAATTTCAAACTACAGCAGCTTTAGAGCTTGGTCTTTTTAAGGACCTGTTGTAGCTAAATATCTTGGGCTAAAAATTATGCTTTTACTTGTTTTCCTTCAGTAGAATCCTAAAATGTTGGAGATTCTCTCCCCATTTCAGAGACAGATTTCTCCAGCCTTGCAAAGCAAAATCAGATTTCAAACAGTGACAACCATATTCCTCTTTCTCAGGTCCTTCAGAAGGGTTTTCATAATAATCATCTTATAAATGACATATTTGCAATCTACTGAGCTAAAGCTGAAGGTTCAGGAGGGTTTTCAGGAGATCTTGGTGTTACCCTGAAAAGCCCAGACAGATTTGGCAGAATTGAATGACATGGTGCAACACAAATTTCACTTTTGGGGACCCTTCATTTCAGGCAGACACATTTGCAATACATGGTTGCCTAGGGTTACAAAAAACATCACAAGACTTATTTCCCAATAACTTTTCTTTGGAAAATTAATGGCAATTATTTAAGTGTCCTTTAGGAAGACATTAAACCCAGATATTTCAAAAAGAAGGATTTAGAGCATAGGCAAGGAGCTGCTCAAACAACTAAACAGTCACTGCTTGAAAAATAAGGATAAGAGAACCAGCATAAAATAAGCAGGCTAATTAAATCTGCTGAAAAACAGCAGAACACAGGAGAAAATTCATGCAGCCAAGAGAACTGACTTGCACACAGGGTTTTTAAGATTGATGAGAAATTTGTTGAGTGGCTTGAATGGCTTTAGCCAAAGCAAGGAGTCTGGGGGTTGTGGCAGCTTCAGTTTTAAACATCTGCTATTTCCTTAATTACGTTTAAGAAAATTATTGCAAAAGTCCATTTCTGGTAGCTTTGGAACTCATCCAGAAAGAGCCTGCTGAGTAAACATGCTGTTAATCTATAATAGCTGAAAAGTGCTTTTCAGTCCCCAAGCATGCTGTCATCCACCACCTTGCCTTACTGAGGAAAACTAACTTAGGTGGCTTGAAAATCCCCTTTCAACCTCAAAGCTGCTGCAAGGGTGCAAAGATGAATCTAATACCATCAAGGATCAGTTACAAAATTAATTGAGATCATTCCCCTGGGAGAGTGTGTCAGATATCACTGTGTTATTTGTTCTTAATTTACCCAAATGATTTAACTCCCTGGGTGCACAATGATGGCTGACCTGGTGTGTTCCCTCACACTGAGCTTTCCCAGTTGTTTCTTTGCAGAATCATTAAGGCTGGAGAGACCTCCAAGGCTGTCAATTCCAGCCTTTAACCGAATATCCCTGTGCTCATTTTTGAACACTTCCATGGATGGAGACTCCACCATCTCCCTGGGCGGCCCCTTCCAATGCCTGACAGCCTTTCCATGAAGAAGTTTTTTTCCAGTATTCAACCTGAACCTCCTCAGGTGCCATTTGTGGCCATGTCACTTTATCCTGTCCCTTGTTTTCTAGGAACAGAGCCTAGTCCCCACCTGGCTGCACCCTCCTGTCAGGGAGTTGTCGAGAGGGATCCAAGACTCTCCTGAGCCTCTTTTTCTCCAGCCTGAACTCCCTGAGTACTCCCAGCCACTATTCAGAGGATTTAGGTTCCAGACCCTTCCCAGCTTTGTTGCCCTGTTTAATGCCACTTTCTAATTTCACAGAGTTTTTTTTACTTTTTTTCAGGATGACCTGACAAGAGCTATCCTGGTTAAGATGGATGTTGGCATTACTGAGATGCGTTAAGATGTTAAATTGTTAAAATTCTGCCATCTTCCCTTCTCTATATATATTTTTGCCCAGTACTTGAAAAAGGTATTCGTTTTTTAATACAAAAAAGCCCAAACCCCAGCATTGTGTTCAAAAATCTTAGAAAGAAGAGAGTTTTGGGAAAGCACAGAATGCTGGAGCAGAACCACCGCAGCCACTGGCAGTTATTCCATTTTCTTTGAGTAAAGAGCTTGAGGACAGAGACATATTTTTCCCTGGCGTTAATCAGACCTCTCAAACAAAAATGTCAGTGAGAAGAAACTCTATCTTTTCCCCACTTTTTGATGTTTTGTTATTTCTGTTTGTGGAGACAAATCATGCAAAAGAAAAAAGTTGAATTCCATTATAGTAACAGACTAAGGAGATAAAAATACCTCACATTTGTTTTTATCTTTAATGTTCTCTTTAGCCTAAAGGGATATAATATTTGTATAATATTTGTAGTTTTGAGATAACTCATTCTGGGACTTAGAGGAATTTTGAAGACAATCTTACTGTATGTGAGAAGAAACTAACATTTTGCAGTTTTATTAAAAATCCTCTCATTTCATGGTTTTGTAAACTTCTGTATAAAATGCATTTTGACAAAATGTTCTAATAATGCTGCACTGAATGTCTTTCTATGTCCCAGCTTGTTAATATTTATTTGGGGGTCAAGAAAATTATTGAGTTTGCTATACCTGTAGAGACTTATTAAATATTCAAGACCAGGTTAGAGGGGGCTTGGAGCAGCCTGGGATAGTGGAATGTGTCCCTGCCCATGGCAAGGGGTGGTACTGGATGGCCTTTAAGGTTTCTTCCAACCCAAACCATTCTGGGATTCTGTAATTCACTAACATTTAAAACAGTTTCATAAAAGGTATCTTTTTTAAAAGCATAATTCCCTTTCAGTCAGTCACTGACAACTATCAAGACATGAAGTGAATTGGTATGGTTAAAGTCTCATTAGCTGAAATACACGCAAAATTACATAAATTAAAATATGCATGACAGGTAAAAGTACATAAAATAAAACAAATTGCATAAAATAGTGAATTTAATAAAATAAATACATGTTTTCACAGGACTTCATGCACTCGCCTTGGTGCTGCTGAGACTCAGCACTGTGAGTCAGGAAGGGAATGCTGCCAAAGGATGGTCCTGCTGTGGAATTTAGGAGTGCAGCTTGTCCTAGGGTGCAGCTCCTAGCAAAGCCTGGAAGTACTCTTCTAGCCAATATTTGACACTGTCAAAGAGGAAAACAATGAATTTTTGAGCACTATTACCAAGGCTGGCAACATAATGTTAAGTGCCAGAAAGGCTTCATTTTGTTAATTAATTCTATTTTGCACTACTGTGCTAGGCACTGCTTATAGGGTAAAGGATTCCCTAAATTTCATGACTACTGGAAATTAATTCTATTCTAATGTTGTTTGTCTAGGAAGACAAGATAGTAATATAATATAGACCTCTTTTATTATTATAAAATCAAGATAGAATTCAGCATCACTACTAGTAGTAGTAATAGTACTATTAGTAGTAGTATTAGTATTATCTAGGCATGTTTCTGTTTGGAATTTAGAAAAGAAAAGAACACAGACATTTTTTATGTATTGCTTTTCCATGTAAACACTTCCATGAAGATATCAGAGGTGAAAAAAAATCTGCTTTTTGATCTAAATAAAAAGACAGGTTTATGAGTCAGCCTAAAATTGACAGAACCTTTGAAAAAGGTCTGAGGAGGAAAACGCCTCTTGAGTTTGTTCCGAAAAGCACATTTTGTGGTTTTTGTGGGTCTTTTCATGGCCAATCTGAAAGGGGCAGAATGAGATAGGAAACTGCAGCTCCAGAAAAAGAAATCAATTTTCATATGCAAATATAAACAATAAAAGATCCCATTTTGCTTAATTTCCTTGGATCCTCATCACTCTGAGGTTTTTCCATTTCTCTCTGTGAACACTCAAAAGCAGGAAATTTTGTACTGAGAGACGTGAAGGATTTTGTTTGCCCTGTGCTGTTCATAAACATTATTTTATCAAAATTTGTTTTGCCAAGGGCAAACATTACCTCTGGAAAGAGTTCAGCTTTCATGAGGAGGAAAGTAGTATTTCAGGAACTATATGCAGAATTTACATTATCAGGGGCACATCCCATGGATCTCCAAGGTTACCTGCTCTCCAAGGCACAGGCACATTGCTGAATATGTGCAAGGTTTCCATTTTCCTGACAGGAACAATTATAAATGCCATGCAAGAATAATTCCATACAAAGAACTGAAACAGGCACCACGAACTCTCTGAGGTGGCACTTACAAATGCTGATGCTTATGTTGCAAAACCAAAAGAGTGACTAGAAATAAGCAGGTATTTATGGTTATCTTAAAATTTAACTGGAGGATTTTATAATAGTGCATGAAATAGCTGCTATTTTACACAGAAATATGGAATTGTTTAGATTGGAAAAGTCCTGCAGGATTACAGAATCCAACACTAACCCAGCACTGCCAAGCCTACCACTGAACTACACTGCTTATCACCAGAACCACAGGTTTTTTGAACCACTGGGAATGGTGACTGTTGCCTTGGGCAACCCATTCCAATGCCTGACAGATCTTTCCATGAAGAAATTTTTCCAATATCCGAGCTGACCCTTCCCTGTCACAGTTTGAGGCTGTTCCCTCTCATCCTGTCCCTGTTCCCTGGGTGCAGAGTCCAACTCCCCCCTGGCTTTCCCCTCCTGTCAGGGAGTTGTGCAGAGCCAGAAGGTCCCCCCTGAGCCTCCTTTTCTTCAGGCTGAGCCCCTTTCCCAGATCCCTCAGCTGCCTCTGGGGCTCCAGACCCTTCCCCAGCTCTGTTCCCTTCCTTGGACATGCTCCAACCCCCACTTCATGTCATTCTTGTCATGAGAGATCCAGAACTGTCCCCAGGATTCCAAGTATGGCTTCAGCAGTGCCTAGCACAGGGGGAAATAAATAATTTTAGTAATAATATTCACATTTGGATACAAAGTCTTCACCCTGAGTCGTTTCTAGCAGCACCAGCAAGAGCTTCCCAGTGTCCCCTTCAGACTGGCACACATCACACCAGCACTTCTTGCTGGAAAACAATAGCACGTGGACAAGAGCAGCTCCCTTGATCCCCCAGGATCTGCCAAGCTGAGCAGTCAGTGCACGTTCACTCTGTGGGATTGGATTCCTGCTTCTTCTGCTGAGTCAGTGTGTGGCTTATAATTCCTAACAGAGCAATGTGACACGCAGAATGCTCAAGTGCTGTGTTAGGCTTTTGGAGGAATATTAAAAAGATATTTTAAAATATACTTTGAAATGCAGCACTGTGAAAAAAGCATGCTGTTTTTCACAAACCATTTTGATTCAGCCAGAGGATATCCCTGGCACCATAGATTCATTTTGTAATTTTGCTCTGGACAGCTCCAGGATATTTTGGCACTTTTTCCACTGCTTTTTCACCTCAGCCTGTGTGTCTGTGGAGTGAGGGATAGACAAGCAGAACTCTCCTTTAATAAAGGACAGAACTGGAACATGGAAGATGGATAGGTCAGTGCTGACATAACTTACCTGAGCCAGCCTGGGACTGCTCCAGAGGTTACCAGCATTCCAAGATGAGGTGGGAAAGGCACAACGAGGGCTGGTAAAGGTCCAGCACATGGTCTAAAGACAAGGTTAATGGAACAGCCTCTCCCACCACACAGGACAAGAGGGAATGGCCTTAAGCTGAAGGAGGGAACATTCAGATGGGCTATTGGAAAGGAATTGTTCCCTGTGAGGGTGGGGAGGCCCTGGCACAAGTTGCCCAGAGAAGCTGTGGCTGCCCCTGGATCCCTGGAAGTGTCCAAGGCCAGGCTGGACAGGGCTTGGAGCAACCTGGGCTGGTGAAAGATGTCCTTGCCCATGGATGGGCTTTAAGGTCCCTTCCCACTCCATTCCATGGATCCATGAATTTAGCCTGTTTTCAGTCATGTTCTCCTGCATTTTGTATTCTGTAAGGTTCATCCATTTATATTTCCCTCCACAAACTACTTGGTGCAACAGAATTTTCCTAGGGAAAATGCAATCTCATCAAGAAAGTGATGGCTTTTAGAAGCTGTACAGGTCCACAGGAAGGCTCTGTGGGGTCAGGGTGGTTTGGGATCCATAAGGAGGAGAGAAACTTAACTGTAAGTGGAAAATGAGAGATCCTATTCCACCTCTATCTTCATCCTCACTCTGGAGAGGACCATGAAGCTGCATAGTGCTGATTGCTGACTTCCTGTCAGAGGTGGAAGCAAACCTTTCTGTATTCTGTATTTTCCATGTTTTTGTGTCATTATCTCTTCTGTAGCAGCTCTCCTCCCTCATTCACTACAGGCAAGTGGACAGGATGCTCATATTTTCAATGTTCCTCCATTTTGGGTTTTTTTTTCCTTTTTTTGGAGAGGAGCTTATGTGTGAAGCATCCCACACGAGCTACACAAGCTCCCCAAACACAAAGCAGCATTTCTTGAAATCTGTATTAAAATTCCAGCTCTATTCAAAAGGATATAATAGTAAACCTGCCACCACAGCATAACAAACCAATGCTAGTTTTATTTTGTTAAGAAATCTACATTCTGCAAGGAATGTAGATTTGGTGGAGGATGGGTTTGTGAGTCAGCCACTGGGAACTCAAAGCCAGTTTTGAGCTGCAGCATTTTTTAACAGCCTAAAGCCTTTCCTAGAGCTTTGAAATTTTTAAACCTCAAAATAGTTTCTTCTTTTGCCATTTTACACGCCGATATACATTAATTTCCACATTTAAATGCAGCAGCATAAACTTTATATTCATTGACATTGTCATCTGGGAGGAAGCTATCAGATCAGCTGATTTTCCCATGGGAAATTTCACAAACCTCAATTGTTCTTCATGAGCTTGGAAGTCCCTGAGGAGGATTTGTTCATCAGCATTCCCACAAACTAAGGTGAGCTGACTAGGCCTTGCCCAGTTCAGTCCTGTTCTTGCCTATCTTCTGAAGAATTAACAGATGACTTAAATTTCATAGAATCACAGAATCATTGAAGTTGGAAAAGACCTCCAAGATTCATCAAGTCTAACCATTGGCTCACACCAACACCATGTTAACAACTAAAACTTGTCCCTGAGTGCTACCTGCACACATTTTCTGAACACTTCCAGGGATGATGACTCCACCACTTCCCTGGGCATCTCCTTCCAATTCTTGATAACCCTTTTATAGAGGAAAGAGTAGTCAGGGACAGGACTAGACAGTGAAACTTAAGATTCCTACACAGGATCTTTTTCCTCTAATTTACCATCTAAATAAAGAGTTTTAAGTCTTCTCTGTCCCGATTGCAAATACAAGATATTCTTCAGTCCCTCAGTTCCACCCCTAAAGCTTCTGTTTTTACACACCACTCAGATAACAAGAACACCAAGCAACTCCTCCTCTAACCATGTGTTTTCTACAGCTAGACACAGCATGAGCTTCACAGACTTTTCCAGTCCTTCTGGAGGTACCCCTTGGATGGGGCTCCCCTTTCCCCCACCTGGATGGGATCATTTGGGAGTTGTTTCTGGCCAATAGCCCCAGTAACCCCTGTGAATCTATTCACTGCAGGGATCTCTGAAGGACTAGCCAATTGCATTAATTCCAACATCACCTGCAACACTTTATTTTTCCACCTACAGTTGCAAAAAAAAAAAAAAAAAAAAAAAAAAAAAAAAAAAAAAAACCTAAAAGGATAAAAAATCAATAAAAATAATAAAAATGTTGTTGACCTAACCTTTGGTCCCTCTCCACAGAGCTGTCCAGCTGTTGCCTGTTTACCTGGGAGGGCTCAGGATGAGCTTCTGCTTTTTATGAGAGCCTGAAAGCTCAGTCAAGGAGTAGGCAGCAGCTTCCTACTGAACTCCCTCTTGTCTCAAGTTTTGGAAGTGAATAGTTTAACATCTTCCCTATTTTTCTCAGAGAGCAACTTGGAATGAATAAACTATTCTAACCCAGGCTGAAACAACTATCTCCATTTCCAATAGCCAGACATCTGAACCCTTTTTTCCCCAGGAGCATTCTCTGTGCTTCCTTCTGCACTTTCTCTGGTTTAACGGTGTTCATTCAGGCAGGATTTGAGAGAGTTTGAAATGTAAGTAGAGGAACAAATACCTCTTGCTTGTTTCACAGCTTGGTTACTGAGCACTGACATCTACATGGAAATTTATTCCAATAACTTAATTAGTTTTGAAATAAGTAGATTTCAGATAAAGGCAGCCCATTGTCATTGTAAGTAGCCAAGAGACATTTTAGTAGTATAGAAAAGTTTCTAAAGCCTGTCTCACTTGTTAATTTGGGATTACTCTATAATTTTAGTGTCTAAATACAGCATGTAGTCCACTGATTTGTCAGATACTGAGAGAGCACTGTTTTTGAACAACTCACGTGGCACAAAAATCTGTTCTGTGAGTCTTCCATGAAAGGAATAAAAAAGCCAACAGCAAAATTGTATTTATTAAATGCCTAGAGGTGTTCCCAAAGATGGTGTTTCAGAAAATTCTGTTGTTTCCACTAGCACCCTGAAAGATGGTTTTGATGACCTTGGCAAGGATATTAATCATTTATGGGTGATACTGTCCAGAGAGAGGAAAGATTTGCTGCAGTAAATAACTTGTCTTCCTTTCTTTTTCTTTTTACATTTTGAGTGGCTTTTTTTTCAAAATGTACCACATCAGCTCATTATTCTGCATAAAGTCTCAACAGAGAGAATGTGGAGCTGGTGGAGCCAGTCCACAGGAGGCACCAGGATGATCAGAGGGATGGAGCAGCTCTGCCATAAGGAAAGGCTGGAAGAGTTGGGATTGTTCAGCATGGAGAAGAGAAGGTATCCTAATTGTGGCCTTCCCATGCTTGAGGGGAAAATATAGAAAACATGGAGAGAGACTCTTTACAAGGGCCTGGCAGGGGTCAATGGCTTCAAACTGACAGAGTAGGTTTAGATAGGATTTCGAGTAGAACTCCTTCCCTGTGAGTGTGGTGGGATCCTGGCACAGAGGAGCTGTGGATGTCCCTGGATCCCTAGAAGTGTCCAAGGCCAGGCTGTTTGGGCTTGGAATAAACAGGAATAGTGGAAGATGTGCCTGCCCATGACAGGGGATGACCTCTGAAGCCCTTTCCAAAGCAATCTGTGATTCTAGGATTATTAAATGCAATGTATTTCCTGTTAAACCTGAATTTTTTTATGGATTGATGGGCCATCCTGTGTTTTTCCTGGGCACTCGTATACACTGATCAGTATTTGGAAAATTTGTCATAGGGCAATGTATTTTAGGCATAGATTTTTTTCCTCTATGTTCAAGAATCCACTGTGCTTTGAAGATTCCTCAAGTTTGTTGCTGCCATCAGCATCCAGAAATGCAGGACCCACTCCCTCCCTTACAGGGAGTTGATCTCATACATTCATGTATACATGGAATAGTCAGTGTTATATTTTGGATATCTTGTATTGACCCACAGGAACAGTGACATTTTCTTTACTAAGGCAGATCCTCTTTGTTCCAGCCAGTCAGAAATAAAAAAATCCATGTTTAATGTTTTATTTTGTTTAGAAGAAGAGGCTGAGGGTTCCTAAACCTTTCCGAGCCATCTCGGGCTAGCATTTTGTAGTGCTCTGGGGCTTTCTTATGTCCCCCCAAATTTGGTATATTTAATCCTGAGTTTTACAAGGAGGGAATTAAGTCTTATTTCTCATGAAAATTCAGATAAATGCCAACTATTCTTTTCTCCTTAAATAAGGAAAAAATTGTAGCACATATAAGACTTTGTCATGTCTTTCTACTTCACCATCTGCAGGATTCTTACAGTCCACAAAAAGCTAATAAAGCCTAAAATCAGCAAAATGGTCTGGTCTGATAGCTGATATTTTGTAAAGATTAGACCTTCTCTCAGAGTGAGTCTAAGCAACATTTTGGTTCCAACATTAATTTTGTGTAAGTTATATGGGCATTATTTCTTCTCTAGTGTAAGCCAACGTTTGATGCCTGCCCTGCTTTCGGATATTAAAAACCATCTTGCTTATCATTATCTGTTTTCTTATCTAAAACTACAGCTGCTCATTTCCTGCCTCTCACCCTTGGCCTGACAGGAGTTGGATGCTGCAATATCAGGGTCCCTCTCCTGGAAGGCTTGCAAGCCATGGCAAGGCCCCAGCCAGATGGAAAAGAGAGCAAGAATTGGATGGAACAAGCCAAATTCCTCTTGAGACTGATCCAAAAACTGGAGTTTAATCACACTGCAGTGGTAGATCTGAATTAGGATAGATCTGAAAACACTTAGTAAAATCTCTTTTCCTTTCTCCTTTCCTGCTGATCAATTGCAAGAGCATTCAGCATTCACTTTAATATCACCCTGCTGAAAGGAACAGGAGAAGTCTCAGGCAAAAAATACCAAAAATCAACAATTTCACAGTTTACACTTGAGTCACATGTTGAAAAATACCAATGATTTCATCTTTGGAGATAAAAGCTTTGACTTGAGAGTTTCATGTGGAAAAGACCATGAAAGCAATACTTAAGACAGTACAAGCCAGACCAATCTGACTGACATGGGACAAGCTGAGCAAGTGAAAAGACATTACCTGCAAATGGGGCCCTGGTTATTTATACCTTCCCATTTAATTTATGGACAGAGCTGTGCTGACCCCTCAGCTGTGACCCCCAAGCCAAATCCCACAATTCCTCTGCATCTTGCCCCAGGTCTAACAGCTTTTCTCATGTGTGCATGGCCTGCCAACCCAGCCAGCTCCTCAGACCCACACTGACCAAAAAGCAGCTACCAGGATCTCCAAGAAACAGGAATTTCTGTCCTCTGTAGGTTTAAAATCCACATGTGGAACCTTTTCTGACCTGGTGTTTCACAGTAAAATAAATGCCACCCATTTCCTGGTGTCCTGGCTGTGAGAGAAACCAGCCCTGTTTTCCCTGAGCCCTTCAGGATGGGGTGGGTACTGCATGTGTTTAATCTGTAGTACCCAAATCCACGTTCTGCACAGCCATGCTGGGTGCTAGACAGTTACATCAAGAAGTGTTATTTTTTTAATTTAACAGCCTGTCTCTTGCAGACAAGTATTGCAATCATGGTGCAAAAAAAAAAAATAACAACGAAAACAAACCAAACCCAACAACCCTGAAAGGCAGAAAAAGAAGTGCAGTTAAGAGCCACAGTGACCAGTTTAAACTTCATTTTAAATGTTGTGCTTTGTCTATAGAATGTTTTTATCAGGATTAAGAGGGATGAGACACTGCAAGGAATGCCACAGAAGAGAGTGGGGAGTTGTGAACAAACCCTAAATTATGTCACTTTATCATATTTAGATTACTAAAGTGCTCAGCCCAGTGGGATGTCTGTTACAGCATCATGTAAAATCCTCTGTTCCACAAGGTGAATTCAGGGGCCACCATTAAAGGTTTGCCACATTTAACCCTGACAACAGGAGGAAAAAGGAACAGAAAACCAGTGAAAGCCACTGGAAAAACAATGAAGCTTAAGGCCTGTACTGGAGCAGTCATGAAATGGGTTGTAAATGATTCATGGCACAATGCAAGATTTAGGAAGATAAAGTGAATTTTACATATAGTGGACAGGGCCATGCAGCATTTTCAGTATCTTTAGCCCATTATTAGTACAGTAGTGTGATTTTTGAACAGGTATTGTCACTCCAGGATGGAATTTCTGGAAGTACCTTACTTTTCATTTGGGAAATACAGTGATAACTTAGAATAGGGATACAAATTGGAAAACTGACAATATTTCTTACTTTTCCTTCTCTCCTTCCTTTCCAACCTAAAGATCTGCATTCCACAAAATAACAGAAACACCTGGTGCATGTGAACACCTTCACAGCACCAGGATTTGTAAGAAAGGCAGTCACAGACATCTGCTATGCCATGCTGCCTGTTCTCATGACCTGCCAGCCTCAGGAATTTCTTCCAGAGGCAGCATTTTACCCTCTCTAGGATGGTGTGAAGCTCTGCTTCATGCAAGTGCTGCACATCTGTTGGCAAACCAAAGCAGAAGGGCTCTTTGCAAGCAGGAATTTATATACCAGTATTTTTGGAAATAGAAGAGCACAAACAGGTTTCCAAAACAAAGCCCTCAAAGGCCTCTTACAGGGGCTAAGTGGCAGAGGGAGGGGTTTTATCATCATGTCCCTTTATATTTCACCAAAATTCCTGTAAAGTAGTGTTGAGATTAATGACTCAAATGTATAAACTTAATTCCTCTTCAGGAAAAAAAAAAAAAATCAACAAGCACTTAAAAAAAATAAAGAATCACTGCATGAATTTCCATGTACAATCCATGATAAAAAGAAGCTTTAATTGTATCTACAATACAATTGGTCCCTAAAAACCTGTGGTGGCTTGACCCTGGACACCTGTTGCTGTTACCCAACCACTGTCTCATTCCCCCTCACAAAAAGGCTAAAAAAGGCTAGGTTAAAGACAGCAACATCACTTGCTGGTTACCTTCATGGGCAAAACGGGCTTGATTTGGGGAAAATAAATTTATTTCATTGCCAATGCACTACCTTTGGCTAGTGAGAAGGAAAGACAAACTAAAACACCTTTCTCCTAAAGCACCTTATCCCAGGCTCAGTTTCATTCCCAAAACCTCTTTCTCCTCCCCAATCCCAGTTTCAGTTTTAGGCCAGTCGGCTTCAGAAAGCAAAACATTTTTAAGTTGTGAAAACCACAATAGAGAAACTCCTCTATGAATTAAAGTTGATCAAATCATTTTGCACATTTAGATTACAGGGATTTTCAAGTTTCTTCTTCCCAATCCCTTCCTTCCCACAGCCATGAGCATCAGTGTAAGACTGCAAAATATTCCTGGCAATCCGGCCTTGCTCAAATATGAAATACTGGTTGCATGTGGCCTTCAATTAAACCTGACATTTCCTTGAGAAAATGCTGGGTTTCCTGCATGGAGGCAGAGCCAAGCAGGAAAAGAATCCCCAGGAAGAATTGTAACTGCAAGGCTTCCTCAAGCTGTTAGGGATAAACCAACAGTAGCTAATTTTAGCTCTGGGGGTCGGCTGGATGGGCTGCCTGGTGCAGTTGTTTGTTTTGCTGTGGTGCCAGATGGACAGCAGCAGCTGAACATTTGGGATTTACAGTGCCAGGGAGGCTCCAGGCAGTGGGAGCTTGGATTCACTGCTGCCTGGAACAATCCCTGGCTCACAACTCCCCCCTCTCCACGCTGCTGCCTACTGTGAGCTTACACACAGTCCCCGCTCTCCCCTTCCCTCAACAGACTCAGCTCATGTGTGTCTGACTGCAGCCAGCAGATAAGGAGAGGAAAAACCAGGAGGCACTCGAAGGATGAGATCGGATGGGAAAATGCCCAAAGAGAAAAGGTTTTATATTTCCACTCCAGTTTGGCAGCACATCCCACTTGGAGAAGAATCCATCCTGCCATGACTGTTCCATTGTCTTGGAGAGACCAAAGACTCAGAATGCTTTGCTTTCCTCTAAAGTCATAGGATATACTTTTCAGGACGTGTTTCTAAGAAAACTGCCTTGGAAAACATCTTCTTACCCCTCTGTTGAGCTGAGGCTTTTGTCCTTGGCCTGTCCTTAGCCACCTTACAAGGATTTTTTCTGCTTTGCTGATTCTGTCCCACACATTTGGATTCCTGGTTCTGCCCAGGCCCTGCCCCAATACCATGGGGTCATTCCTGAATGCCACTACCAGGACACCTCTCTGCTCCCCTCCCTGGGTGCTGCAGGATGGTGGCCCTGGGTACAAAGGGCACTGTCAGCCCCTCTGGCATCCCTGGCTCTCTTTGCTTCACACAGCAGCCAACTCTCACTGCTCGCTGCCATGACATTTCCCAAAATTCATGGGCTGTATTCTCACATCATCTTCACTTTAAAAGTGGGGGACAGATACCAGGAAACACAGGGAACTTATTCCCTGTTGAAATTCCCAATGTTAGCCATGCTGGTAAAGTTTCCCATCTCTAAAATTTATTTTCTGGTTCTACTTACGCCATTTCTCAGCAAATTGGTCTAGAAAAAGAAATCTCTGATTCTGGGAAAATGGGAACCTGCTATGGGAATATAATAGTATAATAAAATGTTACTATGTAGGAGCATTAACTGCCATGGTAAAATTTCTGTAACACTATAGTTCCATTGAAATAATATTTTCCATGTCAAACCAATAATCCTAGAACGCTTTGGGGTGTAAGGGACCTTAAAACTCATCCAGTCCCACTCCTGCCATGGGCAGGGACACCTTCCACTATCCCAGCTTGCTCCAAGCCCCATCCAGCCTGGTACTGGACACTTCCAGGGATGGGATTCTTTTGTGCTGACATCCTCAGCTGAGATGGTTACAAACCTCCTGAGCTTCCCTGGTGCACATTTGCCACATGCTTCCTATGAAGTCACAGTGGGAGCATCATGGACCCCAGACTGGGAGGAATGGGGCAGAACTTCTGCATTTAAGCTCCTGCCCAAGTAAAGCATTGAGTTTATGTTTTAGTGAAGGGTTGCTCTGTTTGCAAAACTTAACACAGAGCTTGTGCTCTACTAAACCAATTTTTTTCAGCCAGATCAGTTTGTGCTCAACTATATTCACCAGTCTCCATTCTTCAGCACATAGCTCCAGTGCTCCTGAGACAAATAAACTGAGCATGTGGCAGCTGCTCACCCAGTCTAGACCTAATAAAAATGCTTAGATTGGGATGAAAATCTTGGCTGATAGTGGAAACCACCAATATCAGCAGATTTGAGGCTCAGCTAGATGTTTATATGCTTTTAAATAAATAAGAAAAATGAAAGCAGAAGTAAGGATATGTAGTTTTTGTTACCTGTTGTCTCATGGACAGCTGAAATTGATTTTACTCGTCATATATCACCTGGGGGCCAAGTAACTTTGCCATAAGGCTCATGTGAAAGGAAGGCTGGTGAAGTATTTATTTATTTTCTGTGATAGGGGAAAATTGTTACTCTTTCTTTCCCAAGCATGTCTTGCTGACAGAAACTTATGTGGCACTGCCTAAGCCAGAGCCTGGTGCTGCTCCACATATCCATCAGCCCAGCGTGGGTTGGGAGGGACACTAAGGGAGATGGATCAATGGAAAATCCACTACTGGAGCTGCTGGCAGCTGTGGTGACACTGATCCCTCGCTGCCCTGTGAGAAGAGATGGGATGGAGTTGAGCTGCAGTCTGTGGGACATGCCTGCAGAACACCATGGCAGCACAAAGGAGCCCATGGCAGCGCAAAGGAGCCCATGGC
>CM031864.1:26260943-26287160 GCA_018697195.1 Certhia americana | reverse complement strand
CAAAGGAGCCCATGGCAGCACAGAGCAGCTTGTCTCCCCTGACCCTGGTGGGAGGAGGTGCCATACAGCAAAGTCCTACAGACAGGAGCCTGCCAGCAGCTGACAGATGGGGGTAGAGTGTGGGGTCACCCCATAGAAGGACATGTAGAATGCATGTCACTGGTATGGCAATGTGGGACAGGTCACGTAGTGAGCGCTACCATGTAAGGAAATACTGTGCCTTGAAAAGCATATAAACCTAAGTCGTTTCTTTGAATAAATGATTCAGATTCCCTGCTGGTCTGGGTCTGTGTCTCAGTTGTTACACTGCCCTTTGCTGCTGGCAGAGAGATTGGACATGTGCTGTTGCAGCAGTATCAGTGAATTAAGGAATATCCCAAGCTGAAAGGGACCCTACTAGGTTGATCCAGTCCAACCCCTGGCCCTGCCCAGACACACCAACACTCCCACTCTGTGTAACCCTGAGAGCTCTGGCAGCCTTGGGACTGTGCCCAGCACCCTCTGGGGAAGAAGCTTTTCCTGAGATCCAACCTGACCCTGCCCTGGAACAGCTCCAGCTATTCCCTGGGGTGAAAAATGCATGGCACACACCAAGTTGTTTCTGGAATATGCTGAGCATGCAAACAACCATTATGTGAAATGAAAATTGGATACATTGCCAAAGGTTTTTTATTTGTTTTCAAATGTTTTCAATGATCATTTATGTGTGCCTGTCATGCCGACTTCCCAGGGACTTTGACTGCAGCAGTAGCCAGGGACAGGCACCTGAGTAGGAAGCAAAGTCAGCCTCAAGTAGTATTCTCATTCCTATGTTATCTGCTTTTCACCTTATTTCTGACCCCAACAAAAAGATACAGGAAAAAAAAGCCAAACTGTGAAACAAATAAATCTATAAATTCTCCAAGCTTATGGGTGTCCTCTTCTAGTCCTCACAGTGTGTCTTAAATCCATGTTTTCTCTACTCACACAAAGCACTTTCCTCTCTAATCCCCTGCTCTTCCCTTTAGTAGTAGCAGGATATTTGTTCAGTGTCTCCTTGGGGAGTTAGCAGGTTTCACTTTCCTTCCATGCCTTTATCCATTTCTCACAATGAGGTTGTTTGCTGCAAAGACTATTTTTTTAAAATAGATATAAAATGTCTGAAAATCCCACACGAGCCTGTCACATCCATAACACTGTCACAGATGTCATGAAGTCATTGTAGGCTTTATTTACACAGTTGTGTTGTTAGAGGTCAAAAAAGAAATGCTTCAAACTGAAAGAGAGAAGGTTTAGATTGCATATTTGGAAGGAATTGTTTCCTGTGAGAGTGGGGAGGCCCTAGTGCAGGGTGCCCAGAGAAGCTGTGGCTGCCCCTGGATGCCTGGAAGTGTTCAAGGACAGACTGGATGGGGCTTGGAGCAACATGGGACAGTGGAAGGTTTCCTGAACTCTTGTGCCACAGCTGCTCCATAATCCCAGGGGAAGAAGCATTATCTGAGCTGGAATAATCTCACAGTTCTGGGGACAATCTCCTGTGAAAGGGAATTACGTCAATTATATTAATTGCCAGCTGCAGCAATTAGAAGCCCTCAGAAATTACAGATAGTCATAAATCATAAATCTGAATAAAACATAAATCTAAATGATATTCTTTCCCTTGAACATCAAGGATGCCAGCCCCTCTCAGGGTCCTGTGTTACCTAACAGGGATTAATTGTTGCACAAAAATGACAGCAGGACAAGGCCCATAAACTTCAGTACACATCTCAAAAAACTAAATAGAATGAATAAAACACAGCGCGAGAAATCATTCCTCCACTCACAAACAGGAAAAAAAGCACAAAATAAACAGGATTACAAGCAGGACATGTTTTATTCCATCAAGATTTAATTGCACCATTACTTTGGCCTTTTATGGGCCAAGATAATAATCTTTTTAGATGCTTATGGCAGGTGGAATCAATCATTAATTTATAATATGTGGTTTGTAACCTGCTTCTCTTTTCTTAACTATCAGTTACCTGAAATACTCCACAATGTTAAATACATAAGTATTATATTGCATTTCCTCAGGATGACAGGGATATTCTTAGTTCTTAATCAATCTGCCTCATTTATTGGTTTTATTTGTCTAGTAATTGTTTGCTTGGCATTAGGATGAGGAGTTTTAGAGACCAGCAGGTGACACTGGTGGTAACAGCAACACCTGCTAAACAAACAGACCCAAACAGCCTCTCATTTCTGACATGAGAGAAAACATGTCCTGCTATAATTTTTAAGTCTTTAATGGAAAAACAGTATTTTAGTCTTTAATGGAAAAACAGTATTGGAGAGATGTTTTTTTCTTTTCCCTGAACCTGAGACATTTCCATTAGTACGGTTCTGGTATCATGGAAACAGACAGTGAATTATAATCCCATATTAATGTTCTCTATCCCACTCATGATTTAGAAATCTTAATCCTAACCCCTACCCCATGCCTGGATTGTCATTCATTGCCTTCAATGATCCTTCTTGCCCTCCTGTGTTCCTTTTCAAGCTATCTTCCTTTTTTTATTTTGAGGGAGGGGATCAAAACACCAAATCATACTTGTAGTTCAGGGACAGTACAGTACAGTTACAGTGCAGCAATTACATATTTTGGGACAGTTTTCCCCATCCGTTCCTTTCCTAGAAATTCCTAACCTTGTTTCATTTTGTCTGTCATTTGTGAAAAAAATGATGTGAGGATTTCATAAGCATATGCATTATAACCTCTCATGGAGGAACATTTTGGAGCTCAGCATTGATGCCTGGACTGTTTTTCTTGTGTGCCTCATAAGAAAACATATAACATTAGTAATTTTAATTCCTATTGGATTTTCTCTACTCCCTTGGCGAACTGCACACAACTCTCAAGTACAGGACAGCTCTATAAGAGCCACTTGAACTATATATTTTAAATTAACCCATGAAGTCCCTATTTTTTTCCTTGACTCTAGAGCCAGAAACCTTTGTCTTAGAAGACTATCATGAGCTGAGAGAGTTAATATTTGAATCTCATCCTCACTGGAGCTCCTGTTTTTCTCTCAGCATAACAAACAACATGGGGAAAAAGTTTCTGAAGTGCAAATTGAAAAAGTTGGGGTTTTTTTCTCAAAAAAAGAACTTTTAGCATTAATATGAAACTTGTTAATTTATCTCCAACAAGGAGTAGTCACACTTACCTAAGATCACTCTTCACCAATCACTAAAGACTTTTAAAAACATTATGGTAAATAGCTCAAAACACTTTTTCTTCCCAAACATTCCACCTGTATATTTCCCCAGATACTTCTCTTTCTATTAAGACATTAAAAACATCTTTTAAATGGGCATGAAGTAGTGAATTGCTGATTTTTCATTTTGTTTCATTTCAATAGAGCTTTGAAAGTAATTCTGGGATCAGGTCTGTGTGAAGAACTGAAAGGCTGTGGAAATAACAAAGGTGTCTGGAGAACCAATTAAACCTCCATAAGGTTATTATGCTGAAAGGAAGTGTTTTTCTGCTTTTTTTCTTTTTTTCCAAATTTACCTAAAAAGCTCTGAGGACTAATATTTAAATTCCTTAATACCACCTGCTGAGCAACATCAGTTACAAAGTGAAATGTTGAAAAGTGTCCTGGTGGTTTTGGGACTGTTTGATATTTGAAGATGGGGCGTATTTACTTTTTTCTAACAAGGTAAATGTAACACAGTTGATCACTTCAAATAAGAACAGAATTGCTATTTATACAGGACTGCAAGAGCTACAGGCAAAAAACTTTGTGAGATACAGGTTGGGAATCTTCTCTCTTTTCTCTTCCCCCATGGCTTTTCAGTACCTCAGGAAGCTCCTTTCCCTTGCTCAGTTACTTATCACAGAATCATTAAGTTTGGAAACAAATTCCAAGATCAGCAGGCCTAGCCTCTGACCAAGTCCCACCATGTCATTAAATCATATCCCAAAAATAGCTACCTGCTCACTTGCTTTCTGTATGGTGACAGCCTCCAGGACAGAGGCACTTTTTCCCTGTGTAGATAAATCAGGCCACACTGCATCTGGGATACAGGTTGAAACTCCAACCAGGACATGCCAAGGAGATGATAGAAAGCTCCCTGAGGTACCTGTGCAGCCCTGCAGCTGCACTACCTAACCTCTCACAGCTGCTAGAGTGAGAAGACACTCTTGCTTCATACTGAATATAATTTTTTTTTTAGTATGTCATAATACAAAAAAGAAAATACCTTTGTTTTAACCCTCTAGGGGCAGAACAACCACCCAACCAACCACCCAACCACCCAACCACCCAACCACCCAACCACCCAACCAACCAACCAACCAACCAACCAACCAACCAACCAAAGGACTAAAACACCCCTCCCTTCCTTCCTTCCTCCCTAATACCCTCCATGTGGGAGAATGGTTTGTAAGGATAGTGCTGAAGGCAATCTCCCCCAATGAATTACAGCTGTACTAATTACCAAAGAGTGGAAATAACCTTGCCCATCCAATGAGGATGGGTGTTATAGAGGAGTGGGGTAGCTGGTTAAGAGTCAGTTAGAGTTGGAGTCTGCTGGGATTGGCGTCAGCTGGCTGTGTTGCAAGAAAGAAGAGTCATGCAAGGGACAGACAAGGTAAGATGCAGTGTGAGGGATAGACAGGGTTAGGTGGTCATGTAAGGAATAGAAAGAAGTTAGCCAGTCATGTAGAAGAAGAGTGAAGGAAAGAAGGAGCCAATGTTGTGTAGACTTGGCCATGGGAAGCTCATAGAGAGAATATATCAGGAGTTTTAAAGATAATAAGAGAGTGATAGTGGAGTCAGTTGTGCATCTGCTGTTGTCTGGTGGCCCAGAGATGATGTGATCGAGAGGTAATTCAGGCAGGTGACTGTAGTCCTAAGAGCACTAGAATGGTAGAGCCCAGCTGAACTGAGTCAGCTAACAGCCTGAAGAATTGAGCAGTGAGATCAAGAGCCTGAACAACTGGGCAACATCTAAATGAACACACCATCCCCAGGTGAGCAGCTGGGAACTTATAAATGGGGACTGAAATATTAGGAGAAGGAAAATTAATTTTTGGATGTGTAGTTATAAATTCTTCAGAAGAAGCATTTGAGAAATGGGTGCTATGCACTTTGCTTATTTGATATAAAGAAAATGGAATAAGAGCAACGTAAAAAACTATCTTTTTGTTAAAATGTGGGAAAGTAATGCAACAAAAGTAGTTTGGAACTCAAAGGAAACATTGCTTCAGCAAATAGAAGAATTGAAATTGTAGGAGCCAAAAGCAATAAGCTGAAGATGGAACAAGAGAAGTAATTAAAGCAGCAAGATGCAAGAGAAGCTGGAGACAGAATAGCTCTATTATTTAGTACAATGTGTTTATTTGATGGTGAAATATGTCTTGTATTTATGAATTATAGCTATTAATTTTTGGACTTCAATAGTATGTACTGAATGAATCAAGGTTAATTTGCAAACACATTTGGGAGTTAATGATGTTCTATACTGTTAAAAGCAAAACCAAAACAATAAGAGAGAGTTAATAATGATTGGAAAAAGATCACAGAATGAACTGGATAAAGTTAGTGTGTACCTGAAAACTTCTGCTTTGAATCTACATTCTGAATAACATAGCCCATCTGAAGTTATCAGGAGTTTTTAAGATAATAAGGGACTAATGGTGGCATCACTTGTGCCTCCACTGTCACCCAGATTATTGCTGCTTCCAGTTTTGACAGTGTCCTGGGTTGCAGTGCAAGATGTAACCAGAAGTATGTATTCTATCACCATTCGTTGAAACCAGGGCAGGGGGTGGGGTAACTCTCTGTTAATGGGCCAGCTGCTAAAAAAACAGCTAGGGCAGTTTGCTTTATCTTTTCCACAAACCATCCTCCTTCCAGGGAGATATGTTCTGCTAATGGGCCATTGAGTTTCACTGCATGAATAATAAAATTACATCATCCCATTGTGAGATGCTGCACCCAGGCTGAGGAGCCAAGCATTCCTACCTGGATAAAAATCTGGTATTTAGAACACCAAAGCAGCCTTTTCCATTGGATTCTCAGAGGAAGACTAGGCCCATCTATCACCATGGGACCTTCAGAGGAAAACTGCACCCTTCTTTTGTGGGTCACTGCTTCAACAGAGCCATATCTGCCACTTCAGAAGGATTGCAGCCACCACTTAATAGGACTGCTACCAAAACCATGACCCACAGGGTGTCGGGTTGTATCCTGACTTTGTCAGTGGGTTTGTTTCTTTGTATTATAGCATTTTTATTTTAGTTCTCCTAATAAAGAACTGTTATTCCTATTCCCATATCTTTGCCTGAGAGCTCCTTAACATCAAAATTAAAATAATTTGAGGGAGAGGATTTACAGTCTCCATTCCAAGGGAGGCTTCTGCCTTCCTTAGCAGACACCTGTTGTTGAAAACAAGACAGGTGGGAAAGCTCATCAGCCATATAGAA
This sequence comes from Certhia americana, assembly GCA_018697195.1. Taxonomy (NCBI): domain Eukaryota; kingdom Metazoa; phylum Chordata; class Aves; order Passeriformes; family Certhiidae; genus Certhia; species Certhia americana. The sequence continues at coordinate 26,280,706 of CM031864.1, read as the reverse complement.
GTTAGGATGTTATTTATAACAACAACCACACAAAAGGGACTCTTTTCAAAGAAACCTGAAATGGTTTAGGTTGGAAGGGACCTTACAGCCAGTCCAGTGCCACCCCCTGCCATGGGCAGGGATACCTTCCACTTGTCCAGGTTGCTCCAAGCCCTGTCAAACCTGGCCCTGGACACTTCCAGGATGAAGAGGCATCTTGATCTGAGGAGGAACTGCTGTTCCCATTGTAAGCAGCAGAGAAAATCATCAATCTCATTATAATATGAGGAAATAACTAATCCCAGACAATAATTCCAGTGTCTTTCCCTCAAGCCAGTCAGATCCACTGTGTAGCCCTGGTAGGGACACAGGGTTCCTCACATGGAACACTTGAGGCAAATGGGGCACATCAATGGCTCTGGCAGCTTGCAAAGTTCTGTCCAGTTATCTAAACTGAGCTTTTTAAACTAGGTGAATTGCAGTGTTAGCCCTTTAAGGGTGCACCTTTATTATTCCCTGCATGGTTTTAAGTGATATGTGCTGTATAATCAAGAGGAAATAAATTTAATCAACTTGATTGTAAATCAGTTGACTGTTTAACTGATACTAAGAGATCTCATTTCTATGTGCCCATTGTCACATGAGTTTATTATTTCTTTTAGTTTTGTTTTTTTAAGATGTACTAATTTGTATTTTTTTTGCTCCCTGTACTCATGGTGGATATTGTAAAGAAAGTGGGGCTGGAGTTGGAAGAGCATCATCCCTTGTACTTCCTGCAGGGCACTGGCTGCTTCTGGAGCTGTTTTTCCCTTTTTGTCCTGTTTATTTGCCAGTCCTGATCAGCATCTCTGATCTCACTTCTGTTTCCTCTAAATCATGTCCTTTTTGATGTCTTCTCATAGTTTTTCTCTTCTTTGAGCAACATATTTTTTTTCTGCTTATATTGCTACATTCTCCTAGAGAATACTCAAAATGCTTTTAATAACATGTACGAGCACTTAGTGAATGCAGGAACTACAGGACTCATGGGAGGGATCCTTTTTTGTTGGTATCATTTTTAAGTAAGGTTGTTTTCTATAATGCAACTGCAGCTACAAAAATGTAATGACCATGGAGACCCAGACTGGAGAGGTTAAAAACATCTGTTTCCTTGTTTTCCTCACCCATCTATGAACAGTGCAAGGCTTATCTCCATTCCCCATCCTCAGGAATTTTAATTTTCCTCAGTGAGGAATCCCCAAAGACCCCCTGAAATATCTTTATGCAGTTAGGTCAGTTCCAGCAATATGTAAGGACTTACTGTAAATGAGAAAGGGGTCCTTGGAGGATCAAAGATATTGAAATGTTGCCTTTCAGGCTTATTGTAGCCAAATAAAATTCAATAGTTTTCTCTGACTGACTGCTCTTTATCCAGCAGAAGGAAAAGCATCTTATTAAAAGGTATTAGCCCTCTACCGAGCACATGATGCACTGGTTGGGGGATTCCAGCTGAGTAAAAACTGCTGAACAAACTCTTTATTTAGTTCCCGCTGGTATGGCAGCTCTGGAATGTCAAATCTGGCAGAGACATCTCAACCTTCACTCCCACTCCAGAAACCACCAAAGCAGATTTTGTTGTGGATTCCTGGTGATTTAAGTATGGAATTGCTTTTCCCTTGGCTCTTCTAGCCTCCAAGAAGGGGCAAAAAGAGGGGGCCTTTGGGCAGGATCCTGCAGTGGTGAGCCCAGAGGCTTAGTGAGTGGCAATGACACCAAAATACATGGGAAAGGGGTCATCTTTCTTGTCATGGAGTCATTAAGGTTGGGAAAGACCTCTTGGGTGGAAGCTTCACAGTCCTGTCCCTAAACTCTCCCATCCTCTTGAGTAGAAACTGCACAGTTCTGCCTGTGGCAACAGCCCATCCTGCATTTCCCTGCAGTGACTTCAGTCACCTCAGGTTTTACCAGGACAAGAGGACGATAAAGTTGTCTTCAAAGAACATGATAATTATTTCTGCCTGAAATCCCCACCATGTGATTTAAGTCTTGATGTGGCAGCCTTTTGAAAGTGTTTTTTTCCCCAATAAATGGGTGGGCACAAATTCAAGCAGTGACTGAACCTTGCCTGGATTTGGAGATGGAAGGAAGAGCTGGACTGATGTAGGTCTGGCTAAACCTCAAAGAACACACAGCAAAAATTCCAAAATAAGGTAGGAAGTGACAGTCTGTGTGAAAAGTTCAGTGTTGGATGGCTGCAATTATTTTGGGTATCAGGTATCTAAATCTGCTCTGACAAACAGCCTTGACCTTGTGATCCTACTCACAGGGGGCAGCCCAAACCTGCAGTAACCAGAGACAGCTGAATGTAGCAATTCTTTCTGGACTGAATTGCAGCACAGCTTTCAAACCTCCATGAAGAAATGACATGTTGGGTTAAATTTAAAATGTTCAGCTTGTCTTGCAGGTGGCTGCCCCACAGCTTTAGGCATATGCATAATTAAAATAAAGATGATGCATTTCATTTAGTATATCTGTGAAGCACGAAATACTTGTCACAGCAAATTCTCATAATTTGACTTCTCTTACCTCATGATTATGTCTGTTTGCACATACTCTGAGTAGGCTTTGGGCAACCTCCCTACACCCACAGCTGAGACAGCTCTTGGTTTGGGTCTGGGCTATTTCTGAAAAGTGCTGCTGATTCTCTGCTGAATTGCTGATTTTTGTTTGAAAGACTAGACAATGCAACACTAATGAAAGCAGATGGTTCACATCAAAGATCCAAGATGCCAACATTTCAGAGGAGAAGAATTCAAAGGAAAAACCCTGTACTAATTAGCTATGGGATTATGAAGAAATTATAAAGGAATTGTTCCCTGTGAGAATGGGGAGGCTCTGGCATAGGGTGCCCAGAGAAGCTGTGGCTACCTCTGGGTCCCTGGAAGTGTTCAAGGCCAGGTTGGGTGGAGTTTGGAGCAAGCTGGGACAGGGGAAGGTGTCCCAGCCCATGTCAGGGGGTGACACTGGATAGGCTTTGGGGTAGCTCCAACCCAAACCATTCAGGATTCTGTGAATTCCAGTGTGAAGAAAATATTTCTTGGATACACACAGCAAAACCTAAAAAATTATTAATATTTTTGGAAGGATATTAAGTGACTTTCTTTTCGACCACATGTGATTAAAAGAAATCTGTGTCAACCACTGAAAAAAAAAAGAGAAAATAAAAAGAGAAAGGGATAGACTAAGAAGGAGGAAGGGGAAAGGGAAAAAGAAAAAAGATAAAGGAAAGGCAAAAGCCTAGGAATTCTCTTAGCGATAATAAAAAAACAGAAGGAAACTGGTTTTATATTATTAAATGGATGCCACTGTTCTGCCATTGGAGGAAAATTGTTCCTAGATCCTGAATCTAGAAACATCAGGTGCTGTCCTGCTGCTGCATTGAATAACTCTATGCTCTAGGAAACAGTGGAAATGCACACACTTTCAGAATTCCTTCTAGACAGCTCCAGAAGGAGCATAATGCAATTTGCAAACTCCTTACCTGACACTTCATCACATCCTGGCAGAAAAGCAGTGTCCTGCTGTCCTGCTGCTGCATTGAATAACTCTATGGTGCTGTCCTGCTGCTGCATTGAATAACTCTATGCTCTAGGAAGCAGTGGAAATGCACTCACTCTCAGAATTCCTTCTAGACAGCTCCAGAAGGAGCATAATGCAATTTGCAAACTCCTTACCTGATACTTCATCACATCCTGGCAGAAAAGCAGTTTTCCCTCTCTAACATGATTTAGAAAGGGTGACCAGTAATGAAAGAACACACAGAGGCACATGCACATCACTCAAAGTGACAAATCTCTGTTAACCCTCTGCTTTAACAACCATTGATCAGCAGAGAATTCCTTCCTTGGAAGGACTCTGTTGACTGGACAAGGTGTCCTTAGGTTGGCACAGTTATGCTTCAAATTAAACTGCAGAGAGACATAAAGATATCTCCTGTGCAAGTGATGTTAGTGTCATGCCTTCCTCAGCTCAGGGGATGTCCTTGAAAAATTGATTTATCTGTGTAAAGAAACCTCAGTGGCTCACAAGTGTGTGGGGCCAAGATAAGGCATCAGCACTGAATGGGACTGACCTGGACATTATCCACTGAACACAAACAGAGTTCCAATTCTCCCCTCCTGCACAATTCCCAATCTAAAGGCAGCTCGTAAAGCACAGGAACAATTTTAATATACCAACGTGTTCCTCAGTGGACAGAACAGACCTGGCTGGACTTTATCAATACAGCAGGACCTAGGCAGTTTATGGCAATCAGCCACCAAGGTTTGCATTTGATTTATCATTTGTGTGGCACCAGAAGTTTAAGACTGCTGAAAGCCATATTTCCAAGATCAGCAGCTTCCCCAAACAGAGCAACCCTCATGTAAAAACCCCTCAGGATGCAGTAGTTCCTATCATGGCCAATAAGGCTGAATTAACTTAAATCATTTGTGAAGCTGGTTTATATGTTGAAACACAGACAGTACAAACCTAATGAAGCTGTTCTATAACATGGGCTGCACAACTCTGTGGCTGCATTTTTGGGAGCAGATAGGGGCTGAGGTCACAGAGTGCCTCTCACTCACAGAGGTCTCTCACAGTCCCTGAATTTCCCAAGACTCAAAGAAATTCAGCATTTTGTGGTCTGTGCCCTGCTGTTTGTTCAGTTGCACTTTACCTTTGAGTCTGAAGTGGAATCTTCCACCCAGCACCGTGCTGGGATTTTGGGCTACAGAGTGTGATCAGTTTTGGGTAAAAGCCCCTCTTCCTTGCGTTGTAAAGAACATTCATTCCCAAATGAACTTCCTCTGGCACCCCCAGAAGTGTCCAGAATCTTTCCCCTTTCAAAACCAACCTTCCTTACCAATGCCAGCACCTTAAAAATAAATCAATGCATGACACGTATTGAAGTGTTGGTTCTTTCCAGTCAAGCACGAAAGTGGTTGGGTGATTTCAAATTACTTAACAGCACTCTCAGACTCTCATTTCTCCTTTTCAAGATGAGCAAACACAGATTTACAATAACTTGTCATAACATCTCAGTCTAATGAGAAGAGAGAAGGATCAGCTGAATATAAACAGAGTTATGACCCAGCTCACCTGAGCATAGCCTGCAATAGAATTCTGTACCAGTTGTGTCAAAGACAAAAAAATTGAACATGAAAACGAGTATCTTTCTTCCCAGAATGGCACTTTCCTTTAAATGTTGTACACTTCAGAATACAGTGAAACTGAATTTAACTCTTGGAAAGCCCCTCTTGCAGCAGAAGGAGCAAAGTAGCTGCAAAGTAACTCAAACCTATATTTAAAAATCATTGCAACTGTAATTAAACAAAGGAGTATCTAGGCAAGAGAAAACATCTGCCATGTAGAGAAAATGTTGCACTCTTAAGTACCTTCATTGGAAATTTAGTTTTCCTTCATGGCACAGGAGCAACCGGAGCTATAAAAGCATAATTTAACATGCCAGTAAAAATAAATTGTAATGCATTTATTCCATATCATATTTATTATGAATGGTGCTGCTCAGCAGGGTAGTTAAAAATTAACGTCCTATAAGTCACAGAGGGGAAGTTTAGGAGACAAGAGGTGAATGTGTCCTTTGCCAATAGATCTAAATTTCAACAGAAACCAGGCAGGTTGCTGAGATCTGACTTTATTCCACCAGAAACAGCAAAACTTGTGGAAGTGTCAAAGAACTCCAGCTCCTTGGGTTAAAGGCTACACAAACTGAGGTTTTCAATGCATACATTGAGGTTTTGGCTGATAGTAATGAACAAATCTATCCTATGAACTAATCCAGCTGAAACAGCTCCTCACACAGCTTTTGCTGTGTACCCTGAGGAGGACTGAGGGTGGTGTTTTGCACCATCCCAGAGCCCCCAGGGTCAGTGGTGCAAGGATTTCATCTGTAAGTCCTGTGGAGACGGAAAGAAATGCAAAATCATGGATGGTGACAGCTTGGATTGTTAATGATAGTGACAGTGGGAGGACGAAGAGGAAGCATAAATGAGAAATTCATCCTGTACCCTCATCTCTGTATCCTGGTGTGCAGCTTCTCTGATTGCCTCAGGAATCAGCTTCTGTTGGAAGACATTGAGTATAACTCTTTCAGCCAGAAAAGAAGTGTGGGGGGATGTTGGTTGGTTTAGGTTTTTTGGGGGGTTTTGTTTGTTTGTGTTTGTTTTGTTTTTTGAGTGTGCGTGTGTGTGGTGTTTTCTGTTTGCTTGGTTTTTGGTTTTGTTTTGTTTTGTTTGGGTTTGTTTGGGTTTCTTTTGTTTGGGTTCTTTCATGGCTGTTGTTTCACCTTCTAGAAATTGGAAAACACCCTCTGGAATGCTGAATTCCCCAGCTCCAGCACAAGAAAGAATGACTGAGCAGGAAGTCCAGGCTCTTCTGGGGAGGCAGAGTTGTTGGCCAAGTACTGCTTGAAGAGCCTGGAACTCTCCCTTCAGCCATCCCCCCCCCTGTGCCAGGGAAATCCCTGATAAATAATGCCATTCAGACCAACATGATGCCAACATGAAATTCTGTCCCAGAATTACATTCAATATCATAATCAGTAGTGTAGTATTTATAGCCCTAGAGTAAAGGAATAAACAAAATAATTAATAGTATTATAATGATAATTATGATAGTGATGATATTACAATAATAACAATAGTAAAATAATATTTCCAACTAATTTTTACCACCCAATTCTGTTAATTTCATTGCAAATGCAAACTGATGCCAGCTGGATGTTTGTTCACAGCAGAACAGCAAAGGAGGTGGGGTAGAATTTTTATGAAAAAGATTTTGATTTCCCATGAGAAGAACAAAGTTCTTAAATCACCTTCTACCACCGTCTCTTCAGGAGAGTGCTGGAGAAAGTATCAATCATTTAAAAGCTGGATTGCTTGGAGCATTTGGTTTCTCATCTTTTCTTCTGTCTTCTGGGAAGAAAAAAACACTTAAATTACTTTTGGTTTTCTGTAATTCCAGGCATATATTTTTGTGCTTTTCTCCCAATCTCTGCTTTTATTCATGAGTTGTCACAAAAGTAGGAAAACAAGCAGAAAACAAAGAAAAACAGAACAGGCGATAGCTTAGAGAGCTTGACAGTGAGCTCTGCCCCAAGGCCACCAGTTCAAACCCATCAGAAGTCAGCAGCAGCTCAAGTATCTGAGATTTAATGGTTGTTTGACAACCTCAGTAAAGTGTGGAGCCTGTTGGTTTCTCACACTGTCACAGCAAGGAAGTCTATGCAGAGAATTTGGAAAGAGCTCTTGCTGGGTAGGTGATGCTTCGGGTCAGTGATGAGGAATGTGTTTTGGAGAATAGTTAAGAAAAGTTGGTATTCTTTGGAAAATACACAAAAAACACTGCTCAGAAATCTGAAGCAGAGCTATGCACACCCCAGAAGAAAAGGAATATGTAGAGAGGGAAGTCAGAAATTAAAATATGTTTTAAAAAAACCCTAAAACACACAAGTCAGACTCCTAAACTCCTTTAATTGCACTAAAGTTGCAATACTCCACTATGGCTATAAATGCCACTAAAAATATGGGATTAGTGGGGAAGAATCAAAGTGCCAATGGAAACTGGAATAAAGATTTTAAATCCCTGCTTTTAACTACGCTTACAACACAAGACAAGACAGAATGGACTAAGACAGGAAAATATAAGGAATTAAAAACCCAAGAGAGCCCAGTCCTTTCATTACTGAAGTTGCAGTCTGCATTCTAGTGCAAGGTGTCTCATGGCCCAGGCTGGAATGAGATGAGCTTTAAGATCCCTCTGAACCCAAACCATGGGATTCTATGAAGGAAATAAATATATCTTTTTAACAGAAACAGCCTCTATGCTATGGTATAATCTTATTGACAAAGAACTTTACCTTGCTTTTAAAAATTCCATATAGGAATATCCGTTCCTGCCATGGGCATAGACATTATTTCCATGGGATTAAAGCCTGGTTTCCATCCTTGTGATCAGGAATGGAAGCAAGAAGAGCTTTCCTCTGCACAGGCATGTATGAGAATGAATCAAATCCTCACCCGGGCTGTGCTTAGTCTGTCCTGGAAGATTTCTGGTGGAAATTGCTAGACATCAGCAGAGCTTCCCAGGCTATCAAATGAGCTACTCAATCTCCAACCAAATGAGATGCTTGACAGAGGAATTACCCTGCGAGCTCCTTGTCCAGGTGATCTGGAGTGCAGATTAGTCTGACATAAAGGTGCTCTCTGGCCTGGAGATGGATGACAATACTCAGGGCACAATTAAGCTGCTTTATTGCTGTGTTACCCATGAGTTGATTACCAGGGCAACATTTGTTGGTGGTGTTGTTTCAAAGAGGGGACTTTTATTAGAGCTCTTGATTTAAATAATCTGCCCATTTGTGGTCATTAAGGAAAAGCTATGTCCCCTCATTAAATCAATAGTCTGAAATGCCTTTCGCTATCAGGCTCTGTTATGGTGTAGGGATAAAAGTGTATCTGATTATTAATTAACCACTGATGAACCTGAGGAGACTGACAGCTCATGTCTAATGGCTGCTTCTAGGACAGCAAACACACCAGTAACAAATTAATCCTACATCACCACAATTACAAGAAGTCCTGTGGCAGCGATGTCCCAATGCCTCCATGGCTCCAGGGTGAGGGATCCTTTCTCCTAGCTGTGACAAACTGTGTGTCTCCCTCACACTGTGGCCTTTTTTCATGCTTTCCTCACAGAGGGAGGCTTTTAGGCTATAGGTCCTTTAAATTCCAAAGGGCTCATCTTTTGGATATTAATGCACTGTGCATGGTCATGGAAATATGCCCCTGGAAAATAAAACAGTCATTCCTGGTACAAAAAACAGACCTCAGGCTCATTTCCTTGGTCTTCCTATCCATTTCATAAATCCACTTGGTGATTCAGTCTCTAGCTTTGTCAAATGGCCTCAAAGTTTTTTAGATTTATGTCATGCTCTTTTTTCAGGAAACTATGCCCTTCATCCAATTGGGAAAGGGTCCTGGGAAAGTCTGATAGTGTTCCCCTCCTGGCAGAATAACACCAATAAGTTTGGCTCAAGAAGGGAAAATGGCAGTGAGTTTTTCTACTTCCACATTCATAGAATTATGGAATGGTTTGGGATGGAAGGATCATTAAAGCCTATCTTATTCCAACACACCTTCCACTAGCCCAAGTTGCTCCAAGCCCTGTCCAGCCTGGTGTTAGACACTTCCAGGGATCCAGGGGCAGCCATAGCTCATCTGGGCACCCTCTGCCAGAACCTCACCTTCCCCATAGCCAAGAATTTCTTCCCAATATCCTATTTAAGCCTGCCCTCTGACAGTTTGAAGCCATCCTCCCTTGTCTTGATACTCCAGGCCCTTAAGCACAGAATCCTAGAATCATTGAAGTTGGAAAAACCTTCCTAAACCATTGAGTCCAAGCCATGCCTGATCTTCACCTTGTCACCAGCCCAGAGCACTGACTGCCATGTCCAGGCCATCCTCCAGGGATGGAGACTCCAACACCTCCCTTGGAATTCCAAGGAATTTCCAGGAAGAAATTCCTCCTGGTGTCCAACCTGACCCTCTCCTGGCACAGTTTGAGGCCATTTCCTCTCATCCCGTCTCTGCTCCCTGGGAGCAGAGCCCGATCCCCCTGGTTGCCCCTTCCTGTCAGGGAGTTGTGCAGAGCCAGAAGGTCCCCCCTGAGCCTCCTTTTCTCCAGGTTAAACAACCCCAAATTCCCTCTTCACTTCTCCTGTAGGCCCAAGAACTTTTCACAGGAACCTTGTTACATGGATGGAAAACAGCTCCAGATAAAAAAAGCTGGTACTCCTTCTTTTGAGAATAATTGGCTTTATCTTTTGCCCACCAGCTATAAGCCCCACTTTTAATTTACTCTTTTTCTTATTCACTTTTTGATGTAACAGTTCAACGAGGGTTTAAATTCCTTTTCCCATGCAGCCCTTTCATCATGCTTCTAATTACCTCGCCTAATTGCTCTGAACTGGCACAAGCTCAAAATTTTTAATTTTTTTTTTTTTTAATTACAATCTTTACCAAAGAAAATGTCACTGAAATACATCTTACTAAAACAAAACAAAACAAAACAAAAAAACCAAACCAAACAAAAAAGAAACTCCAAAACCCCACTGAAATGCATCTTCCAGCCTTTTGAATAGTTTGACACACCTATCTTCACTCTGAGTTTGTCCAAAGTCAAGCAGCACCACATGCAAAAAAGGGCAAAAATGTAAAAAATATTAAAATAAGGAGAGGGATGGAGAGGAGAGGATGTGGAATCTTCTCTAAACCTCAGTGTCAATATTTCGCCTCTTTGAAGTGCAAATGCCATCCTCTGTGAGGGAAAAATGTCTTCATTATGCTAAAGCAAGTCTTTGAATAGGTTTGAGAATCAATGGATGTTAATTGGGTGTGAACAAAACACTTGACATTTCCAAAACAGGACCTGTGGATGAAAATTAGAAACTGCTTATTTTATATCAGCAGGACAAGTTGTTGTTTTTTGTTAATCTATAGAATGTTTTCATAATTCTGCAACCAAGCTTCAGCAGTGAGAGATACTCACATGAGAGTAAGAGAGTTGTGATCATAATTTAGGGTGACATTAGAGAAACTCCCCTGTAAGATACAGGTCACTGACAAAAATAAAAAAATAATAATGTTTAAAAACTCAACTTCAAAATCACATACAATACAGTGCTGAAAAGAGGTGCCTTGTTCAAAATTTCCATAGCCTTGTATTCTGGAAATTTGATAATGCCAAAGTGGTTTATATCTACATTTTAAAAATGGTACCAAAGAGATGTTCTGTTTGTGAACAAACTGAAATGTTGTCTTTTTCCATAACGCAACCTTTTGCCTGAGATTACTCCCAATACAAATCTCCAGAAGGGAAAAATCATTTGTTTAATGATAGTGAAACTTTGAGGACTGAAGCATCTTTATGTACATGTATTGGCTCATTTATTGTCTTGCAAGGCTTAACCTCAGCTTTTCCATTAGTCTCCAGCACAACAGATGACATAATTTATATTTTCCAGGATATTTTGTCTGTCACTGATCTGCAGCACAGTTGCTCTGTGAAAGACGAAAGTCACCCCTCATCGATATACTTTGCAATTTAATTAATTTCTCAGCAGTGTATTAATTAGGTAAAAAGAGTAGCCTGGAACTTCCATAAATGAAATGAGAAATGGATAAAAACTATCTTAACTCAGCAAAACAAGGCCATGCATGAAGATGGTGCCAGTTTCCTCTAAGGAACACCCATTGTCTACCAGAAGAGGCAGCTCAGCAAATGCCCAGAGCTTGCTAAGATGGACATTGGGTTTTGTCTTATCTAATGACCAGATTCCACCCTATGGATTGGAGAATCTGCTGCTAAATGAGGAAAAACTACTGCCATGCTGAGAGGGAAGAGTCCAGCCTTCAGCACTGTGGAAAGAACAGAAGCCAAAAGAGGAGAAACCTTCCATAAAAGACAGATTAAACCCAATCCATACCCCTCTGAGCAGCAGAGATACTGAAAACATTCACTGTCCACCATCAGGGAAATTCTTTCTAACACAAGTTTTATTTTTTAGAAGGAAGGGCTGAATACAACAGGTTGAAAGAGGGTTAAAGTTTTTTTAATGTATGCCATGGCCATACATTTCCTGCAATGCCTACAAACAGGGCCTTGAAACCAGACTCCATTTCTAAAAGAGACTCAGAACTGCTTGGGGCAGGAAGCAGTGGAGAAAGTGTCCTGGCTAAAATGGTTGTGTCAAGACAAAACAAGCCATAGGATTATAGATCTTCAGTACATGGAACATACTCTAGTCTGAAATTCCCAACATTATGAGGCTCTCAAAGGGAAATCATTGAATCACAAAACCACAAAATGGTTTGGCTTGGAAGGAATCTTAAAGTCCATCTCACCCCACCCCTGCCATGGGCAGGGACACCTTCCACTAGCCCCAGGTTGCTCCAAGCCCCATCCAGCCTGGCCTTGGACACATCCAGGGATCCAGGGGCAGCCACAGCTTCTCTGGGCACCCTGTGCCAGGGCCTCCCTGCCCTCACAGGGAAGAATTTCTCCCTAATCACTGTTTTCTTATTTACATGACTGGATTAATGCAAATCCGCAGGGATAAAATGGCAGATCAATTCAGTCACCTCTTCAGAGAAAAAAAAGTAATTAAAGAAAAATGAAAAAAACATTCCTGTTTATTTGGGATCAGCTTCATCTAAGTTTTCTTCTAGGACTCAATTTAGGTGCCCCAATGATTTTCCTTCCTGGATACTCTCAGCACAAAACAAATGTGGTTTTTTTGTCTCAGGTTGCAGTGACTATTTTAGTGATTCTTGCATGGTAGATTGACCTCAAAACTAACAGAGAACAATTTTAAGAGTTGTTTTCATTGTTTTAAGTAGGATGTAAATAAACATCAAGTGCTTGGACAATTGGTTCTTGAGTTCTAAGGGAAATGACAAAGATTGTGCTCAAGTGAGAGGAGTGCATCCTACTAAAACAGTAAACCCAGGAGGGGTTGCCGTGGAATCCCTGTTGTTCCATGGTTACCACAGCCCTGCAGCACAGCCCAGGTTGGAACGACCACAGATGGAGCTCACAGGACCTGGGAAGCAAAGCCAGTCAAACAGAAAGGCACAGCCACCACAGCTGGGAGGGGAAACAGCAATCATTAGGAAATCACTGTGGTGTGGAATGATTTCCTAATTGCTCCTGCTGGTTTTGTCAGATTCCCTGGAGTGCTGGAAGTCTCAAGACTGCAAAAAAAAGGCTAAACCCAAAGAAGTCGGTAGCAGTGCCACACTGGAAGTGTGTGTTCAGGTTGCTGCATGGGTTCTGGCAGCCTATTGTCAGCTGTTAAGAAATTACTCTGGTGCTGTGCTTGCCTTCAAAAGAAGCCTGTGAGGATACCCAAAAATGACACACAAACCATAATTCTGGTGTCTGAGAACTAGCAGAAGAATCATAGACTCATGGAATGGTTTTAGCTGAAAAAGACAGCAAAACTAATCTCATTCCACCCCCTGCCATGAGCATGGACATTACCCTCTGTCCCAGCTTGCTCCAAGCCCCATCCAGCCTGGCCTTTCAGGGATCCAGGGGCAGCCACAGCTTCATGGGGCACCCTGTGCTAGGGCCTCCCCTCTCTCAGAGGGTAGAATTTTCTCCTAATAATGTAAATCTAAGTCTGCCCTCTTAATCAGCATTAATCAGAACAAGCAGAATTAGCAGAACTATGACTTGTGACTCAAGGCCTTTTGATGAACTAAAAACATCTCAATACTTTACCTTGTTTGAGTAAGTGATGAACTTTCCCAAAAACAATAGGAAAGTCATCCCTGTGCCCCAAAATTTCCAATCTCAGCAAAACCTTGGTTGCCATGAGGGCAAAGCCATGTGGAGGAATCAGAGTCCTCTATTCTCTCAGTGTCCTTTGAGAATAGCAACAAATAATGGCTAAAATTAGTCCAAGTAATTTATTTGAATTTTCAAATGCCTTTTGTCAAATTCCCTGGGGAACATTCAACTCAGCAGCCTTTCAAGAAGAGGTAAAATAGCAGAAAGGAATGATTTACTTTAATCATCCGAAAAAACAGAACTCTTGGGAGCTGCAGAATTTCCATACTAAGACAGAAATGTATAGACTTAATATTTTTTGATGAGAGGAGGAGTAGCAAGATAACAAAGTTTCCCAATTATTTGAGTAAGTTCAGATGAAAGGAGACACATGAAAACAATTCAAAGGGATCCAACAAGTCTGGGTGACCAGAATGGGCACTGCCTCCTGCGCAGGTGCTGCTGATGGAATGAAGATGTGGAGCTATTCAGACACATCCCTGCAAACACCACACAAAAAGGAACCATTATCAGAGGAATGAAGATTGGGGGGATTTATTAATTTTTATTTTTAGCTTGCTTTCTTGCTCATTTAACTGAGATGTTGTGCTTCACATTATACATAGATGGTCAGCACTTTTAAAACCTCATTTCAGCTATCACTTGCTTTTAAATATATTATAAACTTTCCACTCAATGACCAACTTGTCACATCTTGGATTTACTAGGATCCTACTCAGCCGTGCCTTTGTCACTGTTTGGATCCTCTCCAAGTGAGTGACACAGCACAACAATGCAGCACATTCCTGGAGGGAGGGGACAGAGATTTATCTGCAACGACCCCTCAGGAGAACAGGCTGAGCTCCCAGCAGCACCCAATCAAGGGCTCTGTGAGGGCAGCACCGAAATTATCCCAGTCCTGTTCACCACTGGATTGATGCTGTGCTTTATTGAATAAAATACACAGCACAAACTGCTTGGAGCTCAGTTAGGGAAACCAGGATTGATGTACAGCATCCAAACACACCATACTTACAGAGCTGTTAAGCCCCAGCCTTCTAATATTTCTAAACAATCAAATTCCAGTGCTTAGCAAGGTTCAGGGCTTTGTAGTTTTCCATCAAAGTGGCCAGCTTTTGGCAGATGGGAGGCATTTCCTTCACTGTGTACTCAGAAAAATGTGTTTGAAATTCCTCTGCTGCCATCTACCCTCAGAAATATCTTTGTGCAGCCAGGCTGGTCCTATCCACAAACTTTGAAAGTCATTAACCAAATGCTAAACCCTACAAACAAAAGGTCTTAACAACAGGCAACTGTGTTCATTTGCATTTTCTTAAAGACATTTTTGAAAATACCTAAAATAACACTGAAAGCACCATCCATCACAAGGAAGCTCCCCAAATAAAAAACAATTGCAGGCACTTAACATATAAAATGCTTTTTTTTTTTTTTTTTTTTTTGAAAGCAGAGACATCATGTTTGATTCTGAGGATGTGCAGAGAAATTTTGGTCTGATGAATGTTGGCAGTAACAAATAGGAGGTAAAGGTTTGTTAATTTTCTCTGTGATTTCATTGCCTCCTTCAATTTGTCCCTTGTTTTTGTTGTGCTCAAGCTCCATGAGAGGACTGTATAAAAAATCCAGGTTTTTTTGGTTTGTATTTTTTTTTTCTATCTTGGTCAAAAGAAACATTCAGCTGGATCTTGCAATCTGTTCTTTGCCAAGTGTAAAACTCCAGCAACTCTCCACCTGGAAATGTGGAATCATGCTGCAGTCCAGCATGGAGCATCTCCACTTCTGCACAGGAAGAGGGAAGAGCCACAGTCAGTTGGGTTCAGGGGTTCTGCCAGGATTTTCTGTGTCCCACTCACCCATTTGAGGACTCAGTGCTGAGTTAATGATTGCCCTCAGTGCTCTGAGAGGGCCTTCTTAGTGTTAAGGATTCTATGATTCTGGGGTGGAGCACCTTTCTCTTCTCCCTTGCCAAAAAATAGGTGCGCAGGGATGACAAGGAGGCGGGGTTTTTCCCTATTCCTGCTTCCAGATATTTTCCAAGCATCAATAAATACCCTTTTCCACGGAGGTGTGATCTTTAGGTAGTTATTTGTCCAAGCAGCAGCCAAATGAGGGGGCCAATAAAGATGTTCTTGAGATGAAACTAAGCCCTGTGCACCCCTCTGTTCCTTTCTCTGAGAACACAAGGTGGTAAGGCAGGGGTTGCTCTCACCCTATATGAGAGGCTTTTTTCTTCAACTGGAATAACAGAGCTGGGATCTTAAAATCAGACATGACTGATCCAAATCTGCTGGTGGCAGGTGACACTGATTGTGGTGGGTCAGTTTATGGTCACTTATCAGTTTTCATGAGATCACAGAGTGTCCTGTGCTGGGAGGGACCCAGCAGGATCATCCAGTCCAGCTCCTGGCTGTGCACAGACACCCCAACAATCCCACCCTGTGCCCCCAGGTGATTCTGTGTGGTGCCAGGTTTAATCCCCTCCTTATCATGAGATCTTTTGGCATCGTGTTCTAAAAAAGATCCATGACACAAATAAAATCAATTAAAATTCCTAAATCCCAAATAAGGTAAATCTCAGGAGATAAGTCTGTTTAGGAACAGAAAACATTCAGGCCCACTGAAGAGGGGGCTGACATAAAGCCCAGGGTGACACAGCTGTCTTTATCTTCCCGAAAAGAGCAAGTTAAATGCTTCCTTTGGGGGAGTTTTTCTTCTTTCTTGCATTTGTTCATGCTGAAATTGAAGAGGAATTAACAATGTGTTTAATGCCACATTCCTAAAGCACCCATACCCCTGCAGAGGGTGTCAAGGGAAGTCAGGACTAAAGCCAAAGACAGTTTCTATTATGTATTTTTAACATTATTCCTTGATATAATTCAGTACAATTTTTATTTAAGAACAGTAGCCCATGCTGCTGCCATTCCTTAAATGTACCTCTGTCACCTGCCACAAGAAAAGCAGACCCAGCTGCTGCAGAAGGTGACTGAGAAGTGAATTTACAAGCAACAAAAAATCTTTTCTGTTTGTGCAAAAGTTTTTGATCCCTGGTGCCTCCTGCTCCTCACTGTTGTCTCAATCTGACTTCAAGAAAATACTTTATAATTTCAGAAGACAAATCTCACTAATCAATGTCTAATGGAAAATGCACAGGTCCACATATTATATCATTGTTTCGTATATTTAATTGCTATTTCCTTGTTTCTCCATATTCTATGGAATAAAAAACACCAAATAGTGTTCTATTGGATTAACTGAGATATCAAAGAGGAAATTCACCCTGGAACTATCTTTCCTCCAAGGGCTCCTGCCACTGCAGTGAGTTGCCAATGAAATGAGAAAGCAGATTAGATATAATTCACTTTGAATCTGCTCTGATAAAATCCAACAAAGGAATCGGACTTATTTCAGATGCTCTATCACTACTTATTCACCTATGGCTGCCAAGAGCTGCATTGCCAAAAGACTGATGGAAGATTAAAAAAAACCCCACACCAACAGTTTCTGCTGCAGAAAACCCCTGCCAGGGTGTTTGCTCCATCTGGACTGAGGTGGCCAGCTGAAGAGGGGCTGCTGCTGGCCCATCTGCAAAACAGGGCCCACACCAATTGCCTGACATGGTAGATTTGGAAGGCTGTTCCATAGAAAAGATGTGCAAAACAGTTTGGCCTTTTCCCCATCCCATCCTGTGTTTTCGTTTTTCTCCCTTTTTACAGAGCTCCTCCATAAAAATGCACTAATTCTGGCATGTGCCTGCTCTGTGTATTCTTGTGTCTGCTGATCCTTGATGGAGAAATGGGTGAAATGGTTCACTGGACAATTTTTTTTTCCAACAAGACCTTCAGATTTTCCTCCTGTAATTTATTTTCCACAGATTTTTTTTTTCTTCCTCCTGAATATGCAAATATAACTATACTTGATTTTAGTGGTGTGAGCAGGGAAAGACTCCAAGAGAAAGAATTTAAAACCTTCAATTTTTAGGTTTATTAGAAAAAATTTTCCAACACCCCATTAATTAATTGCTTTAAATTACAGAAGTTCAAAAAGCAACTACATGTAATGATAAACTGCTTTTTCAGATGGGTAGCAGGTGTCATATCTGAGGCAAGGTAGAGAAATGTAGAGTATATCCACTGTTTCATAGATCAGAAGCATGCTTGATTTCCTTGTTACTTGTTAAGGGACATATTGTGCAAAAAAATCCATTACTAGCAAGAATACAGGGATTAAACATAAAAATACCCCAACCAACCAAACAAAGCCCTTACATTTTAAAATGCCATTAAATCACACTTTTTCATAGAGATCCACAAGCCTCAAGTGAGTCCAGTGGGTGGAAACATGAGGGGCTCAAGTAATAGTCTAATAACAAGTTAAAATCAAAATGAGAGCAGCAGTCTGACCTTACTGGCTAATAACAACTTACTTTAAAAAAAAATAAAAATCAAAATAAGGTACCAGATGGGGAAACAAACCAATATTCATCATCATGTGCAACCCCAGAAATGGTCTATCTATAATATGAAAAGATAACAGACCATATGTGCTCCAAAAATTAACGAAAATAAAAGGCAGCTAATTCACTTCATTCTCATTTAACTGGGCCCATCCTCTGAGATTTAACTTGCAGGCACTGAAGGTGAAACTCAAGCTGATAATCTTAATCATTGTTATGTGCATAGCAAGATTTATGATTATACAAGTTTTTGGAGAAACAAAGATAATAATTTACAAAAATGTGGTGATACAACTTGCATATTATGCAGAGGGAAATATTACAGTGGGAACAAGGAGCAGGATATCAGAAGTCCTTGGTTCTGTCATTTGTAACCTATATGAAATGAGGTTTTGGGAAAAACATAAACAAATCTTCTGAAATCCTGACAGGTGCTTAATCCTGCGGTGAAGTTGTGCTTGCAAAGGTATAAAGACAGGAGGAAAAGCAATTAATATAGACCTGGGCATGAATGCAGTCGAAGTTGGAGCAATGGGATGATTTGGTATTCCAAAGGATTAGTTTGGAGTGCAGGAGGGAGCCAGCATTGCCTTCAGCAGCATCATGTCCCTCTCCCTGTCCTGTCTCTGCCATCCCTATGGGCTGGGGTGCGAGGCTATGTTGGTCACCTGAGCACAGCCAAAGCTGCCACTTTAGGTATTGTAGAACTATAAAATCATGGAATATCCTGAGCTGGAAGGGACCCACCAGGATCATCAAGTCCCCAGCCCCTGTCCCTGCACAGATACCCCAGAAACCCCACCCTGTGCATCCCTGAGAGCATTGTCCAAATACTCCTGGAGTTCTGGCAGTCTTGGGACTGTGCCCATTCCCTGGGGAGCCTGGGCAGTGCCCACTACCCTCTGGGCAAGAAGCTTTCCCTGAGTTCCAGCCTGATCCTGCCCTGGCCCAGCTGCAGCCATTCCCTGGGTCCTGTTCCTGTCACACAGAGCAGAGATTGGAGCAGCCTCTCAGGAGGAGTTGCAGCCCTCATGAGTTCTGCCCTCAGTCTCCTCTGCTCCAGCTGAAGAAGCCAAGTGCCCTCAGCTGTTTCTCATTTGTACCCTCCAGACCCTACACCATCCTCAGGTCCCTCCTGGGGACTCTCTTCAGTTTTTTAGATCTTTCTCATATTGTGGCACACAAGACTGGTAAGAGACTTTGGTATTGCACTGATGCTTTTTCACGTGTTTGCGTCCTCCTGCTCTGGTCCAGCAATTAAACATCCCATCCACTTCTCTGGGGGCAGATTACTCCTAGGGTGACCTCCTGGGATCAGACACTGAACCCTCAGTGAGAGAGAGCAGGTTTGTTAGAGGAGCTGAGCAGGAGGAGTCTGTCTCTGCTACACTTGTCAGTGTTTCCAGACAGGATTTCAGTCATGCTTGCACGTCAGAAGCCTTCCTGGGGATTCTCTAAAGAGCGTATCAAGCTGACCACCTCAGACAGGCAGGGCCAGGGCCTCTCTGCTCTACAATTCCAATGAGCTGTGCTTAATGCAGCATCTGCCTTGTCTGTCTTCTGCCTGCCCATGTATTAACACACAGCTTTGTGCCGCTCCCCGGGGCTCTCAAGCATATAATAAATAGAGTTCCAGCACACTGGAACCTCCTGCAGAAGCTGAGATTGTGATTTGTTTTGCTGTGACTGCTCATTTGGAAGTTCCTGGCTTTGTCAGGATGGCAGAAGTATCCACAGTTGAAAACACGTGCTTGGAAAGGCAGTGCTGCTCCAACATGCCCTTGCTAAAGCTGAACCTTCCCTTCCCTTCCCTTTCCTTTCCTTTCCTTCCCTTCCCTTCCCTTCCCTTCCCTTCCCTTCCCTTCCCTTCCCTTCCCTTCCCTTCCCTTCCCTTCCCGAACCTTCCCGAACCTTCCCGAACCTTCCCGAACCTTCCCGAACC
>CM031864.1:26244536-26255991 GCA_018697195.1 Certhia americana | reverse complement strand
TTCCTCTTCCTCTTCCTCTTCCTCTTCCTCTTCCTCTTCCTCTTCCTTGTTTGCTGTACTTTATTAAAAAAGGAAATCTTTCTGGAGTGATTTAAGGGTATTTAGAATAACGTCTCACAAAGTTTGGGGCCACATTTCATTTAGCTCTGAAATATAAAAAGAAGCTTGTTTACCCTTTTTCTATTGGAATGAAATATGCCTTGTTTCCATGGAAACTCCAACACTTCCCAGCTCTAACTGTTGCACAGGCAGGAAGCATTTAACCCTTGGAAGTGTGTGGATCTGAATCTTTTGGAACTAATACCAAAATAATTACCCTTCATTGCATTGCCAGGCTTCCTCTGACAAAGGATGGTGCAGGGCTTTTTTCCTGGTTTGTGAAAAATGTCCTGCCCAGTATTTATGGCTTTATTAATTCAGGTGAAGAAGAAAAGCAAGGAGTCATTGGTATGCCTGGATTTATGCCAGGGTGATGTATCAGTGATTAAAAAAAGTTTCAGCAGCGAGAACTTGCACTGCTAAACCCCCAGATCTAACAATTTAACTTAAAATATGTGGGATCCTTAACAAAGCCCAAGAGAAAAAGCTTATTTTTACAATAGCTTGATATCACACAGTCCCCAGGTTGGAACCTGCCATACCTGGCACTCACAGCGTGGTCACCTCTCTGCAAAGTGTCTATAATGTGAGAATATCTTCATTTAAAAAAACCTCCTTTTCTTACTTTTTCTGCCTCCCACCCTTCCCTCCAAACAACCTTGTTCTTTCACAGCTGGATCTGAAGCTGCTCCTGAGACATTCCCCTTCTTTCTCGCTGGAATTCACCTGTTCCTAGCTGGGTAATGCCATGCAGATAACATTAGAAAAGATGTGTAAACATTCTTAGCTTTTAGTATGGTGGTGATCTGGATTTAAGCGCTGTGACTAAAGAAAAGGCTCAAATATGCAGTGTCAGAACTCATGTGGTGATGAAAAATTCAGTGACAGTCGATTATAAATCTCAACTTATAGAATCATGGAATCCCAGACCGGTTTGGGTTGGAAGAGACCATAAAGCCCTTCCAGTGCCACCCCTGCCATGGGCAGGGACAACTTCCACTATCCCAGACTGCTCCAAGCCCCCTCCAACCTGTCCTTGGACACTTCCAGAGATCCAGGAACAGCCACAGCTTCTCTGGGCACCCTGTACCAGGGCCTCCCCAATCTAACAGGAAACAATTCCTTCCTTATATGCCATCTAACCCTGCCCTCTGGCAGTTCAAAGCCATGCCCCCTTGTCCTATCACTCCAGTTCTCTGTAGCCCCCTGGAAGCTGCTGTGAGGTCTCCATACAACCTTCCCTCCTCTGGACTGACCACTCCAAGCTCTTCCAGCCTGGCTACATAGGGGAGATGCTCCAGTCCCCTCAACAATTCTGTGGCTTCATCTGGGCTTGCGCCAACTGTTCCACATCCTTCTTACACTGGGGGCACCAGACACAGCACTGTAGGTGGAATCTCACACGTTCATAGTCAGAATTCCCTGCTCCAGGAATCAGCCTCGCTGCTCTCCTTGATTTCAAACAGAAGGTTTGGTGAGGTGGAAAATTTGCAATGTTTCTGTATTTGTCACTTTCTGAACTCCAGACCAGGGAGCCTGTCCTTTCAGATTTCGTTACATAATGGAAATTGTGCACTGCTTTTTGGAAGCATCACTAGAAAGATAGTGTCTTGAGAAGGGGAAGAAAAAGCAGGGAAAGAATAAATAAAGCAATTGAAAAGGACAAAAGCAATTAAAGGGTTAAAGCAACCCATTTTGAAGTATAATAGCAGGAGTGAGTCATGAAGAGCCATTTTCTCTCTGAGCTAAGCTTAGTGTGTGTGTTGCTAGATTTGCAAATACTCTGTGCCATAAGAGAGGCCTGTTTAGCAGGGTACTCTTTTAATTTATTTTTTTTTCAAAAATATGTATTAATCTTTCAGATGTGCTGGAGACTTCTTTGTTGTGTCCAGGTCTAGAGATCAGAAGAGATGTTGATGTTTGCAGCCACATTCCTGTCCCCCTGTGCCCTCTGTGCTCAGGCCAGAAGATCAGGTTGGTACCTTCCCCCTTCAGCAGGGAACATCAGGCAGTGGCCACACCCCAGCCTGGATGAGAAAGACAGGACAGCAAATTTTCCTTGGAGAGAACACCCAGCCTGTAAAGAAAGAGCATTAATTTTTCCCCAGCCTCTTCCATCTCTGCTCACCACCTGCAGCTCCTGTGTTAAGAAGTGCAAGAGGAAATGCTGCAGGAATGAGAAGGGAAACTGTCCTTGGATAATGCCTTATAGCAGGGGTTGTGGAAGGACTAAAGCAGCTCAGGGAGCTTTTCTATGAGCTTTGCAGAGCTTTCCATGAGGTATTTTTCTTCTACAGGTCCTACAAAAGCCATGATACTTATTGAGTTGGTTGTTCCTTGTATTGAGATTAAATAATTCCTATCCCTAAATAATATCCCTCAGATGAATTTCAGTGACCACACTCCTAAGGAAAATATCATCTTTCCCAAAGTTTTAAGGACTGACTTGGGGAAAAAAAACTTGCATTCTTCAAAACCATCATAAAATCTTTGTTTAGAGCATGGTGCTGATAACCCCAAGGTCATGGGTTCAATACATGTATGGGCATTCACCCAAGAGTTGACTCAATAATCCTTGTGGGTCAACTCAGAATATTCTGAGATTCTGTTGCTAGGGCCAAGGAAGAAAAAAAAAAAGAGCAAAGAAAAAAGCTCAAAAGTGGACAATTTGCAATAGAATTCTATACATCTGGGTGGTCACTGTGTGTTTTTAATCACTTCATAATTCAGAACTAAAAGAAACAAAGAGGATGAGGAATTACAGGCAACAACCCAAAAGGAAAGGAAAACTCTGCATGAAACAACACCCTGAATCCATACACACCATGAATATCCCACCAGAGCACACTCCAGCTGATTCACTGGTGGACAAATCTCTCCCAGGGAATAATCACAGATTTCCCTCAGACTCTGTTTTCCAGAACTCAGGCTGAGAAGAGCTTGAAACCTATAAATTCCAGTTTCCTGGCAGAAGAGCTGAGGACATGACCCTGCAGGTTGCCAGTGTGATGATTCCATCCCAGTGCAGTGATTCCAGACTGGGACTGCAGCAAGCAAGGGTCAGGATGAGAAACATGAGAAAAGAGGCTCTTCCCCCTGGAGAAATGTGAGATGAGTAGGAGGATATCCCATCCAACCCACAGACCTGAAGCTGTTTTATTGGCATTCACAGGGAAGGCTTGCAGGGAATAAGGGAAGAAATGAAAGGAAAATGAATGTATAAATGGCTGCAAAGCCCACCAATGAATGCAATTTTAGGGAATAAAGATGGAGCTGCCTGTGGATTTGCAATGCAGAGGTATTCAGGCAGCATTCCTCACTTTCACTGTCAGCCAAAAAGTCAGTGCAAGACAAATAAAGTCTATTTATCAGAGGGATAAATAAAGAGGAAATTACTATCAGGGATCCTTAAGGAAAAAAACAAAAAGACCAACACAAATAAAGTCAAAAAGTCACAAAATTACCAAAAGTGACAAGATGAAATTGCAAAAGTGAAATTATTCTTTAATGCTGTGATCTATAAGGATGATAACCAAAGTATGAAATTAAGCTGGTAAGGTAAATCTGTATTAAAGACAAAGTGAACTAATAGGGAACCTGTCCTTATGTGGTTTTCTGGAGTGGATATTTAGCTGAAGCAAAACATATAAAAATATTGGATATTGATGTGGACACTGGGCACTGATGTGACCAATGATTTCTCATGGGATCCCTGAGGGTGGATTTCACTGTAAGGTATATTTCTGTTACATTTAAAATATAGATGGTTGTGTACAACACACACAGAGAATGTTTTAACAACTACCTCTGAGTCCAGGAGAAAGAAAGAATCATTTGACTTTTAAAAGTTGATTTTAAAACTCAAGCTATGCCAAGCATTAGCAAGAAGGGTTTGTTTTCTTAAAATACATGGGCAATTGAAATGAGCATCACTGAATTACAACAACCTTTTCACTGAACCCAGACTTATTGAGCTTAACTGCCTGTACACTAATTAAAGCATCTCTCATCCTGTTTGTCCTATTCAGCACTACACTGCCAGCTCAGAATGGCTCTAACAAAGCCCAGACAGTGATAAGTGTTAATGGTATTTTATTATTTCTCAATTGCAATGAAGATATTTCTCTGGCTGCAGGCAAAGTCTCCAGGGAGGAAAAGAAATACCTAGGAGTGGAACATGCCTTCACAGCATCACTGCTTCACCAGCTGCACTCTTTTCACTGCTGCTCAGCCAATGGAAAGACATCCATGCATTCTCCTGGAAGATGCCTTTGTGCACTATGTCTCTCCAGAGCGGGGGGCTCTGAGAGACGTGCAAGGAGCAAAGTGAATTATTGGAAGACCACGTGAAGGAACGAGCAATGAAGCTGATTCAGTGGCTGACATCAGGGGGAAAAAATGACGGAATTTCTTGGACCAAGCAGAGTATTCATGGGATGCTGTTGGATATAAGTAAGAGCCTTCAGAAAGAGGCAGTGGTGACTCATGAGATCAATAGGAATGGCCCTCTTGCTGTCAGTGTTGCCAAGGAACCACTCAGCAACTAGGAAACTCAAAGGCAGAACAGAGAAAGTCAGAAGAAAACAAAGAGCTGGGAAACTTTCCTGTGTGCTCTACAGTGCAGTAGCCCCAGCTTCTGGAGGTGTCCAGGGCAGAGGACATCACTCCCTAACCCTGCTGCCGCCTCCAGAGAGGGTCCCTCATGTTCTACTTCCTCTCTTCACAGTGAGCAAACTCTCTGATATGCTGAGATTTGCATTATATAAACAGCAGTCATTCAATATTAATTAGGAAACTATGAAGTAGAGTAACATTTTGTAAAAAAAAAGCTGTCTCTTAGCAACTCAGCTCCTCCAGCCTCAAATAAAGAATTAGAATCTGACAATGTCACATTATTTTCCAGAGCAGATTTGAAATTTGGCTTAATTAAAGCTTATGCTTTAGCTGGATTACCAAACAAACAACCAGCATCTACAGAGAGAAATAGTTTTTTCAATCTATGTGATGAGGATATAAGTTCTGTGTTCAACACTGCTGTGTATGAGACACAATTTATTTCAGGCAATTGCTCCATGGATCTAAGTATTTCCATCACCTCTGAAGCCCAGACCAGCTCCCTGGTGACCATGAGCGTGCCGTGTTCAAGGACACACATTCAAAGACCAGGCCTTGAAGATGTAGAAAGAGATTCAAGGGTAGATGCACTGAGAGAAACTTTACCCCCATGACTCTGCAAAGCCAAACTCCCTTCAGGGGCTAAGAGCAGTAAATGTCAAGGAGTTCCTGAGATCCCCCTGATTTTCCACTTTTGCCATGTTATAATAACCTTCTGCTTGGAAGCTTATGTATTATACTTTCAGTGCCTAAAGGGAGCCTACAAGTAAAGGACTTTTCATCAGGGCATGGAGCATCAGGACAAGAGAAAATGGTTTTAAGCTGAAGGACGACAGATTTAGATGGGATATAAGGAAGAAATTTCTCCCTGTGAGTGTGGGGAAGCCCTGGCACAAGGGTGCTCAGAGAACCTGTGGCTGCCCCTGGATACCTGGAAGTGCCCAAGGGCAGGCTGAATGAGGCTAGGAGCACCTTGGGATAGTAGAGGTGGTACTGAATGGGCTTTAAGGTCTCTTCCAACCCTAACCATTCTGCGATTCCATGGTACAACCTACACTGCTGCATATTCTGCAAAATCCTATACAGCTATCCAAATATAACACAGTTCAAAGCCTTCAAAATGCAATTCAGATTATAATAAAAATAAAATTTATTAAAGGTAAGCCTTTAGTATCAAATTCAGCTGTGTGAAGGCCACTCACCCCATGCTACAATTTTTATACTGGCACCCATGTAAGTAGAGAAGCTGAGTTTTGAAGAAGAGTGAGCCCAGGAGGCTGGAAAAATGCGGGGAGTTTCATCCCAAAATTGGATTGTCATCAACATGACACTTCTCTGGATCCCCCAACAGAATCTTCATCTTGGTAGTACAAACAGGGACAAATTCAAAGCCAAATCCCACAGAGATGTGAGACCAACCCTACAGCTTTGAAATAGATCCAGAAACAGCCCATGGCTCTCCCAAGCCCAGCTTAGCACTTCACCTATCCACTGATTTTCCCACCACACCATGGAAATAAAACCCTGTTGCTCGTCTTGAGATAAACAGACATTATTATTCCCATAAAAGAAAATGAGGCAAAGGAATTACCACAGTTCCCTTGCCTATGGCACATGAAATATAATTTAAAATCCTCCCAGCTCATCATAAAATCTCATCATTGTTTAAAACGGCAGAAAATACAGTCTTTGAAACTTTTAAATATTTAATTTGCATATTTCTAAATCAAAGGCAAAGTTTGGATTGCAAGGTGCAGTGAGGAAAGGGAATATTTTTTGTTCTGGTAAACATAAGCGTAGCCTGTTTCTAATGAGTAGCAATCAAGAGACACTGCAGGGACACAGAACATAAAATAGTGAGAGAATCCAATATGCTGCTATTCCTGGCAGTTCTAAAAATTAATTCAAACCTGCATCCATTACAAGAGTAATGGAAAAGTAGAGCTCCATGTCTGTAAATATTAGGAGCGTGGCTGATAGCCTCATTTCCTTCCCCATCTCAATTAAATATGGCACCTTGCAGCTAAATTACACAATGTGGCCACAGTCTGTAAACAAAACAATCACTGTTACAAATGTTTGTGCCTAATAAATAGATGTACTGCTGTATTAGGGTGAGTTATGCCTCGCACAATAGATGTTCCCTTCCAAGCAGGTATATCTCTTATTAAGCCTTTGATTATTCATTTCTCCTTCCCCAGAATGATAGAGAAAGAAGATTTCTGCAGGTGCATCTTCTGCAAAATCTTAATAAAGTACCTCCCAATCTGCTTCAGATCTAATTCTCCCAGACAGCTGTACATTGTCAGCCTCACCCAGATGCTTAAAATTCATCAATGTTTATTCTTTAAACTGGAAAAAACAACCATTGAGGATGATAATCCTAGAATCAGCCTGTGCCCCACTGCCCCTAGGTGGATTTAACTGCCTGATCTTTTCTCATCCTTGTATAACCCCAGTATTCCCCACTTCATTTAATTCCTTAATCTTTAATTACAAAAAAAAGAAAGCAATGAAAGCCAGCAAGAAAAAGCAGCTGAAAATTCCTTTGTTGCTCATGGAACAGCCAATATTGCTTGGAGAAGAGGCAGCAAACACCACAACTGAATACAAAGGTGGTCCACTGCAGCTTAATCTCTCCTCTGTTGTATTCTGCCAAAGAATACTTCACAGATCTGTGCTTTTATTTATGCTTTGGCACCAGGAAAAGGGGAAACTGTGAAACTTGTCCAGGAGTTTGTACATCACTGTCACATCCTTTTTTCTGGTTTCCTCTTCCTGGCTTGGAACTGTGAGTGCGGACTCTGCTCAACAGCAGAATGTTACTAAGGGTGCACAGTTCTTAAAACGCAAACTCCACACCTCAGTAACTCTGTGTGGTACAGCTGGAGGTGCTGTTTTGGTTGGGAACTTCAAGATGTGGCCAAACCCAGTTTCAATGGCCAGGTGAGATCAATGTCAGGGGAGTCCAGCTCATTATCCATGTGTGGGTGCACCAAGGGCAAAGTGGCTTCAAACCCAGGCACAAATAGCTCTCCCACCACAGGGAGGGACAACAGGAGAGTCCCCAGGGACCCAGACTGATGATTCCCCTTTCCCTCCACCCCCCACAAGCTGCTAGCTCAGATTTAGGGGGAGTTGGGAGAGGGAATCTTCAAAATAAGGAGAAGAGATTCAAAAGAGGCCCCTCACCTCAGGATGTATTCCAAAGCTTTATTCTCAATGAAGGGATCCCAGGAGGCAAGGGGGGAAGCACATGGAGGAAGAGGGGTTTTTATCTCTTTTGGGGTCGGGGTCAGATTACCTGGCTGAAAGCCATAGATCAGAGACAAGGGGCAGGTAAATCAGGCTAGGTTACAGCTTCTGGGGGAGGGGTTTTTGAGGAGAGATCATTCCTAAAAGGAATGCAACTGTGTCAACAGTAAGTTTTCCTCACTCAGAAACTCTCAGACCAAGGAATTTCCCATGCCCATCCAAAAGCAGAGGTCCTTTGAGATGCTTACCACCTCACCTGACATAGCACTTAATCTGTGTGCTCCAGCTCTTGATTTTATTTAAAGCTGCAGCAGCTGGAGGAGAAGCTTTGGTCATGTCCTAAGTGGTTTTCATTGTTTCAGCTGAAGCTGTGATCATTGAAGATGGACATGGAATTTTTTTTTCCCCATTTCAGGAGCCTTTGGATGGGTTTAGGTTTTGTTTTGTCACCTATCTATAAATTACTGGCTAACTTTGGGCCGAGGGAAAGGTTTTGTTGGACTTTCTTTTCCATATTTTTGCACATGTTTTACAGCTAGCTTGCAGTTCAGAATAAAGTCATAAGTGAATCAAACAGATTTATATTAAACTTTAAAAGTGTTTTCAAGCAATCCTTAAATGGAAACAAAAGCAAACAAAAAACCCAGAAGACAACAAACAAGCAAAAGCCAATCAAGATGCTCAACAAAAACAGACTTCACCATAAAATGTCTGTTTTGACAAACTGATGTACTTGGACAGAAAGGAGTAATACAAATAAATCTAACCAAGTCCTGTCATTGTTATAAAACTGCATGTGGCACTACTCAGTGGCATCTTTATTTCC
Organism: Certhia americana; assembly: GCA_018697195.1. NCBI lineage: Eukaryota > Metazoa > Chordata > Aves > Passeriformes > Certhiidae > Certhia > Certhia americana. The sequence continues at coordinate 26,247,197 of CM031864.1, read as the reverse complement.
AAAAGAAAGTTGGATGCTTTTGGAGCCATGGTTTCCTCACCCACCAGGATCAAACCTGTCCCAAATGTCATCTAATGAAGTAGTTTGCACATAATTGCATTTAAGGCCGCTGAAGCCAGAAGTAAACAAAGCACAGCCTTCACTGAGCAGTGACGGATGTTTTGTGTCACAATGATGACAGAAAGTAGAGCAGAACGCCCCAGTGTTTTATACATTCTAATGCAAGCAAAAGTGTGCAGCACAGCAGTGGGGTCCCACCTGGAGTACTGCATCCAGCCCTGGTGTTCCAGTACAAGAAAGGCATGGACCTGTTTGAGCAAGTCCAGAGGAGGGACACAAGGGTGCCCTGAGGGCTGGGACAGGCTGATGGAATTGGGGTGTTCAGCCTGGAGAAGTGAAGGGTTTGGTGAGACCGTGTGGCAACATTTCAATATGTAAAAAAAGCTTAGATAAAGAGCTTTTTACCAATCCCTGTAGGGACAGGACCAAGGGCAACAAACTAGACATAAGGAAGAAATTGTTTCAGATGGAGATGGGGAGGCCCTGGAACAGGATACCCAGAGAAGCTGTGGCTGCCCTGGATCCCTGGTAGTGTCCAAGGCCAGGTTGGATGGCCCTTGGAGCAGCCTGAGTCAGTGGATGGTGTCCCTGCCCCTGGCAGGGGGGGACTGGATCTACAAGGTCCCTTCTAACACTAACCAGTCTGGGATTGTATTATTCTGACCTTTCAGTCCTCAAAATTGGTGACCATGCCATAAATTGCCCATTTTCCGACTGGCTGTGATTGCAATGTGCTGACACTGGAAGGAACTACATTTCTTCATTCCATTCTTATATGCCTTCTTTAGCTAAGCAGTTTTACGGCTTTCAATCTGACTTTTTAAATATGAGTTTGTAGTGTTTCACCTCTCTCTAAAATGGGCAATTTTGTAAGAACTTTGCTGTTTGATTAAGTTATCATGCATGAAGAGCCAGAAAAATTTAAGACAATTGTTCATTTAAATTGCTGTTAATTACATCTTCCTGACATAGTTATTGTACTATACGCACACTTTGGATAAAACTACTGTAGTATCTAATTGAAGTCAAAAATATTTCTGACATTTTAATGAACACACCAATAAGTTTTATTTTGCAAGACTTTCAAATGAACCGTGGAGGATTAGAAAATGACTTTCAAGGGCTGCATATAATTGAATTACGAAATACAGGAGGAGGGAAACTTTAGTGTCATGTTGAAGGAATAAAAAAGGTAGGAACATGTTAGTGTTTGAGATGTGTTGGAGTAAATAAGGTCTTTGCAGAATAGAAGCCAGTCTTGTTTTTTATCCACCAGTTTCAGAAAGTCGATAGAATGTCGCAGCATCATTGTCACCAGCCACAAATAGCAAGCCTGGGGACTCAGAAACCATTATCCTGCTCCTTATCAGAGATCCCATTTCCATTTCACTTTTATGGAAGTTTTACATAACTATTTGTGGAAGTCAAGTGGAACTTCACAAAATCAGTGAAGCTGCACTGGAATGAACCAGGAGTGGGAAGACAAAGAGTTGTTTGGACTTCAGAGCAATCCAGGTGCTTGTGAGGTTTTCCACATGAGAGCTCAGCTGGAGAGGAGCAGGAATTGAAGTCATTTAAAGCAGTTAAATCAGACACATTGATCCCACACTTATCCAGCTGTCTGGATACATTTTACCAAGTCACCAAAGAAGGCAGCCAGATCACACATGTTTCCATGGAAAATGTTCAGTGCCAGGGACCCCTTGCTGCAGCAGTAAACTCTTGTCAAAGGAGGGAGGACATGGTCAGACCAGCCCATTTACTATTGATCAATAGCTATGTAAAACAGCCAGGACATGAGGAAAGTAGAGATAAATAGATACACTCAAATGCATCCACACATATGCAGCAAGTTGTGCACCCAGAAATCTTTTGTCTCTTGAGCAGCTCCTCAAATCCTTGAAAGTTTCTTCCTAAGTCTTCAGCGTCTCTCTGTGCTCTCTGTGCTGCAACAACTAATCCCAAAAGAAACATCCTGGCTGCACTGGGAAGAAGTACTTTGGTGGAGCCCAAAGTGGCAGCTCAGCCCCTCACTTTCCCTCAGGGGGGCTGGGGAGACAATCACATGGTAAAAGTGAGAAAACTCCTGGGTTGAGATCGACCAGGTTGCTAGAGAAAGCAAAAGCTGTGCATACAAGGAAATCAAACTAAAGGAATTCATTCCCTACTTCCACTGTGCAGGTGCTCAGCAGCCCCAGGAAGGCAGGCCCCAGCCCTCAGAACAGTGACTTGGGAAGACAAAACCTACATCCTGAACATATGAAATATCCCTTGAGTCACTTAGGTTCACTTGTCCTGGCTGTGCCATCCCAGCTCCTGGCACTCCTCCAGCCCCTTGCTGCTGGGATGAGGATCAGAAAAGAACTTGGCACTGTGTGAGCAAATCCCTGTGTCACCAACACTGCCTCCACATCCTCGAGTCACCAGCTCTGCTTCCACACCCCTGTGTAACCAGCACTGCTTCCACATCCCTGTGTAACCAGCTCTGCTTCAATATCCCTGTGTGACCAGCACTGCTTCTACATCCCTGTGTAACCAGCACTGCCTCCACATCCCTGTGTAACCAGCACTGCCTCCACATCCCTGTGTAACCAGCACTGC
>CM031864.1:26181465-26244526 GCA_018697195.1 Certhia americana | reverse complement strand
CCTGTGTAACCAGCACTGCCTCCACATCCCTGTGTAACCAGCACTGCTTCCACATCCCTGTCACTGACACGGCTTCCACACCCCTGTGTCACCAACAGTGCTTCCAGCACAGATCCCAAATCCACAGCTTACAGTGGCCTCAGGGAGGAAAATTAACTCTGCCTCAGCCAAAGCCAACACAATAAGACATAAAAAATTGTTTTCCTGATCATCATCCTTTGAATTTCTCACAAACTGGCATTTGCTCCCCTTCTATTCTGTGAGAATAACTTGGTGTGCAAATATCCAGTTCCCTCCGAGTGTGTCTTGTTACCACCACAATGGGGAGTAACAAAATAGGCACAGTTAAGAGAAGAGAGAAGGAGAAAAAAAGGAAATATCAGTAAACTTGGCACAACATTCAATTATAAAAGTGGATGCAAAATGCTAACAATTCAATGCTCAGAAGAACTCATCTGAATTTCATTATCATCTAAGTAGAATCTGGTATTTGTTAAAGAGGACAAATGTTCTTAAAAGATGTGTGGCTCTCAATCATCTCAGGATATAAAAACATGAATAAAGTTACCAGTTGGTCCCTCTGCATTCCAAAGAAGAAAAAGGAAAGAGAAAAGAATTAAAGATGACTTTTCAACAGATGCAAAGCACGCGGGGGGGCTGTCACTGAGACAAATAAAGCCATGGGATGTCTAGATGTCCTCTGTAAATCCATGAATGCTTCTGGAATTAGACCAGGTTTACCACAGCAGGTTTAGACAACACTACACACTGGGGATGAGGACTGGGGGAGAGGGGCAATTCCTGCTAAAGGCCAGGAAAGAAATGGGGCAAAATCCTGGTCCCAGGAGAAACAAAGAGGCTAATGCTCCATTTTTTGCCATCAGTACAGATGATATGAAACTGTTTTCAGCAGTGGGGTTTTGGTTGTTTTTTAAATTTTGTTTTCTTTTGTTTTCATATTATAGCAAAAAAACCCCAAAACCCTATTAAGGGAAATATTGAAAATTTTAGCTATGGAAAATTAGGATTGAAAAAATGAAATTTGAAACAGAAAATATTTTTAACTTTTTTTTAAAAGCCCTCTTTTCATTAAAAGACAGATTTGCCAATTGTTCCAGTGAAAAATTGAGGTGTTAATACTCAGAAATATTGCTTGCTTGATTTAGATAATGCATCTTCACTACATCCCCCAAAACACAAAAGAAAGGGGGAAAGCCATTGCTAGAATTTTAGCTGATGTACCTGGACAGTTGATAAAGCTCCTATAATTTTTCAGGTTCTAGTACAGTAGCGTACCCCTAGAAAAAAAACGTAACATTTTCACATTCATCCATCTCAACAAAAATTAAGAAAATAATACAAAAATTTTCCTTCCAGAAGTAGAGAAAATTCAGCATAAGCCAGATGAGGTAAAATAAATTGATAGCTGAGTAATCTCAGAGAAACAGAACTGATCTAATTTGTCCTGGAATTAGACATCTGCTATCATCTTTAATTTTTCAGATACCATACAAACACAACATCAAAAAAGTATAAAGTAATTTCACACCCTAATTTGGATAATTTTATATCACTAGAACCATGGAGTTTTGCTCCCTATCTCGTCCAAAAAGTAGAAGAATAGATCTTCTATTTTAAGTTAGCTATCCTTACTTTTCTAAGTCATTTGACATTTCCTATATGTAGAGGCAACTATGCAAATTTTAAGCCTGATCCTTACTCAGTGTCAATCAAAAAAGCTTCCCCAGGGGAGGGAGAAAAAAAAGGACTCCTCACTGAGTAAGACTCTGTCACTAAAGGCATCTCAGCATCAAAAACTGCCCAAAAGTACTTATTTCCTCTAAAACAATACAGAACATAATACATATGGCTGAAGTGTGGAAATCTGCATATAACACTCAAAATTTTCTAAATCAAACATCACTTTTTACATTGGAAAGCCAAAGCTGCAGCCAGAAGCAACAGATTTTCCAAAAGTATGCGTTTTCATCTTGCTTAAAAGCAGTTTTTAAAAGACTGATTTCTTGTAATGCTGGGGAGATCAATAGAGATTTTTCAAAGGTGTTTGGAATTCACTGTACAAAACAAAGAAGCATTAAAAGGAATTCACTGTACAAAGCAAAGAGGCATTAAAATTAGATGTTAGATATGAGTTATTTAGAATTAGTCTTACCTATCTCACCATATGAATATTTGACTATTTAGCTGTGCTTTGATGTATTTTCACACATTATATGCAACACAAACTTCAAGTCTCAAATATGTTGGTGTTTAATTTCTTATTCTAATTTTAGCATGTCCAGTGCAGCCACGCTTTCTCCAGAGCCAAACATTGAGTTCATTCCCAGTGAATTAAGACAATATATATTTACCATCTGGAGTGAGAAGTCTGTAAAAAAGGAATATTTCTCAACCCTTGTTATTTGACTTCTACATCAAAGAAGTGTATATCTGGAAATAAAATCTGCTATCCCATTTTTGGCTCTCCTTTTGCATCACATTGTGCCTTGAACCCTGAACAGTGTTTGAATTCACAGAATAATCTGAGTAGGAAGGGACCAGCTCACTGGTGACTTGCTCTGGTCTCAGATGAAATTTCCAGCTGTGTTCCAGGAATATCTAAAGCAAGAACTCTGAGGGTAAAGATGGAATGTGATCAAAAGTCACCCATGCTGACCGAGGGCACTGGCACACACCAATGTCAGACTTCCAGGGACAGACAAAGAGCGTTGGCCATCACCAGGATCCTGATCCTAGCTGACCAAACCAAAAATGCCATTTGGATTTTTTGCAATTTGCCTGGATTCTCCCTCCTGCTGACCCTACAGACAACACTGTCAGCAAGAGAAAACCAGGAAAGCTGATCCATGGCACAGCCAGGCACTCTGACATAGGGCTGTTTGTCATCTTTCAGGGCCACAAACCAAGGTTTTTGGGAAAGGAAGGAGAAGCTGTGGTGGGGAGAGGCAATAAGAGCACCAGTGTAGGGAGAGATGTTCTGATAAGATGAATCTGTGGAGATGAGGATCAGGGAGGTCTGGGAATGGACATCAAACCTTTGGCATGGACACCCCCATCCTCACCACTCACTCCTTCCATGCCAGTCCTTCCCTCCCAGCATTTCCCTAAGCACCAATGTCCTGTCCCAGACTCTTTCCTGTGCTCAGATATGACAGGGTCAAAATTATTCCCTCTCCCAAACTTTCTCCACTTCTCCCCATGCTGTCAAATTGGATTTCACTTGTCCTGCCAAGCAACCTGAACTGCCGCTGATAAGGAGGCACTGCTCCATCAGAGAGCAATCCTGGTGTTTGGAAAGCCAGGAATTCAGCACACAGCAGGAGCACAAGTTGAGCCACAGACAGCAAGAACATGAGCCAGGGAAACCTTTTTGACTTATTCCTCCTGGGTCATCTTGCAATTGGAAGGTCTGTGTCCTTATTTTCCAACTCCCAATGCAACATAAAACCCACAGGCTGCTGTGAAACTTTGATAAGGAATCTGAAATTTGCCATAAAAGCAAGGCACACCACCAAACATCAAAATGGACAATACCTTCGCAGTACTAAAAATGGTTCAAAACATCAAAAAGACAGTATAAGCACTTCGACCATCTTCAGGGGACATTGCAAGGGCTGCAGGATCCCCTGTATATGGTCATTTCCCATCCAATACTCCCATCCTGTGACACAACAACATACTTGGGATTTGTAGCCAGGTGGATGAATCTAAGTCCTGGAAGGCAGCGCTCCTGCTGGTGAAGAGAAAAATTGGGTTTAAATAAATCATCACCAGGATCTGTTTGTGCTAATCCATGGGAGAAAAGAGTTTAACTTTAATTTCAGGCAATGGCACTGATGGATATCAGAAACTGCACTGAGCCTATGAATAGATGAATAAAAATATATTTAAAGAGCCTGGGATGTATACTTGTCAAACACTCAGATAACTAATGCAAGAGGAAACAGATAAAGACATTAAACATGAAGTAGACACTGGCATGGGGTGGGAGGACGTCTGATTCTTGTCAAGCAATCACAAAAGAGAATTATTTAAGATCCAGAAGTACGGTGTGGGGAACTGTAATTCAATTGCAAAGGCACCAAAGACAGCAGCTTTTGAATACAGCCTTTAGTTAGAGTTTAAGAAATCAAAGTAACTGTATTATTAATGTGCCTTAAACACCAGGTAAACCAGCAATTTCTTCCTCTGCAGGCACCTGGTGCTCCTCACAAAATAACACCATGTTTTGACATTCCCTGTGCTTGGCACGGGCTGCCTGTCAAGCAGAGGAGGTGACAACAGAGGGATCCTGGTGTGTCTTTCACAGCTGTTGCTGTGAGCCCTTAGCAGGAAAGACAAACCCTAGATAACCCTTATCATCCTGGGTGTTGGCACCTTTATTGCAGCACCCATGTGAGCTGCATTTAGCTCCACACTCTGGCTCTGTGTTCCCGTGGCAGTGATAATCCAGACTGGGTGACTCAGAAACATCCATCTCTGCTCAAGGAGTACCCTGAGACTAAAATGTAGAACCTGGGAGGGCTCTCTCTTCCTGTAGGAGTCCAAAGGAGGGTAGAATAAACACTCTGTGTAAAATGCACAGGATAAAATCTCTGTGTATCTGCTTTGTAGAGAATGAAATTCAAATGTTAAGTGAAGAACAGGGACCATGTGTCCCAACTGCTTCCCCACACCAGAAGAGGATTTTGAATATTAGGATGCACAGATAAACATATTTTTCCACTCCTAAAAAAACCTCCGGCATGCCAAAATACTCAGGCTTTACAGAAATGCTCCGGCAGCTTCTCCCCTGTGTGTTTGGACCTTCTCACAATCAAAAGATCCTTTAATTCAGACATTCACGTGATTACCTGAGCACTGAAACCACAGCAAAGGGTTTGTCTCACTTCCACTGTCTCTGTGAGTCCTGCCCAGCTCTCCAGAACGAAAATTGTATTGCTCTGCTCTCAGGAATAAACTCAGGACGCTGTGAAATGAATAAGCCTAGTAATACTTTGCAAAAATCTATCAATGTTTGTTTGTTTGTTTGTGCATTTAAAATCAGTTTGTGGAAAGTGGGAGGTTTGCCTAGAAACCTCTGAGCTGGGTGAATCTGGATTCACTATGAAAAGACTATTGCACCTGTTGACCTCACCTTTAATCTTAAAGGCACATAAAGGTGTTTTCAGATACCTTTACCTTTTCTAAGCATCTACCTGTACTTCCGATTTTTTTTACACAGTTCAATTGTTCTTTCTAACTGCAACATCTAAATATGGATAGTTTCCTTTATAAGAAGCCTGTCACAGTTGGCTTCAGATGGACCTGTCAGCTTAATCTGAGACAGAAAGTCAAGCAAAATAACCTACGTGACAACCATTAGAGAAGATTTCCTTCCTGCCTTGCTGCTGGAAGGTGCTATTATAAAATTAACAGAAGTTTTCACAGGGATATTTCTCCAATCGATTTCAGTTCATGTCTACCAATGCTTTCCAGCAGACTGAAGCAATACAAATTCTGCACACAATTGCTCCCTGTCTTCTGCCACAGAAGCACTTCCCTTAATAAGAAATTTCTGAAGGATTTTCAATCGGAGGCACCAACAATGGTTGCAGTTAATGGCAATACATTCCTTGAGATTTATTCTGCAAGAGGTACCTTTCATTTTAACAAATGTACCATGGTATGAGGAGCTTGTGATGGGTGAACTCAGTCAGCACGTGCTGGCAGCCCCCCCGACAGCTGGAGGGCTGTGCAAAATGTATGATTTGAAGGCTTGAAGTGTGTTATTCTTCCCTTTGTTACTCAGTTAGATTCAAGAGCTAAAAAACACCCCACATGGCCCTAAGAAATCATCTTTTTCTCTGGTGAAGTGTGTGCTTTGCCTTTGAATGGGAGGTTTAATGGGGAAAAGGAGAAGATGAGGTTACAGCAATGTTCGCTGAAAAGGTCTCATCAAGAAAGGTTTTCTAATTTCTACTCCAATAGTGAACCAAGAGAGGGGTAAGAATCACCAACAATATTTTCTGAACTGGAACCATAATTTTTAACAGAAGCCCTTTTAGTGTTTATTCAGTTTAGAGAGATTGAATCTGAAAATCTGCAGCACTTTCTACTTCATCACACCCAAGTTATCTCCAAACCAGCAAAAGTGGGATGCTTCTTTTTTCCCTTCCACTCTCATTCTGCAATCACTTTTCTACCTACATTGCTTTCACTGAAAATACTAATTTTCAATTTCATTTGCACAGGACAAGCACTCTGTCTTTAATGATGATGAGGCAGCAAACGGTGTAGAGGGAAATCCCACACTGCCTAATCCAAGTTCTTGTAACTGAACCCCTCTCCAATCACTCATCACCTCAAAGTTTGGAACTGCAGAAGAGAGACAAACTGATGAAGACAGATCTCTGTATTTTAATGAGCAGTCCTGCAATATTTACTTGGTTAAAAGACAGTGGATATTTCATCTTGCCTGTCATAACAAATATGTTCCTACTGGCAACTCAGCATCTCGTGTTTAACACTGCACTGACAAATGTACCTCTCTTCTTTTGTGATGAAAGCAGACACAATTTTAGAGGGAACAAGCCTGCAGGTTAACTGGGATTGGTTTGGGTTTTTTAGATTTTATAAATGCAGTGCTTCTTCTAGAGCTAAAGACCAGTACTGTAGTTTAAATTTACAACCCTAACTCAAAGCCACGTTAACACTCCCTGTAAATCCTCAGCTTTGTGCACTGCTCAGTAGCAGAAGTGAATTGAAATGCAGAGGTTAATACACAAGTCTGGGTTCAGCAAATAAGGCCCAGCTTCCCAAACTGCATTTATCCTGCTAGGTATGAGGACAAAGTGATACCTCTTCATATGTGGAGCTGATAAAGTGTTTCTCCATTGCTTTCCCAGCATCATCTCCCTTGCAGACCCCTAAAAAGGACCTGAGTGAGATCAACACCCACCCTCCCCCAAACTTATCCGAAGGGTATAGAAAAAAAAAATCTGTCTTTCTTGTTTTACTTTGTTCTTCCAGCTAGTTCCCCCTTCCCAGGGCTTGTTTTACATCACCTGGAGTAGCTTGGTCATGTAGAGGTGGCTGCAGGAAAGGGCAGCAGAAACTGATATTTCTGAGACACCTTGACAGTGATGGATGAACATCACATATCCTGACATTACTTCCCACTATTTCACAGAGGGGAGTTAGGAATGGATTCATTGAGCAATGTTTCCTCCTTTCATGATCCATCTTGAGATGACAATCCAATTTTCAGGTCAAGAGAAAATTCTTAAGTGATGAAAAAGTCACAGGTGAAAAGAATAATGGCTGTGGGTGATGGCAGAAGGAAGAATGGCTCTGGTGTGGGTTTTATGGATAAGACAAACAGGATATGATGGAGGAAGGAGCACGGTGTGGGAGTCACAACGAAGTAGTGCAGTAGTTGGCTTGTGCACAGCCAAACCTGTTCTACTCACATATCACACAAAAATACACAGGCATTTCCTTCTCCAGACTCCTGACAGCAGAAATAATATAAAAATATATCTGTGAGTATTCCATTTTCCCCAGTCAAAGTCCAGCCAGAGTCACTATTTATCATCATTTATTCCAGTAAGTAGAAGCCACACCCAGATCAATTATCTCACTGTCAGAGCTTGTAAATGGTGTTTTGGTATCATGGGATTACTGTTCAGGAGTTTTGTTTGGATTCTGAGGCCTCTAATCTTTATCAGATATTACACCCCACTCATCACTGTCAGGAGCTAAAGCAGCATCAGTATCCGTGGCATTGTTAACAGGGCCATCGTCAGCATGTGAATCACCCTGCACATTATTCTCCAAATTCCTACTTGTCTGAGAAAAATTAACTCCACGTGACCAGGACAGGTTAGATGGGGTTCAGAGCAACCTGGAAGGTGTCCCTGCCCACGGCAGAGGGGAGAATGAGATGGGTTTTAATGTCCCTTCCAACCCAAACCAGTCTGGTATTCTGGGATTTTGGAATTCTATGACACTCTGTGTATCAGCTCTTCACTGCTTTCCATGGAATATGAGGGCAGGGAATAGTTTAGTGAACAATAAAATTAACTAACTGGCTGCTTTAAAAATGTGTTCATAGGAACAATACTTGACTCTAGCCAAGTGAGTCTTTTATAAGATGCAGAGTACGATTCATTTATTGAATCATGGAATGGTTTAGTTTGGAAGGTGTTGTCTTGTTCTTGCATGTTTCTCTAAGCTTTCTGATTGTTTTGGATTCTTGGAGTCAGTTTTCCCACACACATTTCTGTAAACAGTGATTGTTTACATTCCTCTCTAGAGGAAGTGAGACATTATGGACTTTCGATTTGACCAGTGGGGTCAGAGAGGTGGGAACCTTTCTTTTCTAATCACTGGACATTTTTGCAATGGTATATAAGTCTGAGTCTCACAAAAAACTTTGTCTATTCTTGCCCTTCTTTGAGAAGAGCTATTGTGAATGTGTGATTCATTTCTTGTTGAATAGCAACAGGAAGGGAACTTAAATCCCATCCAGTGCCACCCCGTGCCATGGGCAGGGACAACTTCCACTAGCCAAGATTGCTCCAAGCTGTATCCAGCCTGGCCTTGGACACTGCCAGGGATCCAGGGGCAGCCACAGCTTCTCTGGGCAACCTGTATCACGGCCTCCCCACAGGCAACAATTCCCTCCCAATATCCCATCTGACCTTGCCCTTTGGCAGTAGGAAGCCATTCTTCCATTGTCCCGTCACTCCAGACCCTTGTAAATACTCTCTGTATCTTGAAAGCTCCTTGCTTCCTTGTTCACAAAAGAAAGGCCTCTGCACTTTCAGAGCCACTCCACAAGAAAAACTGCTTCCAAAGGTGCTTAACATGGTGCTGGTGGGATGCACTCACTGTGCCTGGCAAAACACCACCTGGCAAAGGGATGTTTTCCCACATACTGCCCAGCTATCCCTGTCATTGCAGTGTGCAAGTCCTAGTCTAAAACACCTCCAGACACCCCAACTGAGGCAAATAACAGTCCATGTAAATGTCTCCTTGCTCCCATTGGATGCAAATCCATGCCAATTCCCATGCCAACTTTCTTGTCTCCTGATCGTCACTTAGGCTTAAGTTCTGCCTTCCAAATAAAACTGCTTCATTAAACAGCAGGAGATAATTACAGCAGTGTCAAAGCCTGCTGAAGCACAAACAATGTGAGATTAAGGTGACTGATGTCAGAAGGGATTATGTGTATAAGAAATAAGTGCACTTCTGATTATAAAACTGTAGTATTGATAACCGTTTATTATCTGAATAACTTTAGCAAAAGGGATATTAATGATGTAGAAGAAAAAAAGAACCAGCTTTTTAGTGGAAAGTATGATGGTTTGTTCACATTTTTGTGAATAATTTAATTATAAAAGTTACTTTTCTCAACCTCTTACATTTCTCAATGAAGACAAAACAGGGAAAGTGTGGGATAAAAATGTAAGCTACTTTGCAATTACTGAACTCAGAATTCTCTGGGTTTGGTTTTGATTTTTATAATTCAGCAACAAAACAAAAAATCCTCTTTGAGATCAAGTGAAAGCTTTGATCCCTATTATAAGGAGAAAAATGAAATAAAAGTGCCCCAATTTAAAAAAATAAGTATAAAAACATAGTTTTAGCTTGAAAAATATTCTGAGTCAATAATTCATAGTTTGGATTTAAGAGGTAGACTGCCTGTGGTAGCTTCCTTTGCCCTTTCTTCAACACCATCTAAGCCAATGGAGGTGGAAATAGAGCCTTTAAAGTTTTCCCAACAGTTTAGCCTGTTTCACCATTTTTTCCCAGCAATATAACCTCTTTTTTCAAGCATGGTTTTTCTGTGGTACCAAGTACACTTTTGCTGGGGGTTGACCTAAGCCAAAAGAGATGTAATATCCAAAGAGCCCCATTAACTTGCCTTGACATCTCATTTCCCTCTCTTTATATGACTCTGTCACTCATGACTCTTGCTCTGCAGCTCAAGCGCCTGTCAGAACCCAGGGTCTGGAATTACATTATAATAGATACAGAATATGAGTCACTCCTGCCCACCTCTTTTCTCACTGCAAGAAATACCAGTGGTCAGCTCAAACCTTCAGGGAGACAAGTGAGTTTTAAAGCATCACCTTAAATTGGCAGTTTTCTCTTGTTGCAGGTCGGCAGCAACTGCAGAAATGACTCTGAAATACAGAGAAGAGAAACAGCACAGCATCAACACCCTTGGGTTTTATTTCTGTGCTACTTTTCCTCTTGCTAGTGCATCAGGATGTTTTATTTGGTTCCTGTTATCACAAGCATTCTGTGTGTATTTAAATATTTGATGTATGTAGAGAGCTTGATTCCATTCAGGATGCAAATAAGTGGGAATTTCACTGAATTGGCACTACAGAGAGACTCAGCTCATCAGGGAGAACTGAGCCTAGGATGCCTGTTACAGTCAGGTCATCTTGGAAGGGGATGTTAGATCCATGTGGATCCCTGTGACAGATCCCTGGTGCCAGCAGTTAGGATGGTGTGGCACTGAGGCCACTTGACAAAAAGGCTCAAAAAACTATCAAATCGCAGCAGTTTTCCACCGGTAGAGTCTCACAACCACAGGCCAGAATTTCAGGCCACTTATAAAAAGGGGCAAAAGTTTGACATGATAGCCAGGATGGAATCTGAGCTTCCACTGCCATGATATGGCCAAGGAGGATCCATCCCCTCATCCTCCCCCAGGAGAACACATCTAAGGGTACAGGATTTACATTTCAGTCACACCAGGCTGCACATTTTCACATTAGAAATGAGAACTGTGGAAGAGCGTTTTAGTGCCATTATTTATTAGACAAGTTCCCTGGATTTTTATCATCTATAACTCATGCCTTGAATGGATTTGCTGCCTATTCCCCTAAGTCATGTACAGAAGGTCCTGGAGTAGAGTGTTTCTAAAATACCATTTTTTAAATTTCACATTTACATGCATTCCATCTGCACACTGAGAGCATTAAATATCATAAATGTGGAGTTAATGTCTCATTTTTAAAAATTATGTAGTTTTGTAATTACATTAAATGAGGGGATACTGACTTTTAGAAACGAAATTCCAAGTCTCTTTCTATTGCCAAAGCAGCAAGGAATATCTTTAAATAAGTTTATGCTATAGGGACCCTTTAATGATCCATCTACTGAAAGTAGAAGGAAAAGGAAAAAGTGTTTGAATCATAGGGAATGAAGCTGCAATTCACTATACATTAATAAAACCTCAGCTATTGATAATCAGTGAGACATTAATGAAGTTTGGAAAGTTACATCCACTCACACTTAAGAACAGGCTGCCAGGAGTTGTCTCCAACATGGAAGGAGACTTAAAGATAAGAACAAAACATTTCTTACAAAAGTCAATGTTTCATGAATCCTGACCTGGAAACCACTATGAAAGTCTCAGAAAGTTCTTTTATTTCTCTGTGAATTATTCAATTTTTCATCATTTACTGTACCATACTCATTTTCACAAGCACAGAGACTGCATTGATACCTGAATCACAGAATCATGGAATGATGGAATGGTTTGAGTTGGAAGGGGCGTAAAGCTCATCCAGTGCCACCCCTGCCATGGGCAGGGACATCTTCCACTAGCCCAGCTTGCTCCAAACCCCATCCAGCCTGGCCTTGGACACTGCCAGGTATTCAGGGGCAGCCACAGCTTCTTCCCCTGTGCCAGGGCCTCCTCACCCTCACAGGCAACAATTCCCTCCTAATATCCCATCTGACCCTGCCCTCTGGCAGTGGGAAGCCATTCTCCCATTGTTCTGCCACTCCAGGCCCTTGCAAACCATCTTTTTCCAAGCTACATTTGAGTAATTTTGCTTAGTTTCATTTTTTTCTCTTAATATCTGCAGGATTTACATTAAGTTTTAATTCGCTCATTTCTCCAAGTTTTTGGTAAATTCTGGGAACAGCGCAGGTATCTATGATTTAGCTAAAATCTGGTTATTGGGGTTAGCACAAGAGTAATTGCTGGGAGTCTGTGGATGACCTTACAGTCATTTCAAGGCTGACACATAAGCTCTACTTTAATGGTGCAGCATAATTCTTTTGCCGAGTTTATTCTCCAGGTTAAATATAATTCAACTTAGATGGAAACTACAGGGACTCTGTTCCCTTTCACTTGGCAGAATAACCCTTCATTGCAATGTATGCGGGCTCTCAAATTTATGGGGACATTTGCAAAGCAGTAGATTTTCCCCCGATTGCTTTCTGACTGAAATATATCCTCAGACCAAAAGGGGTTCAAGCCATTTAGCAGTGCTGCCATGGCAGAACAACTACTTTGGCTGAAACAAAAGTAGAGATAAGCAACTTTGACTGTTAAGCAGAGTTTGGCCACGTTTTAGGTTGTTTTACAACATCTTGTCTGGATTTCAAACGGAGGCTTTTTGTATTTCATTGAACCACAGAATATCCTGAGTTGGAAGGACCCACCTGGATCATGGAGTCCAACTCCTGTCCCAGCACAGATACCCCAAAATTCCAGCCTGTGCATCCCTGAGACCAGTGTCCAAACTCTCCTGGAGCTCTGGCAGCCTTGGGACTATGTCCATTCCCTGGAATATTTAGGAGAATATCAGTTACAACTCCCTGAAGATGGAGGAGTTGGAAGAGGTGATTAATGTTGTCAAGCAGCCTGACTTAATTAGGAGTAGCAGGTTTCTTAACATACATGTGGATTTTTGCACCTGTGTGCAGGTGTGAATGGGCACAGGGACAGACAGACGAAAAGGGTAATTGAGCTGAGCTGGTTTTCCTGTATTTGCCAGCTATGAACATTTAAGACCTAGAAATTCATGACTCTACCAAAGGATTCTCATAATGCAGTCAATCTGTAGATAGATCCCTAAAATAACCAACAAAAGAACACCCTAATAATGCCATAAACTGAGTAAAGGAATGGAATTAAAACTGAAAAGTCTTTGACCTTCAGTTGGAAAAAAGGGATGAATTTTATATGTCAGAGTTCGGGAAATTCCACTATTTAATGGCTGCACTTACTGACCTGATTGTAGAATCTGAGAATCTGGGAATGTGTTCAGTTGGAAGGGACCTTAGAGCCCATCCAGTCCCAGCCCTTGCCGTGGGCAGGGACACCTTCCACCGGCCCAGGTTGCTCTACCAAAGACCAACACAAGCTCAGGGGGAGGTTGTTGTTGTCTTTTCCCCCTGTCCTCATCACCAGCCTCACTCTCCCAACTCCTTTTCCCTTTCTCTTTTTCCTAGTGCTGCTGCACAACTGTAACAGCAATGGAACATACAAAGAAAAATATGAAAAATACCCAAACTGGAAGCTGTGGCTGTGAAAATGATGTTTTGCAGATGAACATCATCCAGGTACCCTCACATGGTACCACAGACAGATGTAAAAAGCCCAATTAGAAGATTCAGAAAAAGTTTTTTTCTCTGCAGAGTAGGAGATGTGGGGCACAAGAGCAGGAGTGGACAGGGCTTCAATAGTAAACAAAAGCAGTCTGATTTTTTTTTTTTTAATTGAAGTTCTCACTGAGGTTTTACAACCTCAAATAACTGTGACATATTGCACAAAATTATGTGAAGGGGTTGTTTTGTCAGGGTCTTACTCACAATGCATTCCGTAAAGATGCCTTTAAAAGAGTAAAAAAGATTTTTTAAAAGAAATTGGTTTCAGAGCCCATTTTCTAAGATGTTCAGAGTATGAAGTCAGAAGAAGCAGCAGCAGGTAGGTGCCACCTGAAGACAGGCAGGAATGGACTGAAAGCCTTGAATACAAAATGGGTTTTTTCACCAGTTTCAATGAAGCTGTCCCCAGCAGGCTCTGGTGGTTGATGATCTGCCACTGGCACAGAGTTTTGTCCTACTTGGGGTACACTATATATATATAGTGTATAACCTTTCCAAATGCCCCCAAACTCAAAGGCTGGCACAGACAAAGAAGAGTTTTTTCTTGTCCCTTTTCTGAATTTCTATAATTAAAGACCATCTCTAAACTGCTTTGTTTCCACTTGCCTCCCATTTCTGACCTGGCTTTGCAAAAATGAGGGACTCATTTTTACCACCACACTGGAGAAGTATTAAGTTATTCATGACTTCAGGGTTTCTGAGGAGCAGACAGCAGACTCAGCACCTGGCAGAATTAGACCTGTATTTCCCTCAGAGCTATAGGGAGTTTGCATGGAGTTTCCAGCTCTGAATAATCAAATAGGTCAGTTTAATGCTTTTTGATTAGTTTGCAAGATATAATCATTCCACCCCTCTCCTGGTCTGATCCAGACTGACAACAAATCAGCAAACTATTATTATTCAGGTTACTTTATACTACTAGTTTGCCTCTTCTGTATTTTTAGGGTTGGTTTGTTTCTAAGTTAAGTTATTTGTTTAGAGGAAAAAACCTTCTTTTCCACTCTACTTTCCTTCACCTGTGTACGACTCCTCTCACAACACCATCTTTTGAAAAAGATTTTTAAGGTCCTAAGGAGCATAAGACATAAAACTTTTCTGAATTAATTTCTTTTCTCAAATCCCATTGAGGGTCTTGGGGAAAAAAACCCATAAAATTACACTTTTGGTGTAAATATTTCCTCTGACATCGAGTCTGCTGCTATCAGCAGCATATTCTAGTGGGGTTTTGCTACACAATGCAAGATCTTTCCTTTAGCTCTGTTAAAATACATATCGTTTGCAGCAGCTCAGTCAACAGCAAAATGAAGGTTGCATTTTTATCAACTATCTGTCAACTTTGCCTCTTTACTCTTTGTATTACGTATATTTTATTTCCCCCTCTACCAACTGAGTTCTCTCTTCCAAATAATTGATAAAGGCAATAAATTGCTGTCATGGGGTGAACGTTCCCTGAAAGCATTGCTCAGATTCTTGAGACCTTGGCCACACTTGTCCAGCTCCAGTTCATGAGCTGGTTCAGGCATGTGCAGGGAAGCAAAAACACAGATAATTTTTGTGGGGAAAACCTGTTCAAAAGCTCTGCCCTTGCTCTAATGATTTAGGAATTTTAGAACCTTCTAATAGATATTGGGCAGGGTTTTAAAGGGTGATAGTGACCCAAATACAGCAGGAATTGGCTCATGTGGGGTGGGAAAAGAGCGCTTGGCCCAGGTCTGTGTTATAAAGCACTAAACAGGGAAGAACAAGCCCCTTGTGGGATTATCTCTATACAAACTTCAAATGTCAGGTAGGAGTCCAAGCCCACAGTGCAGGAGCTGGGCTGCATCACAAGAATGGACACAGCCAGCAGTGGGATGTGCATTCCTGCCCCCTGGGTCCTAAATGGGGCAAGGACAAGGGCAGGACTGGGGAGTGTGAAATCTGTGAGTGTCCAAGGATAAAAGTCATGCAGCAGAAACCTTATAAAAATCACAACCCACCTGGTCTGCCTATCCCACTTGATAAATTATAAATTTAATTCCTGAGCAGTGTGGTTCTGTTCCTGGGGCTATCTCATCCCTAAATTTTCCTGAAACACCATCAGAGAGCACAACACAGCCCATTTCAAAACCTGCTCAAATATCCCCATCCACAATAAGTCTGCCTTGGTTTGCTGCAGGATATGTTTGGGGGTTTTGCTTCTTTTTTTGTTATATGCAGCTTCTTTCTTCCAACTGAGACTGACTGGTCATAAAGCAAGGCAAAACAATAATCCCATAAACATTTCTTAAACAATTCCAAGTAGAAAGATCCACATTAAAGCATCTTTTAGGATTTTCAACTTCACTCAACTATGAATAACACGCACAATGCAAAGAAATTACCCAAGTGTAAAAGACATTTATCTGAGCAAGTAAATTACAATGGCACCGAGAACAAACCCGCCTGTAACTTCAATTGTCAAAATCCTTTTCTGCTTTTTCAGGATTCCAGCATTAAAGCAGAAAAGCCAGAGTCAGGGAATAACTCAGGCAGCACATCTGCCTCCAGAAGCTTTTGTTGAAACAATATACAGGAAGAGAGATTGGGTTATTGATGGGGAAAAAAATAGGAAAAAGTAGAATATATCTAGATAAGCCATTTGCATCTCCTACTGCCTGGTGTCAGGATGATCCTGTCTCTGTAGGCATTTCTATATCTGCCAGTGTAAATTAATGATTTCACTGATTTCAGTCAGATAATTCCAAAGTTTAGAGGTAAAAATATCTCATACAGAGGAGCTTTTAGATTTCAGAAAACAATTTTATGCTCTGAGAGCCACATACATCTATTAACTCTAAAAAGGTTGTAATTTTTGAGTGTCCTTTTTCCTTGTCTTCCAATGTGAGAACAAAAAATGAGGTGCAATCTCAAATGTTGTCTTTGTTAGATAAATGTCCCTCCGTTGGCACTGTGACCTCCCTTCCCTATATGACTCCACAAGGGACATTTAGGAGCTCTGCAAACCAGGGCTGAGTTATCCAAGGTGTTACCTGCAGCAATTACCAAGGCTTTAAGGGCAAGTGCTCCATAATTCTCTTAGCTGGGAAAGGTGTTTCCATGAGATAAAATGGCCCAGTTCAGAATATCAGAGGTTATCATGCAGCTGGAATTGTTTTTAATGCCTCACATTAGCTGAAGGCTGCAACCCAGCATTTATTGATTTAAAGTAGTGCTGGCAGGGACTGGAGAGCCTTCTAATCCTCCTTTTCCCAATAACCCCCTTCAGGCCCTTACTGCAGCCTTACTGCACCAGACCTTTGTGCTCCTATTTCTCCTTGAGCCTTTGGTGGATTCATCAACTCAAAATTCATTGAGACAAGAACTACTCATTATTATTGATTGTGAAGCATCCTGCATGTGGTGCCCTCAGTGTTTAGGGCTTGTATTTCCTGCTGCTGCATAAATAAATTTGAGTTTTCTCTCCATACCAGGACTGCTGGCTGCTTTGCTGGGATTTTTTTTCCCTGAAAAGTGGTGCATACACAGTTGAGTCACTTTAGTCATCAAAAATCTCAGTCCAAAGTGGAATGTTTATTTTAGAGATATTTTAACCTGTTGGCAAATTCAATTGCAGTGAGTAGATGGCATTTTAAAAGCATTTATTTCCTTTGAATTTAAATAATTTCTTAAGATAGGAAAACCATGTGAATAGTTGCCATCTGCATGGAGTTAAAATCCCAGAGAATACATGGATCCACAGGTGGGTACATACAGATATTTATTCTTTTTAGGTAGTGATCCTAATTTTTTTCATTTCCCATTTGACCTGTCTTGACTGACAGCTAAAAATTTCAATTTAAACTGGCTGAGATTCATTTGCTACAAGTTATAAGTAGGAATAGTGTTTTGATTAGCAATGAAGCTGTCACCCTCTGAAGAATAGAGAGGGACCAGCTTTGAAGGAGATTATGAATATGCATCCAATACCAAAGCTGTCAGACAAGGACCAGATTGTTGATTGAAATTGTCTTTAGTTACTTAATGCACTTCTAACAAGTTCTGCAGTCCAGAAAAGGGGGCAAACCTGCTCCAGGTACTGGTGTGAGCCAGGCAGCAGGCATTACACCACTTTAAGCCTGGTTTACAGCCTTGCTATTCTATTTATAAACATTTTCCCCGTCAATCATCATACTGCTGGTTTTACTGAAGAAATTTCACCAGCATATTTTGGTTCCAACATCACAGGATTTTCAAAATAAATGAAAGAGCCTGAAAGAGATGACATCAGAGTTCATGAATTCTCTCTCTGTCTGAGTTATTAAGGTAGGAAAAGACTTTTAGGACCACCAACAATCAACACATCACCAGAACCACATCCAAGATTAAACCATGCCCTCAAGTACCACACCCACAAGTTTTTTTAACACTTCCAGAGATGATGATCATCATAGGGAATGAAGCTGCAATTCACTATACATTAATAAAACCTCAGCTATTGATAATCAGTGAGACATTAATGAAGTTTGGAAAGTTACATCCACTCACACTTAAGAACAGGCTGCCAGGAGTTGTCTCCAACATGGAAGGAGACTTAAAGATAAGAACAAAACATTTCTTACAAAAGTCAATGTTTCATGAATCCTGACCTGGAAACCACTATGAAAGTCTCAGAAAGTTCTTTTATTTCTCTGTGAATTATTCAATTTTTCATCATTTACTGTACCATACTCATTTTCACAAGCACAGAGACTGCATTGATACCTGAATCACAGAATCATGGAATGATGGAATGGTTTGAGTTGGAAGGGGCGTAAAGCTCATCCAGTGCCACCCCTGCCATGGGCAGGGACATCTTCCACTAGCCCAGCTTGCTCCAAACCCCATCCAGCCTGGCCTTGAACACTGCCAGGTATCCAGGGGCAGCCACAGCTTCTCTGGGCACTCTGTGCCAGGGCCTCTCCACCCTCACAGACAACAATTCCCAGTATCCCATCTGACCCTGCCCTCTGGCAGTGGGAAACCATTCCCTGTGTCCTGTTCCCCCATCCTTTGTAAACACTCTCTCTCCACAGTTCCTGTCAGCTCCTTCAGGCACTGGAAGGCCCCAGTGAGGTCACACCAAAGCTTTTCTTCTCCAGGCTGAACAATCCCAACTCTCCCAGCCTTTCCATCCCTCTGATCACCTTGGTGCCTCATCTGGGCTTTCTTCTTTTGGCTCCTTCCAGCTCAAGATGTTCTAAGTCTCCTCTGTGATTCTCTGAACACATGAATGAATCTATGGATATCAAAATCTACAGTGGAATTACATCTAAATGGTAACACTGAATACATTTTCCCATCTGAATATAATTTTGTCCCACTAAAAATATTTATTAATGTGGACATGAAGAGGATCTAATTGAAGCAGCTGACAAAGGCAATCCTGGAAAATGAAGACTGATACCAACTGAATGTTATTATGAAAACTGACTGTGTTCCTGTTGGAGCTGCAAAGCTCCAACTGATCCCCAGAGAAAAGTGACCACACAAGGATCTGTAGGAATAAGGGTTGGGACAGCCAAACTGAGCTGTCCTGGGCAGTGATTGCTCTGCTCAAATCCACAACCCTTCATTCAGCAGTTTTTATAGCACCCTCCTTGTTTCCCAGTTCCTGCAAACACAACACCTGGGCCAGAGCCATTTATCCCAATATCTGTACCCATGTGCAAACACAGCCCTACCTGCATAGACAGGAGTTCAATACTCGTTATTTGCTCTCCACTGTTTGCCATTTGTTGTTTTAATTATCTTTGCCAAGAATCATTCCATCTGGCTGGCCAGGGAGCAGGCAAGGCCCTGAGGAGAAAGTGGCATGTTTGGAATGACAAACACTCCTGGAAGCCAGAGGTTGGTGTGGTGAGCACTACAAAAACCCACGTCTACAAAGAAAACCCGAAAACAGCACCCAAAATGTGTGAAAATAATTTGACAACCTAGCACAGAACAACTAATACCCTTAATACTTATTATGTGCCTAATTTAACAAAAAAAAAAAAAAAAAAAAAAAAAAAAGATAAGAGGTTGAGTACTTTGTTCTTTCTTTTTACAATTGTGAACTACTCAGACAAAAGGTTACCAAGCACTTTGAACACTGCCAGAGTCAGATTTTCACCTAAGAGAACCATAGAAATACCTGATTTAACTGCTTCTCCTCCCTCCCAAATTTTTACTGCTTTGAAGATTTTTTAATTCTCTGTATACAGGGAAAACCAGTTTTTCTGTTTTGTTTTTTGAATGTAGTTGCTTGCTTGCTTGGTTGGGTTGCAGCTTTTTTGCACTAATTTAGTTGTTCTTGTTTTCTTAAAAACAAAAAATTAAAAAAAAAACATCACTCTTTCTCACAGCACCGCTGGTCTGTTGCTCCTGGGACACACAAATCCAGACTAATGGCTCAAACATAGCATCTAATTTTAGTTCAGTTATAGAATTGCAAGCACCTGAGTTATTAAATCATGGAACAGATGTCCTGAAAGAAATGGCAGGATGTGAAAGCCTCAGCACTGTCACAGCTGAAACAGCCAGCTCAGGTTACTTGGTCTGATCTAGAAATCCTGCTTTGCCTTCCCTTTCTCCCACCAACAGCCAAAGGATGGAGCAGAGCTGCCTGAAGTTCGTCTTTTTCCATATCTCCAGTAATTGCCTTACCTGGAGCTGGAAGTGCAACATTAGGCACTGTCACAAAATTGATCCTTGTAGGTTTCTCACTGTTATTTAATAAGTTTTTTTTTTCTTAGAGGAGATGAAGATTGAAGCCTGTTTGGTGCCAGCACACAGACACTGACGTGTAAACATCATAAATTAGAGTGTTTTCTTAGAAGAGCTGAAAGACGAGGGTCCACGGGTGTTTGCACAGATAATTATAGAAAAACTGGGATTTATTCAAACAAATTCTTACAAGTAAATCCAAAAGTATATACCCAGCCTGATTTGCCTGATAAATGCATCCATCTTATGTGCCTTTTTTCCTGATGAGGGCTGAACAGTTCTTGTGCCTGAGCACATCATCAGTAACCTTGAAAACTAAAAGTCAATATTTGGAATAGAATCTTTGCACCAAGATGCAGGAAAACTTCAAGCTGGAAATCTCAGCAGGGACACCTGCTAGCTGATGATTTGGCATGTTTGACATGTTGTTATTTAAATAGTATTAAGCATCCAGAGCTAACGATGGGGGGGGTGGGGGCAGGCATGTTTAAAAGTTCCCTTCAGCAGGAAAATTCTTCACTACTTTCCAGCCCTTTGATCATCCCAGTGCCTCAGCTGACTGCTGCAGATCAGCTCCTGCAGCCCAAAAACGCTTTAACAAGACAACTCAGGGGGGACAAGGGTACAGAGTAGAGTTTCCTGTCACTTGGCAAAGCAAGTGCAAATTGCCTTGGCAGGACCAGCTGCTGAGATAGCAATTTGTCTCTGTCATGGGAAGGGCGCATGGGTGGAAGCACTGCTAATACAGTGTGCCTTTGAAATAAATCACTTTATGCATACACTGATCATGTTGTGAGGCTTTTCTTTTTAGGGTGTTGCTTCTCTGAGGGCAGCGAATTAATAGAAAGTTTGCGCCCATGTGGAGTTTGGGGATGTTTGCCCCATCAATCAGCAGACAGTGCAAAGGAGATGTGCTAATAAAGCCTCCACATGCACAGGCAACTGCAGTGTTCTCTGTCTCACCATGATAAGGAGAAAACTGTCTTGATGAATGGAAAAAAATACCCAAGCAGATCTGGGGAGGCAGGAGGCTGAGGCTGTAAGCTCGGCCCAACAGTGATGTGCTGCTTGACCTCCTGAGAGTCTGCCAGCCAAGACATTTTCCAGCTGAGCACCTTCCAGTAAAAAACAGCAATTCAAAGGAAGAACAGCACTCTGAGCACTTTGTAGCAGTGTGTTGACTACATCAAGACATCTGACAGCACAAGGCAGAGACATTTTTATCGGGGAATCTTTTCTTTTTCCCATGGAGGAAAAACTCAGGAATTTCACCTCAGGATGGATAAGAAGGAGCTCCTGTTCCTTCATTCTTGCAGGACCACAGGCTCAGCAGCATCCCTACCTATTGACTTGTGGGTAGAAGTACCTCAAATCTGGGATCTGCTGTCCTTCTGCATTTCAGACCAAATTCTGGGCTCTGGTTGCCTTCCCACCTGCACAGCATGCTCAGTGTAAGGCTGGAGTTTGTGATGCGGCTCTGGAAGCATCTATCATACCCACTCTGCCTGTAAAGTCAAAAGTCTGAGGCACCAGGGCTCCAGCTCTGCAGGGAGACTTGAATGTGACAACAAAAAAAAGAGTCCTGGCATAACTTTCTCATTCCTAGAACTGCATAGTGAACTGCATTCTCCACAGACAAGCACCTGAGACCTTTGAGAAAACACAGAAATGTCAACAGATAAGTCCTTTTAATTTAAGGTATTAATGTGAAGTTTCATACTTGAAACTTTAAGTAATAGTGATAGGTAATAATGAATTTTTTAATTTGGGAATTTATAATTCTATTGGTCAGATGGCAAAATCTCAGCTCAAATAATTGACAGATATTATTCATTATTGGCAGATTAGAGAAAGAACTGATACCATCGGCAGATTGCTGTTGTTACTACAGGAGCTTTTCCCTAAATAAATTTTGATTAGTGCACCTAACATGGTCACAGCAGAAAGAGATTTTCTTATTGTACTTCATTCTGCTGTGCTGATATTCACAGCTTTTGTTTATCAGCAGCTCTAACATGCTCCAGTAGCTTCTGTGATCTGAGAGCACAGGAAAAATAAACCTTGGGAATGACAATGCTGGCAGCTGAGCGGAACAAAGCCCACAAGCTGGGCTTTAAAATGGCAATCAATATTAACTTCCATCATGCTTTAGAAACAAGATGGATTTGACAAATTGCATCAAAACTGAACCTCAAATCAGCTTTCGTAAAGGAATGTTTCTCCTATATTACATTTATGTTTCTAGAGGTTATTGAAGTTGTTTATTAATGTTTTCATGCCATCGGAGGATTTGTCATTACAACTGAATATTTTATTTTTTGTGCTCAGAGAAAGGAAACTAAATTCAGTGAAAAGAAACCAAGATATTGAAAAGATATTCCAAGAGGCTCAGTAACCTGTAAGTAACAGGAGGTTATGAACATATAACCTATCAAGGAGATATGAACACATTATTTGCTGCCATCACAGAAGATCTTACTGTCAGATGAAATTCATTTTATTATCCAGTCAAAACTCTTCTTCATCCAGATAGAAACACAGAAATTTACATGTAATTGATCCTTAACTAAATATGCATTATTAATTGTACGATTAATTATTTCTTCATAGTAGCATACATAAAACAGGGCCAGCACAGACCAGGCCAGAGCCCTCCTCCAAAAATCTGAAATAGTTTCTCCTTTCTTCACCAGTTTAATGACTACTTTCCACTAGTGGGCATTGTCCAGGAATTTGGAATGAGATGATTTTTAAGGTCCCTTCTAACCCAAACTATTCCAGGATTCTATGACTCTGTGATTCACAAGTATCTGAGCACTCTTATTCCCAGAAAAAGACTTTCTGAAAAGCCCACTGGGAACATTATTTAAGTGAAACCATGTATGAGTAAACTTTACAGAGCACAAAGAAAAGTTGCATGACAAAACTGGGGAGAAAAATGTGAAAATAGGTGTTATTTTTGTACATAGAAAGAGGTGTGTTGTGGGAAAAGAAAAATGGAAAAATTGAGGAAGGGTTTCAAACTCTGTATATCTGCTATATTCCTCTTGGATATATGGACCTTGGTCTTTAAAACATCCATCAACTGAGATTATATAGTCTTTCTAGAAAATCAATTCCAACACATATTTAAAACTGTTAGAAATTTTATCCTAAGCCTAATTTAGGTGTACAATTAGATTCAATTTCCTGCCATCCAAGCCAACTCATTTTTTTTCCCTTACATGGGGAAGAAACTTCTCAGCAGTGTGGGAACTGAATTAGTTGAGATAGGTCATAGTTTGGCCCAGGTTCCATACATGGAGAGCATAAACTTGAGGTCTTGGGAGGCAGGGTGCTGGGGGGATTCTAATGGAGTCACTACAAAATGGGTCATGTTTCCAGTTCTACCTCTCTGTTGGTTCAGGACCTTCGACATATAAGGTCCAGTCACTATCCTGCATTTGGGATTGGACAGCTGCCCTCAGGTGACCCTATGTATTGTCAGGTTAGCCATGCCCCTGGGCCTTTGAAAGTAGACTCTTGGACCACGTGGTCCATTCAAATGTTTTTAATCCCTAGACGTCCCTCAATATGAGTGTCCCTGTTTGGGGGTGCCAGGTATTGCAGTGGGGTGCTGCGATCTCAGATCCGGTTCGACCGAGCTGAGTGTGGCTAAATAAATTGGGATGGGAATGATGGAGTGCCCAAAGATAGATTTTAATGGTTACAGGACCGCAAGATCGGAGGGGCTACTTCCAAAGGCCATGGGGCGTGGCTAACCTAACAATACATAGGGTCACCTGAGGGCAGCTGTCCAATCCCAAATGCAGGACAGGAACTTGACTTTACATGTCGAAGGTCCTGAACCAACAGAGAGGTAGAACTAGAAACATGACCCACTTTGGAGTGACTCCATTAGCATCCTCCCAGCACCCTGCCTCCTAAGACCTCAGGTTTATGCTTTTCATGTAGGGAACTCAGGCCAAGCTGTGATCTATCCCAGCTAATTCAGTCCCCACACAGCAGCCACAGACGTGCTGGGAGATTGGGCCATCGTGTTTCCCTTCTGTCTTTTCTCCTCTAAAGTGAACCCACACAATTACTTCAATCTTTTCTTCTGGGTCATGGTTTCTAAAGCTTGTCTCTTGTCCTCTGCCTCTAGACTCCCCCCTGATTTGGTGTCATTTTCCTGAAGTTGGTGCTCAGCCACTGCCAGTAAATGTGGCAAACTTATTCTACTTCTGAACCATTCCCCTATTTCAACATCCACATCTCACGTTTGACTTTTCCCAAAAGTGTGATCCACTGGAATTCCCAGCTCTCTTTCTGAGGAACTGTTGCTAGTGAGTGACTGCTAGCAAAGGATAGACCATTGCAGTGTACTTACTGGATGTCCTCAGAGCCTGGCTGGAGTGGAAATTTATTCCCATTAAAGCCTGAGCAAAATTTTGCAAGGAAAATCAAGTGTGCCAGTTGGAAGAAGAACATTTCATTGATTGCATGTCTGCAATAATCATATCAGCTATGCAGAAAATGATCTATGACATAGCAAACAACACTGTCTATAAACAGACCAGCCACACGAACTTCATTAATGGACCTGCATAAAAATTGATGTGGTTTGATAATATTGCTCTAATCCACTTCTGGAGCCTATTAGACAGATTGGGTTGAACTTCTCATTGCCATGCATAGCCTGCAGTCCTCTACATCAATGGGAAAATACCCCGCCATAGTCCCAAAAATTGAAATGGCCCATAAATCATATTGAACCAGCAGAGCAAATTTCATGAGGCAGATGTCAAAGAAAAATCAGTGCTGGACTGCTCTGCCCTTCAAACTCAACAAGGCAATCTTGACTTTTAACAGTTTGCAAAGGTAGATGCCAAAACATCAGAATATGAAGTAGCAATGTTAATGCAGGAACCAGAGAAAAGGTACAAGAAAAGCTACAGCAAAAAATCAGATTTACAGCCAAGCCTGAGGCAGCTGAATGCAAACTGGCTTCAGGAAAAAGAGTGTGAGTGTAGTATTGTTGCACAGTGCTCTGCAAAAATCCCACACTCCTGAAGTTTTCTTCCTGGGGTGAGAGCTTGATCTGATCTTTACAAATGGACAGAATTATGAGCAGGTCCTAGAATCATGGAATCACAGAAATATTGAGGTTGGGAAAGCCTTCCAAGAACATTAACCCAGCACTGCCTATACCAGTGCTTAGCAATTCTTTTTGTGAAGAAAGTTTTTCCAATCTCCAGCCTGAATCTCCTTTGGTACAATCCAAGGCTGTTTTGGCTTATCCTGTCCCTTGTTCCCCGGGAGCAGAGTCCAACCCCCGGCTGCCCTCTCCTGTCAGGGAGTTGTGCCAAGCCAGAAAGTCCCCCCAAACCTCCTTTTCTCCAGGCTGTGCCCCTTTCTCATCTCTCTCAGCCATTCTTGGTGCTCCAGCCTGTTCCCCAGCTCCATTCACTTCCTTGAACATATTCCAGCCCCTCATCGTCCTTGTGGTGCTGTCCTGCTGAGGAGCAGGATGTAGAGAGCAGGAGAGGAGCTGCAGGTGACATGGGCACTGGGACAAGGGAGGTGGATGGGGTAAGAAGCCATGGTGAATTTGCACAAATGGTCTGAAATTGGCCAGTTTGTGAGATTTTACATATTTTGTGAACTTGCCCCTTGAAAGCTGAGCAGATCCTGTCCTTTGGCTCCCAGTGACAAGAGCAGCACCGGCAGCAGTGACCTGCAATTTAAGGCAGGGACAAGGCCTCAGCTGGCTCCTAGCCAGGAATGGCTTTGGCATTGCACAGACAGGCTCCAAGTGTCCTTATTTACAGACCTCCACCTGTCCCCCTGTAATTCCTGGCTCCAGCTGCAGCATGTACCTCCAACAATTTGGTCACCTGCCAACCAGGAGCCATCCTACCCTAAAAATGCCATATTAATGAGCAGCAGGGTGCAGTGGGTCAGAACGTGTGTGGAGCCAGGTGAGAACAACTCCTGTTCCTCTCCCTGCCCTCACCAGACACAGCCACTCCTGCAAGGGCTCAGGAAAATACAGAGAAGGGAAGAGCTGGCAGAGCCCCAAAATATGGAGATTTGACAGCTTTTATTCCTTGAGGAGAGAGGCAAAAAGGTGCAGAAAGCAATAGCAGGCAGGCTTTTTGTTTCAGAGCCCTTCCCACCTCTCTGTATTTTCCTGAGCCTTTCCCATCTCTTTTTTGAGTGCAAGGAAAAAGGCTTCAAAAACTGAATAAATGCTCTAATTGTTATCATCCTTGCACTGAAAAAGGTGGAATGGGCTTTTTTTCACCAGGGATGTATTTTCTATTTATTTTGCTTACCTTTTCCACTTAAATCCTCTTTTCATCTGCATATCAGACCAGAACCTGGATTGCTTTTATCAGTATGATTTTTTTCCAAATTCTTTAATTTTTTTATTCTTGTTATTTTTTTTTTCTGAATTAGAATGAAATAACATTGGTGGCAACCATGACAGGCAAAGATCCCTCTGGGTATCATAGCAATGTTTCTCTTACATTCTGCAGTTGTTCTTGTTTCATTGTTTCACTTCATCAGAGTCACAAAATGTGACATAAAATCTTTAGACAGCCACGGATGTAAAATTCTGAGCTCATCTAATTTTCCCCATTCCTGTACCAAATCCCTCCAGAAACACTATCCACAAAAACTCTTAGAAAAATTCCAATATTTGGTCTCCTAAATACTCCCTGACTCTCATCCTGCTCCAGATTTCCCCCTGAGCAAATGTGCAGGGTCCCTGCTGCTCGCCCTTCCCATTTCTCTCTGTAGGGACTCTCCCTACGTCCATGATGTGATGTCTGCATGATGTACCATCCCATTCAAGCCTATCTCAGCTGAGAGCCAAAGTGGAATTCAGCACCATTGTCAATGCACAGAGAGGACTGGAGTTGATAGCAGGTGCTCTGCCACACCAAGGACACCAGTTTTTAATCCCATGGCACCCACCTCTTCTCTTTGTGCTGCAGACACAAACACAGACTGCCTCAGGTAAAAGCTTACTCTGGAGTTTTCCTTCTGCCTGGGATTTCTTGCCTTTCTGTTTCGCTCACCCACCACACAGGTGAGATCCCTGATTCATGTGACATGCTTCAGCAGCTGGGTTTGCTGCTCTTCTCACTTTTCTGGACATTTGCTTGAAGGTTAACAAAAGTAGGAAGCAGTTAGAGTTGCACAGCCTGAAGCACTCTATTATCCTGGCATGGCCTAGTTTTTTTAGAGTGAATTTCAGGACTTTTTCAGACACTTGGAGACATTGGCTTGGCCTGCTGAAGTTCAGGTCAAGACAGGATCTGGTCCTCAAGTTGTAAAGTTTCTCAGCCTCAGCCCAAAGCACTTACCTGGTGAAACACAGAGCAACAAGACCATTTAATTAACCTGAAATCTACCACTGGCACAAAATTAAAGTTCTTTTGCCAGAATCATTAGTAATTTGCAAGCTCTGTTTGGCCGGATAGTAACAGATCCTGGATCAAAGGTGCCCTTTCCAGGAAATGACAGCCCCTGCACTGGGGAGGGAAGGCACTCCAGAATTCATCCAACCAAGCAGAGCAATTTGGAATCTGTCATGCTCCAGATTCTGCTACCCTCACTGTCACTGCACAGAACATGCTGCAGGAGGAGGACACTGCACAGCACATGCTGCAGGAGGAGGATGCTGTTCTGCTATCCTCTTCCCCAAACCTGACCTACAGCTTGGTTTGAGATGTGTTTTAGCAGACACATTCTGTCCCCAAAAAAAGTGGCAGGGAGCAGAGAAAGCAAATCCCTCACCATTTTCCTTCTCTAGTCATGCCCCAACATGGGAAAAACAATTATGGATTGCATATACAGTTTATCCTGGAATCACAGGGTACTTTGGGCTGGAAGGGACCTTAAAGCTCCTCTCATTCCACCCCTTGCCAAGGGCAGGGACAACTTCTACTGTTGCTCCAAGCCCTATCCAACCTGGCCAAATATTGCACTTGGGCAGTTTTTATTTTTCTTAATTGAGAGACATACAGTTAAACAATTTACAGATTTACAATTTATCAGCTAATTGCATACTTTATGCATTTGAACAGCCCTTTTCTCACCCTATTGCTGGGAAAAGAAAAGGAAAAAATTCTTCACTGAAAGGATGGTTGTGCATTGGAACAGGGAAATGTCACCTTCCTGCCCAGGGAAGGGTCCCCATCCCTGGAGGGATTTAACAGCTGCGTAGAGGAAGCATTTGGGGATATGGGTGAGTGGTGACCTTGGCTGTGCTGGAGGAAGAGTTGGACCTGATGATCTCAGAAGGATTTTTCCAGACTAAATGAGTCTGTGACTCCATGTTCCATCAAGCTGCTCTACAGCATTGAGAGCAAAACTCAAAGCAGAGTCAAGGTGTCCCAAGGAGTCTCTGCTGGGAACAGCAAAGGTGACATCACAGGATGGGTTAGCCCAGCAGCCCCACTGCTGGCCACCCCCCAGCAAATAGAACAGCATTAATTACACTTAAAAAGTTATCTTTGGAGACTATCAAAGAGTAAACCTTGACAAATGCAAGCCGTGCTTTTTATTTTCACAGGAAAATGTAATGTTCCCTTTTATCTCCCATAAAAATGAAAATCCATTCAAAGTGCTGGCACCTTCTGCAGAAGGAGAAGTCCTTTCTGGGGGTAAATTTCTAAATTTAGGGAGCAAAAACACTCCTGGGAACTCGAGCCAGAACAAAGAGGAGCCCTCTGTGACAATGTCTTGCAATGTGCAGTGGTTCCACAGTTTGTTGTACAAATTCCTTCAACAGAGGAAAAGGGAATAATGGACATACAGGTTTTCTCTTCTGATTATTGAGTGTCAATTGCCATGCAAGTAAAGCTCCAACACAGTTTGAAAGCACACTCAGATAAAAAACCCAAGTGCAGGGATTTATATCTGTGTACTCCTGCAGTGTAGCACAGCTGAGATGAGGAAGAGATGGGAAGATCAGAAAAATGGCAAATCTGGAAATCATTGTGATGAACTTGCCCAGAGTATCTTAACTAATAGATGAGATAAATGAGCCTCTGTAGTTTCTTTAAGCATCTTGTCAGGACAAGTAGAGATGAGGTTGGGCTGTCAAAAGACAAAATTTGCGCTGTACCTTTACAAGGACCAGGGGCTCCCAGTTAAGCAGAGCTAAAGATAATTGAATTAAAAGCTACAGAAATGTTAGATCTGTAAGTTGAAAAGGGGAAAAAATGGGCTGTTCTAAAGATGATTCACACAGATTTTATTTTTTTGGTCATATGGAGAATTTTAAGTGGAAAGCAGCCCGTGTTCTTGCTTGTGACAGCTCACTGCTAGGATAGCATTTTCACATTTCCACAGTTCTGCAGATTGGGTGTGGCCTCACACAGCTCCTCACTCCAGGCCATTGTCACTGTCAGGTTGGATTAGATCTTCACAGCCCTGCTGGATCCATAGGTGGATCATGACTGTGTTATCCACCTGTCTGATCATCCGGAACACTCAAGTGACACAGAGAGCTGTCTACTAACAAATTATTTCATCTTTGGGGTTTAGTCCAAAATAAATTTACAACTGGTTTGAGTTTTTTCCCTGAATTTCTTAATTTAAAAAATTAAAATAAGTTTCTAGCTCAGTACTCAGCTCAGATTTCTAAAGGATCACAGGATAACTCAGGCTGGAAGGGATTTCAGGAGGTTTGTGGTGCAGGATACTGCTGCCTGGGCACTGAGGTCTCCCTTGCTCTCCCCCCCAGTGCTACACTGGTCAAGCAGGCCCATCCCAGGGCAGGGCTTTGCTGTTGTGGTTTTAATGGCTCACAAGGGTCCCCATTTGTAGGATGAATAGCTGAACCCCAAATTTCCTCAGACACAGCCTCCAACTCCTCCTGGCCTCACTAGGTTGGCTAAAGATGTTCACACTCCACTCCAGTGCTGCCATCTGGGTGTGACAACACCCTCAGGACATGCTCTAGACCACGTTCACCCTGAAACAAAGCCTTATCTCAGCCTCCATGTCTTCCATAAACAGGGAAATCAAGTCCTTTGGCACTTCTGGAGTGCTCTCAAGTCTGTCCATCCCTGTCCAACAGAGCTTTCCTTTTCCAGAGCTGCAATTTTGGTGTTTTGAAAGCAGCAATGCAGTGACAGACAGCACAATTGCCCCGTGTTGATCAGCCACCTCCACCTCAGAGAGCAGACACAGCTGGAGTCTAGAGGAGAGGAGGGACCTGGACCAGTTTTCCCAGGGCTCCATTAGTGCTGTAATTGTTCAATTATCCATCCACTCAGCTCCATACCCACCATAAGCACAGTGCAGTGTTTCAGCTGTGAGGCAGAAATCCTCCCTTCCAAACCATCACTGGAAACAACTAATGTTGTTTTGTTTTTCACACTGACACTTATTTCAGGAAAAAAAGCTTGGATTTTAATCCAATTAAAATTTTCTCAGAGACTATGTTTTACATCTAGCACAGATATAAAAAAAAGTTTATTTAGTTTCAGGTAGAATAAAAGAGGTTTTATTTATTTAGACCAGAAATTACTTCCCTAGGAATTTTTATACATTAATTTTGTCTTCAAATTTCCTCTTTCCTACTGTCTGCCCACCATTGGAGTGGTCTGAGAGTGATTCCACGTCACCAATTATACTCTTGCTGGTTCTTGCAACGCTCTGTCCTATAAATTCAGCAGACTAAGTGATGATGCACTTTCCAGAAAAAAAAATCTGTCTTCAGTTTCTATTCCCTCTGCCCTTTCTCTGTTCCCTTTTCAATGTCATTGCACTTACAAAATATCCAAGGCCAGGTTGGATGGACTTGGAGCAACCTGAGATAGTGGAAGGTGTCTCTGCCCATGGCAGGGGATGGCCCTGGATGAGTTTTAAGGCCCCTTCCAACCCCAACCACCCTGGTATTATTTTCCAGCAAGGGACACCAAGCCTCCTTTTAACTCAAGTATAGTTAAGCACTTCATTTTTTATCTAACTTTTTAATAGGTGACAGTCTTTGCACTGAAGGGAGCATCCAACAAGGCAAAAAATACCATTTTTGCTATTTTTTTAATGGGAAAAGATGAATATTATGTCTTTGGAGCACTCTATATACAGCCATAGGAATTATATTTATTCATGCTGCCTCCCCAACATGGGGACATGAAATTAGTACAAGAGATAAAAAAGGATGCTTTTATGCATATGTTATGAAATTTATGTATGCACCTTTGCTCACATTGTTCCAAAGGGAGAATTTTTCACAGTAGGCATCAGTTGCTTAATTAGCACAGAATAATTAAAACTCACTGCAGGGAAAATTCCATAACCCCACAGCAATTATATGGGGAGAGTTCGTGGTTACTGCATCAACAATGCAAAAATAACTACTTTTTTGGTAGGTTACCAAAAAATACCAGAAATTCAAAAGGGCCTTGGAACAGAAAGACTACTCAAGCTACTGAGAAAATTAAACCAGAAAAAAACCCAAGTATCTAATAGCCATCAGTAAGGTCCAATCAAGCAGTGTATTAACTGCTTTCACTTCATTTTTCAGACTCAGTTCTTCTATTGATTTATGTAGATCCCTGAACCTTGAGAAATACATTTGGTATAATTAGACAGCAATAGCAACTCCAGACTTCATTAATAATCATGAAAGAGTTCATTTGCTACCAATAGGAACTCATTTACAGTGCACTGTTTTTTTAGTGCTCATAAACAAACATCTATCAATGTTCAACACATCTTGGGCTTTTAAAAAAATGATTTAATGACCTTGCCTGGTCTAGAAAAAAGTTAAAATTCTCCACAGGAAAATGTTTTTACCATCAGAATAGATGAGAGAAAGTGTCTGTCAACACCAATGACAAATTTTAATTAGACAAGGTTTTGTGAAATTTAAAAATGAGGACCATTCATAGGTTACATTTTGCACTTCCCATTTTATTTTAGTA
Source organism: Certhia americana (assembly GCA_018697195.1). Classification (NCBI taxonomy): domain Eukaryota; kingdom Metazoa; phylum Chordata; class Aves; order Passeriformes; family Certhiidae; genus Certhia; species Certhia americana. The sequence continues at coordinate 26,212,463 of CM031864.1, read as the reverse complement.
CCAATATTCTGATATAAGACTCCTTTTTCATTTTGCTTCATCCTTAGTATTTCCCTTTTCCTTGTACTGCACCAAACCCTATTTTCCCAGGGTTGTCCTGTGGGTAAAGGGTCAATGGGATCTTGGGGAAAGCATTCCCAGCAGGTCAGGGAGGGATGCTGCCCCTCTTCCCAGCCTGGAGGCATCTCTGGGGTGCTGTGTCCAGCTCCAGGCTCCTCAGTTCAGCAGGGACAGGGAGCTCCTGGAGCGGGGCCAGCAGAGCCTGCAGAGCTGAGGAAGGGCATGGAGCATCTCTGTGCCCAGGACAGGCTGAGGGAGCTGGGGCTGCTCAGCCTGGAGAGGAGCCCCAGTTGAGAGGAGCCCTCAGCCCTGGGTGTCCCTGTCTGCAGGGAGGGGCAGAGCAGGGCCCAGGCAAACTTTGTGGTCTGGACACAAAAAACGCAAAACTTTTATTCTTATCTTACTTTACCTTTAGGAAAATATTAATAACCTCCCAACGTATTTGGACTTGATGTTTTACAGGGGTCACAAAGATTTCGCAGACATTTTTTCCAGTGAAGAAGTTGCTGCATGTAATTGAAGTGACTTTGGGACGGCCTTCAGAAAAATGATGGGAAGTTGTTGGATCTCTTGCACTGGCTGTGCCTGATGAGTCCACAGATAAAAAGTGGAAGTGACACAAAAGACTGAGGGTTTTTGACAACAAATAAATGTTTGATGGCGATCAGGAAACATGTTCTCCCTTTTTTGTTGGTTTTAGGAGCATGGAAAGGAGGGGAAGACCAAAAGAGAAGGAAAAAGGAGGGGTTAAACAGGAATACTGTCAGTGTGCTGCAGTCATGAAGCCACATGGAAGGTGTTAGTGTTTATTCCACCCAACTGTGCCAGCAGAAGGTGGAAAAAGAGGGCCCAGGAGAGATTTATGTAAAACAATTAATGAGCATTCAACTCATTCCTCCCCCAAAGTGAGTCTCTAAAAAAGCCCCTATTTCTGTGGTCAGTCTCAACCATGAACTGCTGCTTTGTCCAACTTTTGAGAAGTCATCCTTCTGCACACCAAAAAATTCCATAAAAGTCTCACTCTATCCTTCTGTCTTAAATACGAACTTAAAGTTACATCGAACTTCAGTTACATCCCCTTGAATCAGCCCTTTGCCTGTGAATCCTTTACATTACTTGCATTTTCGTGAATGGGTGCAGAATGAAAATCAGCAAGAAAAATCTTCCAAAAACACTTTAAAATCTTATTTATGTCATTTATCAATGGCCACAACATTGTACTCCTTTATACTGGAGTAAATTAACAGCGAAACAGAGGAAAATGCAGTGAAGATTCTGCCTGCTGCAAAAATAACACAGAGAACTTGCTTTATTAACTTCTTCAAAGCTTTCAGGGAACTGAAAAGGAAAACAAATCCCCTTTTCGGGTCATTTAAGCCAGTTTATAATGGACAAAATTACATCAAGCCACCATAAACAGATTTGTACAGGTGTAAGTGAAGTAGAGCCTGAATTACTGTGACATTTTCAAATTCAATTAAATGACTGAAAAATGTCTTTAATGTAAAACTCTATGCTTGGGTCCATTACATGGTGGACTGTATTTCTGCTGTGGTAGGAGATTGCTGTGATACGTAATCCATACCCAGAAGGATGGATCAGAGGCAAAGCCCCTTTTGCCACAGGTCAGCTTTCATTAGCTGGCATGGAATTACTCCTGTTTACAGTTCTGGACACCAGGCAACACTTTAATTCTGAATATTTGAGAACTAAGGATAGTGAAGATGACTTCACTGTACATTTTATTAGGCATGGTAGTTGTGACTTGGGAGACATAGCAGGGCCAGTGACAGATTTGCAGACACACTAAAAAACAGCAGCAAGCGGGGAGTTCAGTCAAGGCAAACACCAAGGTGATATACTGGGAAGATAAAGAGAACTTCTGATAGGGCAGGAAAGTTAAACCAGTGGAATAAATCTCCTACTCTGGGGTAATGTCCCGAAACAAGAGTTTACCTGATGAGTGAGTATGATCTTTATCCCCAAATATAACATCAGCTTCATGCCCCACCACACACCTCTCTGGGAGTTATTCAACATCACACTCATCACTTCTAAGTGGGCAGAGCCGTCTTCATTCTGTCAGCTTCACTTACTCAGGATGTGCCATTCCTGGACCTATTCCCAAGTGCTTTCTTCCAGACACTCTAGGAGTGTGAAGGAAGCCAAGGCTAGTGACTGGCAAAATTTAATTTGCTGCTCTTCATCTTACTGCAGCCACTAAAGACAAGGAGTTCCAAATAAAGTGATGTTTAAGCTGTAGGTGCCCCTGGACCCCTGGAAGTGTCCATGGCCAGGCTGGATGGGTCTTGGAGCAACTTGGGATAGTGGGAGGTGTCCTCTGCCCATGGCATGGGGTGGCACTGAAAGGGCTTTGAGGTCTCTTCCATCCCAAACCATTCAGGGGTTCCATGACTCTACCAATTCCTAAGGAATGGACAGCTCCAGTCTTGCTCCAGTAGATCCCCCATCAGATCAAATCCACTGAGCTCAAACAAGTGTGATGATTCATATGGATTCTGTAAAACACACTGGGAAGCTTTTCAGAAATGAAAAGAGCACACAAATTCTAATTCTGGGAATGGAATGGCCTAATTGGCATTTCTGTCCTGAAAAATCAAATCGGTTTTGGCTCTGATAGTATGGGGTGCTTAGAATAAATGAGGATGCTCTTTTCTTGTCTTTATCAAATAAATATCTCTGAAAGGATGTATTTCAAGACCTGGACCTCAGCTTTCTGCTGGAAAAGAATCATAGAACTCCAAGGTGAGTCAGGCTAGAAGGACCCACAGTGACTCCTCTGGTGCCACCTCCCTGCTCCAGCAGGGCCATCCCAGAGCACAGGGCACAGGAGTGTGTCCGGAGGGCTCTGGAACATCCCCAGGGAGGAGACTCCACAGCCTCTCTGGACAATCTGTCCAGGGCTGGGCAGTGCCCAGGGCAGAAGCTCTGCCTCCTGTGCAGGGGGAATTGCTGGGCTCCGTCCCTGCCCGTGGCTCTGGTGTCATTGCTGGGCCCCAGAGCAGAACCTGGGCCCTGCTCTGCCCCTCCCTGCAGACAGGGACACCCAGGGCTGAGGGCTCCTCTCAGCTGGGGCTCCTCTCCAGGCTGAGCAGCCCCAGCTCCCTCAGCCTGTCCTGGGCACAGAGATGCTCCAAGCCCTTCAGGATCATTGTCACCATCAAGAAGTTCAGGGGCATCCCAAATCACACCAACACATTCCATGCATTTTCCATTCCACGTTTTGGGCTTGTCTCACCACCCACCTCAGCAACACCCTGGAGCATCATCTGCATGGCCAGAACTGGCCTGCTCAAACACGGTTTTATTTGCCTAAGATTGAGCTTAAAAAACAGTTACAAATGTGGTTCCCAACATATTCTCCCTGTTTTCTGACCTTTCTGCTTTTTCCACCTAATTCATACAAAGAAAAAAGTATCAACTTTGAGAGAGGATTGTATCAGTGATGCCAGGAGATGACCTGGACTTCCCTCTTCCCTAAGGTTCACCATGACTTTAAGCTTGAGGATGTCCACAGCCATGCCCATGAGGATCCTACCTGACTACAAGAGTGAACAATTTTAATAATTTGACTCTCCATGAGAAATGAGACATGTCAGGCTGAATCATCCTCAAAGAGGGATCTTGAAGCCTAGCATCAGGTGGTGAATGAGGGATATGATCCCCAGATCCCATTCCAGGGGGATCTCCCACCCCAACCCAACTTAGAGGAGTTTGCTAAGCTCCTGGTCTGAGGTCTTTGTGTGTCTGTCATTCCAATGATGCCAGCAGCTCAATTAACTCCAGCAGATATTATCCATATGCTTAAGCTCTTTATGGGATTGCAGTCCAAGCTATTAGCAGCAATATTGTTTACTAACTGAAATAGATTTTTACTTTGTAAATATTGTCAGATGGAAAGGCTCAGCTTGGTTGTGAGCAGGGTAAACCTGGGCAGAGAGCACGGGATAAATACTCTATAGTTTGTGTTTTATATTGCTTTATTCAAAGGAAAAATCTCACTTATGAGAGAACAATGACCCCCCCTGGCTGTCCCATACTGAAGCCATTGTAAAATTAATAAAGTTTCTATTAAAAAAAATAAGGAATACATGGTGTAGGAAAACTCTCCTTGCCACTCCACCCAGCCAAACTGGACAATGAGAAATAAGAATTATCTTTTAAAAAGCTGTAAATTTTAAACTGTGAGCAATTTTTTTTTTATTATTTTTAGTTATTTGCAATAAATAGGAATCTTAACAAATTTCAAGAAATAAGCATGGGAGCATTACTAGCATGACTTTCCATACAAAAAAAGTTTCCTGGATTTCCTCTAGGGAATGCTTTTCAGGAATTTTTTCCAACACAAAATAAAGCCCTGACAGCAACAGGGAAAATGGCATTACTTTTGCTACATGACTGCTCTGCTACTAGAAATACACAAATGCATGCCTGATTTGCAGTCTGAATGTATTTGGTTTAGATAGGAGTAATTAAATGTGTTCCGGATTTTGCTGCCTCTCCTAATTTCCTGTTTGCCATGAAACAGCAGCAAACACGGCCAGAAAACCCAAGTGAAACATTGACCTCCAGACCTGACCTCTCAAAACTGCACTTGCACTTCAGCTGAATGCAAGCAGAAAGGGAACATCCTTTAAACACCCCTGTTATCCAGCAAAGGTTGTTGAAAATGTCCCCATAAAACATATGTTCATGACTATTAATTGTATGGCAGGAGATGAAATCTCAGTAACATGTCCCCATTACACATAAACCGCAGATGTTTTGTCAACAAAACCAGTTTCACCCAGTGCTGGTTGGTGTAACTACCCAAAATCTGCAAAATACCTTTCCAGGATGAGTTCACTGAGGCAGGAGAACTCAGCAGCTCACAGGCAGGTTGTTTTGGACACAAGGAAAGGGATTTTGTAGAGCAAAGGTGATGGAGCATAAAGGAAGCTGTGACATGAGGGTGCACAATCAGTGCACTCACACTTCACTGGCATCCAAGAAATTTAAGTTTGAATTTGAACAAAATTATTTTTCCTAAATAAGGACCTACAATCAGACTCTATAGGGTTAACAACCGATGTTCACCTTGAACACCTTTAAAATGATTAAGGTATGGAGTTTTCTGGACACCTGAACTGGGTATTCCTCCATGTCCAAGATACCCCGTGTGGAGACAGATTTGTGAGCCATCAGTTTAAAGGTTAATGGTGTAAAATTAAAAGAACTGCTGGGTTTAATGGGAATTGGACAATAAAATGAAAACTACCAAACTTGAAGGCGACTGGTCAAAAGAAATACCAGAAAGAACACCTGGGGACCTCAGAGCCAGGAGCACCAGCACAGGAAAGTCATGGATCTGTTGGAGCAAGTCCAGAGGAGGCACCAGGATGATCAGAGGAATGGAGAAGCTCTGCTGTGATGGAAGGCTAGGAGAGTTGAAATTGTTCATCCTGGAGAGGTGCAGGGATGACCTAATTGTGGTCTTTCGGTGACTTAAGGGAACCTACAGAAAACATGGAGAGAGACTGTTTACAAGGGATGGAGTGTGAGGACAAGAGGGAATAGTGTCACACTGAAAATCAGGAGAGATTGAAATTATAAGGAATTTTTCCTTGTTAGTGTGGGGAGGCCCAGGCACAGGGTACCTAGAATTCTATGGCTTCACCTGGATCCCTGGAAGTGTCCAATGCCAAACTGGACAGGACTTGAAGCAGCCTGGGACAGTGGAAAGTGTTTCTGCCCAGGGCAGGGGAAAACTGGATGATCTTTAAGGTCCCTTCCAACCTAGACGAAGATTCTATGAAGGTCATGATCTTCTGCATTGATAATATTTGAATAAAATAAAGACAAGGTGAATGAGGGAACATCTGGGTACATAATCCATGCGATCACACTGGAGATTTCTAGTATCTGTACAAGTTCTGCAAGATCAATCGTGGTAGCAAGTTCTCCTGAAGGTGTTGAGGTGCCCAGGAAATGCACCCAGCTGACAGTCAACAGAAAGAACCAAAAGACAGATTTCACTCTGTGACAAAATATCCAATTATGGACCATGTGTTGGATTCACAGGAGAGTTCCTTTGCCCTATGAAGGTTTTGCAGCACCAACAATGTGTGTCCCTTCTGATGCCAAGCCTTGACCAAGATTGGAATTGTCTTTAAAAACATGAAGTGATGTCATTACATGAGTCATACTCTGAGAACCAGAAGTACAAGGAGAGGGAAAGAGAGTTGATGGTTAGTCAAATGTTTACATTGTTTCACTTAACATCTAGGTTCACATGCTGTATCCCATCAATTAACTTACAAAGCACTTGAATTGACATGTATTTCTTTTGGAAAACCAAGTTGTGTTTATTCTGCCTCTTTCTTGAACTTTCTGGAAAATTAAGTTCTAAAGCACAGAAGCAGCACAAAAATAATTGCAGTGACTTTCTGTGACTATGTGCTTTTTAATTGCAGATTTTTCCTTCCCAAATCTGAGCAAAAAGGAGCAACTGTTGACTACAGCTGGATGGATACTGCAATCATTACCCTTGTTATAATGATACATTTCAATAACAACCACAATTCTTGATCCTCATGGATGGCTTTATAATGACCATGGATTATGCTGAGATAATGCTATTCCTAATTTTATTGTTAATAGACTGTGAAAGTCTTGCTCTGTGGTGGAGGCTAATTGTCACTTTAGATGTAATTCCCATCACTCAAAGAACATGTATGCTCCATGTATTAATTACAGGATATCAAGATGGCTTGCATTGACAGGAGATGGTGGATTTAGGACTTCCAGCCAAATGGAGCAGTTCCTTCTCTAGAAAAACTCTCATTATCATTTACTAACAGCACATTTTATCACAGGTAGAATGTGGCCATGTTCATGGCCTTCAGAACATTTGGTATCTGCATAATTAAACTAATCAATTGCAGAGCAGTAGTCAAAAGTCAAATCTTAATGATCTGGAAAAATGATACTTCAATTTGCTGTCTCCAATCCCCAAATCAGAATAATAAACACAATCTAATATGTGAACAAAACTGAGGGTTTTTTCCTTATTCTTAGGTGTTTACTGCCTACTAAAGACGTTATTTTCACTGGTTTTGTAAACCATCACCTAGTTTTGAATAATTTAATAAAAGTAATATAAACATGTTATGCACAACCCACAACATCTTGTTATTTTTGTTGAAAATACAATTTTCTTCCAATTTTTTTGTTAGAACAAATTTCCCATTATTTTTAATCCATATACAGGTCATATTTCCCAGTGGGTGGATACCCAAGGGTATCATTGAGAGAGAATGAGTATTCTTAAGGAATCCTGGGAGTTGACTGGTGGAGGTCAGAAGTGATTCTTAATCCCTTTTTTCCTCTGCCATTGGTGCATGGAAAAAGATTTGATTGTGATGAGCACAGTGATAAAGGTAACAGAAATCAATATTGTTCTCCATGCTGCAGCCATGTCCATCACTAGTCAAGATCCAAGCCTATCCTGCTTGGCTCTTCTGGAATTCAGGTCACAGCCTCCAAGGGCTGTCTGCAGCAATTGATGGGAATTGATTTTTCCCCTCATTTTACTTATCACAAGATGCAACATATCCATTAAACATTGTTTGCAAAGATGGAACTTCAGATTCTGCCCCTCTGCTTCACCCTGGTGAGACCCCACCCTGAGCACAGTGTCCACTTCTGGTGACCCAGACACAAGGACACGGAGATGGTGGAGCAAGTCCAGAGGAGGTCATTGAGTTGCTGAGAGGGCTGGAGCACCTTCCTTATGGAATTGGGATGGGAGAGCTGGAAATATTCAGCCTCGAGAAGAGAAGGTTGTGTGGATACCTCACAGCACCTTCCAGGACCTGAAAGTTCTACATGGAAGCCAGGGAGAGACAATTCATCATGAGTGACAGGACAGGGGGAATGGCTTCCCTCTGCCAGAGGGCAGGGTTAGATGGGAAACTGGGAAGGAATCTTCCCTGTGAGGATGGTGAGACCCTGGCACAGGGTACCCAAAGAAACTGTGGCTGCCCCTGGATCCCTGGAGGAGTCCCACGTCAGATTGGATAGGGCTTGGAGCAAGCTGGGATAGTGGAATGTGTCCCTGCCTGGGATGGCACTGGATAAGCTGTGCAGTCCCTTCCAACCCAAACCATCCCCTGATTCCATGATTCCATAACAGAGGCCAGGGATATAATGAGAATCAGAGTCCTGCTTCCTTACCTGAAATTGTGAAAGCACAGAAAGCGAAATTTGGCCCAGAGCACTATTGCTACCCGAAACCAAGTGTATAAAAAAAAAACCCAAAAAGCCCATAAAACCCTAAAATGAAAGACTAAAAAACCCAAAAAAACCTCAGTTACCAGAAGATATTATGAAGGAGGGGGGAGGTACTGGAGGATTCAAAACCAGTTTGCTGAGACCAACTCATAAAGGATCTTCCTCCTGTCTGCAAACACGTGGAAGAGTGAATATTCCATCAGATCTCCACAAGAAACCTAATTTGTATTGCACCAGTGCCCTACCTCATTTTAGCAGTGCAAAATAGCCAAAGCTTTAGAGAATAGTTCAGCCATCTGCGCCTGCAGGTGTTTACAATACAGAATAAATTAAGAAGTGACAAGGCATTGAGAAGGTTACAGTTGAATAATTACCAAGGAAAACTCAAAATCTCATGCACCATTTCAACTCCTGAAGATGGAGTAGCTTCCTCTGTCCTTTTAAAATAATTTTCCACTCTTGCTTAGTTTGCCCTTCTGTCTGAAGGACACCTCCCTTCTTTAAATAGAGAACTCGCAGAAATTATGACAATAGTTGTGATAACAAGGCTTTTTATTCCTTTTTTTATTTAATTGATGTGAGAAATTCAGCTCCAGACATGAAAAAGACGTAGATTTCTCTAACACTTATAAAACAAAGCAGTTGGTAGGATCCTGGCTAGAAACCAGGTGTGGTGGAAGCAGAAGATTTAGCTGGGTCAGTAAAACAACAACACAAAGCTATGTGCCATCCATGTTCTGTGACAGTATCTTCTGGCTCTGGTTTTCTTTCTGAAAGCCCCTAGAATAGTTCAGTTTAGACATTGTGAAAAGAAATACATGGAAATATGTGGGATCTGGGATATTTCCAAGGCTTTCTTCCTGGTTATGAGTCTGGTCCATGGAAGGTGATGACATTCACAGGTTGGTGAGGCCTTGGCACAGGTTGGTCTGAGAACCTGTGGCTGCCCCTGGAACCCTGGAGTTGTTAGAAAGGAAAAGGGAGAGGGAAAAGGGAAAGAAGGGGGAGGGGAAGGGGAAAAAGCAAAGGGGTAGGAAAGGGAAGTTAAAGCCTTTTAACAGGAAGATAACTATCAGAAATTTTGCATAACCTATGTGGTATTTGAGGCCTGTGTCTGGCCACAGAGGTGGATTTCATGATCTCTTTTATGTATCTTGTGTATGGAGGCAAACCATACTGAAGATTAAATAAATGAGTAATTAAACATTCTGGGCTCTTCCTCATGTAGAACCAGCTTTCTCTTATATTTGCAGATGTCTGGGAACACACATATCCACAAAGAGCTCTTGTTCAAATCCATCTTTCAGGAGTTTCAGCCTAAATCCCAGCTTCCCAAAGTAATTCTCTGTCTGCAATGGCCTGGAGAAAGGCAGAGCACTGGGAAAAGCACTGCAGGGGAGCTGGCAGCTGTTGTTTTTGATGCCTGGGTTGAGGACTCACGAAACCCATTTCCAGAGGAGTGGAAGAGAAGTTCCATCTCCCAGAAGGTATAGTTTGGCCCAGGACAAATCCCTCCACAGCATCCACTGTCCTGGAAAATGAGACTTCTCAGGGCTAAGAACCCAGATTTTTTCCTGAGATGTAAATAAAACCTCTGGGGGTTTTAATTTTACAATCCTGCAGTGTTGCAATGAAGAGATACCTGTCACCTGCAGGAAAGGTAGGGGTCTGTGGGGTCACACACGATTTGCAGAGGTGCACAATCAACCCCTGGGCTTCAGGCACTGACTTGGAGCTGCAGGGTTTCCCAGCTCTTTATTCCTTTATCTCAGACTCATTAAGCCCATATTTTGGTTAGACATAAAAAAGAGGTAGATTTCTCTAACACTTATAAAACAAAGCAGTTGGTAGGATCCTGGCTAGAAACAAGTTGTGGCTGAAGCAGAAGATTTAACTGGGTCAGTAACACCACAACACAAACTGGGTTACCTTCAGCTTCAGCTGCCAAACCAGGAAAGAAAAATACACAGAATTAAATATATAACAGTACAAAAAATAACAGCAGACCTGGACATGTGTTATCTCTGTAAAGCAGATGTTTTTACTATGTCACATACTGGCTGGTTTGCTGAGGAACTAATAAAGTGATTTACTGCTGTAATTACACTTATTTTATTATATGCGATGAACTACACTGAGGTGCAGATCCAGCAAACCCCACTGAATACTCCAAATAAAGGAATTCAGTCTTAACCTTGAGCAAGACTGATGGGTGGGGGTTGACATACAAAATGCTACTTTTTATTGATTTAGCAGGTTCCTTCCCAAAAGGGAAGCAGCCAGATGCAGCAGAGAATGATGAATCCAGTAGCCCACACGTGTTTTTTTGTCCATAGGTTCATCCAGAGATGAGAGAGTGTTCATAGTCGGTGCATGTGTATACACACAAAATTATAACTTTTTTTCCTCTCAATTTGCAACAGTAAATTGTTTGGTTCAGTCTTTGCAGCTTTGGAGCGCAATTATGAAGGAGCAGAATCAAAAAAAAAAACCAAACATGTATCCACCAGCAGATTTCAGTGGCAGTTTTGGGATTTGGTGTTGTACCACAGGGTTTAGTCAGTCTTGGAGAACTGGGATTGTTCAGCCTGGAGATGAGAAACTTTTTGTGCCTTTCCAGAAGGAGACGACAGGAAAGATGGAGTGGCAGGACAAGGGCCAAGAGTGACAGGGCAAGGGAGAATGTTTCACAATGCCGGAGGGCAGGGTTAGATGAGATATTGCAAAGGAATTCTTCCCTGTGATGGTGATGAGATCCTCGCATGGGGTGCCCAGAGAAGCTGTGGCAGCCCCTGGATCTCTGGAGGTTCCCAAGGCCAGGTTGGATAGGATTTGGAGCAACCTGGGCTACTGGAAGATGTCCCTGCCCATAGTAGGGAGTGGCACTGGGTGGGCTTTAAGATCCCTTCCAACCCAGGCCATTCTATGAGTCTATGATAAATCAGGTAAAAGTTCTAAAAAGGTAAAAATATTTCTAATTAAGGTATTTCCTTCTGATGTTTTGAAATGAAGCTTTATTTCATGGTCAAACCCAGGCAGAGTAGGCCAGTTGCTCAGTTTCTTGAAGTTCCTCAGCAGGGATGAAACTTGGGAGAGCTTCACTTTTTTCCTCCCTAATTCGGTAATGTGGACCTTATCCTAGGAGGAATCTCTAAAGATGGCAGGAAAAGCCATCTCCTTCTTCTCTCAGACCTTCAGTGGTCAACAGGCATGAAAAAGCCACAGCCGATCATAGAAAAACCAGCTAAAGACACGCAGGGAAAAGTTCTCCTTCACTTGCCCAACTGACAGGCCAAGAGATATCCACACCTCTACAAATTTGACTCAACCTATTTGAGCAGTCAGATCAGTTCTTAAGCATTTGTAGGACTATCCAATTAAAATGTTAGCAGACAAATTGGACAGCATGGAATCACTCTACAAAAAAATCGCATAAGGCAGGGTATTTTCCCCAGCGTAATAAAGCTTCTACAAAGGCAGGCTGTCCTTTCATTCTTTTCTGATTGTTATATAAAGCTTTTGGTGTCTGTCTTTGAAAACCAAAAAACAAATTTTCTACTCAATTTCTTTTCCTCCTTCTTTCAGCAAAGAGTATGCACTAAAATAAAGTAAGGGGAAGGAGGGAGGTGGTGTGAGAGGTGAAAAACTTCTCTGTTAAAATATTGTTAGAATTGCACAAAAAGCCAGGGCACTAAGACAGCATAGGATGTTGTGGCAAGATAAGAAACACATGAAAGGTGATGTCAAGTAAGAGTAAATAAATGCTGATAAAGTTTTCTTGTAGTTAAGTGTGCAAACAACCATGACCATAAAGCCAACAAGTCACAGCATCACAGAATCTTGGAATGGCTTGGGTTGGAAGGGATCTTAAAGCTTGCCCAGTTCAAATCCCCCGTCATAGGCAGAGAGAACTTCCACTGTCCCAGGTTGCTCCCATCCAACCTGGCCTTGGACATCCACGGGCAGCCACAGATTCTCTGGGCAACAAACATTTGCTGCCAGTATTGTTCATGTAATTTTAACCTCTTGTTTTACAGTTATGGAAAAATATTAATTGGGGCAGCGAAGATTTGCCACAGCATTTCAGGTTTTTTAATGTCAGACAGCTGGTATTTTATTAGTGTGAGACAGAGCTCACCCAGACATGGAGTATAAATGGAAGTGATAATTTATTTCTGCTGCACAAAGTCCTGTGAAAAACAAACTCCAGATTTCCATGTTTGTTAGGAGTAGGGAATATCCTGAGCAAGTTCTCATCTTCTCCCTTGTATACTGGAATTTCACTGCCTGCTTCATCATCGTGCTGGCTTGTCTGACTCATCTCGGATCAACAGGAGCTTGAAATTATCTTCAGGTCCATTATGAAATCCATAACAGGGCTGAGAAACTGCACTGAGGAGAAGGGTAGGGGGGCAAAGCTTTTGTTCCACCCTGGCTTGGCACAGCCCGCTCTAAATACGCTGCCACACCAAGCAAATAAACATGAAGCAGCATTTTTGTGCATCCTGCCACTTGGGAATTTTCGTATTTCACAGGTTTTATTGCAGGAGAAAACACAGCTTAATCAGGCTTTTTGTCTGAAATGTAATTGGAGTTTGGCTGTTTTCACCCATTTTAACTACTTCAAACATGAAATTGCAGACTCATGCATTCATGTGGCCTCTGAGCTTGGAGGGCAGGTGTGTTGGTTTAATTCATGTCACAGACCCATTGGACTCGGAAACGCTTTCATTCAGTGAGGTGTTGTCCAGGAGGAATAGAGAGACTGGAATTTGGTAAAGATCTGTGGGTTTGCTGCTGGCTCCTGGGGTTAACAGGGCACTGGAATGAAATGCAGAGAAGCCTCATGCCTGTCCTCTAATCTGCCATCATCCAGGGATGGTCACTCCGGGCTCATCCTCTCTGGTCCCCGAATACTAAAGTGAAATAAAATATTATTTACCACTGCAACCACTCTAAATGTAAGAGAAAATGGTACACTATGCACATAATTACTGTCGGGTGCTCTAAGGCACAATTCTTTCCCAGAGAGGAGAGGAATAAAAGTGTGTATTCCTGCGAGATCAAAACCAGGGAGGACAGAACTATGGCAGAAAAAGAAATGCACACAAATAATTGGACTTAGCAGAAATGTGATATCTCAGTCAAACAGATAGAGGAATAACTTTGTGAAAAATAAATGAAACGGAGATACAAGGTAAACAAACATAAATAAAAATAGATGGCATCAGTGTAACAGGCTTAGACTTACTTAAGCTTATATGTATTGACTCTAATGGGAGGATCTGACTGAACTTTACATTTAAAACTGCAGGACTGGGTTCTGTGTGTTCTAAATCATAACCTTGTAGGTCCACTCTGAGTCAGAATATGCCCATAGGCACCAGATGATTTGGTTACCAAGTTTAGAGCCTCTCTGCAGTCTGGACAGCTTTGGGTTGCTTTGAGTCTGTTTTGAGCACAGAGATTTCCTCTTGTGCCATCACAGCACCAGGAAAAGGACATATTGAAAATTTAGACAGAGCTCCAAAACTTTTCAAATTTTGTGGAAGACAATATATAGGGTAAGAATAGACAAAGCTTAGCAAGGAATGCATAGCAACAATGGGAAATTTAATTCCTGAAAAAAACACAACACTGATAATATGTGTCTGTTTATAAAACTTAGGAAGACAGAAATATTAAAAACAAGTTCTTAAAATACATTTGTAAAGAAAGCTCAGACTTCTGTTTTCTCCTCATTCTAGGAAAGATAAAAGTTTGTGAGTGTTACCAACCTCTATAAAGTTTGTCTTGGAGGCTTTTTCTCTTTGGGTAGAAAGAGAAAGATGAGAGGCATTGAAGTGATCAGTGAAAGAGGAAGAGCTCATTTATTCTTCACACAAAACACTGGGAATGAACCCACTCAGGTGGATTCCTGCCCTTCTGCAAAGCTGTGCTCCCTGCTGTCCCTGCTTTTGGAAAACATTCATTACACCCTTTCTTACCAAAACTTTGAGCTTTTCTCCTTAGTGAGTTGAGGTTGCTCAGATGTCAAGGATGCAGTCTGGGAAATAGCTCTGGAATACAAATGAGTAAAACTTGCTCCTGGCTTTGCTTTCTCTGGGCATCCAGAGAAAGAAGAACCTGGATTCTTCCTGACTTCTGAGTCACCCTCAGCAGCAAGGTGACTCATCAACACAGACGTGCATGACCACTAATGCAGCCCCAAAAACAAGTAGATCCTCTGGGTCTACTTCAGCTTTGCCTCTGGGTACAAATGGAGTTTCCAAAGCATCAAGGAAAGCTTGGTGCCAAAAGCAGAGTCCCCCTGTCCTCTCCTACTTCTTTAACCTGACGGACAGAAAAACACTGCTGTGGAGACACTCCCCTCTAAATTAGCCAAATACCCCAGCATTTTTACTGTGAATATCCCAACAGATCCCAAATTAACCATCAGCATCCCCAGGGAAGGCTCCTACCCCTAGAACCTTCTACTTCATAAGTTTTTTGATGCTCTTTAAATGCCTCCTGCTGTCTCTCCTTATCTCTTTGCCTCTGGTCCAGCTTTCGTCCTCCCACTGTCTCTGCAGTGTCCATGGCAATCTCTGGGCCAGCAGTTCCCAGGTTTGTCATCCCTTAGACTACCAACAGATCCAGCAAACTGGCAGTGCTGGAGTTTAGCTCTTTAGCACAGACACCTTGCAGCCTCCATCAAACAAATGAGGGATTCTGCTTTTCCACACGAATATCCCCCAGCACAGCGTTCTCTCCATAACAACCTCATCATGTTCAGAGGCAGATGCTCTAAATTATCTGTGCTCTACA
The DNA here is from genome assembly GCA_018697195.1 of Certhia americana. Classification (NCBI taxonomy): domain Eukaryota; kingdom Metazoa; phylum Chordata; class Aves; order Passeriformes; family Certhiidae; genus Certhia; species Certhia americana. Next base: position 26,197,304 of record CM031864.1, on the reverse strand, counting down.
AATGGGAGCAGCATTGACGTGGGGGAATGGAAAGGGGATGAGAAAAACTGAAACATTTTGCCAAAGGTCACATTTCAAAGAACTTAATTTAGTTTCATCTTAACAGACTTCTTGCCACAACTACTATGTAAGAGTCTTTTATTTCTCTTTTTTTTTTCTTTTTCTTTTTTTTTTTTTTTTTTTTTGTGGCATAGCAAGAAAATGGAAGTATCAACAAATAGGCACTTAGGCTTGTCATTACAGCTCTTCTCTCTTTTCCTTTATTTTCAGTAAGGAAAGGAAAGCAAGAAAACCTGGAAACAAGGCAATTCTCAGCCCTGTGAGCTGCTGAGACTATTTAAACTCTACAAGCATTTAGCTTGCTTAGTTCTTTGAGATTTTTATAAAGTATTAATTTTTGATTAAAGTTTTTCAAAGTTTAATTGAAATAAATACTCCAAGCAATTTGTTGAAACTGTTTCCTGATCAAAACAAAATCAGAATAAATGACATCTGATTTAAAAATAATTACATCCAGTGATAATCAGTGTGTTCACAGGAAAGTTTAACAATTTTTGTGTAGTAAAACACCAGGAACAAAGTCAACATGCTTTGAGCTAATGTGAACACAGACTTTTCAGACAGACACTACATAGATGTGAAACTGGGAAAAAATAGGACATCTCTGAAATGAAAGACAGGTGCAAGAGAGAAGTCTGACTGAAAGGAAATAGAGAATATGCATCACACACATTAAAAAATGGATTAAAAAATCCATACCATGATGAATGCCCTGGTATGAAAAGGCATTTATCTTGCACTTCCTCAGAACAGGACGTTATTTACTACTAAGACTGTCTAGTTTATAAGAAAGAGGAAGAAGCAACCTCAACTTTATTGAAACTCCTAAATAAAATACCTCTCCACTTTCACCAAGTGCTGCTGCACTGAAGCATCACAGAAGCTTCACGTAAAAAATGCTCTCAAATATTGCAAGAGACAGCTTTGTTTTCTTGCAGTGTTTCTCATGTTTTATCCATATCCTTCAGCTTCTGGGGGGAGCTGAAAGCTGCCAGGTGAAATCACAACACGCAGTTAAAGGTAGCCAAAACCCTCCATGAGAGGGAGCTCAGTGTGACTGTTGCAAAGCAGCCTGTGAGAAGTGTCACTGACTGTCAGAGACATTCCAGCAGTTTGGGGCCCTGCACACCTTTGTGTGGCATGGACTAGCCATTCCTTACTTACTCCTTCCTTCAAGGATCGGTCTGAAATGCATCCAATTCTGTCTCACAATTTCACCTGACCAGATTTTTAAGGGAAAAAAAAAATTAATTTAAAAGCTGCAAAGGCTTTCTCTCATGTAAAAAATACTTCAGAAAGCTTCAGTGAGGACTGAAAATCAATAGTGTTTTCTTTTTGCTAGGAATAATGGTTATTTCTGAGCAAAGCCCTGATGCTGGAGAGGGCAGCTGTGGGAGACATGCACATCTATCCCATGGATTCACGAGGGCTTTGTCTTTGGCTCCCATTTACACAGCATTAAATTCTGCTGTGTTGACTTTGAGCTTGACACGCCACTAAATCTTCAGTCCCCAAGCAGAGTCCTCTCCAAATCATGGTGTTTCACTGGCTGCCTCAGTCCACAAGTGTCACCTTCATTTGAAATTATCTTGTCCCAAGTGTGCTAAAAACATTCTCATAGTTTTTGATGAGGTTGGGCCCTGTTCCAAGGCTGTGGCCAAGCCAAAGCCCCTGCAAGGGAGAGGGTTTTTCCTGGCTGCTTTCAGAAGAGCCCTTTTCAGGTCTGCTCTATCCCAAAGTAGGTCTGTTATTATGCGAAAGCAATTTAACGGGATATGAGTAATGAATGAGAGGATCCATGCAGGTGTTCATGGGGTTTAATTAATGTGTTCACATCACACCTTTAATTAATTTGTGACAACAGTCTCAAGTGTCATCAAGGCAAAGAAAGACAACTTTGCTGTCCAAGGCTCAAAGGAAGTATAAAGGGTTTTGTGTCTTCTGGGCTGATGAGTCTGGGCAAACCTGAAGTACCCTGCCCAGGATGGTGTGTAGGAGCAGAAGTGACTAAACAACGGTCTGCAGAGTTAAAATAAATACAGAAATGATAAAAAATAAATTAAGAACCACTGTTATCAAAAAAGTGAGTCTCAAATGTTCCCTGAAAGTAGGAATGAACACTGTGGTATCAGTGAAACACCTCTGCTGGATCCAGAGTGGTTTTGGTTGGAAGGGAACTTAAAAATCATCTTTCCAATCCCCTGCCTTGGGCAGGGACACCTTCCACTGGCCCAGGGTGCTCCCATCCCCATCCAATGTTGCCTTGGACACTTCCAGGGATCCAGAGGCAGCACAGCTTCTTTGGGCATCCTGTGCCAGGGCCTAACCACCCTCATAGGGAACAATTCCTTCCCAATATCCCATCTAACCCTGCCCTGTGGCAGTGGGAAGCCATTTCCCCTTCTCCTGTGACTCCAGGCCCTTGTAAACATTCCCTCTCAATCTCCCTTCTCTACACCTTCATCTGTTTGATGAAACATGAGAGTGAACTTATTCTTTTTTGAACAGGCTCATTTTGTGGATTCTGCCTCAAATGCCTTTTTAATCTCTTCAGTTCAGTCTAGCAGTAAACTCAGTAAACTTCCAGAGCCGTGTGTCAGCATTTGTCTCCACACACAAATATGCGATTTGCTGATAAGGCAGATCGGAAGCTGGTTAATTGCATCGGATTTCTCCCTGAAAAGTCTTTTTAACTACCCTCAAATATCATTGAGGCTGAGGCTAAGTACATGTTTGAATATTTTCTTCAGTTCTCTGCTGACAAAACTGCTGATGTGGTTGTTCTTACATCTTATGATTGATAAAAAAAAAAAAAAAAAAAAAAAGAAAAAAAAAAAAGAGAAAAGGCTAAATTTTAATCCTAACATAAACACACAGATGAGAGACACTGCAAAGAAGGCAATTTCATACAGAACTGATTTTCATAAAGATTCTCAAGCATTTCCTCCTTCATCAGTGTTTGTTCCTAAGCATCAGATACTAAAGTAAATTGAAGTTTCTCCTACTGATGTAATTTGAATTTATTTTGGTGGCTTTTGACCATCTTTTGCCTTGTGATTTGTTCCCAGCAGTAAATATTTGGTGAACAGTTGTTTATCCAAAGATATTCTTTGTCAGGATATCAGACTTGTCTTGCTTATTAATTTGTCCTGGTTTCTTATTCCTGAATAATTTCAAGGATTATCTTTGTTCACCAATTGTAAAATCACAGGATCCCAGGATGATTTGGGTTGGAAGGGGCCTTAAAGCCCATCCAGTACCACCCCATGCCATGGGCAGGGACATGGGACCTTCCACTGTCCCAAGCTACTCCAACCTTGAAACCCTGTCCAACCCTGGACACTTCCAGGGATCCAGAGGCAGATCATGTGGTCCATCTTTTCCACTTTTCAAGCACTCTCATAAAAGTTTCTGTTTTGTTAAACACAAAAGAGAAACAAATTTCATACAGAACCACTCTGACACCCATCTTCCATCATGGATTTGACTTCCTGGCCCTCTTCAGTCTCTTTTAACATTGCAGATTTTTTTTTTGGTAAACAAAGCAAGGCCTAATTAACACTTTAGTTTTTTTTCTGTCTTCTCTTCTGCCAGCATTTACCACCTCAACACCAGGCTGACAGCAAGGAAAAATTGCTTAGTTGTGATGCATTCCTTCTCACATCCTGTAATCCTGGTGCAAAACTGCATTCCCAGGTGGAAAGGAGCACTTATAGCACAAGAGAGCATCCTCTCTGGTTACTAGTCAGTCTTCCCCCCTTGAATTTCCTACAGAAAAATTCCCAGTTTCCTCCCTTTCTCTGATCTTTTATTTTCCAGTAATACCACAACTTTGAAACAGCAAAATTCATCAGCTCCAAAATCCACAGGACTGGGATCTACAATGGCATCAATTGCTTCAGCTTTGTCACAGTTCTGAATCTCTAAGTGGCTGTCCCCAAAAGTTTTCAGTCTGTCTTGCACTGCCATGACATCTTCTCCCATCTGCTAGGATTCAATACTCCCCATTTTATTTGCCGTGCCAACAGGAGTTGTTTCTGCTGCAAATAAGTTCCCTACTTGACACAAAACTCATAAAAAGTCATGGAGAAGGTTTAGGTCAGGAATGGGTAGCTGGGAATGGAGAAATCCCAGCGGAAATGCGAGTACAAAGGGAGAGGGATGGGGTGAAGGACACAGGAACCTCACAAACCAAGTCCTCGGTGTGGCTGGAGAGGAAGGACCCAGGGACGCAGAGTGGGGGAGAGCCAGCTGAGAGCAAAATGAATCTGTAATTAATTTATGGCCTTGGATTAATGTTGATGGATCAGCTGTGACACAGAATTAGAGCTGGAAACACAAACTGAGATGCATCTGGATGCAGGGGGAACATGGCACAGCAGAAGTGGGTGAATCATTCAACCAGTCACAGGCCAGGAGGAGGTGGGAACAGGGTAGGACTGGAAAGCAAACTCCTGGAGAAAACTAAGCTGCCAGTGTGAGAAAAGGAGTGGGAGATTGGAAGGGAGTGCTCAAGGTAGAAGAAAATGAGACATACAGAGTTAAGGAGACAAAACCAGAGAAGAGTCATGGAAATTCATTGTGTCATTCCCATTCTTCCACTACTTCCACCTCATCAAAAAAATGGGTGAACATACGTTTATGTGCTGAATTTATCTTAATATTCAGCTTGTAATATCACCAAGTAGACTTAAGCCAGCTAAAATTACTTTCTTTAATGTTTTTATAGCATTTTTTCTTTTCCTTTAATTTTTTTCCCTTCATTTACAACTTTTTCTCCTTTTCTTTGACTTGGAGACAAAAAATTGTTACCCATCAGTACTGAGCAATCCACCCTCCAGCTGTAACAGAAAATTATGATTATTCACATAAGTTATATGGTTGTTGTTCTGCTCCTGGCCTTGAATCCCAGTGGGAAAGATAAGAATATTTCTCTTATGGCTGTGGGCAGGAATTGATCACTTCCTACTCCTAAATACAAGTCATACCCTGTATTCATGCTGGTTGTGGGCTCGGTGGGACTTTAAGATGTGCAAAAATATCAGAATTCATGCCACAGAAGATAAGAAAAATCAAAATATAGAAAAGAAATATTTCAAATGACAATGCTTAGCAACTCGGGAGAAAAATACTCATATTCATAGGGTTTAAAATATTTTTTAAAAGTTTTTAAAACTTAAGGAAAAGAATGAAAGCAAAGAATAAGAAAAAATGTTAAGCATTGGTTCATTCTGAAAAGCAAGAGAGGCCAAAATTTCACTGCTGTGGGGCTAATGAAAAATCAGCTTTATTACGTGGCAGTTAAATACTATGTGTGAAATGCTGAGTACTCATGGATTCTGTACATTGTGAACCCTTTTCATCAGAATCTCCCAGCACCCAGGACAAGATACCTAAGAAAAAGTGAATTAGTAGAGTTGGAGTCACAAGATTTTTCTCTCCCTGTGTAACAGGAGATTTGTCACAATCACCCAGAAATGATTCACCAGAAATGCACCTGCCCTGTCCCAGGGACAGCTGGAAAACAAACTGCCCCGATATTTTTATTGCATGTTGTCATTGAACTGGAGCAGGGGACCTTCGGGGACAGGCAAATGGATCATTTTAATTAACACCTAATTGTGCTTGACACCTGAAATTCTGCTAAGCTTCTCCCCTGCCAGACCAAATAAGTGAAGAATGTCTGTACAGCACTGTACCAATAGGCAGGAGCTGGGAATTACTCCCAGCTGCCTCATTTTCCTGTGGAGAAAGCAGAGCATTTTGGTTTTAAATCCTAAAATCAGGAAGATGACCAGATTTTCAGCTACCAAACCCCAAGAATGATTTCCATGGAAGTTTTCTTTGTGGGTAGAACAATTGAGAAGTTTCATAGGGAACACATCAATCAGTGATTTAAAAACACACATGCACCACTATCCTCCTCTGTGGTGAGGAATTCAGCACAAATGCCAAACCATTTAAAAATATGTAAATGTAACCTCAAGATGTTGGGGGGAAACCCACACTGAGAGGCAGAAAACTTGAGGAAGGTTTATTTCTATGCTCTCAGAAAGGTATAACATTAGCATTGTCCCACCTTCTATTGTTCTACTTGTATCATTAGCTTTTATTAGTGCTGGATTGAGCACACCCTGCTTTATGACACTGCAACATAAATCAAGGCAGAGCCTCCCCAGTGACTCATATAAGCCAGCAAACTCCATATTAAAGAAAGCCTTGACAGATGGGAAGGCAACAGAAACTGCAGAAGGCTGTTAAACTTCTTTTTTCCCATTTTATACCAAAGTACACAGCTGGAGATGAGAGCATTTTTATATGTTAAATGCCAGTGAAAGAAAACTGGGGAGCACTGTGAGTTCTCCATTACCTGCAGCCCCCGACTGCTCTTGACAGAAAGATCACACCACTTTAACAACATCATCATCCCCAAAACTCCAGGTTCCCATGTATCCTGATATCCCTGCTGTAAAGCATCCTGATATCCATGCCCTGATGGGAAGAAGGGTACAGCAGTGTCCTCTTCTGGACAGAGGCTGAAGTGAGGTGATGTTCCTGTGCCTTCCCCAGCTGACAGGGTCTACATACACCCCATCCCCCAAGGGCTCTGGTCCTCACAACTCATGGACACCCCTGTCCTTCCCTTTCCTCCCAAAGACATTTTAGCCAGCAGGGAAAGCTCAGAGCTGGCCAACTCCCTGCAAATCACCTTCATCCCGAACCTGATGTGCCCTCTTTGCCCAAAACCAGAGGAAAAGGCACACAAGAGGTGCTGTCTCACAGCACAGATCCAGCACAAGAAGCTCACCCCGACTTTTCCTCCTCCCAGGGAAGATGCCAATGATATTTTTGGAAATGTTAGTTCAGCTGTGGTAGATCAAATGCGTAAACTCCTTAAAAATGGCTTTACCACCTACAGCTGTAGGTGGCAGCCTGAGTTTAACTTAATTACATTAATTAGTTTGACAATCTGAGATGAAATGGTGGTTAGCAACTTTAGAGCAGAAGGGGATGTTAGCAAGGAAAGTAGTGATAAAATCAAATTCCCTCATGGACAGAGCCTTGCAAGCAATTATCTGAGGTGTTGGCTGGCTATGGGTAATGCTGCAGAGCTAAATGTCTCTGCTGGATCCATGTTTCATAATGTAAAAGAGTTATTTTGGTGCTCAAACTCTCTTGTAGTTTTTTTATAGGGCTCAGCTTGTTGCAATCAGAGATTCTTTCCGAAAGTGCCCTCATATCAGGAAGGTTTTGCTCTCATAATGTGATTTTTTTCAGAGTTAGATGTTTTTCAACATGTATTATCCTAAAAGGTTAAAAAACCCCAAAAAACCCCAAGAGATAAGAGTCTGAATTTCAGCTGTGATGGGCCTGCTAACAATCCAAACAAGAGTTGCAATAAACAAGCAATTTCTTGATGCTGTTTAAACCTCACAAACAAAAATCCTGTTGTTCTCCTGGGTAATTCCCAGAGAAGTGGTTCTTGGGACATTTTGTCTCTTGCAGTTACCCATCACTAAGTTCTAACCACTGTTAGAGACAACGATTAAATTAGAAATAAATGGAGAGGCACATTGATATAACCAATTTTGCTTAAAATACCAGTTGGCTAAATTGGTACAATCCTGTCATGCTTGGACACTTCAATTGTGAGAAGCTTCATGCACATGGATGAGAGACTATTTACAAGGGCCTGGAGTGCCAGGACACAGGGAATGGCTTCCCACTGCCAAAGGGCAGGGTCAGATGGGATTTGGGGAAGAAATTCTCTCCTGTGAGGGTGGTTAGGCCCTGGCACAGGGTGCCAGAGAAGCTGTGGCTGCCCCTGGATCCCTGGAAGTGTCCAAGACCAGGCTGGATGAGGCTTAGAGCAACCTGGGCAAGCAAAAGGTGTGGGCAAAAGGGGGTGGCATTGGATGGGCTTTAAGGTTCCTTCCATCCTAAACCATCCCGGGATTCTGAGATTCTAGGATATAATAACTAGCACCTAGGAGAAATGATCAAAGACTAATGAATATGAAAGCTGATAATAAACTTATCAGCTTGATGCAAAATGGGAAACATTTAAATTTGCATTATTTTAGCGTGGCTGGAAAAGCCACTCAAGCTGGAAAATCAGCCAAGATTTTTTCAGCTATTTTGCTCTTCTCCCATCCCTAATTCTGTCCCTGAAATGCTCCACATGCACAGGTACTCAGGAGCCTTGAGGGCCCTGTGTTGTTCTGGTTGTGGTGAACAGTGACTTCATGGGTATTATGCTCCCAGTGATGTGCATGACTTTGGTTACACAGGTTGATTTAAATAAATTATTTTTTTTACAGAAAATCTGTTTTCCCACATGCCAGTCATTTAGATCACATAATTCCCAAAGATTTTACCATCTCACCCACTGTGGTGTTTTAAAACACACAGACACTAAGAAAAATAGTGTTTTCTTTAAAATAAAAAAAATTGTTTTAAAAATTAAAAAAAAGAAAATCCAGTTCATTTCATCCAAATACTGACACAAGCAGAACTTTCCTCACCAGAACTACCCAAATAATTGTATTTTATCAGCCCGACTTGATGTCATAGAGCCAAATGAAGGACCTACAGTTACCAAACATTTTGAAAATTCTCAGTTTCATGAGAACAGATGCAGCAGATTTTCAGCAAGAACCAGACCTGGGTTGGTTGTGCTGGGGAAGCAGGGAAGTGTTATCTCCCTGACGGTTTAGTAGCTACAGAAGGTCTTTGAGCCCCAGATGAAAACTAACTGGAATCCTACAATGAAATTTAATGAAAACTCAGCAGAAAATCTCCACCAAATGGAACCTCTTCACATTCCATGGTGAGACCTCAAGTGGGCTGGGATTTTTCTGGTCACAAAAATGTTAGGGGCTTGGGTCTGTTGGGCTTATTTAGGGAAGGAGAGAAAAGCTAATAAAGAACCAGTTGCCAAGATGACAAGGAAATAATAGAGTTTCCAAACAAATAGAATTTAGAACATCTGCTGCTCCCTCTGCAAATCCTCTGAAACAATCATTTCATCTGGGCACCATCCGAGGTTAGAACATTACTGAATAGAGCATGGCAAAAACACATCACAAGCTCTACAAGAACTTTAGGAGGAAAATTTACCCTGAACTGGGACAAAAGGCAGAAGTTGAGATATTTCAGACCTAAAGTTCCCCCAAATTGTATTGGACCACTGAAATATTTAATTTCGACAGATTTTTTTTTTTTTTTACTATGTTTTATTTTTCTTATTTTTTTCTACTAAGAATTTGGTTTACATTTTGAAAGAATTTTTTTAACAAATTGGGGAAAACTGAATACAGAACAGGAAAATCATCAAAAGAAGCATATTTTTAAAGTTTCAGTTTTTAACACAATAAAAACCCCAGTGATCAGCTTTAAACATAAGCAACACACACATTGTCTCCATGAGGCTTCCAGCAGCAAAGTCTTCAGCTTCCATACATTTTATTTTCATAGCACAACAGAGGGCAAATCCTGTACTGTTCATTCCTTGGATGCCTCAGGTCTGTTAAAACACAGATTATTAAATCTCCAATCCCTGTTTCATACAAAAAATAATTTTTGTGTAAATGAGGAGCACAAATTACAGTACTTCATGTGCATTTTCCCACCATTTTTACCAAGGCTCTGTTTTATTCCCATCAATCAACAGGAGTAGCAAACTGCTGCAAAACATCTTCCAGTTTGAGGAAGTTCTGCTGGGTCTTGGAAATCAAGGAGACAGCCCTTGAAGGGAATACCTTGTCAAGACACAGTTTATCATCAAAAGCAGAGATTTCTCTTGGGTTTTGATGATTTTGATGGCTCCTGAGATATTAGAAAGTCTTTTTCTCCCAGCCCCGCAACTGAAGAAGAGGTCGAGATTCACCGGTTCTGCTTTTCAAGGTTGTTTATTTTTCCTTATCTATTCCATTCTTTCTCTGACCTGCTGAGGTCTGTTCAGCAGGTTGGGTTGAGGAACAATCCCTGCCTTCAGGGTGGTGTTTACTCTTTATACTGAGAACTACATGTACTTTATTTACAATAATTTTCCAACACCTATCACCCATGTTAGACAGTCTGTCTCTACTCTAAACCAATTAAAAAGTGTCACCATCACAGCAGAAGATGGAGGACAAGAAGAAGGACAGGACACACCCAGATTCCTCCATCTTGCCTCTTGAATCCCCATTCTAAAACCCAAAAATTCTACTTTGTCACCCTGTGACAAATTAACTATCACTCTATTCAAACTCTTGTGGCCTGTAAATCCTCACACAAAGTTGGTAATTTTTCCCATGGGTTAAAATCAAAGGCACAGGTGTTTTTGACTCTGTGCCAAGGTCTCTGAGCCCCTTGCCAGGCTCTCAAAACATCCAGAGCATCCAGAGGAATATCCTGCGTTCCAACAACTTCTACAATACCTCAAAGTCTTCCCAAAAAGCACTGGCCAGGCTCCAGCTGGATTCCCAAGTTATTCCTGACTTTTCACTGGATCTCATGGCTTTGCTACCCAACCATTCACTATGGTAGGAATTTGTGATTTCACAACTCAGCAGAAGTTTCCCATGTGCAGAAAGGTGTTTCTTCCTGCTCAGTCTGACTCTGTGGAATACTCATTCACTAGGACCACCACTACCAGCAACTTTTCCACCTTTCATTTATATTTTTCGTGATATAAATGCATGGAAGTCTGTTATGATATATTTAATTCAAAATTCCCACCGTGGGAAGGACAAGCTGGAACAAAAAAGGGACAAGATAGAAGAATGAACCCTGGAAGTGGCCAAGGCCAAGTTGTTCAGGATTTGAAGCCACCTGGAATAATGGAAGGTGTCCCTAGCCATGGTAGGGGCGGAACTGGATGGGCTTTAAGGTCCCTCACAACTCAACTCAATCCATAGTTCCACTGGCTCCATCACTACACTCTGGAAGGTCCATACCTTCCAAATAACTGAGGCTATCAAAAACCTGAGTATCCAAAAAAACAATGACAAAATTACATTTACAACTTCCTGGGAAGCAGCTTAAGTGCCCAGCTGAGAAAATGAGAGGGGACATGTGGAAACTCCAATAAAAGAAAAGTCAGTGAAATGTCTCATTCTTTCCAGTAAGTGGATTAAGAGTTCTGGTAACCAAGCTGAGGTTAAGCTTAATGACTTTCAAAAGAAAAACATCACATTCTAGAGGCTTCTATGAGAGCTGAAGCCAAGCTTTTAATTCTATAAGCCATTTTTTAATTCTTGCAAAATTAAAACAGAAACAAAGAGAAAAATATCAGTGAAAGTATGAAAAGAATGAATGTGATGAGATAATTAAGTGATTAAGCCCCAAGCTGTTCTTGGAACTGATCAGAAATGCCTTGGAAAACATCATTCCACAAATCCAGCTTCTCTTCACACCCTGTTGCATTCTGAAATTGGCATTTTCATTTTTTCTTATTATCTGCATTTTCATGGATAAAATTTCTTTGGCCCTTGGTTCTGGAAGCATTTGGTAAAATGCGCATGGTTTTCCATATTTTGTTAAGGAGGGAAAAAAAAAATCCACAACAACCAACCAAACACATAAAAATCCCAAACAGACAGAAAGGGGAAAAGGGAGAGGGAAGGTTTGGGACGGTTTGGAAGGTTAGGGAAGGTTTTGGGACAGGGAAAGGGAAGGTTGGGGGAGGGGAAGGTGGGGAAGGAAGGTTTGGGAAGGGAAGGTTTGGGAAGGGAGGGAGGTTTGGGAATGTTTGGGGAAGGAAGGTTTTGGGAAAGGAAGGTTTGGGACAGGGAATGGAAGGTTTTGGGAAGGGGGTTTGGGAGGGAAGGGTTGGGAGGGAGGTTTGGGAAGGAATGTTTGGGAAGAGGAAGGGAAGGTTTGGGAAGGGAAGGTTTGGAAGGAAGGTTTGGGAAGGGAAGGTTTGGGGAAGGAAGGTTTGGGAATGGAAGGGAAGGTTTGGAAGGTTTGGGAAGGGAAGGTTGGGAAGGGAAGGTTGGGAAGAGAAGGTTTGGGCAGGGAAGGAGGTTTGGGAAGGGAAGGTTTGTGAAGGGAAGGTTTGGGAGGTTTGGAAGGTTTGGGAGGTTGGGAGGTTTGGGAAGGGAAGGGAAGGGTTGGGAAGGTTTGGAGGTTTGGGAAGGGAAGGTTTGGGAAGGTTGGGGAAGGTTTGGGAGGGAAGGTTTGGGAAGGTGTTGGGAAGGTTTGGGAAGGTTTGGGAAGGTTTTGGGAAGTTTGGGAAGGTTTGGGCAGGTTTGGGAAGGGAAGGTTTTGGGAAGGCAGGGAATGTTTTGGGAACGGTTGGGAAGGTTGTGGGAAGGTTTGGGAAGGTTTGGGAAGGTTTGGGAAGGATTGATTGGTTTGGGAAGGGCAGGGAAGGGAAGGGAAGGGAAGGGAAGGGAAGGGAAGGGAAGGGAGGGAGGGAGGGAAGGGAAGGGAAGGGAAGAAAGGGAAGGAAGGAAGGGAAGGGAAGGGAAGGGAAGGAAGGGAAATGGAAGGGAAGGAATGTAAGAATATTTTCCTTACTATACTATTTTTCCATCTTTCTATAAATACTGATGAAACATCAAAGGGAAACACAGAGAAACTTATTTACTGTGATTTTAGTCATTGTGATGTTATTTTGAAATTAAATTTGACAATTCCGAATTTCTCGTGAATGAAATTTGGTGCTTTTAAGCTGTAGAATACAATAGAAACCCTTACAATACTAGCCAGAATCAGGACACTGTATTATGCAACCAGTAACATGTGCTGAGCATCCATGACCACAATTCACAGTTTCGGATCCCAGCAGAACAACCCATAACAGAGTTCCATGAAATCTAATTTCCCATTACGCTGAATGAAATGTCTTCATGTGCTGGTCCAAGATTTAGTATAAAGAAATTTTATTGTTCACCTTGAGCTGTTAATATTTTCATTTTGCTGTTCCAAACAGAGAGAGTGTTCTCAGATAATAGGAGGTTTAATTAACAGTAATGTATTAAGATATTTACTTAATGGTATAGTATCCAGTAGTGCTTATATGTTTTCCTGTGTTATTAATTCAGTTTCTCACATTACTGTATTATTAGATCAAACTGGTAATTGTCAGTTTTTTCCTTTCTTTACGGCTTATCTAAGCGTGCAGTGCGTAAGTCTCCTTCACTTATTAAACACGAGTGATGAAGCCTGCAAAGAGCCTTGGGTTAATCAGGGCTTCCCTCCTACATCCCTGAGCTTGCAGAAGCGGGGAGAGCTCCTGGCACATCTCAAGTTCAAAGGTAAGGCTGATGCTGTGGAGCAAAATCCAAATTCCTTCTCTGTCTGTCCTGGCTGCTGCCCTGGGTTGGAGTCAATGACAGAACAGAGAGGGGCGAGCAAGGGACCCTCAGAACCTGGAACAGGCTCAACTCACTGCAGGCTTTACGATTTTCATGTATTGCCAAGCTTCTTTTCTTTTTCGCTTGTTTTTCCCCTCTTTGGGAAACTTTCCATGAACTCCAAATTTCTTCACAAAGGACCGGAATGACCTCTCCCCATTCTTTGTCAAATCACAGATATCCCACGGACAGAAAATCTCACCTTGATCTTCTTCACCTCAGACAGAACTAAAGCTGCCCTGCAAAAATCAGTTTCATCTGTGTTAAGTATAAATATTTATAGGAGAAGGAGAAGCTATGGTTTTATTCAGCTCAGAGAGGTCCGTCTGAGAATTTGTTGATTTTAGCTTCAGTAATAAATAAGCCAAGATTTTCAGCAGTCATTGAGCCATTTCAACATTCACATCCAGTGAAACCCCTTTCCCCCCGGTCTCCAGGGGGAATCGTAGAGCCCTAACAAGCTGAACAGGCATTTTTCCATGCAGGAAGAGTAAATCCAGTTTATCAGAGGTGGTGACCTTGCCTGCCACAAGTCCAGCATCCCATTCCGGGAATGTGTAAGGCTCAGTGTACAGACAGTCCTGTGTGTTAACCCTCATGGATGTAGGAATTGCGATCTCCCTGACCAAGGGGTATGGGACAGCTCACACAAGATATTCAGGCTGAGGGAAGGACTTGATCTTTTCAGGCACAGTCATCAGGTTTGTCCGAATGACTGAGATTTTGTAAAGAAGGAAGAATGACTCTATTTTAAATTAAGGAAGAATTTACCTAACTTAGTGAGCAGTAAATTTTGTCACCGTGTCACGAGAAACAGAGGGTGTAGCACCAGAAGAGACTTATCTCTGGAGTGCTGTTAAGTATAAAAATCATGACAGAGCCCATTGTATGATGAGCACTGGGGATTCTCCAGGTAGATTCCCCTCGTTTCCTCTCCTGGATAACCATCTGGCCCAGAGCCTCGGAAGAGCTGTCTCAGCTAGCTCCAAACAGCAGATAAGAAGTTAACAGGAATGACCTGGCAGGAGATGGCTGGAAAAACTAAATGCACCGACAGGGCTGTGCAGAACTGCTGTGAGCTCTCCTTGCAGCATGGAGGTTGTTCTGCTTCCCAAAGGTGCTGCTGATGGTGAGTTTCCACAGCACTTAAATCTCCATGAAGAGGGGACAAGGAAAATCTGCGCTTAATTAGAAGAGGTAAAATCTGTTCTCACCACTCTTGGACAGAACCAAAGAAACCCCATCTTTTTTTTTTTTCTTTTCACTAATTTTCAAATCACAAATTAAGAGAAAGGAGACTTCTTGTCCTACCTGTTTGATAATTTTACCTCCTACAGATTGGAATTTACCAGAACATTTTCCTTCTTTCTCTTTTTTAACAAAAAAAAATTTGAAGGGAATGACGAGAATCTAGACAATATGTTAATGTCTTCCCTGTCATCAAACACTATGAATCTACATGACCCATACTATATTACTATTTCCAGTTCTTGTTTATGTTTATGGATAACATGTTTATAGAAGCTAATCTCCACAAGAAGCAGAAAAAAAGAAACTGAAGGAAAAACATCACACCCAGCAGCGAGAAATCAAATATCACCTAAAAAAAAAAAATTTTTAAAACAAAAAACTAACTCCAAAGTGAGCCAGACAAAAACTGTAAGCAGACAGGAATTCCTGAAGGCACTTATTAAGAATGGGTTTTTAAATAGCCAGATTGGTGAAACACAATATATACCAGCACACACAGACAAACATTCTTAACAGGGTGAGGTCTTCAAATCATGGTGAATGGAATTAAGCTGTCCTACAAAAACTGAGTCCAACCATTCAATTACGATATTTTATCGCACGTGAATTTCATGTCAGTGACTCCTAATCATATCTCAAAAAAATATTCAATCAGACAGCTGTTTCCAGCATGAACCAGACATGGACCTTGACAAAAAAAAAAAAAAAATTGCTGCTTGGAAAGGTTTTTGAATCTGAATGTTTTTTTGACTGCCCTTGAACTGGGGTTTTTTGTTGTTTCTGGTCTGTGCCATAGATTCGGCTGTTCAGCTGTTGGTGCTGCAGACTTGGCAGACACCCCCAGAAGTTCTGTAGTTGGAAGAATCCAATGTTGCAGGTACAGTTTTTTGGTAGTGGATCATCCTTAATCCATTCCTTAGTGCAACTAAGAACATTCTTTCCCCTTTGGCTCACTGACCCCTAGAGAGACAGCATCATTATGCTGTCTAATGACTTTAGTCCTAATGAATAGCACAACCTAATGACCCCAGCACCAAACACGAAGCATGCAGTTTTGCATCTGTTTTTAATGACTTTGCTTTCTGTGTTACCCAGCCCTTCTCCCTTTTAAAATGACATAAATTCTGTTCTGCCATAGCCACTTCCAGCCCAAAATTTCCGCTCTCCATTCCCTGTCGCTTT
>CM031864.1:26111300-26168636 GCA_018697195.1 Certhia americana | reverse complement strand
CTGGGTGCTCTTGGCCTAATACCTCAACCCAGCCCCCTTGCCCCACCGGACAAGTCTGGGTGCTCTCAGCCTTAGGCCTCAACCCAGCCCCCTTGCCCCACCAGACAAGCCTGGGTGCTCTCGGCTGTATACCTCAACCCAGCCCACTTGTCCCACCAACCCCGCGTCCAGGGCCTTAATCTGCGTGTCACTCAAAACTACCCCAAGCCCTCACACGCCCAAGGCTAACCTGGGGGCTGCACGCCAACTCACTTTTTCCCTAAATCCCTGCGCGCCCAGGGGATGCGTGTCACACAAACTACCCCAAGTTCTCACACGCCCGAGACTACCTTGGGGGCTGCACGCCAACTCACTCTATACTCCCCCGCGTGCCCAGGGTGGGTTTCTAATTAGCTACCCTAGAGGCGTCTCAGTCTCGCTTCTTTCACTCGCTTCCCCCCGTTCCCGGCCGGCCCCCTGGCGGGAGTCCGGAACCGCGGTACTAGGGAGTCCTCACTCGCTTCGGGGGTCCGAGCTGCCGGCCCCCGTCTCACACACACACACTCACTCGCCTCTACTCCCGCCGCCGGTTGCCTCACCAATCCGGCGCTCCTCTGTGCCGCCGATCCTCTGCTGATCTCCGGTCCGGGGCTTACCAGCTGCTCCCGAGGATCCCTGAAGCAGGCGGCCGTCCTGTCCGGGGGTCCTCTTCGGGCGTGGTTCTCCCTGACGAGCCCCCAACTGAAGAAAAAGGGCAGGAGCTTTTTCTCCTTTTTAATGCCTTTATTAGTGATCAGCTCGAGGTGGGGGCCCGACGGGTCGCGCACACACCGCCGCTGCTCCCAGAGGTGGCACACAGGAGGAGGAAAGCAGCTTTGTCCACAGGAATGCAGGCAGAGCTGGGGCTTCTGTCCTCACGAGAGCACCAGAAGACAATGAGGGCTCGTCGGTCTAGGGTGTCTCTCTCTGCCTGGGTACTATTGCACTTAGGGCCACACGGCCGAACTCAGCTCTTGGTGTATGCTTCCTTGAGGTTTTCTCAGAGTAGTGCTGCTGTTTTTATTGTTCTGTGATATGTTGTTTTGTGGTTTTGGGAGTCCGATTTAGGCCAAATGCCCCTTATTTGCATATAGTCAGTGCGCAAGGACGTCTGGGAGCAGCAGTCGGGGTGCAACAAATGTAGCTTCCGACGGGAGGATTCTGGGAACATGGGGATACAAACATGAAACTGGCAAACACAGACTAGGGTAAAAAGGGAACAATTGGGAAAACAACTTTTAACAATGATTGGTAACAAATAACCACAACATTAACAACTAACTCTTACTGAATAAGAACAAACAGGGAATTTTGTTTATCACATTATCATATAAAATATTTGATATTAAACTCATTATTTATCATTAATCCATTCTAGTGGCATCTAGAGTCAACCTCAGTGCTGCCAAAGATGGGATATCATAAATTCAGGGGTATCAGGCCAGTCCATTGAGCTCAAGCCTCCACTCCCAGGTGCACCAGACTTTGCTGGGTGACTTTAATCACAGTGTGCAGACAGATATTTTTAGAGCTGCACAATGGTCTCCAACAGATCCCTGACACCTTTGTGGGCAGGGGACCAAATTTCTCTATGACTCAGTCTCCTGCAAAGTGCTATAATATACCTTTCCCCCTCTGCTTTATGAATTTTTTGCAATTTGTGAGTAGAGCCAACTTCCTGCAGCTGATTGTGACTGGGGTGGGTGAGTGGTGCTGCCAACACCCCAAATGACAAGTTCAGACATCTGGCACAAGATCCTCACAGACATATTTCCTTCCTGAAATGATAACACACAGATGATGGAAATAAAACAAAAGGAAGCAAAACTGACAGTTGCTATTGTACTGCCAAATGAAAGCATTATTCAGGGAAGGGACTCTGCTCTGAGACAGCAGTTTCTGAAAATGGCTGTTGGAAAAGAACTTTCCATTTGAAATAATAATCACATCTCTACCTGTGACTGAACTGACAATGAAACAAATGGCCTTGAGACAGTCATAAACCTAAGACAGATTAATTTGTCTGGAGATGATACTGTTTTCCTACACTGCCCTTGCAGCACTGAATTATGTATCATTTCATTTATCAGATTGCCTCCCCCTCAGTGCCATCCCTGCAGCACAACCACACTGCCTAAGCTACACTGATTTCCAGCAGGATGGAAAACCCACAGTGGATTTTCTGATCATTCCTCTCACTGTCCCAAACCTAACAAATCCCTGCTTCCCCATTCATTTCTTACCACTTTACTGTTTTCCTGCCACAGCTCTGCTCTGTATTTGTCTGACTTTTTGTCGTGTTAAGCAGCAATCCCTGCATGACAAAAATTCCTAATTGCAAAGATCAAGTCAACCATAATTACGACGCTTTTGCTAAGATTATTTTCCAGAGGTGTCCCAACTCATGAAAATAAGAAAATTGGGCTGCCTGGTTATATATTTTTGCAGTTGCCTCAAGTGACAGGGATTCTGCTGAGCTGTGCAGAAAGAAAGAGGAGGCCGTCAGTGCCAATGTGCCTTCAAATTATCAGAAGCCTGCAGGCTCTGGGATGCACAAGGGACAGGACACAAGGATGTGCCATTTCTTGCTGGTAGTTGTCTTTCACCACCACCAAAACTCCCTCTACCAACCCAAAAGAGGGTACTACCATAACAGAGACAGACCAAAAGATGCTTTTTTTGTTACCACACACTGACAAGTCATCCTTCTGCTTTCCTTTGCTGTCCTGATGCAAATGAAGCCACGAGGAGGGCTTAGAGAGCTTTTGAAACAAAAAAGAAGCCCTTTCTTTTCTCCACAGGTTGTGAGCCCTCCCAGGGCAGTGGTGGAGTCTCCATCCCTGGAACTGCCCATAAATTGTGTTGAGATGTCAGTGCTGTGGGTTACTGGGGGCATGGGAGATTTAGCCAGAGGTTTTACTTGAAGGTCTTGAGGTCTTTTCAAACTTTAATGATTCCCTGACTCCCTGAGATGAGCTGCCAAGGCCTCAATACATGGGACAAACTGGGATTGTGGGCTGAAGACTTTTTATGCCAAATTCAATGGCTTTTCTGATGCAGATTCTGCTGCACACCAAATCTTCAATTAAAAGAACATCACAAAATCATAATTAAGCAGAATAACCATAATTAAAGCCCCCCTCCAACCATCTGCAAGAAGAGCTGTCAATGCAAGGGTGTTAGCCTTTCCCTTCTCTCTGGATGTCTTGCATGGAATCAGTGCCTAATAAAAACAGGAATCATCCAAAAGCAACTTTCTCCTGAAAGAAAGGATTCATTGATTCCCCTGGAAAAAAAAATTAACCTGATGCTTTGGCACACAAAATATAGGCGTTATATTCCTTGGGAATAAAAGCTTTCAATGAAAAAAAGCTTCAATTAATATTTGTAGGAATTTTTATATGTGTTCACAATAAACAAAAGGAATTAGAAAAAGCATCTTCTCCCTCTTTAACATTCCCAAATAGATAGGTTTGAAAATAAAGCTAACAAAATGGAACCTATTCACAATGAAAATGTTCACTGAGAGTTCATCTGTGGGATGATAAGACATAAAAATAAGCATCTGTATATTTGGATGCATCTTATTTGCACTCAGGGAAGACACTGGCAATGTCATAAAATCCTGCAAAAAAAAAAGAGCCCAAAATGGCCTTAGAGTCATGTAAAATTTAGAAGAAAACTGGCTAAAATTTAGTACCTGGAATGCAAATTCATTGCAAAAATGCGCAACATACTTTTTCAGTCACATCAAATATGCAAAAAATATGGTTGCAAATTGAAAGTAAAGCAAAACACAGATGCACCATAAATTTCATTCTGGTACCATTATGAGAAGCAAAAGTCTGAGAAGATTTTTGCATTTTTATTTTCTCCATTCAACTTATTCACCTCTTTTTAATATGAATGAGAGACCCATTAAAATATTAAAAGATATTTAGTAGGTGATCTAAAATGATTAAAAACAGGATTAAAAAAAAAGCATTTCCAGTGCTTGTAAGCCAAAGGTTTTTTATCAAATTTAGTACAAAATAGCTAATGAGGGCAACTCAGCCCCAGTAACGTTGTTCAAAACGCAAACTTGATTTTCAAAATTCTCCCCTCCATGTTTAATAGGGTGATGATTACAAGAAAAGTGATGCTCCAATATGTTAATTCCCTCTCTGTTTTTCTGCTGATGTTACTCTTCATTTGAAGAAAACTGTCACACTCTCTTCCTCAGCAGATCAAAGTGAGGCATCCAGTTTGTACCAGCTGCCATCATACAAAATTACATTTAAGAAATCTCCAAAGTAATTAAAAACCTCTGTATAAACCCTCTCAAAGAGGAAGACACACTGTACCAATTCGCCCCTCTTTAAACAACTTCTGGGGAGGTGACAAAATGTGACTTAAAGCTTATGCTACACATGCCATCTCCTTCCTTTGAAGTCCTAATTAATTATCTTTCCTGAGAATCACAATAAACAAGAGGCTGCTTTCGCATACTGAGATATCTGGGTTCCTCATCCCACTGAAGCCAAGAAAGAATGTGGAATTCTGGTGAGCAGTTGGATCTTGGAGAAAGAATTCCTGGAGTAGAATGAGACTGGCTCAGGTCCATGATGCTGGATTTATTTTGGGGACTTATCTCATCATGTACCTTTGCAGTCAGCACAACAGGACTTGCTGTCCCCGGCCTGGAAAGAAATAGGAGGGGGACATTTGTCAATGCCAAATACCAGAGGAGAAGGGGTATAAATGGACCAGCCCTTGTTATGATCCCCAAATCCAGCCCAAAACAACATCAAGGAGAAACATGATTGCTGAAGAGAAAAGCTTCTACTCCAGAATGGAATCTGAGTGAATTAACCTTGTAATACTGTGGGGTTTTCCTATAACTTTGTTTAAGTTTTGAACAAACCCATTTTTTCCTGATGCTAAAGCACGGAGATCGTGAAGAGCAATGAATGGTCCAGTACCAGCCAGGCCACACCAGTACATGTCAGGTAGCCTGGTCCACACCTCAGGGTCCAGTTATCATCCTTATCCTCTTTCCCCACCCCTCAGAGTCCATTCACCACCATCCTTATCTTCCGTCTTGGAATAGTTCCAAATTTCCCTCCCCTGGATGAGGTGCAGATGCCCTGAGCCCCTGCCATGAACACCCCGGTGTCTGTTGTGTTCCAGTTCCATGGGACATCAGCTGTCACCTGTGTGTCACCACAACCTCAATCAAGCCCCAGGAGTTGCCTGCTAAGGTGAGGTTCTCTCCCACTGCCTGTTTTTGTTAAACAATTCACAAAGTCATGAATTCACTCCAGAGCACAAAAGACACAAATTGAAGTGCATCCAAGCTGCTTCTGGTGCCAGGAATATGACTCTGAGCAGCTTCCACTGTTTATAGACTTGAAAAAGATGAAAACATCCAGTCTGGCATGGAAAGGTGCTGCCAAATCCATCCTGGAGAGCAAGTAATGGAGTTGATATTCATTAACCCTTCTCGGCTGGCTTTTTTAATAAAATGAAAGAGATCTTGGTCCAGCCTCCAAGCAAGATTTATTTATTTCTAAATGACAAAGAAATGGAAAACACAAGGCACTTGGCAAAGTATTTCTTTGAGTACCTTGGCAGCTTGTCATTGATAATGGAATTGTTGTCTGATCTTCAGTCATTTGCAATTTAATTTGCTCACAAAACCTACCACTTCTCCTTGCACATATTTCTCTACAATGTGCCTATTTACCTTCCCAAACCAGGAAGAAATACATTAGATGATTTAAAGGGTACCCCTTAATGCAATTTAAAGCCTTGCAAATTGATTTTCCTTAATGAACTTTATATCCTGACATCCTGTCGTTTTTCCTCTAGTACATTCAATTAGGCCATAATCAGTTATTAAGGGTTAGATAATGGGAATGTGACATCATCCACAGAAGGCAGACATTTTTGTGAGAGATTAATTAAAATCTAATTTTCATGCAAGACTGGACCATCTGGGCCAAAAGGTGCCTATGATAATTGCAAGGGGGAAGAAAATAAAAGTAGGAAAAAAATCCTGGAAAACCCAAAATGGGGAAAGGAAGAACACTTGGCTTGAGTCGACACTGAGATGAGAAGGAAGATGTTCCTCTTGGGCATATAAGATAGAGAACCTTTGTGCTGTCTTCATCTAAACCATGGCAGAAAAAACATTGTGAATAGAAGTGTTTCAGCAAAGGAGTTGAAAACATTTCTTTGTGGATGAAAAGCCAGAGCGATTCATGTTCTACTTTCAGGTAGAAACACCCTTTAATAGCAGTAGTAGCAGTGCTTAAAGCAGAGAGGCTTTTGTGGCTTTGTTAATACTAACTTGTGATAGAGGGGAGCTCTGGGCTCCAAATACATCTCTAATCTCAGCGGAGAACACAGCTCAGCAGTTCCATTTGCCCCATATCAAAGAAGGAAAAATGTTGTTATTTTGCCAAGAAAAAGGATCTATTTATCTGATGCAACGTTCTCTGCAACACAGGGTTTGTTTTTCCTCTCCTCTATTTTATTTTGGAAATGGGCATATTGTAACCATTCTTAAAACAAACTGGAATAGAGGGGTTATATCAACCACAAGGAACTTTCTAGTAACAATATCCATATTGCTGCGGTAATTTTGGAGGCTCTCATATTTCAGAACTAAAAAAGCCCAGCAGCTCAAGAAAAACAGCCAATATAATAGTTCTTCATTCATACTCATTACTGCTTTTCAAAACAGCACTTCCAAAGCAATCCAGCCCATGACCAGTTTTGGGACACTGCCTCTAGGAGAGGTAAAAAGAAGGTTCAAAGCCTACAAATCCTCTCTGTTCATGCAGCTAATCCTGGACTGACAGACCACATGTGCCTCCCTGGTCTCATCTGCTCATTCTGGTGGAGTTTGTCTCCACTGATGTCCAGGAAAACAAGCGCCAAGACTGAGGGTCAGAATGTTCCACAAAGATCTCTTTGTGGGGTCTGGGGATTGAGTTGGTTCATTTTTTGGTCTTTTGACTCTTTGTTGGTTCTTTTTTTTTTAAGTATTAAAAATAAAACTCAAGCTTTTGTCCAGGTTTTCTCTTATCAGATGGCTTTGAATCTACTCAAAAATTCCCGTTCTCAAAACAATTTAGAGAAAATACAGTTTTCATTTGATTTTAAAAATGTGTTCTCGATATTATATTTTTTCCCCTTTGAATTTCTAGGCGGTTTTTTGCCCAAACCTTCCAAGTATCCCAGTAATCATCTATAACCATAATCTTAATTAAGAAAGAACGTGGCTTGGATCATTAGTCTGAGTCTGTTTGGAGGAATTGTTACCCAGTTGTAACTGAGGTTTTCAATGACTGTATTTCTTCCCTAGAGATAAGGCAATTAACGTTGTTTCCCATAAAATCCACCTTCCCCCCACTGCCTCAGTGGAGGTGAGCAGAAGTGAGAACAAATCAATACCAGAATCTATTCCCATGAAAAGGGAACAAATATATCTTTATAATTACAATATGTAACACATTCCACAGCTGCATGCCTCTTGTGGATACTTCTGATCTGAATGTAAATACATGTTTTTTACTGAGGATAATTTCAAAGAGGAGCTGGGAGCACACACAGAATGATCCAGTGCTTTTAAATCTATGAGCCAAGCTATTCATATTTTCCCTGCATTCCCATGATATACTGAAGAGCAGCCTATGCTGTAATATATGGTGCAATGGAAATACAAAATAAAAACCACTTAACTGGCCAAGAATCTGTACTTTCTCCTTAAATTCATGCTCTTTATAGATCTATCTCAGTTACTGTTTAGGACAGACAAAGAATAGATCACATAGGGTTAACATCAAGATTTAATGTGAGGTTGTCCAAAGGGCCAGAGACCAAAGACCCAGATTTCTTTATAGATTTCATGTTTATGCTGAACTGAACCCACAATTCAGCAATGGGGCTGCTTGGATATTTCTAGGACAAGCCCGAGAAACTTGTTCAATATTCATTTAGGCGTGCAAATATTGCTCATGTCCATTCCCCCAAAACTTCATTCTCTCAATCCATGGCAATACCAAATGGGCAAAATCTGTCTTTGCTGTTTCTGAGTTTCCTTGCCTGGGAGTTCCACTCATTTACAAGTTTGCCTATACTCTTTCTAACTTCTCATAAGCCACGCCGCCTGGAAAACTCTCCTTCCAGACCAGTTCATGCTTGCCAGCTGGAGAGGTCATGGCCTGTGGGCAAGGTAGGGCTGTTTGGGAAACAAACAGACCATTCTATTTCATCTACAGAAAGAAAATAACTCTAGGGTAAATATGCAAAGCATCAAACACTTAGAGAGAAATTGCTGTTCTCCATAATTTTTTTTTTAATTTACCCTCTGCTGGATAAGAACTGAGGCCCTTGTCTCCTCGTCAGCACAAACTTTGCATTTCTTGATCTGCATCTGGGGCTTGCTGAAAAATAAGCATTTTGATTACAGCTCTGCCCTTCCCCTGCTCAGCTCCAGCTGCTGCCTCTCTTCGTGCATTTCCAAAAACTGAAAGGCAGAACCATTTACTTTCTTATATCTCTGATTTATTTTACTCATATGGGTTGTCTCACTTCCTTGTGTGGCTCCCTGAATATCTCTGAAAGGAGGGAGAAGAGCCCAGCTGTGCCCTAGGGCAGGTGCAGGACCAGGGGAGGGAGCGACAGCTGGGTCACTGCCACCACCACAGTGACAACGAGCACAAAGTACAACTTTTGCAGTTCTCCACTCCCACCTCTTGCTGAGAGCAATGAATTTTGTAGAATCTGTGAAGGGAGGAAAGCGGGGAAGGGGAAGTAATGGCAAACAGCTTTTTGTGTGGTCTCAGTGATCCTAATCCTTCACAAATACATCCTATGTTGGGTGAGACACTTCAAGGAGTTGTGGCTCCCAGAGGTATTCCTGACTGCTTTTCCCAGCTCTCCCAAGAAGAACTTGGCTGCCTTCCACAAACCCAAATTTTCCTTTTCAGTCAATGCACTGGGATGTGCCCACTCTCCACTCACAAGAAGATGGATCTTGTGTTCCCACTTTCAATCTCTTCTGCTCCTGATCTACAGCCACAGCAGAGCCCAGGCAGGGAGTTTCTTTGCATGGCCACACTCCCCAGTTTGTGATTCACCCTGCAGTGGTTCAGTTGAAACTGCTCCCACAACATTATCACCATTTTCCTCTCTCCACCCCCAAAGCACATCAGAAATTCACAAACCCCATAAAAACCGGTATTCCCAAATCCCAAAGTCCTACCTGTTCTCCCACATATCAGCTTTACACTTGTGCAGAAGTCTTTTTTCCCTCTTTCAGTGTCACTTTTCCCCTCACAACAACAAAGCTGCTCTCTCCAGCATCAGTGTCTGGTAGATGTGGCCGCCCCAGAGATCCCAGTTTTCCCTGGTGCTGTTCCAAGGCTCAGCAGGATGGTTAGTTTTTAATCAGCCCAGCAAGGCACTTGAGTCTCTTAGAGCCTAGCCCAGATTTGCTTTAGGATTTTCAGTGTTGATGAAAACACAAGTGGGAAGGAGCAAAACTTCTGCTGCCTTTGTAATTAATCACAGGTTAAAGTGCTGTATGAATTATACTGGCCCCAGGAGAGCCATCACTTTTGGAATTCCCAGCAAAGCACACAACTTAAGACATTCTTTGCTTTGTGTACTTGGCTAATAGAAGCATTAGGCACTGAGATTTTTTTATTATTTTTTCAAAGTTTTGAAATAGCCTTACTAATCTGGGGAAGATGATTTTCTAACACGAGCTCTACCTTTAGAGCTTGGAGAAAAACTTGGTGCTGTGTGAGTTTAGACAACCTGGCAACAGCTACAACAGAAAATTCAGACATTATGTTTTTCAAATCAAGCACTCAGAGGGTTTTTGACAGGGAGTGGGTGGGAGAGTCACTAAGCACTGAATTTGCAGTGAAGGATGTGGGGGAGGCAAGCAGTACAGCCAACTGCAACTCCTACAAATTTATCAACAAATACCCCACAGCTTTTAACATCCTTCCTGCTCCAACTCCAGAGCAATCCCATTGTTCACAGCACAGGGAGAGACAACTGCTTCATGCACATCACTCTCACAAGCAATCCTTCCAAAGGTGTTAAATCCCCTCTGTTGTGCCAGTTTACAGATCCTAAGGAGATTGTTTTGCCTCTTATGAAGTACTTTGAGATTGAAAAAAAGTACTTAAAAAAAACCCCAAAACCACAAACCACTTGAAAAGGTAATTTCACTTAAATAGAAAGTTATTTCATTATAATTTATAGGAACAAAAGAGGAATCATAGAACAGCCTCAGTTGGAAGTGGCCTTAAATCTTCTAATTACACCTTTTGCCACAGGCAGGGACACCTTCCACTGTCCCAGGTTGCTCCAAGCCCTGTCCAGCCTGGTCTTTGACACTGCCAGGGATCCAGGGGCAGCCACAGCTTCTCTGGGCACCCTGGGCCAGGGCCTCACCAACCTCACAGGGATTCCTGATTATGCTGTTATTAACAGCACAGAATAATTGTTGTCATCCTTTCTTTTCTCTTTCTTATCACTAGCAGCTATTGTTTTAATTAGACTTTCTACTTATATTGTTTTAAAGCACAGAGGAAGTAAAAACATTGGCAATTATACTTCAATGGGATTTCAAACAGTAAAGCATGAAAAGAAATATGGAATTACTTTTTTTTTTCAATTGCCTTTAACAAAATGCTACTTTTTCTGTGGACTGGTTCATATTCGGGTTACAAAAGGAATTCAAAAGATAATTATAAAACAGTAATACCAGGTCTGATCCCATGGCTTTAAGATTGCTTAATGAAGTTAAAGAAAAGAGAATGTAGAAGAGATGTGACTACATCTGAAATTTCTAAGTAGTTCCAGACATACATAATGGAGGAACTTGGGCCCCAGTGAATGCCAATAAATCTATTTTCTTTTAAAGGAAAAATTACGAAACATTTAAAGGACATCAATCACACTTTTCTTAACAAAGTGTTACAGAGTGACAATTAAAGATGCCCTGCTGTGCAGTAGCACACCTTAAATCATGTTTTAGAGCCTGAGCCAGTATCTGAATTTGTTACTAAAACTATTTGTTCATTGTGCGAATAAAATCTAAAGTTAGAAATAAAATCTGCTTTACACTAGTGAAATGATTAAATATTCTTTTTCAAAGCTTACCTGTATATTTACTGTAAATGCTGTTAGAATAAATTAAATTTTCAATTAAGAAGCCACTAAATAAATTTTTTAATTTCTAGAAAGAGAGTGATGGAAATTTCCAGGCTTGACCATTTCAATCACCTTACAAACAAACAAGGAAGAAAAAGAAAGATTGAATAAGAACAGATTTTGCAGCAGACAGCTTGGACTTAGAAAAAAAATCTTGTTTTTCATCCACATTTCATGACATCAGCATCAGTCGATGCAGTAAGTGGGGGTGTGGGTGTGCATTTTCTCATTGAAATTTAACAGCGACACTTTCTTCAGCTTCTGACAGAAAAACATTGTCCATGATATTCCCTTTGGGGTAGTGTGGTTATTCCAGTTCTCAGCTTATTTGCTTTTTGTATAAATACATCTCGCCCAATCATCTGCTGATAAATACTGAATTCCTACCTGATGAAAAGCATCTGGAGGCACCTTTCCTGCAAGACTTGCAGAGAAAAGGGATTAATTCCAGTTAATTTCTGTGCGTGGCACTGAGCCATGTGCCTGGTTGAAAATCTTTGTGTCTATTTGTCTTCTTTATTTTCCAAAACCTTAAAACCTGGCTCCAATTTGTTGCTTTGTGTATTCCTGAAAAGTTGGGAGTTGTACAAAAGCCCCTGGAGATTCCAGGAGCCAGAGCACACCTCGAAACTTGTTTGTATGGCCCAGGCAGAGGAGAGGGAACATGAAAGTGCCCAAGGCCAGGTTGGATGGGGCTTGGAGCATCCTGGGATAGTGGAAGGTGTCCCTGCCCATGGCATGGGGTGGCATAGGCTGAGCTCTAAGGTCCCTTAAGGTCCTTTCCATCCCAAACCATTCTGGAATTCCATGGATACTGTAGATAACCCCATAGTTTCTTTTGATGTCCAAATGTCATTTGGATGAATGACACCTCTTTTATGACAAATACTTCTTTGCCACATGGAGATGAATGATTAACGCAAATCCTGAAGTTCATCTTGCAAAGGCAGTCACTGCATTTCTTCTCTTTATTGTGGGCAATTCTGTGAACAATTCTTTTTGATTATTTTTTTCCAGAAGGAATAAATGAGATACTTCTAGTCATACCCCCTCACAAGAAATACGTCCACAACAAGGATGTCCCAGATTCCAGGCTTCAGCTGCACACCACAGCTATTTCCCCTTCTCAAAGTACCCACGGACAGAATAAATCCTACTGGTGCTGCTCATCCACCTCCCAAGGGTCACATGTGAACTGTGCTTCCTAAAGATTGACAGGAGAAGGAGATTGAAGGCTGAGTGAAACAGATCTTGGGAAACAGAGGTAGTCAGTCAGATTTTCTAATATATCCTGTGTCTTCAGCTGCTGAATATGCCCAGGAAAATGAGCTGCCTCCTGCTCTGCATTTCCAGCACAGCCTGGACTTGGTGCTTACCAGAGAAACACAAATAAATGGAATTCTTAAAAGCGTAGTTTAGATCATTAAAGTGTCTGGGAAGATTTTTAAAAAGCCAAATATCCCAGCAAGTTAAATTATCATTTGTCTTCTGGAGCAACTTGCTGTAGTTTTCCACAAGCAAGTTTGTAAAATTTTCTCTAAAAGTGGCTTTTGTTACAGAAGCTGCTCTTTCATACCTGCTTCCATTTTAATGTGTCCTCAATATCAGTTATTTTTACTTCAGCTCTAAGAGGCAAATAACGAGGATAAACAATAACTCTTCCTTTCACAAACAAAAATATTATATTGCTAGTGGAAGAAAACACAGAAAATTGCCAGAGAAATAAAATCTCAGCAAGTGCTTTCATTTGTCAAATTTGCTCAGTGAAAGGTCCTCAGTAAAGAAAATATAATCCATAAAGCCAGCATCAATTATCACAGAGTGGTGGCACTGGGCTGCTTTTGCTTCTAATTTTTGCATATTAGAAAATGATGATTACACACACTCCATCACCAGGGAACAGGCCAATCCATACAAACATCACCAATCCCCAGCATTGTGAAAATCTGTGGAATTCTGCAAACGTGTAAACCTGCTGAGACAATAAACTGAATTAAGCTAAAGCACTAGCTCAGTGCAGCTGATGTTTCTAGGAAATATTAGATGGCTTGTTAGCTTTGTATTAGTTCCTAGTAAAGATATGGGGAAAATTGGGACTTACATAGAGTTCTTCAGCTCCAATTGTGGCAAATCACTACCAGTCTGTGCCAATAAAGAATACAGGAAATAAAGGAAAGGAGGAATTAAGCTGATGGCAAAGATCTAACCTAAAAGTGACAACAGAAAGTGATGAGACTAGGGGTAGAAATCACAAGAACTAGGGATTTGTTAATATAAATTCATGGAAATTGCAAAAAAACCCCCAAAAACTTAAATATATATCAAGGCCAAAAACACCCCCCCCCCCCCCAAAAAAAAAACCAAAAAAAAAAAAAAAAAGCCCCAAACAAAACCAAAACCCCAAAGCATAATATAAAAACAAGCAAAACAAACAAAGGAAAAAATCCCTAAGCAGAAAGCAAAGGGAAAATAGTAAACATGTAGGTGGAGATCCACAAAAAATCTTAGGAAAGCTCAGAAGTTTGGTAGATTTGTGGCACTTCTTGCTTAAAATTAAGCTAAAAATCAGGGGCTTTAACTGTGCCATAGTCATCCTTTCAGACCATACCTTCATTCTCACATTGTGATGCTGAGCTCAACCCTTTTCTTAAAATGCACACATGTTGCTTCTGGGTGCTATCAAGTGCTGGAAGCCAGCCTGCTCACAGAATCCAAGAATCATTGAGATTGGGAAAGACATCCAAGACCATCAAGTCCAAGCCATGCCTGATTCTCACCTTGTCACCAGCCCAGAGCACTGAGTGCCACATCCAGGCATTCCTTGGACAACTCCAGGGATGGGGACTCCAACACCTCCCTGGGAAATGCCTGCCCACCCTTTCCAGGAAAAAATTCCTCCTGATGTCCAACCTGACCCTCCTCTGGCACAGTTTGAGGCCATTTCTTCTCTTGTCCCTCTTCCCTGGGATCAGAGCCTGACTCCCCCCAACAGCCCCCTCCTGTCAGGGAGTTGTGCAGAGCCAGCAGGTCCCCCCTGAGCCTCCTTTTCTCCAGGCTGAGCCCCTTTCCCAGCTCCCTCAGCCCCTCCAGGTGTTTCAGCCCCTCCAGGTGTTCCAGCCCCTTCCCCAGCTCTGTTCCCTTCCCTGGACATGCTGCAGCCCCTCAAGGGCTCTCTGGCCATGAGGGCCCAGAACTGGACACAGCACTCAAAGTCCCTCAGCTGTGCCAGCACAGGGGATGGGTACTGCCCTGGACCTGTGGCCACACCAGGGCTGGGACAGGCCTAGATTCCTTCTTGGCCATCTGAACACACTCTGGCATTCACTCTGAACTTGAGAGTTTATTATTATCTAAAATAGAATCTCCAGTAGATGTGCAGGACAATGAAAAGCAATTTGCAATTGTTCCCAGCAGCTCTTCACTGGCTACCACTGAAATCCTAAGACTCATAAGATGCATCCTGTGTGGAAATATTCCAAAGATTGTTCCTGGAGAGGTTTTCTAATGCACTAGGAATGTGCAGTGCACTCACCACTTTCCTTCACTGTGGTAATCTACTTCCCACTAACCTACAGATCCAATTAATTTGCTGCTAATGGAACTCTGTGTTCAAAGGAATTCTGAGTATTACTCAAAATTCCCAGATGAGACTGTTAGCCAACTATCTTGGAAGGGCTGATAAGCAACAGGAACACAGGGGCTACTCGTGGTGTATAACTTTGCTTCTCACATATGCCACTGGTGTTTAGCACACAAATTGTATTTAGAGTTCCTTAAAAGGATTTGGTGCTGTGTTTCATTCCTTTGTTACATAAAAGTCATCTCATGCAAGTGCAGTGGCTCAATCCTGAAATGACACTGAACATTTTATTTGCCCCAGATCTTAGTCCTTCTCTGAGTTTGCTCCAGATCTGACTCCTTCTCTGAGCTTGCTTCAGATCTTACTTCTCTGTTTGCTACCTGCTGAGAGCAGTGAAGTCCTTTGCAGGGCAAACTTCCTCAAGACCTACTTTGGGGGAAAACTTGGTGTGAATGAGGTGGTTCTTCCTCTAGCTGCGCAGTTTGAGCCTGGTCCTTGATTTAGACTCTTGTTTTATCGTTGGGATCCCAAGGTAAGGATGGAATCATTCCTTTTTTCTGGCTGCATCGTTTCTTGGGGTCAATGAGAGGGCAACTGAGCAACACCTCCCTGTCCCAAACAGTAGAATTGGTGGGGCTGTTCTGTGCCTGGTTTAAGGTAATGAGCAGCAATGAAGGCTGCATTCCCTGTAGTGATCAGGCAGGACCACAGGGCAGGTTTGGGGATTCTGGCTGGATTCCCTGGAGACAGCACTGAACCAGCCCAATCACCACCTGGGAAATGATGGTCTCTCCTGAGAAGAGATCAGATTCCCCACAGAAGCATTTACCTATTAAAAAAATTCCAGCAAAGTAGTTTTGGGGGTTTTGCCTGCAGACTATCCACAGCCAAGTCTGCAGTCATGGCCTCCCCTTCCCATCCAGCTACATCAGCTCCCCCCTTGCAGCAGCAGATGGGAACAAATGGTGTCTTCAGACAAGGCAGCAGCAATGGAGCTGCAGTGCAGACATAAATAAATCTTTGCCACAGCATCAGAGCAGGTAAGGCAGAAAGATATCCATAGAAACTGCTCTTCCCTGCACAGAGCTGTCTCCCACATGCTGATGCTCAGAAGATCTTACTAAGCCACACTGGCCATAAATGAAGCAGCTCTGACAAGTCCAGTATGAACACTTCCCCCTTTTTCCTGGAGAAAGGGTTGAGGTGTTTCATCTTTCAGTGTGAGATTCACCCAAAGGAAAACTTTTCCGAGTAAGGAAGTATTGCAGTTCTGTAGCTGCATATTTTAAGCCTGGTTCCTAAGTATTCAAGTCATTATAAATCCCCTGACTTCAGCAGAGCTGTGCAAAGTTATGCCAGCTATGAATCTGGCTGTTCCCCCCTTAAGTACTTCCAAAGCACTAAAATTCTTTCAGAAATAAGTCATGCAGGTGATGTTTGCCCACACATAAATCAATTAAGATGTGAAAGGTTGTGTGCAGGCATGGGGATGGGAGGGGAACTTGGGGGAAGAGAAAGGGACGTTTCCCTTTTTAATTTTCCAGATTTTTTTTATCTCCAAGGCATCTTGTCTTTGGTGAATTTCATTCTATGTGCCTAGAGCTACTTATTCTGTAACACTCACACTGCCAAAGGGTCATCAGGATTTATAGCACACATCCTTAAGGTTGGATTAATTGTGTATTGCTTCATGGGATGGGAGTTTTGCAACTTGGGCTCCCGTGATAAATTACCTTTTTTAGGCTCTGGTAGAACCACAGTTTGAACCACCACTCTCTAATCTTCCCAATAAACTGACAGATTTATTATTATTTTAATTTTTTTTCCTGAAATAAGCTGCCAATGAAAGGTATCAGCCTTTTAAAACTCCACCCTCCACTTCAGATTTTGAAAAAAAATTGGAACTGTGTATTCTAATAACTCTCTGAAATCTGCTAATAATCACCAAATCTGCTCTGAAATGTTTATTGTCAAGAGATGGCTTTGGTACTAATAATTCTTAAATATCCCCAAGACTTCATCAGAATGAGCTCTTTACCAATAAAATACCAGTGGGTGCACTGATTTCATGGCCAAAAGATGAAAATCAAAGGGTTATTTTAGGATTATTCTGTACGCCAAAACAATTATAAAGATTAACATTTCATATCTAATCGAAGTTTGAAAATGTATAGAACAGTAGAAAAAATGTAAGAAAAAAGTAGATGTCAGTTAGACCCAGAGAAAGCTGAGTTGAATAACAGGGTCCAGAGATTCATAAGAAAGCTATTGTCCTGCCAGGTATGAACTACTCCTGACCAAGACCCAAAATGAAGAAAACAAGATCCCAAAGCCTATTTTATGAGTAAACTGTATTCATCTGCTCACACACTTCACTCAAATAAAATGACTCTAACTGGGAATAAGTATTTCCTCCACATCACATGAATCTGCCTTACAGCTCTTTCACCAACAGTGTAAGAATAAGTGAGATTTTCCATTATTATTTGCTTCCAGTTTTACTTATCCATCATAAATTTGTTACCAAGCCCACAAATCTCTCACCTGATAATAATGTTTTTCAATAGATACTTCTCTGAGCTTATATTTGGTGAGATATTATGCACAAACACTGCAAATAGACAAAAATAAATCCACAACAGGTGTAATAATTGTCTGGGGGAAAGTAGCACTTTGCTCAAGAAAGGCATTTAGGTAGAAGCTACAGATTTCCTTGTTGAATTTTCAATACTAAAATTGCTTCTGTAGGTAAGTGGATGAAAATTCACAGAACCTTGACTGAAATTTCAGGATGATTTTTTCCCATGGCTTCCTCTCTCCTGCACCTTAAGAATGAGCATAAGGATATGAGGAACAAGACAAAAAGTGAAGGAAGAATTCTAAATGTATTTTTGGCTTAGAGGCACTTGTATAACAAATGGAGGCTTTTCTTTTCCTCTGCTACACTTTTAACCTGGTTCTGGAAACCTTGAGACTAAAAGAGGAATGGATAAAGGAAAAAATTCTGAGGCTCCAGTTTTATCTCGCAGAGAACTTAACCAACCAAAAAGACAGAGGCATAAAATCACAGTCCTCATCTCCATGCCCTTGATATTGATTCAGCTCACATGAATCTGCAGTGAGCCCCTTCATTCCTCAGGATTCTTGTGAATGTGTAAATAGCTCAGGCCTGTTTTGATAAAATAGCCCTGCTAACCCTGGTAGCTGCAGAGAAAAGATCCAAAATGTGACCCAAGTGAATCCCAAAGTGTTCAGAGTCTAATGCTGAATAAAAGACCTTGGCATGTTTATTAGACTTCATCATTCTCCAACACTTGGGCTCAGCAATAGCATAACCATAAAAACAGCACTTACAGTGCTTATGGAAAAAGAAGGGACATTATTTTATGAAAAGATGAGGCCCCTTCTAGGCTCAGGTGCCTCTTGCACGTTCTCTGGCTGGGTACCTCACCCAGTTCTGTCAGTGTGAGTCAAACACAAGGAGAGATTCCAGGGTGTTGCCCAAAATCCCAAATCTCTCTGCCACAGTGCACATTCCTGCCAGCATGAGTGACCTTCCTAATGGTCGGGACAGTCCCAAGACTCTGACACTGGTTTGTGGCTCATGTATCAGCACCATGATTGCCTGTGCAGTTCATCAAACACAGACTTTGCTTCCCTTTGAGCTCTGTGCAAAAACAATTCTCATTCTGCTGAGTGCAACTTGCCACTAAGAATGTCACTTTTCACATTTAAAAGGCTTGAATCTCCATTTCCCCACCGTTCATAAACTCATATTCAACAGCAATCCTGAGCAAGGGCTGTGTTTTACTGCAGCCTGGGCATTGTCAATGAGGCCTGGAGCATGATGAGCACCTCAAAGTGATTCCATAAAGCAGCGTGTGATTAAAGCCCAGCAGAGAGCCACTCTGCCCCTCAGAAACAGCATTCCTGAAACAATTCCTGCTTTGGTTTTACCTCTGCTCCTCTGGAAACCTGAAATTCCCACACCAACATGTTGGAAGAGACTGCTCCCAGAAGACTTTCTGTTCAGGTTGCAGCGTGGAGAGCTTTGAGCACACACCCTGAGGTGCACGTGGAGTTGCTGATGCTCCTCCAAACCCACAACTCCCACAAATCATAACAATGCTGCTTGAAATTCTGGGAGCATCTCCACCCAGAATGATGCCTGCTGATCTCAGAGGAGTTCTGAGAGCCATCATTATTGCAATTGTCTGCGGGGGTCCGTCTGAGGAGCTTGGCAGCCTCTGCAGCACTGTTCCTTGGCAAACAGCACCATCTGCCTCCAAGAACTGCACACAGGAGCACTGTGCTTTCTCCATGTTCCCCGGCACTCTCTGCTCCTTTCTGCAATCCTATTCATGGCTGTGTTACCACAAGGTCTCTGCTGGGTGTGAACCAGGGTTTGGAAACCTGGAGCCAAGGTTTTCAACTTCCAGAGCTCACAAAGCACCCTGAAATGTCCAGCCCAGAGTAGCAGCCCGAGTTGTCACTGGGAAGCCAGCACAAATCAGGCACTGCAAAAGCCAGGGTTTTATCCCTGAACATGGCTGGCTGGAAACAAGGATAAGTCTGCACAGTAAATATGAGTCCAGGTTATCCTCTTCTTTGCACAAAACTGTTATAGTTGAAAAGGACTTTTTAAAGATCGTGTGACCTAGCTCCCCTGCAATGAGCAGGGGCATCTTCAGTTCCAACAGGTTGCTCACATCAGTGTGAAATGTAGTTCTTGTGAAGTATTAAATCAGCTTTAGAGCACTGAACTGAAAAATCCTGCATTTCTCTTCCCATTAAATTGCAGTGAAATCTTGGTTACTCAAACTGGAATGGTTTGGGAGTGGTTTCAGGGTTTATCCTAACTAGGAGTACAGAAAGTTATTTGTGCCAGAAGACACAAACTTGTGTCAGAAGACACAAATATGTAGCTTGTTAATTGATTGGATTAATTTGCTGGATTTAGTGGATTAATTTTTTAACTAATATGCTGGACCTTCTGCAGAATGCATCTGTTTACAGCAACAAGCAAGGGGAATTCCTTGGGGTAAACTCCCAGCTTGATCTTTAGGATGGAGATGCTCAAAAAAATCAGTTGCAGAATGGCTGCAGTGCCATAACCACAGTAATAAAAAATGCAGCACCATCTCTGTGTGTATTAATGACCTCCAGAGATCTGGGATTTCAGCTGGAGAGCTGAGTGTGCTGCAGCCTGAGGTGACCATTCCCCCCTCCTGAGGATAAATGCAGATGATCCCTGCTTTAAATTCAGCTATGTCAGACCTCCCTCCAT
Organism: Certhia americana; assembly: GCA_018697195.1. NCBI lineage: Eukaryota > Metazoa > Chordata > Aves > Passeriformes > Certhiidae > Certhia > Certhia americana. The sequence continues at coordinate 26,148,531 of CM031864.1, read as the reverse complement.
AGGTTGGCATGGGAACCAGTACAGACAATAATTTCTTGACATACTTTAACATTGGCCATGGAAATTGGAAGAGGAGAAAGCCTGAAAAAAATCATGTGTGAGTACATTTAGCAAAGGCCTGAACTCCTGTCCACAATTCAGTGTAGTGTCTGAAAAAAAAATAAACTAACACATAAAGTTGAACTCTTATAAGTCTCATTAGAAGTCATTTATTCCTACAGCTCCACCACCTGCACTGCAGTCATGGCTTAGTGATACATGAAATAGGACAGAAAATACAGATCTATCCCTTGCCCACTGATTAGATTTTAGATATTTTTGCACTTTCAGCCTGCAAAAAGAGCAAATGGAAAATGGACATAACCAAAATCTCTTCATGTTGCTACTTGGGTTCACAAGTGTGACAAGGTGCTGAGTCCTGTCAAAGTTCTGAAGTGCCATAGCCCTTCTGGAAGTCCACTCTTGGAACTATAAAAGAGGCCTTTTAACCCCAAAATGAGACTAAAAAGTGTCACAGTCAACCTTTCTTAAAAAAGACAGTACAAAGGGACAGAAAACAGCTTAAAAGGCTGGTTGGTAACTGTCCCCACTTGCTTTTGTCCCTTATTGCTGGGTGAGCCTTTCCCTTCAGGGAAAAAAAAAAAAGGTGAGCCTTTCCCTATCATCCCACCAAGCTTCCCTCATTCCCCTTATCAGAAAAACCTTTTGTTCCTTCTTTTCTCAAGTCTGGATTTGCATCTTTTCCTGAGCCTCTTCTGGAAAGCACAGGGAATTAAAAGCCTAAATATTCTTATATTTAAAGACTATTTCTAAAACATCGTAGAAGATGCTTAGGATAATTTTTTGCAAAGCAGATTTTATAATATTAATTAACATGAAGTAGGGGATTATGTACAGGGTGAAGCACAATCTTTGAATGCCTTTAGAATATTGGCCCTGGCTGTGTGTAACCAGGAGCAGCCAGGACCTCTCAGGACTGGACTGGGGCAGTGTACAAACATCAATTCCTACCCAGGTATTTTTAGAAAGTTGATATTTTTTTCTTGGTGACAGGAAGAATTTTAAATGCACTCCTGGGTTGCTTTGAAGAGTGGGGTCCAGCCCCTTTTCTTCATCATGATTATTGCATATCATAAGGAAATGTTTGGAAACCTGATTAAATATTTTATAGCTCAGTCCATTTAGTAGTCTGAGTGTTTGAACTACTGAAAATGAGCAAGGAGTGCTTGCCTTGAGGGAGCTGAGCAGAGCCTAACTTGGATTATTTCACCTTCAGCTCCCACCTGGAGTTTTCTTTTTGAACAAGCACAACCTTATTTAAATCTATGTTCTCCCTCCTCCATTGCTATGGCCTTTGACTGCAGGAAATTCCCTGATTCCTGCCCCAGATGAGAGGTTCAGATAATGGCCTTGATCCCCTGTTGTAGAAGCAGAGGAAACCTGAGGGAGGGGAAACCTTCTGCATCACCCTGCTGCCTCCTGACATCAGAGATCAGGGTAAGACACAGTCTCCTTCCTCCAGTGCTTGGTTTCGTGACACCGAAGAACAAACCATATTTCTGTGTCAGGTATTCCTGTTCTCCTGAATCACAACTCACTTAAAATCATGGAATCATTACACTTGGGAAAGCCCTCTAAGATTATCCAGTCCAACCCATTAACCTAGCACTGCCACGTTACCATTGAACCACATCCCCAAATACCAAATCCATGTGTTTATTGAACCCTTCCAAGGACAAAGTAGGGACTTCATCCTGTTCCCACTGAGGTTCCTGAAGAGCTCCCACCTGGGAGCATCATTTCCCATATATGAGAGAGCAGTCACCTTGAAAAGCAATAAAATAAAACAATCCCCAAAGCTGAAGGTAAATGTACTCCTAATTTAGGGTCCTCCTGCACTATGGGGAGAGGAGCCGTCTATCTGTTATGCATCTGCCAAAATGTATTGGAGAAAATTTAACAGCAAAGCATTTACTGTAATGAAGCATATACAGCATTCCCAATAAAAAATAAGGCAAGAGGAAAACTAACAAGCATGCACAGCCTAGGGAAGAGGCTGTATTGTCTAGGGACTCATGGGTTTGAGTTGCCAGGCACTGAGGGATGTTCTGGAGGGACTGGGATACAGGCAGGATGCGGCAGGCAGGGAGATGCCAGCTTTCCCTCTGGATCCGTAAAATACAGCTCCCTCTTTCCCTGCAAAAAGGGTTTATTAAAGCTGTCGGATTGCTTTGAAATAATGACAGGTGTTACACAAATCAGCAGCCTTAGCTCCTTAGCAAAGCGCCAGAGCCTGGGCTAACAGCACAAAGTGAAATACCAAAACAATAAAAAACCATAACACAACGGGATGGGAATGTCCAGCAATTGGGGGTGGGGGTGGGGGTGGAATCTATTTTTCTGTGTTTTTAAGTCACTGGGAGATGTAAGCAGCAATTTTTATATAATAGAAATAAATAGTATGGAAATTTTCCTTTACAACCCACTGAGCTCGATAGACAAGAGGTAATTTCCATTTACCTCATCCTTGCAAGGTATTTTTCCCTGATGTCTGTAACTGGCTAAGAAAATTATAACAACTGTAGGCAGAATCCAACAGAGCCTGAGAAGAAAAACAAAATCTTTCACAGACAAACTGCAGAGTTTTTTTGGCTGAGGTTTGCAGTCTGAAACATTCTCAGCCAGCTATTCTGCCATGCTGCTCTTCCCTTTGCAGGGAAGAGTGTCCAGTCAGGGCAGTTCTAGCACTGAGAGATAATGAGTAACAAAAATTAATCATGTGGGGTCCTACCAGGACTGTCATTGAGCAGCTAAAGCAATGCCTGAGGTCCAACCCACCCCTCTGCACTGGTCTGAAAGCAGAGAATCCTGAAATGGTTTTGGTTGGAAGGGACCTCAAAGCCCATTCAGTGCCACCCCCCTGCCATGGGCAGGGACAACTTCCACTAGCCCAGGGTGGTCCAAGCCCTGTCCAAACTCTTCTTGGACACTTCCAGGTATTCAGGGACAGCCACAGCTTCTCTGGGCACCCTGTGCCAGGACCTGTGTGAATATCCTGGAACGCTGGGACTCCACTGCACCATCCACCAGAAATGAACTGCTCCCCAGCACACAGGGAACATATTCTTATTGTACCCATGGGATTTCAATGGCATTATTCAAACACTTTAAAGTCTCAAAGTATTTCTGAGTGCCTTGCAGTGACACAAGTAGCTCTGGTTTTTGAAGTGTGTAAAAGCAAGTCCAGAGGCTCCTATCCAGAGATTTCCAGCACACAGAGCAAATGGTCCTGGCTGCAGAAGCCCCTCTACTCCCTCACCAAGCTCATATGTCCTGATGCTCCAAGAATAACAGAGGGATTCAGGGAGAGGTGAGCAGAGCACACACAGGAAGAAGGGCACAGCCTACGTGAGGACTCTCCATCAGCAAGAGTTCCACATTTTATTCCAGTGTTCTCCTGTGCCCATCATTCAGGTAGGACTCTGCCCCTGGAAGCAGCTTCAAGAGGTGGTCCAGCACCACCCCAAAAGGAGGTGAACCTCTTAGAATAACAGAATTGTAAATATAAGAATTCAAGATCATTGAGTCCAACCACCAACCCAGCACCACCGCAATGTTCAGCACTAAACCTTGTCCCCACATATCACATCCACTTGTTTCCACCACTGTCCTGGGCAGCCTGTACCAGTGCTTGACAACCCTTTCTGTGAAGAATATTTTCCAATTTATATTGGATATAAACCTCCCCTGCTTCCTCTTATCCTGTCTCATCTCATCATTTCTACCATTTTGGACAAGGTGCCAGAAAAGAGTTGCATACAAAATAAAGCTTTGTCCATCTTCTTAAATCATCTGCTTTTCTGCTGAGGGAATACCAGTTCCAGAAGCAGAAGGACCTTAGCTATTGTTGTGCTCCTAAGGCAAAATCAGCAAAAAATCAGAGCACTCTTTTCATATAAACACATTTACAAGCTCCAAGATAAGCTTCCTACCTTGCAAAAAAGCTCTTTTCCCACACAGGATTTAACTATCCTGCACAAACTTCTTCCATCAGAAAGAGGGCTTTAGCTGCAAGGAGTCAGTTAAAAGTGTTTCATGTTCTATTTCCCAGTTTAAGGATTTTTAGCAGTAGTAATAGAAGTTGTAGGAAATAAGTCAGGTTTCCAATTCAGGATAACAAGCATTACCTTTTAAAGGTTTTGAATGAAAAACAGCTGCCTGTGTCTTTTTGTGCCTGATTTCCTAAAATCCATAGCATAAGTTCCTGTTAACAGAGGGAATCAGTGAGAAAAATAAAAACTTTATTTCTTTATTTTCATTCAAAACTCTACCCAAATCTTACTGAAGTGCAAAATTAACCTCTAAAAGTCACACGCGTGTAGAGGAAAGGAAAGCTCTGAGTTTACCTCAAAAAATTGTATATATTCTGATTTAAATTCCCTACCACTCTGAGACTTTCAAGGAAAATATTCTTTCCGACTAAAATTTCCATGTGTAACAATGGGATAGGACTCACAGAAGTTATTTGTTATGACAGGGGTGGGGTAAACTCTGAAATGCAGCATCCAGTCCTCCTAATCTGGTAGGGCAAGCTGGGCTCCTGGAACTGTTGAGCTCTCTTCTTATCTGGGTTATGTAACATTGCTAAGGCAAGGCTATTTGCAAACATGCAGACATCTTAAAACAACATCAAAAAAAGCATTCAATATTAGTTAAATGTTGGACCCAGTAATTTTGGAGGCCCTTTCCAACCTAAATGATTCTATGACTTTATGTGTTATGTGACTCCACACACTGTGAGGGACTGAAACTGTTACCACTGAGAAGGTGCAGCACAATTCTCTCACTATTTACATCCGAGAGGCTCCTGATGTCTCAAAACTGCTATGTCTGTGCACAAGGAGCTGCCATGGTCAGGAGCAGCTGCCAATGAATAGCTCCATGGATTTTCCTTGAGAAAGGACACGTGCAAATTCCATCTCCATCCCTCAGGGATCAATACTGGTGCCAATACTGCTCAATGAGTTTATTAAATGACCTGGCTGCTGGGGTAGAGTGCACTCCCATCAGCTTCACCCGTGATTCATCACTGGGCAGAGCCGTGGATGTGCTGACGGCTCTGGCCACCCTTCAGCTGGATGGAAAAATGGGCCAGGGTGGATGGCCTGAAATTGAATAAAGGTAATAAAAGAAAGTGCAAACTCCTGCCCCAGGGGTGGGATAAGCTCAGCACAGGCTGGTGCTGAAAGCAGTTTGGCAGAGAAGGAGCTGGGGGTCAGGGTGAATGCGAGGCTGGACATGAGCCAGCACCGTGGCCGAGCAGCAAAGGAGACCAGTGGGGCCTGGGCTGCACTGGGAATGATGCCAGCACTTACAGGAGGGGAAATTCTTCCTCTTCTTAGCACTGGAAAGGCCACACCTGCAGCACGTGTCCATCAGAGAGAGTCCAGGGAAAGGCACAAATATTGCAGGGACTGGAGCATCTGGCCACTGCTTCTGCCACTGCTCACGTTCAGTTACCAGATAGACAAGACCACACAGTTCTCAAAAATGTGCTGCAAGAGCCAAAGTACACGAGCAGAAACAAAGGAAATGTTTATTAGATGAGGCCACATGTCACAAAGAAAGCCATCATACTGATAAGCTTCACAAAATATGTCCTAAGGGTTTGTGCCAATGGTCACAGGGCATCTCTAAAACCCTTGTCCTCATTTTTTTACACTTGGTTGCTGCATGTCTTTTAAATATATGACTTTATGGACCTAATTTTATAAAATCCACAAGAATGATATTAAGGTGAAGCTGTTCCTTTTTGAAAAAATTCTTCCCAACTTCTGAATACTCTTCCTAAATGACCACAGTAAGAATCTGTTCAATGCTTATCCAGGAAATTTTTGCCTCAACGTTTTAATCAAAGGAGTAGCCTGTTTCTGACTGAGCTGAGTTTTGTGAGGAGATGGAAATGAGGCTGAATTTCAGAGAATAATGATATGAGGTACCCAGCAGTAAAATTAGATCAGGCACCACACTAAGTCAGGAGGAGCAGTTCAATAACTGGCAGGCAAAAACAATGAAATTTTTAAGAACAGAGAAGGGTGTGTTTGCCACAATTTTTCACTTTCTCCTCATAAGAGTTCTCAATATTTTGGAAAAATAAAAAATCAGACTGAAGAACTGACACAGATTTTTTTTTTTTCCTTTGGCATTTTAAAAATAAGAGAATTGTCAATCTCACTTGTGCAGGGGCCCAACTGTGCTTTAATATCCAGCAGTGTAAAAAAGCAAGAATATGCAAAATGTGAGGCTTATCCTTATAAGAAAATTATATATCCTATAAGAAAATTATCCTGAAGATGGAAAGTTTTTTCTTCACTTAAAACTGTGCTGCAATTGAGTTTAAAATTGGGTTCTCAGTTTAAGCTTCCTTTGTTTGTTTTTTTAAGCACAGAAACATCAGAAACATGGAAATATCAGAAACACAGACTGAATTAGCAATCAATACTCCATTCTCTGACAGAAGCAGAAGCTTTTAAGATGAAAATCAAAAAATCACTGTGAACATAGAGTTAAACTGGTTAAAAGGAGATGTGGTTACATGCATGGTGACGTTAAGTTAATCCTGATTTAGCACTCTGGCTTTGCATAGGCTGACTTGAAGCCAGTCAAAATACATAGTTATTAGTATTTCAGCTTAATTCTGGCTTGTCAAGTGGCAAAAGACAGAAGACCAGAACCTTCTCAAAACACAAAGACTTCCACCAAGCCCACAAGGGCGAGTCCCCAAGAGCTGCCCCACTCTCATTATCAGTGCTCTCCATGCCTCTCTCCCTTCCAAGCTGAGAATACCAATCAGCTTTAATGTTTGGCAGGAATTATTCAGCCTATTTGGTAAAACTGCCTTCAAGCCACATATAGGCTGTGACAAAGTTTTCTAATTAAACAGTTTCATTAAGCAGCAGAGTGTACCTTTGTAAATCCCACAGCTGCCAGCTCAGGGCCTGATCCTCCTCCCACTGAACTCCAGAGGAGCAGGATCCCTGTATTTACATTTCTCTCTGTCCAGGAGATTTTAGAAATCAATAAGCAAAAGTTATTCTAAGTCTCAAAAAACATGCATTCTCGTTGGGATTCTCTGGGCAAATTGCTTATTGATTTTCCTCAGCACATTCTGCTGATTTTCATAGGCCTCAGATTGTTTGGGGGTTTTTCTGGCATTGTGTCATGTAATCATAAAAATTCTCCTCTGATGCTATGGATATCAACCAAATTTATAATGTGTCTGAGTCAATATGAACCCAGGCTGTCTCAGAACACCAAGGTTATATGGCTGGTGTTACTGGAGAGTACATGGCACTCATTAAGTGAAATCCTCCCCACCACACCATCTCTGTCGGAACCAGAGGCACTAGATGCCCCAGAGAAGTGTCCACATATAACATCCTGACCTCAATGAAGGCTGAAAACATTCCAAAAACCCCCCACTCAACTTTGAGTAAGTTGACTCCTACTCAAAAGTCATGTTCATTCCTGCAGAGGTGAAAGACCAAAATTGCTGTGGTGTGATGTGGGAAAACCCCTGGGGTGACCAGATTCAGTCCCTGAGCAATCCCCACTCCTTCCTGAGCAAACCCTCTGGAAGCAGTAATCAGCTCCTCAGTTTCAGTCCCTCCTGCCTGTTCATAGCACCTCTGCAGAGCTGCTTGTGAGCATTTCCACCCAAACTGACACCCTGTCATTCTGCATTCCAAAGACATATCCCCGCATGCCTCCATCCAGGCCTTTGACAAGCCCAAGGAAAACCCGTGGAATAACTGTCATCGGGGAATGGCACATGAAATCATTTACTGAGAATGAGAATCACAATCTAACAGCCTTGAACACTCTAATTAGCCTTCCAGGAGAGGGTCTCCTCTTCCCTGTGCTTTTAAAATAAACGGGAACAGCTCACAGGTCAATGGCAATCTCCCCACCAGACAGGGGGTCGGGGTGACTCAGGGAGAATTTTAAGGCTTCAACTGAATGCATGTAATAAACTGAGAGAAAGCACATCTGCCACTGCTCATCATGAGTAAGAACAGTTTCTCAGAGCTACAACTTCCATCACATACTTCCAAATTATGATAAACATTTTAAATTTCCATAATTCTTTCATGAGGAAAATCTACCAAGTTTTTGCCAGCAAGAAAAGTTTGTGTTTAAAGAGATTTTTTTTTTCACCTTGCTCATCCAAGAGGACAGAAAAAAAACCTTTTTTTCCTTTAACAACATCTTTGAAGTGGCCCTCCAGCAACTGTCTGTCCACCTCTGCAGATTGCTTCATCCAGAGAGAGTTGTCACAAAAGGAGAGTTAATGCATCAGACAGAGACAAGCTGCAGCGACCCACACACAGTCACATATAAATAATATAGAATATGAGCTGTTTGTGTGAGCACAGAGATTTCTTCAGGGCACTTTAATATTTTGTTTACATCTAAAGTAAATACAGTTCTTTAAACAGCTGCTTCATGGTCCCCAGCTGTCTGTAAATATGAAAAGCAAGTGACATTTGTTTCAAAACAGCCAGTAATTTATATATCTAGAACAAAAACCTAGTAACTCTGCTCAGATTTGTACTGCAGTGGCAACTTCAGCCTGAGTACAGAACCGCACTGCACATCCATGGGAAACATTTCCACTTCCCCACTGACCACCTGTTTGGAACCTGAGGTGGAAAGAGGTCAGGGACACTTCCCCATTGACTAGGAGGAAGTCAGGGACACTTTTCCATGGACAATTTTTCCATGCTCTCTTATTACAAAGTGCAGAGTGTCACCAAGCAACTAGCATTTCCAGCCAGCCCCTTCACATGGTCCCTTGGACTCTTCTTGCCCCTCAAATCCCTCTTGGATCTTTCCCAGACCTTCTCCACTGTGATGGGATGGTATGGCCAGGTTTTGGGACGGAGGTGGCTACAAGGGTGGCTTCTGTGAGCAGCTGCCATAAGCTTTCCCAGTGTCTAGCAGAGCCAATTCCAGCTAGCTCCAGGACGGACCCACCACTGGCCAAGGCTGAGCACAGCAGGAATGATGTCAACATCTATGGGATACAGGTGTAAGAAGCGAAAAAAAATGTTATTAGGCAGATGGAACCACTGCCAGAGAAGACTGGGGTGAGAATATGAGAGAGGAACAGCTCTGCAGACACCAGGGGCAGTGCAAAAGGAGGAGTAGGAGCTGCTCCAGGTGCTGTAGCTGAGAGTCCCCTGCGACTCTGTGGGGAAACCCAGGGTGAAGTAGCTGTGCCCCTGCAGCAGAGATGCACCTGCAGCCCCAGAGGAGGCCACTCCAGAGCAGGGGATGCCCAAAAGAAGTTGTGATCTCATGAGAAGTCCACGCAGGAGCAGGATCCTTGCAGGCCCCTGAAGACCCCTGCAGGGAGGACCCCTGCACGCTGGAAAAGGTTTGTTGGTATTTGTGATCCTTTGGGGGACCCAGACTGAAGCAGGATGTACCTGAAAGACTGACCCTTGGAAGAGTGACCCACATGGCAGCAGTTTGTGGAGAGCTGTTGCCCTTGGGATGCATTCACAGTAGAGAAGCTCCGGGAGAACTGTCTCCACAGGGAACAGAGAGGGAGCAGGGGATGACTCATAAAAGCCCAGAATGGTTTTAGTTGAAAGGGACCTTAAAACTCATCTTGTCCCATGGGCAACGATACCTTCCATTAGCCTAGGTTGCTCAGAGTTTTACACAATTGAAAACTGTCTGGTTTTTTCCAGCTACAGCAATTGTTACATAAAAAGAGATATAAACCTTTGCTGTCCCAACTTTGGTGATATTAAAACAAACTAATTTTGAGTGGGCTGACTTGTCAAGCTTTCTAGATCATTCCCAAGCCTCCTCATTATTTACCACTTCATCAGCACTTTGTCATCTCCATGTTTTATCTGCATGGAGTTTGCTCTGTTTCTAGATAAAAATATTCAATAGCTTCTGCCTACTCCTAATCCAGGCAGACCTTAGCTCTGGGGAAAGAAAATCAGAAAAAAATCTGATGGTTCTTTTGCAGTAATGAAATCTTGAGCTGTGTCAGTCAGGTTTCAGTCCAATTAATGTGAACTTCCCTGACATGGCATCACTTGCTCTTTTACAGAATGTCAAGCAGACTGGGTGAAATGCCTCACAAAAGTCTACTGGACTAAGTATATCAATCTCCCCACTTCCTTTGCCACGTACATTTGTAAACTCCTCATGATTAAATAAGTCCAGAGTCTATTTCCATGTTCTCTTGTGATCATTCTATTCCTATCCCCTCATTCCATATTAATTGAATAACATATTAGATCCACAACTGATGTCATGCTACCCAAGCTGGAAATGCTCAGATGACATGTGGACTGTGATGCAGAGTGTCCTTCTTCCTGAATATTTCATTGTGTTGCCATTTCTGAGTCACTATTAGAGATTTTATCACCTCTATCTTCCAGTGCGCCTGTAAAGGTTTCATCTTCCAAAGCTACATATGAAAATCCTGATGCCAGCTGTGGTTCTTTCCCAGTTTTCATCAAAACAGGTCCCAAACTGAGGTGCACTAGGGAAGTTACAACAACTTCTATGTTAGGAAATGATCTGTGACAGTTTGAGAAGATCGCAGGGGATTAACCAAAGACCACCTTTGCACCACAGGATAATTTTGTATCAAACCTCTGCACCATCCCTCCGGAACAGGAAACTGAGCTGGGTTGTCCACAGGACTGGACCTGAAAGCACTGTGGGCTTGTGAGAGGCAGAGGGATTGAACCCACTGGCACAAACTCCTCTTCCCAGGATTGTCCCACTGGCACAAACTCTTGTTTTTGGACAATGAGGCACAACTGAATATGGAAAAGTTTGGCCCACCTGCACACCTCATTTTCCTAAGCACAGCTTTTCAGCCCTATCCAGGCCAATCAAAGAGAAAGGACAGAGCCTAAATCAAGAACTCAACATCCTGAAGATCACCCTGAAGGCCACTGTTCCTTGTCCCAACACAGATGGGATCTGTGTACCTTCATATTCCTACCAAAATCAATCATTCCTTGAGATGACAACTCATTAATATCATATGCAGTCAGCACATGAGGAGAGTCTAAACAGAGTTCCAATCCTCCTCCTACATCAAACTTCCCACGGAATCTCTGAAATTGGGGTAGGTCCAAAGAACAAGGGTGTTCAAAATAATAGGAAAAGTCCAAAGAGAGTTGAATTTTTAAAAAACAGGTAATTGAATGTCTGATTTTCCTGTCCCATGCTACATTCAGCAGTTTGTCCCATGCATACATGTCAGCACCATTTGTTAAATACTAAAAAAGGATGAATTTGGTAGGGCTGTGAACTGGCACCAGTGTCACCACCTCCACTGACAAGGTCACATTGGGATGGGATTTTGTTCTGGAAAGTCCAGTAGAGATCATCAGAGACAGCTCATGGAATGTTTGCAAAGCTTTCTTCCCTTCCTGGTGCGACCAGTTTCCACAAAAAAACCTCTTGAACACCTTGTTTACTTTAATAGAATAACTATTGTCTCAGCATCTGGGTCAGATGAGTTCACACCTCTTTCTCCTCAGCTTCCCCTCTTCTGCTCATGGTTCTGTAGGAACATCTGTGGCAGAGCGTAAGGCCACCTTCCACTAAGTTTGCTGAATTACGCTGATATCTTGGAAATGGTTGTAAGCTTTTCCCCTTTTCGTCTTTATCTGTCACTGCAGAGACAGCCTGGGAGAACAGATTTCATTTCTGAAGCTGGCCAGCAGTAAGTTTTGTCCTGAACTATATTTATTTTTGTGTTTCCAAAAGTTTCCAGTCAGAGTATCAAGTTTAGTTCTTATCAGATAATTACACAGCACTTGCCTCCTGAGGCAATTTTAAATCAATCTCAGGAAAGGCAGTAACTATACACTGTAGATAATTATAGTCCATTAAAGTACCTTAAGATTAGATTCAGCGATCACTAATCACACAAGGTCATAAATGTACTGCACCTTTCTGTGCTGGTGTCTGAATTTTGATATGTAGCCCTTTTGCAGGAAAAAAATATTTCCTAGCATTTTTTATTGAGCAAAATATTAGATGCAAATAGCAAACTAATTAAAAACATGCTAAATTACTGCCCTAAAAGTTATCTCAGTTCTCACCAGTCAGTCACAGAGTAAGAATCGAGCATAAAGCAAGACTGTCATTTTAAAGATACTCTTGACAAAACATGTCATATTTTATATTTAAAATAATGTCTAACCAAACGCCTTCCTTACTCCAGGAAAATGGCTCCTTTAATTGCTGTGAGAGATATGTGAAGTGTGCCTGTCAAGGCTTTGATTAAATGAAGAAGTGCCTTGTGCGTCACAAGAGTGGAAATTCTTCAACTTATTGTTTTCCCTGTGGCAAAACATCACTTTTGCTCAAAACACATCAAATCCATTAAGGCAATCAAAGCCAATCTCTCCGAGGTCAGGTTGTCCCCAGCTGCAACACCCCCAGTTCTGTGATCACATCTGTGCTGTGGCTGCTCAGTGCCTTGTTCCTGGTGATCACCAGTGACAGCCCTGGGGCTGCTGCTCTCCTGTGGCCTTGTCACCATGCCAGGGGACAGGTTCAAGCACTGCCATGACAATAGGCCCTGAGGCAGGAGGTCCCAGCCCTGACTTCTCCACAGAACAACCACAGCTGGGTTTAGAGATGACCCTGGAACAGATTTACCTAACCAAAGTAAAGTTGCACATTCAGTCTGTAGACTTTTAACTCTAATGTAAACCAGTCTGGGAAAAATGGTATGGCATAAAACTCTGAACAACTTCAACTAAGGCCTCCATCAGATCTTTTGTGTCATGACAAGATGCCTTGTCTAAGACATTTCACTCTTATCTTTGTTTTCTGGGTACACTGTGTGAGATTTTCTCAACCAAGTCCTATGTGGTTCCTCTTGCAGCTGGTCAAACTCCTGCTGCCTCCCAGACTGCTCAGGATGCACTCCAAGCACTGTCCACCAGCCTCAGGCTGACACTTGGCACTTCAGCTTAATTAAACTTCAGTTTACCTCTCAGGTTTTTTCCTAAGGCAAACTTTCTTGGGTGCATTTTAAGCACATGGAGCAATGTCTTCAGTGTCCCAGGAGGGACGTCCACTGGGCATCCGTGCCCTTGGAACAAGGGATGGAGTGACAGGATGACGGAGAATGGCTTCACTCTGCCAGAAGGCAGGGTCAAATGGGTTATTGGGAAGGAATTGTTCCCTGTGAGGGTGGTGAGGTCCTGGCACAGGGTGCCCAGAGAAGCTGTGGCTGCCCCTGGATCCCTGGAAATGTCCAAGGTCAGGTTGGATGGGGCTTGGAGCAACCTGGCATGATGAAAGATGTCCTTGCCCATGGCAGGGGGATTGGAAATTGATGTTTAAGGTTCTTCCCACCCAAACCATTCTGTGGTTCTTTGAAAAGACAATGGAAGATTTACCCTACAGTCAAAACCAAACCTTGACCTGATGCAGTTGTGACCCAGCCTTGCTGATTCCACAGTTGGTGGAATGCAATTGATTCGTGGTTGGTGGCTCCTCGGATCCCAAAAGAGTGAAATCCCTGCTCAGAGGAGATATCAGACAGTGCAGGCAGCTCTGGATTACCTTGAGAACAGGCTAAATGTTTCAGGGATCTCCAGCTGATATTCTAAAGGCCTCTGCTTTCTACAAGTACTTTAAACTTTTTACTCCCATAAAAGATGAAAGCAAATATTAACAAAGAATTGGCCTTGTGATAAACAATCTGGTTTTGCAATGGCCCCACATATTGACATCATCAAAAAAACCCAGTAAGTGCTTCTATATGACATGAAATCATTTAGTGCCACTCAGCAAAGTCACCCTGTACTGGGAGCTTTTCAGACCTGTGGAATTGTCATTTCTCAGTTTTTCTATAATTTATTTCTCCTAGCTCTGGTTGCATGAAGTAGTCTGACACCAAGTAGTATTCCTTGAGAAGAAATTGCACAATTTTCCAAAGTTACATTCAGATGAGTTATATATATATATATATATATATATATATATATATATATGTCTTCTAATATTTTGATGTCAAAACAACAATGGGGAATTTACAAGGGTTCTTCCAGGGTTTCGGGAAACTGCCTACAGCCAGACATGAAACAATAATAATAAACATAAAAAAAACCCCAAAAATATATTTACCTACATCACCCAGGATACCACATTCATTAGGGCAAAGTCAGAAGCTCAGAAGTATTTTAAATTCCTTTCTTTTGAATCACAGAATCTACCTTCCTAAAAATGCAAGAAAATTCCAGGTGCTCCCACAGAACGAAACTTTCCCCAGAGTCGTGAAGGCAGTCTTCCTGCTCCATCCTGTGCATTTAGACCTGACCCCTCAGAAACCCTCCATGACCCATCACGAGGGGATTCATCTCACCCAGCACCAGCAAGTTCATCTGAGCTGGTTGTTTACACTGCTGCTATTAGAGATTTCTCACACTAGAGAGAAACTGCCACTCTCAGAGAGTAATCACCTAATTTCCTTAGACATCCCCTGCAGAATGAGATTAATTTGTGGTACAGTAGCTCCCTAACCTCAGTCAGAATCTGTGAAGTGTTTGTGCAGAAATACCCAAAAACTGCTGACTTCTTTCACATGCAGAGAGCTGGCTCATTAGTTTTTGGCTTGCACATAATTAAAGCCACTAAGGAAGCCTGAAATGACACAGATTCCATATTCCTACAGCCAGCACAGAGAACATGACGGCATTTTCCCCAAAATGCCTGCTTTTGGGGCTATTATAAATGGGCTGTAAACATGGAGTACATGCAATAACTCATTGTTGTGAAGGTCAGAAGACAGAAATCCTCTGTGCAAGGCAAAGATTTGTATGCAAGAACAAAAACCAAGATTTTGAAACAATAATCTGAGGTTTTATATTTTCTTCTAATTCAATAGCTCACACACACTTAACATTGCTAACATGAGCAGCTCCCTCATCAGGGAAGCTGCTCAACAGTACACTCAGGTTTGCAGAGAAGTCATTGTAGGATTGGGAGCTGAGTTACTACAATCTCAACAGAGGAACACAGAGAAATCTATTTATTACATCTTTTTTTTTAGTATCTGAATTATCTCAGAAAATGCTAACTGATTCAACTTTCAAAGCTGGGCTTTAGGAAGCTCATCTGGAATATGTTAGTCAGGAGTATTATAAATGCTACCTGGTAATAACTGAAGCCCTTAGTGAGATCAGGGTTTCCTTGTGTTTGCTTCATACAACTCAGTAGGGAAAAAATCCCACCCCCTAAAACATTTACAGTCTTTGAGAGACAAGGCAGAAAAAAGGTAGAGGAAACACAGATAAAATTAAGTAATAAGTCTATGAGTAAACAGCAGGTCCATGATTTCAATCAGCAGCAAAATCTACACTTCTCACATCCCAAATCAGTACCTTGTACAAAAAAATCATTATATTCTAATTAAAAATCTTTATCTGTAATAGTTGAACACTGCATAAACCTGAGCTCCATTTCTAGGAGAATGGTATCTGGAAACAATATTCAGGAGGAAATGTTAAGCACAAGGATCCCACATACTACATTTATCATCATGTGCTGAGCACTAAAGAAAACACCAGTGTGGCCTGGACAAGGCTCCAGTGAATCAAACAGGAGCCCTCATGCTGAAATTGTCTCCCCAGAAACTCAGAAAAACCTGGCTTTTCCACAGCATTCATTATGTTACACTCCAGAGTTATGTTTCAGTCACATTTAGATTTTCTCTGCAATGCTTTAACTGTGAGTTTTCAAATAAGACAAGACCCAGAGAATCTGCAGAAAAGCCCATTCCTTCCCAAACTGTTCTACTGGAGTAACACCTGGAGTAGAGTTTGGAGATCCACAACAAACATTTGCTTCCATGACAATGCCAATCAATTAGGGGAACCATCCTCTTGGCATTGCTAATCCCTCATTTGTGGTGCTACTGATGTTGAGTGAACAATGCCACCAGACAGAGCTCAGGAAATCATCATGTCCTCCCACAACAAGTTATGATCTAAAAAAATATTATTAATATACTGCATATTGAAATACAGGCAAAAATTTAGAGCCAGATCTTACAGGAGTGAAGTGTGCACTGAGATTTGGGTTCATTGAGAGTGACCAGGAGCACAGTGAGACCTTCAGAGACTTTGCAATGTGTTTTGGTTGACTTTTACTTATGTCTAGCTAAGAAACTGAGGAGAGAAATTAAAGTCCATCTTCCCCTGTGCCTTTACTCATGACTGGAGAAGCACTTTTGTGAATGATCCAAGGAGGAAAAAAAAGAAAAAAAAAATACAACCCAAACCACAGAAAATATCTATACACTGCACTTAATTACCCAGAAATGAGACTTCTATTTCCTGCTCTGCCCAAGTGAAATCAAGGCTATTCTTCGATTGGGCCAGGAAAGATGATCTCCAACACAAACCAGGAAAATCCTTCAGGATACTGGGCACAAGGAGAGGGAAAGCAAATTGGAGCCTGACTTTGCAAAGCAGTGCCTGACACATTCCTGCAAGACCTACCTGGTCCCAATCCTTGTGATGAAACCTATTTAGAAATTTCAGCTAATTACTGAAATTTCTGAAAGCCTGTCTTCATGACTCTGGGGAAGTTTTCATTCTGTGGGAGCACCTGGAGTTTTCTTGCATTTTCAGGAAGGTAGATTCTGTGATTCAAAAGAAAGGAATTTAAAATACTTCTGAGCTTCTGACTTTGCCCTAATGAATGTGGTATCCTGGGTGATGTAGGTAAATATATTTTTGGGGTTTTTTTATGTTTATAATTATTGTTTCTTGTCTGGCTGTAGGCAGTTTCCTTTTTACAGAAAAGAAAGATCCATTCCTCCCTGGGCCCATCTTGCACACAGCAGGGAAGAGCCTTGCAAACTCCTCCCATTTGTAAAATCAAATTCATGTTTGCTAAGGCTGCACTAAAGGGGTGTAACCACTCTTCCCTCTTTTCTTCCCTGCTCAGAGGCAAGCAGGGAGCTGACACCGTGGAGAGGTAACAGTATTTAGCACAGACACCTTCCCTTTCAAATGACACTGATTTCATGCAGAGGGTTAGACAATTTCCATTTCCATAATATTTTATTTCAATACTCCTTGTGTAATGGAATCTTGGTTAGTTTAATATCACAGCGCTGGTAAATGAAACTCTCATCTCAGTCAGTAAGAACAATGTTTGGTTTTGGCCTAGAGCAGGGAAGAGTGATTGAAACACTTGGGAATTCATTTCAAAGGCTGTGGAATGCATTTATACAGCCACATCCTCCTTTCCCTCAGATACCCACAAACAGCACGGTCTGTAGGGTGCAGGTTTCGAAAGCATGTGTTAGCAATTGTCAGAAACTAAATGGCAGCCTAAAGGGATGATTAATTAGGAGAACAGCCAGCAAAATTGCACAAATAGCAAACATGAATAACACTTGTCTCAACAAGCATTTAGAATTTCCTTTCATATCCTAACTGTCAACGCCCAACAAAGATGCAGCACAGGGCCAACTTTCCAAGTTTTTAATCACTTTGATTGGATCATTCAGACAGCTCTTGATCCACTTTAGTTTCATCAGACAGCAATATTTTTCCCTGCACAATCCAGTGGTAGGGTTTCAGGTTTCCAGTTAAACACTGTGAAGGTCAGAATGGGAACAGGAGGGGAGAGAAGCTGGGGAGATGTATATCACCTACAGCCACACCTCATCCCATGGAAGGGACAGGAAAAGGACACTTTTTAGTGACCAGGATAATTTTTTCCATGTTGGACAATTCACAGAAGGTAGAGCTACTCGACCTTGTGAATAAGGAAGTGCACATCATCCATAGGAATACTCCACTCTGACCATACCTCAAAGACTGAATTCCTCCCATTAATACTGGATTACCAGGAAAATCATTCTTTGCAAGGATCTCTCACACACACTTGGAAAAGATCATGACACAGAAAAGTCAAATTTGCTCATGTCCATCCAGCAAACTTCCTTAGGCATGGCCTCCTGGAGCTGTGAGGGAATATTTCCTTCTTCCCAGAGTCACTTCAGACACTTTCTTCTGAGGCCAAGGGACAGGAAATTGCTGGCATAATATTTCTCTTAAACTGTTCAATGCATCCAAGTAAGCCAATTTTTATAGTCTTGTACTTCTGACAAGCCCCATATATTAATAAAGGGAAGCACCTGCCTGCTGCTTGAACACATCCTTGAAGTGCTCTGGTTTTATCACTCGAGTACTCATAGTTATGTCCTAACTGAGGATGAGTTTTGAAGAATAAACCAAAACACTAGAAGCTGGAACAAGGCATGAGTTTTAGTAGCACTTAATTGAATAGTTTTACCTTCTAATCCCATTTATGGAGTTTCAAGACCTTATGATCTCATCCAAGCGTTGGGATCAAACTCAATTAAAAATATTAAATAATGAAATAAATACTAATATTACTAATAATACTTAGATTACAATAATTATATACAGCCTCTTTACTCCTGAATTGGGGGGTAGCCAAAAGAAGCCACCAGTATCTTTGTTGTCTAGGAATTATTGGATGGGCAACATTTATTGTGAATCAGGAAAAACCATCAGAGAACATTCTTAACACCCAGTTGCAGTAGAAAACACCAATGTAAGTATTATAAACAAAAAGTGGAGTGATATAGGGTAGATATCTTAAATCATTCTCAAACTAATTTACACTGTTCCTCAAATAACCTCAGGTTTTATTCACTCCAAAGGTGTGTTTGAAAATTTCCAGTTGTTCCTTTCCAATGCAGGACTTGTCTCAGGCTAATAGCATTCAGATACACTGGAATACCTCTATTTTTTAAACAAATTTAAGATTTTTCTTTTCCCAAGAAAATTCGAAGTGTAAAAGCTTTGATCATTATGCTATTGAGTCTCACTTTTTCATACCTATTTAGCTGATTTTTTAAGACACAATTAAATTTTGGCCAGTTTAGCACTGCAGTAAATAAGGTGCTCCTTGCTGTGAATAAATAACCAAACATTGTTAATATTTCCATGGTGAAAATAAATGCTTCCTTTGCTGCTAAAAGTATCTTTAACAAGATTCATGAGACCTGGAACCTGCTGCTCCCACAGCACAGCTACTCTAGTTTGTAAAGCCACAGGGTATTCTGCCCCTGGATGAGCTCTTGGACACAATTTTCTTGTCTCCAGGCCATGGGTGCCACCACCCTCGGGGCATTTACACGACAAACAAAGGTGACAACTTGGCAAAACAGTCTGGCTGCAAAGTTAAAGCATTGTGATAACAGCCAGCCGTGATGAATGGGCTCCTGAGGGAATCAGGCTGGGTTTAAACATAAAATATTACACAATAAAAGCTTGCAAGGTAAACTATGATTTAAAGAGAGGGAGAAAATCTAATCCTGATGAGCTTGATATGCATTAAATACACTGCAGTTTTGAGAGCTTCCCTGAGATGCCTTCCAGAATATAAACCACAATGGAGCCCCTGGGTAGTTTGGGTGGGAAAGGACCTCAAAGACCTCATCCCACCTCCTGCCATGGGCAGGGACATCTCCCACTAGCCCAAGGTTGCTCCAAGCCATGTCCAGCCTGGTCTTGGACACTTCCAGGGACAGCCACAGCTTCTCTGGGCACCCTGTGCCAGGGTCTAACCACCCTCACAGGGAATGATTCCTTCTCAATAGCCCATCTAACCCTACCCCTTGTCCTGTCACTCCATCCCTGTCCCAAGTCCCCCTCCAGCCCTCCTGGAGTCCCTTTAGGCACTGGAAGGTGGTCTGTGGTCTCCCCAGAGACTTCAACAACCCCAGAGACTTAAAGCATAAGGATTGAATACAACTAAAAAGAGAAACAAACCAAAAAATATCAATCAAACACCAGGAAAAGAGAAGCAAAGAATTCCTTCAAAGTGTGTTTTCATTACTGAGAATACACAAAAAGTATTTCACACTGTCTTGATTCATTTGAAGGGGAGACAGTTGGGTTTGGAGCTTTTTTTGCTTTTATATCTTAAGGCAACATATTAAAGTACACATGCCATTCACAGGATCTGAAGGGCAAAGACCTTGTAAAGAGAAATGTGAAGTAATCACACTACAGCAATGACCTTAAATAGTGCTCTTTATTTGTTTGGGATTTTCTGTCATATCCTCTAATTAGTCTAACAGTGTCTAAATGAAATATCATTTAAAATCTTACGGTATTAATTCCTAATTTAAAAAAACCCCAGTCACTGGCACTGGAAGCCTCCTGCCATCTAGCAATTGACTCAGAATTTCATCAGGGATGCTAATTAGGTCTCATTACTTGAAAGAAGGCATGGTGTGAGGTGTCTTTTCTCTGAAATCATGACTCCTGCAAGGTCCATGGAGGAAGCAGAATGCAAAGGAAGGAGCTGAGCCACTCTCACAGTTGAGATGTGGAACTCACACTTCTGCTCAGGCCTCCTGCTTCCCAAAACCAGAAATTACAGAAAGAAGCTGTCCTAGAATGAAATCCTGATATGGGATGCATGGAGGAGTTTGGGTGGTTTGATTTTTCTGGGACCATCATGTCTGCCGTGGAACAAACATGTGCCTAGCACAGTGTTATATTTAGCTCAAAAACAATGCAGTGCACAGCCTTTGGGTCTTTCACAGCAGAAAAGTCTGTAATTTAATTCCAAAGACTGCAATTGCCAGAGCTGCAGTGAGCTTGAAACCATTCCAGCAACCAGAGCTAATCCTGTAAAAAACATGGAATATAAAAATAGCAGCCCTTCAGATGAAGGGAAAGTCAGTGCAGAGAGAACAGGCTACTGCTTTATGGGCATTTTATTGCAACACCTGTTGTAGGGCAGTGGCTTCATTTCTGCATCAATACCTGCACAAATTGATCATACCTAGAGATCTGATAAAGCAAAATATATTCTGTATGAAACATACCAAAGATAAGAGGGGTTGGATAGAGATCAGAAAATCCACAGTTGACCTCACTACCCTAAAGCTCATTTAGATCAAGCCTAAATATGTTTTGTGAATTTTATTTTACTTTATTTTATTTTATTCACAAAACAGATCTGAAACCCCTCTGTGGAACACTAGTCTTTACCTGAAAACACCACCACAATCCTTTGATGCCTATTTTTACCATCTTACCTTTCTATGTGATTTTCCTGAGACTGTAAAGGCAAGGAAGAAAAAAATGAAAATAATATAGTTATTCAAATATCAAAGAAAAATAGTCTATCCTAAAATCCAGGATTTTTCCCTGCACTGGAATCTGTCCTAGTTGTCAACACAGAGTTACAATTACAGGTTTTAAATTTTGTTGCTTATATTTTGCACGTATAAGGATTCCATAATTCCTGCATCCTCGGTGTCCCTGAGAGTTTGTCAGACTCTCTGCTTTCCTTAGAGAGAAATGGTTCCAGATGTAACAGCTGAATTTATAACTCTGACTTGATATGAAAGATATGAAAACAAAGACCAGGCTGCTGTAGAGAAGAAGATGAAGAAACAGAGCCTTAAAAACTAATGGAATAAAATCACAGCTGTTGCAGACGCGTGAGGCAGGCCTGGCTTATAGTTTTTAATGCTTCATGTTCACAAGGCTAAGTGCTTTCACCCAAACAGCAAAATAAGAGACTCCCTCCGGATGAAAAAGTCAATGGGGTTTTTTGAAAGCATTAAGGACCAATGAATCATTTCCTAAAGAAGCATTTCTGCTTGGAAAAAGCAGGGAAAGATTCAGAATATTCATCATGAATGCAGGATTTAACTAATTCCTCCATGAAGTCCTTTATAGACTCTCTTAAAAAAAGAACTAGTTTCCATGTGACAGGTCACTCAATTCATCAATAAAGGGATTAATTTTGCAGTATTAACTGTATTTAGCTGCTTTATCTCCCCTGAACTGTATTGTCCATCAAAAATAAACCCTCCTTGGTACAAGGCAGAGGCTTCTGTGACCCCCTTAACGCTGTGCTGAGCTCTTCAGAACAATTGGACCAAGAGTTTCATGTGTGTCTCATGCTTTTATAGGGAGGTGGCGGAGTTTCCATCCTTGGAAATAAAGAGTAAAAACTGAAAAACATAATGAATGTGAGAAAGCTACAGTACCTTCAAAATTAGCTGCCCTCTAAGTGAGGGAAGATCAACATGACCCCAGAAACCCTTCTGAGTTAAAGAATTGGAGTTAATAGAAATAGAAATAATAAAATTATTCTCTTTAACTGAATAATAAATAAAACAACTTAATTTACTAACTAAAGAGTAAGCTCAAATATAAGACATAAATAATTGAATAAAGTTAAATTCTATTATTCTGAGAAGCAGCTACAAAATTATGTGCTCCTTGAAGTACAAAATTGAGCTTTACTACATGAAACAACTCCATTTTTCATGTAGGCCACAAATCATATTCCTAAGTACATAAGACAGGTGATAACAAATTAGATTCCCACTCACAGGAGAACTTGCTCTCCCTTCTTCTCTAAAGCAGCAGGTGCTCATTTTAAAATGCTTTGCTTTAAGCACATATATAAAGCCAATTTAAGGGTAAGTTGAGAAAGAATATATGAGTTTAAAAAAGAGCACTGGAGAAGAATAGGGAGGTGGTAGAGTCCCCATTCCTGGAGGTGACCAAGGAAAAACTGAATGTGGCTCCTGATGATTTGGTTGGGTTGATGAGATGGGGATCAGTCACAGGTTGGACTCGATGGTCTGGGAGGGCTTTTTCCAGCCTCAGTGATTCTGGGATTCTGTGTCTTAGGGCAGAGTTTGGGGTTTGGGAAAGTGCAATTCCAGGTTATGCTGTACAGGCCTCCTGGCAGCTCTGTGAGCCCCAGCTGGGTGGTGATGCCTCGTGGTGTGGACACTGCCCTGAAGGTCCATCGCCATCCCAAGTGCAAACCCTGAGGGACACAAGGAACACAACTGACTGCTCAAATCATTTCTGCTCCACTGAGCCCACAGCCTCTCCTTGCTGGCATGGCTCCCCGAGCCCATGGCCTCGTTTAGCAAAGGTCATTGTGAGTACAAACCTCTGCTCACAATGGGATTAACACAATCCCATAAAACTGTGGGTTTATCCCTATCCCTGAATACACAGCTGCCTGAAACACCATCCAGGAAAAAATGCTCTGGGATATTTTTCAATCTGTTGAAGCAATGCTCCCCTGACAGACAAGAAAATAGCCTGAACCCTTCAAGCTACTGTTTTCCCCCTGGATTTCTGAATATTTTATAAGAATTCCATAACAAAATAGGAAATAGCTGTGCATAAAGAATTGTGGTATTGATTTAGTTCCCATAGTTATAAAATATAAACTAGGTACCAAAGAACAACTGTTCTCAACCTTTAAGTTGTTCTATTTTGTATTCCATTTCATGTTCACAGCCTGATATAACATTTATTTATTTTATTGGCAGCAATCTTTGCTGTATCCTGGGAGTTCATTATGGAAGTTTTCAGGATACTGGCTATAAAAACTTTTCTCACGGATTCATAAGTCACTAACAAAATGGCAGTGATGAGTTCAATGATGATTTGTACATGTTTTGAATGTCCAAAAAGTATTATTTATCAGTTTTGCATGAGGAGCAACCAGCATACAGGTAAAGTACCTCACAGGCTTAGACTGTGGAGGTTTGATTCAGTTTTGCTGCTTTTCAAAAAGAAAAGTTTTTAAAGTACTAAAAGAGCATATAAATGCAATAAAAACAAAACAAAATATTGACAACGTAGAGTTGACAGATGTTCTATGTGCTAAAACCTACCTGGCTACACTCCTTCCTGGGGAGGTCAGTAAAATTACTGTGTGCAATGAATTTTCTTCTTGTACCAACCCTCTTATTTTGAGTACACATCTTGTAACTCAGGAGTTCAGCTCCTTTAGCTTCAGAAACAGGGATTGGCAGCCTCAGCCCTTCTGTCTCCCAAATATCCTTCCATCCATCCATCCATCCATCCATCCATCCATCCATCCCAGTTCCTGTTGGGAAAACAACAGGACGTGAGCAAATCTACAGCAGGATGAACACCTCAGGAGATGCCACTATGTCCTGCCCCACCAGCTGCCAGGAATGGGAAACTCCAGTTTCCCACCAAACTCACCTGGTTTTCCTTGCTCTCCCTCCTCTCTCCCTTCACAAGATTTTCTCCCCCTTTTTTTTTTTTTTTTTTTAAATTTGGTTGGCTAGTTGGTTGTTTTTTTGGTTTTGTTTTAAACATCATCTTCTCCATGTCTCTCCTCAGCATCCAGGGCAGCACAAGGCTGAAGTACTGGGGCTCAATGGAAGTAGAACTGGGAGTCTGCATGGGCCGAAAGCAGTGATATCAAATCCTTCCTTCTACCTTCCAGTCCCTTTTTGGCCTACCTGAATCCTCACTGAATTTTTTTCACACTATTTCTTTCAAGCCCCAATTTCCCCCTGTCCCTTCCTGCCTCATCCCTCAGCATCCCTTCCCAAGGGATTTTCTTGTTGGTCCAGCAAAACTGAATTTTGCCTGGGTGCTGAGTGCTCCTAGCCAAGGTTTCTCAGGACTACTTGACCCACAAAAAGCAAGCTTAATTGGAAAGCTCTTCGTGTAGCTCACTAAATGTTTGTGGAAGGCTCCTAAAGCCCAAGCCCTGCCTCCTAATCATATCCATACAGCTTTTCAGAATTAATCTACTCACAATAGGCATATTTATCTATCCACAATGGGAAAAATGCAAAAGGAAAAGTCCTATGTGATTAGACCTGTCAGTAGGAAAAGGCTGTTCTGTGCTTTAAAAACTGACAAATAATTGTAGTTGCCAGGATGTTCATTACCATGAATCCTTTTAATGCGCAACATCCACCTCACTGTGAAATTTTTCACTAAAACTGATACACAGAAAGAAGGAAAAGGGGAAACTGGAATTCTCAGGGCAGGACAGGAATGCCCCTCAGGAAGGTCAGTGACTCACTGCCCTCTCCCCTTTTCACAGCCTTGTCTGACAGCATCAACAAAGTTAAAATGCTCCAAACACTGGATCATGTTTAATCCAGGGTGAGCTGAGGATGTTACTTTAGGCTTTACTACAGGCTGATACTGAAACAAAAGTGAAGAAAAAGAAAAAAACTGGGCCATTCAAAGCCCGAATATATCACATTTTCTTTGGCCAAAGCAATGCTTAACTCCAGTTTTATGCTACAATGAGCAAAAAGAGCACAAACTGGTACCTTTTTAACCAATATTAAGCTTTCAATTTGTAGTCACTTGTGCTGTATGGCGTACGCCGAAGCCATGGAACAAGATGAATGTTCAATCATATTTCAGCACAACTGGAGACAGCTGATGGAAATTGAGGATCTGATCCAGCAGACAAAAGAGAAAGTGGCAGATTGTGATTTTCTTTGTGGAAGTTAACGTCTCACTTTGGCTCCTGTGTCCCTCTTAAACAAGGAGAGATGGAAAAGCACGTCAAGTCTATTAAGCTTTTGTGCAGAGAAACATTGCAATCCAAAATGTCTGTGCCCTCAATTGCTGAAAATGTCAGAAAACTGTCACGTTTTATGGCTGCTGAAAAACAAAACAATAATAATAGAGCTTCTGCAAGATCTGATTTCCATCTGACATGCTGATAAGGCAGGCTGAGAAGAAATGAGACCAGCCTAGAAATGACAAGGGAACAGCAAGTTCTGCCACTCACTGAGCTTTTACCAAAGCCCACAGCCCTCAGAGTTATTAAGCGAATGATTTAATTAATAGAACCAAAAATACATTCCAAACTATCCTTTTGAAACAGTCCTGTCCAGCTTGTTTCACTGATGCAGGTGTTCTTAAGAGGCCTAAAATGACATAGTTGTGATTATTTTGGGGGTTTTAAATGTCATGTGTTTTATTATTGTTGTTCTAATGTTTTTCAAATTAATGTTTAAATTTTATTTCAAATGCTTTGTAAATACAATTCGAAATTTTAAATACAATGTCCACGAGACAAGCTTCTGCTTGAGCTTCATTTTATTTTTGGCAGGAAAACATATACAACCATAAAAATAAATAAAAATAGAATATGGATTTGATCCCTAAGCTTAATACCTCCGAGGGATGTGTGACATAGGGTTTTCCACACATTGCTAGAGCTCCAGGGGCATTTGGACAATGCTCCCAGGCACAGGGTGGGATTGTTGTGCAGGGCCAGGGGTTGGTCTAGATGATCCTGGTGAATCACCTTCCAGCTCAGGATATTCCATGATTCCATGAAAACATAAAAGGAAGGCAGATGGGGTTTTTTTTCAAAAGTACTCTACAAGGAGAGAGAAAACCAAAAACAATTCAGTAGGTTGCAAATTGTTTTAAAGTTTATACTCTGAAAACACCACAAGAAAATCTTTCCCTCAGTAGGAAATCCTTGTCTGGCAGATGCAGGATGCTTTGCAGGATGCCGTACAGCACCCTGAGCAGTGCTGGGAAGCAGAACAGGCTCGGGTTGCAAATGGAGCAGCAGAGGCAGAAGGGTCAGAGGCACCCAAACCACAGGCACAGGATCCAGATCTGCGTTATGGCTGTCCCCAAGGGAATATCCTGGAACAATGCTGTTCCTGAACAGATCCTTAACAGAAGAAATGTGCCCCAAACACCTGCAGTTACACCTCCATACCCACCCCAAAATCTGGACTCAAGGAGATAAACACCACGTAACACTGCCCTCTTCTGATCTGAGGGGTCTGGAACAGATCTCAGACAGGAATGGCTTGAATGGCTTTATGAAGTGACAGAGTGGATTTAGATGGGATATTAGGAAGAATTTCTTCCCTGTGAGGGTGGGGAGGCCCTGGCACAGGGTGCCCAGAGAAGATGTGGCTGCCCCTGGATACCTGCAAGTGTCCAAGGGCAGGGCTTGGAGAAACCTGGGCTAGTGGAAGGTGTCCCTGCAGGGATTTACTTGGAAAGAGTGGAAATAGACAATGGTTTCATTTCCTGCCCTCACAACAGAAGAGATTGTACAAATATAATAATTTCATTTAAAAGCAAAACTAAATCAGCCACCAAAGCTTTCACTCACCCAAAAGGGTAAATTGTAAGTCACAGAACAGGGATCTTGCATTGTGTTTCCTTAAGTATACACTGCTAATTGCTTAAATAAGAAGGACTAAAACCCTTCCAAAGAGGTTTTCTCCCCTCCTGATTTTCATTTTAAAGGGTAAATTAAAAGTCAATATTCACATCTAGCAGTACAACAAACATTTTGCTGTGTGCACAGCTTGGAAAGGTTCTCAGTGGGCTGCAGCACACCGGATTTGCCTTTCAGATGAGGATTTTGTGATTGCTGGAATATATCCTTTAATAGAGTTAGAAAGACTGCTTCAATTATTTGTCAGTCATGATTAGCCTTGACACAACCATGCAATCAACAAGCTAACAAGTTCAGCATCTTCAGTGCTGTATTATAACCAGAACTGCTAAAGTAATTTAAGTAATACCTTGCCTGAATACCTTCATTAAAGGTGAAACAGTCAAATCTTCATTTCTGTCTATTACAGACTCCATTTAACCACGTTCATTTACAAACCCAGCCATGTTACTTCTAATATCAGCAGAAATAAGTTCATGTTCAGTAAAAGCCACTAATCTCCATGGGGAAGTAACTGAGGGTGGGAAAAGTGTTTTTATACTAATCCAAAGGCTTGGCTGAGGTTATAACAGCCCATTAAATCAATCTGGTGCCTCTGTCAAGAAAGATCTGAACCCAGAAGCCTCCTCTAAAGGCCAAGCATCACACAGGCTTTGTGTGAATTCTGTCACTTGAGCTGAGTGCTTTGGTCACCATACAAAGACAAAAAATGAATTATGGAAGGGTCTGAACCTCTTAGATGTAACTACGTAACACTTTCAGCTAGAAATTAAATGAAAAAATAATAAGATAGCATTGAGAGCACAGAGAAATCAGACTAAATTAGTCTTTCCAAGGAGTTACTAAACAAAAAGGTCAGGTCAGGTGAGATTTTGCTGACCAGAACAATAGAAGGGAACACAAAAACTACACAAAAGCAGAGCTCAAGGCTGGTGGCAACACAAAGGAGGCATTATGTGCTAACAAATTGTCAGGGCAAGCAATTCTATCATGTCACAGAGAGAAGTGATTACAACGAGCCCTGAGATGTCAGGCCTCTTGAGTTCTGTGATAAGAGCTAAGCAAAGTTCCACACACAGTGAGTGGGTGTCGTGTACCACCAATGATCCAGCAAAAACACCAACAGTGGGCTGCCTTGGACTCCAGAAACTGCAAATGCAGATCCTAATGTGCTATGCTGAGATCATCAGGCTGGATTTGGAGGCTGTGTCCCCAAGGGCAGATTGGGGGTTTCTAGAAAACAAGATGTTCAGTGATTATAAAATCATAAAAGCTCAGAACGGTTTGGTTGGAAGGGACCCTAAAGCCCATCCAATTCCAGCCCCAGTGATGCACAGAAGTTGTTCCCACCCAAGTTAAAGGGAGATAATTTCCCTTTTTAAATTATTGTCCTGATCAGCCTAAGAACAGCTCTAAGTCATGTGAATCCCCACCACACAATGGTGCTCCCTCTCCCAAGGCATCTGTCACAACCAGGAACAACTGAGTGCTGCAAAAGTTACAGCATGAGATTCCTTGGGGTCATCTCTGTCACAGCTTTCACAAGCATTGCTAAGGAGGTTTATATACCTGCTATTAAAGTGCTCTTTTAGTCTGCAAAGCAAATCTTGAAATGACACCCAGGGGTTCCACATTTAATGTTTCACAGAATGAGTTTGCTCAGTCTATGGGTAAAACGATATTTTCATACTGCTGGACACAGAGACCAGCAAAAAGTGATGAGCACTGCAGTGCTCTGTCTGCTGGCACTGTCAGAAACATTCTGATGCAGTCCCCAAACTCTGCCTTTCTGCAAACTGTTTTATTTTATTTGTCCCTATCATCTTTCTTCTTGCCCCTGCAGATGTACAGACACAAATACAATATTTAGTCCTGCATTCTTACGACAGTCCATTGCTACAAAAGTAGAAAAAAGCTCCCCTAGCCACCAAAAGAAAAGGCCTTAAAAATAAAAAAAACCCAAAAACTTTTCAGGTAGTTTTGATGTGTTTTGCTCTTGTTTTCTGCCTTTGGGAGGAAAGTACATCCAGCTGGAAAGCTCTGCCCCTGTTCCCTTCACAAGGCAAACAGCCCTAAGGCAGCAAAGTGAACCCATTTCTGCCCCAATTTCCCCCACACACCCTTGGCTAGTCCCTGTGCCTCCTCATTCCCTTCCAGATCCCCAAATGGATATGACACGTCACTGGGGCCTTGGGGCTCCATTTGCATCCCAGAGGGTCTGTGCAGCTCACAGCAGCCCCCAGCCTCCTGCAGGGAGGGTGCAAAGCTGTTGCCCTTTGAAAGCCACAGCTGAACACAGTCCTGAGTGGAAAACCACTCATCTCCTTCCTCTCCAATCTTGGATCTTCCTGGAGCTTTAATGGAGCAACAGCAAGGTACTGAAATACCTTCTTCTTTAATCCCCAACCAGGTCCTGAGGAAGCAAAAGAAGAAATCACTGTTTCAGGCTGGAATTGAACTGCCTCCGAGACCTTCAATCGAAAGCTCTGTGGGACAAAAAGAACTGAGGAGACCCAGATCCCAGGAACCTGCAGGCTCCTCTCCTGGCCATTCCCACAGCTCTGCGCGAAAGACAACCCAACCTGCAGCAGGCAGAAAGGAGCTTCTTCCACACCAGTGTACAAGGACCAAGCAATCCCTGGAGCCCTTTGGCCCCTTGTGAGAAAGTTCAGTGCCTCAAAGACAAGAAAAACCCACCTTCTTTCCATGGGCTGACCTTGTCCACAGGAAATCATGGACAACGCAGCCCTCAACAGGTTTACCTGGACATGGACACAGAGTGGATGAGCTGAGAATTCCTCCACATCTACACATCCTGGAGCACTTTGGAAAACACATTTTCAGTGGCTGATCAGCAGGGAAAATGAAAGTTGTCGGCAGCAAGAACTTTACTTGCCCTAAAACCAAGAAATGCATTAGCATCTTTATTACAAATGTAATTGGTTTTTTTTTAATTTGTGATTGGGGAAAGGGTCACCAGTTAAAATACACCACTGTAAAATTTGCAATTTAAATTTCATTTCATGCTGGAATGTAGAAACAGTTTACATAAATAGTATCCATTAATCATTAAAAAGAAAGGTTAGATGTAAATTACGCTGCTATTATTTTTTTCCTGTGATTATTTATGGGTTGGTGATGAAATTTGTTTTCACAAGGAAAAAGAATTAAGGGGGTTTTTTGAAAGCAAAACCACAATTCTACAAAAAGAATAAACTTCAAGAAATGAAAACAGAGTATTTATTGCTTTGACCCCCAAGGGCAAGTGCAGAAACACAGAGTTTATTCTTGTTTGCCTTTGAGGCAGAAGGCTTTCCCTTCATTCAATGTAACACCATCTGTATTACTTCTGCCCGGCCTACTGGTTTCCAGCAATCCATTTTTTATATCCTGTTTTCAATTTTGGGGGAGGGAAAACAAGTACAAAAGCAAGTACCCAGAGAGTAAAGAGGCTTCTTCATCAGCTGGTATTGAGTGACTCTATGGCTCTGTGATTAGCAGAGAGAAAAACAATCAGCATTCCACCCCAGCCTTTCAGGAGAGCCTTTTTTTATGGTATCCAGCTCCAGAAATAGGGAAAATCACTATTTTTTTCAGTGCAAATACCTAAGAACAAATCTTCATGCTCTGTAGAAAAGTACCCCCAGTCAGTGAAGACATGGGATGTTCTGCATCCTAGGGTTCTGTGAAAAGATTCAGATTTTTTGTTAACTCTGAAGAAGAGAAACTACTGCCACATAATTTATTCTACTGTTTTAGGAAACCTTAGAGCAGTTTAAACTATTTCAATGCAACACTTGTTGCACAACTGACAAATCAATAAAAAGTAATTATCCCTGGCTGGAAAAGGAATCTCATCTGCTCCCACTAGGGAAAAAATTGAGATTTCATTACGATCATGTTAATATTCTTTAATAGTAGTATAACATCCCTTTATACAAACTATGTAGATCTCCAACAGATGTTGTCCAACCTGCATTTCCAGGTTTTGGAGGAAAATCTCTCTTCAAGCTTGTGCTATATATTTTTGCTTTGGTTTACACTAAAATTAAACCTTAAAACATATAAAGCTGTACATAAAGATACGTTAAAAATTATGATCTGTGATTGAGTCATGGTCAACCACGGTAACCCTAACCCAGTTCCTCACAGGTGAACATGAAATTTCCCTGAATTAATCCCCACCAAAGAAAGAACTTTTCCTAACTCCTCAAAGAATTTTGAAATAAAGTTATAAGAAAGAAAAATTGATTGTGGAAGCGACTCTAACACTCCTTTACTCACACACTAATACCCACTCTGTGCTTTGGAGTCAAGTCTTTAGTGGCACTTCTCTTTAGGTACTATTTGATTCCTTGTGGGACCTTGGCTTACAGCTGCAGCATCATTTTATTTACGATGTACTGAAGAGAGCCTGCTAACACTTGAAAAACAACAGAAAAACACCACTTGCTGAAATTAAATAATTCAGTGTTCAAAAAACAGAAAATAAGCTTCTTTTTTTTGCAATCCGGTATCTTCAAGGTTGGTATTTTATAAGTTCACGAGTGCTCATATTAATGTTCTCAAGATGCACTTCTGTCTCTTATTTGTAAAGGATTACAATAGCACTTTTTTCCAAGCCTGGCACACCAAACTATTCCCGGTTCCATCTCTGTTATTATATTAATTGTCCCTGCTCTAACATGTGCTCTAGTATAAATGGTTCCAACCATGGAGCTTTATGAAAGCACCCACTGAGGTCCCTACAGACACTCCAGACACCCAGGGCTCTTTAGAATGAAGCAATTTAAACACCAGCCTTTGCTTGGGGTTGTATTCAAAACCCTCAGTCAAGGCCTCACCAGCACCAGAGAAACCTTTTGTTTCCTTTTTGTTATTCCACCTGAGGATGAAAGCCAGCAAGAAGATAGAGAGGCTTGACAGCTTCTGCAATCACATTGCAAATGCAGGCAGAAGGACTGCTTCAGTTTTAATACATTATCGACTATATCACTGGGATGAACTTCCTTCCACTTGTTTTTCTCCCCTTCTCCCTTCATTTGAAGTGGAAAACAAGGTCACACATTATGCCCCGTGGAATGGAAAAGCACTAATAATTTCCCCCATTTACACTGGGAAATAGTGAATAATCTAACTCCAAATCTCAACAACTGTCAGACTGAACAAGTTTCTGCTTCTCTCCCTGAAGGACAAGCACCAGCCCTTGAACTCGGCGTGTGGCCTTCATTATAGAGCCTTGGCACAGGCCCAGATGCTGTCTCCTCCAGACACCTCTTAAAAAATGGATGGGGTCCTGGAGAGCATAGTGGGAACTCTGGAATCCTGTCCATTAGCATATTCATTAGGCATAATCAATAATTAATATGTCACTTGGATGAAACAGACAGATTGTTATGCCTGTGCTAGGACTGATCCAAAAAGACTCATAAGGATGGAACATTGTTTGTGGTGCAGGGTGGAGCTTCAGGTGTGAGCAGGGCTGGGCTTCCCTTCCTTCATGGTGTGAGTAGCCCATGGGGTGACATGAGGACACAAGACCCCCAAAGGGTGAGACCTACTGAAGGTCACACCTCTTGCATCTCCAGGCATTTAAAGAGAATCCCAATAAAGGAAAAAAATATATTCTGAAAACTTATGAAATAACCCCTCTTGGCTATTGGAGCACATTCCTGGTGTTTGAAAGACTTCACTGCTAACTTCTTTGCCAGCAGAGCCTGGAAAGTGCCATGAATCAACATCCAACACATGGTGGTGGAACTTTTCCTTTCAGAGTGCAAACCTGAACCTGTTTCATTATTAAATAATAATAATACAAATCTATTATAGGTTTATTTTTAAAAGACCAATGTAACTGCAAGTGGCAAGAGTTATAAACACCTATTGGAACAAAAAAATTCCCAAACCAGCCTTTCCCCTTCCAAGGACATCATCTCCCCTGTTCCCATTAGGACAGGGCACAGGTCCTTCCTTTCCTCCCTCCCTGCATAGCCATGAGCTGTCTAGTACCTAGAGGAGCAAAGTTAAAAATAAATGTGCTTTTAATGCCTTTTCAGTTGTCCATTAAGTTGTCACACCAGGAGGGGAGGTGTAGAGAACAGCAGATTGCACAGTATTTTGTAGAAGTGGTTGGACACCCCATTCCCCAGTACAACAGGGGAGGGAAGAGATGAGATAAAAATGTCATTGCAAAAGTGAGAATTTCCTGCTCTGTATTTGTTGCTTCCTTTGTGTTTGTCTCCATTTCAATCAGATTTAAGTGATGTTCCCTTGAATTCCCTAATGATAT
Source organism: Certhia americana (assembly GCA_018697195.1). Taxonomy (NCBI): domain Eukaryota; kingdom Metazoa; phylum Chordata; class Aves; order Passeriformes; family Certhiidae; genus Certhia; species Certhia americana. The sequence continues at coordinate 26,115,128 of CM031864.1, read as the reverse complement.
TATTATCACTTCAAACATATTAAAGGACTGTGACACTCACTACAACAGTGTAAACTATTTTTCAACAAATTCTGCTTTAAAATGTGACATGAAATGTTAATGTATGAGATGGAGAACCCTAAAGAAAGATTATGTAACACACTCAGGCTTTTCTTCTAAAAATCCATTTCCATTGAATTATTAGCTTTTCAAAATGAAATCTTTCTGAAAGATGATTTAATTTCCCTAAGAGCTATTGGCCTTTGCTCGAAATGAGCTATTGGGTTCTGTCCCTGATGATTAATTTGGGATGTGATGAATAGCGTCAGATGCAGAAATTGTGCTTTACATATATTAATAATATTCAAATTTAAGCATTTTTACCCATTTCACAAAAATGTTGTTACATCTAGAAACTAAGAAAAACACAAGTGTGTTATTTAACAACATGATTTATGACAAAAAATAAACAAATTAAGAGTCCAGTCCTTTAACTGCTAAATAAGGCTGGGCTGTATGATTCCTCTACACGAAAACCTTTACACAGATAAACATTTTAGGCTTGGATGTTATTTGACTTCTGCTTTTAGATTTTCATACTCTTCATTTCTTCTTAGCAAAATACTTTTTAAAGGGTAGACTATAACTCCAGTTATGACTCCAACCCAAATTGGCTGCAGCAATGTGGTTAATCATCACACATGGCCAGAACCCCTGGCTGCACATCAAATTGCTACCTCAACAAACATCTTCAAATGAGGAAAATTATCACTAAGCCCAAATTTTTTTTATTTTCATTTAGCTGTAACTGACATGCTGAAAATAGATTTTTTTTTTACCACAACACATTCACTGCTAGGCTACAAACAATCTTCTAATTAGATATGAAACACAGGAAACTTTTTTTAAGAAAACTCAGACAAAAAGTAAGAACAACTCACAGGCACAGTTTTCCTCTCCATGGCTTCTCCCACACAAATTCCCCCACCTCACTCTATTGTTCTACCTAATACAAAGGAATAAAAGATGGAATTCATCATGAAATCACAGAATCAATAGGGTTATAGAAGACCTTTAAGATTATCATGTTGAATCACCCAGCAGCACCACTAGACCATGTCCTCAAGTTCATGTCTCTGTGGGTGGTGGAATTGTGGATTTAAGGTCTGAGCAGACTAATTTTTATAACCCAAATAGGGCTTCACCCAAATAGGCCCTGGAGACCACAGAATTCCATTCAGCAATTTCCTCCATGTAACCACAACTCCTTCAACTCAAAGAAGTGTTTACAGACTAGCACACATTCAGTTCTGATCTAAAGATGTGGAATAAGCTTCACCACATCCAAGGACAAGTTGCACTCAAGGTAAACTGCCCTCATGAGTGAAACCTTAGAACTTACTTTTAGTCTGAAATCACCTTGCTTTACACTTGAATTTAAAAAGTAGTAGTCTAAAGACAGATAATAAACATAATTTTTGTACGCACAAAAAGCTACCAGTCACTGACAGATAAAAAGAGAGCTACACGTGCATGGGCAAAGATCATCTCTATCTCTTTTCTGGGTCAGTGCAGGAGCCCAGGAAAAAGCTCAGGCACAAACAAAAACACCTCTGAAAGAGTAGCACATTTCACAGGCACAGGTTTGTTACACCAACACACTGGTAACTAACGGAGGACTTCAGAGATTCAGTGAAAGGGGGAGAGTCTGGAATTACCATCCTCAGAAATATCTGGAAAGAAAAGGGTCATTACTTTTTTATTACAAAATAAACTTTATTTTCCAAAACAATGCCTGTGTATTTTAAAAGTTTTATTTTATAGCAAAAAGCTAAAGGAAGCCAAAGGACAACAGGGTTAGATGGGCTATTGGGAAGGAATTGTTCCCTGAGAGGGTGGAGAGACCCTGGCACAGGGTGCCAAGAGAAGCTGTGGCTGCCTCTGGATCCCTGCAAGTGTCCATGGCCAGGTTGGATGGGGCTTGGAGCAACAGGGGACAGTGAAAGGTGCTCCTGCCCATGGCACACGATGGCACTGGATGAGCATTAAACTTCTTTCCAACCCAAACTACTCTGGGATTCTGGGATTCCATGACTCAGCTCCTTAGCACCAAATTGGTACTGGAGGCATTCAACACCCACCTCAGTGGGCACAGATCTCCTGGCAATTGCTCAGTTGGGAACAAACGGGAGCCTGAGACTGCAGAGACAAACCAAGCAACTGCTTTGCTGTGAACCCCAAGGACAGGCAGTGTCCAGCATGGCAGACTGTGGGATCCTGCAGTTTTTAGCTGGACGGTGGCTGTTGCTCACCACATGTTCTCTCAGGCTCATTGTCTCAGTAGATTTTCAGCAAGGCAGCAGAGCTGCATTTGCAAACGCATTTTAGTGCTGCAGTGCCTCTGGGGCACCTGACACAGTGAGTGGGATCCAATCTTCTGGCAGGAAAATCACTGTGAGCCTCTCAATGAGTTCCATAGAACAGCCTGGGAGACGCTCCCTTGAAGAACAGGGAGTTCTGCAAAACCTACTTGGCATGGCTGAGAGCACTCCTTCCTGCCGAGATCCTACAGAATGATCCCTGCATCAGGGCAGCTTTCTAGGAGGACAACTGGACACAAAAACAAGGGGCTTTTGCATCAAACGACCACTTTGTGCCACAAGTCACAAGGACTTGGTGTCCATTCATCCCTCCTGGCCCAGGCAGCGCCTTTCTCCTCTGCCCCACACAGCACACACTGCACCGCCCTAGCCACCAAAAGGCTTCAGCCTTCAGGATTTCCCCCCAAAATCAATGACTACACTCCAATGAAAACTACAAGCACTTCAGATTTATCAATTCAATCATTTTATTTCAATAACAGTATCTTATTGGACCTGTTCTAACTTAGCAGAAGCTGTAACTCAAGAGACAAAGGAACATATTCCAGAGGAACATCTTCCTGATCAAATGATGAATAGGATTATCTATGAGAAACAAAAAGAGCTTCCTACAGCTTTTCTTTACAAACTAATGTCTAGTTAAAATGTTCAGAGTTCTTTAGCTTAAACACTTGGCTTTCTTATGGCACTGCTTATTCTGAGCCCCAGTTTGTAATTTAGGAATTAAACAGCAATAGAAGGCATCAGATGGACTGCATCCTGTTATCTTAAATTCTAGCAGTAAATTCTAACAGCTACCTCTACTTTCACCTATGGAATTTATCTCAATTAATTCTTCTGTTTCTGCTCATCAAATTCTTCAGGCAGTAGCTACGATGGCACCTCCATCATGAGCCTCCCAACCCTCCAGCAAATCAACACCACCACTGAGCTTGGTGTCACCTGCAAAATGACTGAAGGTGCCCTCGACTGTCTGTCACTGTTAGTTAAGGAATGGCACCATTAGTTAAGGACACGGACTCCAAAAGACAATGGCAAAAAGCAACTTTATTAAAATGGTGCACACTTTTATAGTGTGCTTTGTGGGTTAAAAGCATATCAGTTGCTTGTTAATCCGAGAATACAATAATCTTATTGGAGAAGAAAGGACCAACACTCCTTGGTAAACAACTTGGGCAAACAGCACATATTTTCAATGTGGTATTCACAAAAACAACAGATGCTGGGTTTTGTTTACATCTTTCCTCAACTTATCCCAGGCTAGCCCTGAGAAAACCTAAGAACAGCTTTTCCCTGATCACAGTCAGCATCCACAATCGTCTTGTCCATGTCCTTCGTGAAGATTTCCATGCAATGATCAGGGTTACTCTGACCAGAACCCTGACTTCCTTTGGGTCTTGCTTTGCCTCTCTGGGTGTTATATCATTGGCAGCGTGGAGCCATGGTGGGATGGCCTCTATGAGTGGAG
>CM031864.1:26097006-26110900 GCA_018697195.1 Certhia americana | reverse complement strand
TGCTGCTGCTGTCTGTGCACCGGCGGCAGCCCAGGAGTCACGGTGCTTCTCAGCTTCCTGCTGTTGAGAAAAAGTTAAGAGTTACTGTTTGTTATGTTATTGTTGCATCATTAATGTTTTTGTTGTGTTAATAGTTTAGTATGATTATTAAGTAATGCTAACAATCACTTATTTTGTATCCCACACACACTGTATCCCCACACACTGTATCTTTACCCTAAGTTGCTGTACCCTGTTTTATGTTAATAATCACTTATTTTGTACCCTACCCGCCCCCCCATACACTGTATCCTTACCCTAAGTTGTTGTATCCTGTTTTGTGTTCCTGTATCCCCTCTCCCAAGTTACCTGTATCCTGTTCCTGTTTCCTGGTCCCACCGGTCCCACCTCCACTGCCCCTCTACACATGAGATTTAAATAGCTCCACCCAGTATGTAATGGACCCCCATATGGGGGCCCCCATGTGGACCCCCATAAATCTAGGCAACTACCAGAAGTGAGACCACCGTATGCAGACCCCTGAAGCCTGAAAGCCGATGCACAAATATTGTACAAAACCACACTGGAAGACTGGGCAGAACAACAGATCATTGTGGAGCTATTTTATTATCTCTCTATAACAACAACAGAGCCTGCTCAAAGACACCCCCTAGACCTCGACAAGCCATAAATAGGGACACTCCTCAGTAGACTCCTGTGGGGTTGGAGCCCCCAGCTCTGCCTTCGGGCAAAGCTGCTTGTACCTCCTTCTCTTTGTTGTCTGCAGGGAGCAGTAATGGTGGGCACAACCCCTCCCAGACCCCCACCCAGGCTGATCTAATAAAGGCTTAAAAAGGGAGCAGAAGGTCTTCTGGCCCTTTTATTCTTCTCACTGCCGAGCTGCCCGTGACTCACAGCTGTGCCCTTGCTGTGCCCCTTAGGACAGCGGCATGGGGGGCTCAGAACCAGCTGGAACCAGCTGGAACTGGCTGGAACCAGCGGGAACTGGCTGGGACAGGAGTGTGTGAAGAGTGCGGTGACAGAGCTGTCCCGCAGCTTCTCGCAGTGACAAATCAATGACTGCAAATGAAAGCAGTGCATGTGCCACAGCTTTAGAAAAGTGTGGTTTTGCATCCTGCACAGCTGTAAAGTTAGAGAAGGCATCACTACCAGCTGAAATTTATTCATAAATAATTAAAAGTTATAAAGGATTGGATAAAAAATTTGTTCAATAAAATCCAAGAGCATAATTTAATTTATGTCTATTACTTGCACACTCAGCAGAGAATCCCCTTCTAAAATCAGGCTAGAGGACCCACTGAAAAAGGAAGAGGCTCTTGCACGTGGAATATGTGCAACACCAAGTTTAGGATCAAGACTTATTATGTGAAAATACTGGGCTCATTTGGAAAAAAGTCTTTCCTTCTACCATAGTCAAGAATTTCATCATTTGCCCCTTTATAGTGCTGATTAAACCACAGGAGTACTCACACAGTTCAGAAGGCAAAGGAAAAAACTCAAGAGATGAGCTGTTGGAATATAATGTCAAAATGCCTGAAATGTTCCCATAACTCCAGTTGAAGCTGGGAAATTACATGAGGAAATAATAGTGAATATTTCAGTGGAGGAGGGTTTAGACAAGCTATTGGGAAGGAATGCTCCCTATGAAGGTGGTTAGGCCCTGGCACAGGGTGGCCAGAGAAGCTGTGGCTGTCCCTGGATCCCTGGAAGTGTCCTAGGCCAGGTTGTATGGGGCTTGGAGATACCTGGGACAGTGGAAGACATCCCTACCCATGGCAGGGGGTGTCACTGGATTGGCTTTGAGGTGCCTTCCACTCCAAACCTTTCTGGGATTCTGTTTAATGACAGTGTTGGGAAAGCTTTCCCCTTTTTGATATCCACCATCTTCCATGGAAAAAAAAAAGTCTTCCCAAGTCTGGTAATTCTCAAGTGATAGCTGAATTCAAATATCCTTCACAGACACCTTAAGAATGTGAACAAGATGAATATCCCAGCACGTATCAGAAAGAAATTAGATCAAATTCATTTGAATATATTCCATATCTTCCCTAATACCTTGAAAATGTCAAAATATAAAAAGAGATATTGTGGGACCCTACACTGATGAAGTGTAAAGCTGAAATCTAATCCAGGAGTACAAGAATAGATAAAAACCAATTTGAATCAGTCAGTAAAGAGTTAGAATTAAGAAAGGAATTTCTCTTTGTAGAGAAAAGATTCTCAGGATGAATCACTATAACATACATGTATTTTTAGTGAACAAAGATAGGAATGTGGTTGAGAAATGTGTATGTGAAATGTATTTTCCTCAGGAATTCAAGGCTGCAATGTCCCAGGTTACAGGTAGAAGGGAAACAGTCTCAGAAGAAAAGTACTAAAACTCCGGGAAGTTCTCAGAGGTTGTTAGCATTATTCAAACTCTTAATGCCACCATGCATATTAAATCTTGTTTGCTATGATTAATCGCTTGGCGGTTTTTCATAGTGTTCTGTGGAATACAGAGAATATCTCAGCTGCAGTGCAGGTGACACAGCAGGACCTTAGAACATCTGCCTGGATATAAAGGCATACCCTGATTTCCAGCAGATTATCCCTAGGGCCTTGTTTTTAACACTGACTACTGCCTTGAAAAGACAGTTATGGCAAAGAGTTTTATGTGAAGCTTCTAGAATAAAAAGTTAATAAGAATGAAATGTGCAGGATGTTGCCCCTTTGAAAAACAATGCAAATTTAGGAGATTTGCTGACCTTAACTCCCCATTTCCTAGTAACTGCCTGTTAACCAACTATTCTGGTCAACTGAGACTTTAGTAAGTTGGCTTCAATCTGTTCCTGAAAATGAGAAGAAAAGCACATTTAGGACTACAAGGATAGTTTTAAGACTACTGTTTTGTACAAATAAGTTTTTTGTTCTCTACTGTTGCTTTTGCTTTGAAATTTCACAGGTTACAAGAAGGATGAGAGGCAGTCCTGATAGATCCCTGGATCCATCTCAGGACTCCCTCCTGCTTAAGCCCAGCATTGGTGACACTGACAAAGTGTGTCTCTGAGATGCTCCAGGAAAATATGCAGGTCTCATGTGATAAATGATATCAAACATATATCTCACATGTGACATGAAACAACAGCTTTTTGCCAGGTTGCCATATCCCAAGCAGACATCTGAACAATTCACCCCTTCAGAGCCCTTTTCCATGGGAGTTTTTGAATCCCCTCCTTAAGCCCAGCATGAATCTCAAGCCTGTGTTTTTAAATCTGGTGCCTCTGAGTTATTTTCCACAGTTCATTATGTATTCTGTGCCAGTAGCACCTAAAGCTCTAAAGCTCATCATTGTCAGTAAAAGTCTCATGCATGTAAACAAGGGCTGAACTTGCCTGTTTTTTAAGAACAGAGCTCAAGTCTCTGTTTTGATCCAAGCCCATGCTGCTCTTACAATTTCTGAAGGTTAAGACATGCCTGGGTTGTTTTCTTTTTTTCTTTCTTTTTTTTAAAAAAAGGGTGTCACGCACAAAATTAAATTCTGATTGCAGTCTGGTCTCCAAATCAGCACTTGAATTCAGCTGTTATTTTGTAAATGTCCTACTCATGCCACAATACACAACAATTTCCTTGCATAATAAATAGCAGGGCATTTAAAAAGGAAAATACTAAAACACAAAAGCAGATTATAAAAAAAGATCCAAACAAACAAAACCGCAAACCCATGTAGCACCATTATATTGCTGCTGCTGCTCCTACTCCTTTCAGTCAAGCTGAAATCCATCAGAGGCTCACACAGACCATGAAAACTTGAAGTTTCAAACCAGGCTTGGAGGGTAAATTTGAGATGAACTGCCTGGAAGAGGACTCTGCTCTTCTTCCTTCTGCCATCAGCACCTCAGTGTCAGAAAACATGGGATGGAGCAAACCCAGAGAAAACAAACTGGACAAAAAATGGCCTCTATCCTTTTCAAAAGGCCATATCCACACCTAAGTGAAGAATTACCATTCCAGTTTTAAAGAGTGGAAAGTGAAAACTGTTTGTCGTTCCTGAGGGTGTTTCAGAAGCGAGGATGGAAGAAGCTAATGCCAAATTACTGACAAAAAAATCACACTGCAGGAGGAAAACTGCACATTTCTGGCATGTGAAGTGGCCCTAACATGAAGCTTCCACTATGTATGACATCTAGGAACACAGCATTGCGCTGGCACTTGGAGCTTGGATTTGCTTCTCTGAGGCCTGAAATACGGAAAGAGATACATAGTTTTACTATGAGCTCCAAATTCAATAATTAAAGTCTACCTCGTATAAATATCTTGAATTTCAGCTGTAGTCCAATTTTTAATCCTGTCTGTAAACAGTATTCCAGCAGCACAAGTGAAAATACCAAACACATCATTCACAGGTATAATATGAAATTATTGCTTAGATTTCAAAATATGTGAGGGGAATAGCCCTGCAGATGCTCAGGGTCAGGCCCTGGAGCTGAGTTTCCCTTGCAGCCCATGAGGAAGTAGTTTTGTCCCTGTGATACACAATTTAAATCATAGACTGAATCCAAGATAAAGCATATTATTATATTAATCAATATTTCACATTTCTCCAGCAGTTCTTAGCATCTTACACAGCTGGGATCAACTTGTAAGTACTTAAGTCTTGCAGCACTGATGAAATGGCTTTCCGGTTAATATATTCACAAGGTGGTGGCTGCAGGGCTTAAAAATAAATAAAAAAAAAGTTCACCTACATCTTTTCAACATTAATCCATGACTGGGTTTATAAGAAATTATTCGGTCATCCAGGTTAAGAGTAGATGTGTTCAAATGAACTGAAAGCAAACTTCCCTGTGTAGAATTAATTACAGCTGGCTTGTGAACAGCTAATAAAACTGGTATTTTTTTGTCTTTGTTATAAAATGTCTTCATGCCATAATTAGGAGTCTACTCTGCAACTGCAGGAGCAGAGCTATTGCTTTGCTCCTGCAGAGCTACTGACATTGCTTTACCAGGTCCTGTCTTGGCAAATGGGCCAGGAAGAAAAGTAGAGTACCACTAAAATATCTGGTGAGGGAATGGAAAGAAAAGGAAAATATGGTTTTTTTGTTTGTTTTCTGAGCGACTACTCAGAGCCAAGAAGACTGAGAAACTTTGAACCACAAAGCTTATGCAGAGATATGAGGTGTAGCCCTGGAGCCAGTTTCCCACAGTGGCAGCTCATCCCAAAGTTAAGGGAAATTTAGGAAATTATTTGACTATGGACATGAGTTAAGCACATCCTTCACTGTCAGACACATGCTTAGGTGACTGACTAGGTCCTTCCCAAAGAAGGTGTGTTAATTTGGCATGGCACAGTTTTTGGTAGCAGGGGAGTGCACAGAAGTAGCTTCTATAAGGAGCTGCTAGAAGCTTCCACTGTGTATGACAGAGCCAATCCCTAATGGCTCTGGCTGTGGACATGCTGCTGGCCCAATTAGAGAGGCTGGTAGGCCCTTTGCAATGCCGTGTTTAAGAAGAAAACCAAAACAGCGCACAGGCAGTTTCTTCCAGGGGTGGTGAGGCATCGCCGGGAGCCATCTCAGCATGGCCCACCATGATAGCCCACAGCGAGCCTTGCCTGCCGGGTGCCCCTCACCAGCCGTGCCACGAGAAGAAGGGCAGGGACAGCGGCTTCCCCTTCCCGGTGCCACACACCAGGAGAGGCATTAAACAGCACCAGAGCCACAGCAGCCGCCACTGCCCACACAGCAGGGCTGCTCGGCCCCAGCGGGAGCATGAGGAGAAATTCCCTGACACGGAACCTGGGTGAGGGCAACTTCCAGCACTGCGGGATGCTGCAGGAATCTTTGAATCAGTGGAACTTGCTGGCAATGGTACCTACACAAGCAGCAGTTTTTCTTGTAGTCAGAGAAGAGGAGGAAGTGAGGACGTGAGGGAAAACAACATGGCAGCACCAAGGTCTGTGGAAAAAGAAGGAGAAGAGGTGCTCCAGGTGCCAGAGCCTAGATTCCTCTGCAGGCCGTGGTGAGGACTGTGGTAAAGCAGGCTGTACCCCTGCAGCCCATGAGGTCCATGGGGGCATGCAGAGATCCACTCGCAGCCCATGGGATAAGTGCTCACACTGAGGCAGGTGGATGCCAGAGAAAGCGCTGATGCAGTGGGAGACTCGAATGGAGAAAGAAAGCCCCTGCTTCCAGAGATAGAGAGAGAGGGCCCTTACCTCCTAGAGCAGCCTATTCTTAGAGGACTGCACACCATGGACAAGTGACTCATGTTGCAGCAGTTTCGGAAAGCCTGTAGGAGGGACTCAGTTGCAGCAGTTTTGGCAGTTCTGCTGCTCGTGAGATTGGAGTAATGCTGGAGAAGTTCCCAAAGAACTGCCTCCCATAGGAGGGACCCCAAGGTATAGCAGAGGAAAGATTCCCCTCCCTGAGTGAATAAAAACGATCTTGAGTGAGGAATTGACCAAAACCCCTGTGCCCTGTCTTTCTACACTGTTGGTGGGAAGGAGGGAGGGCTGGGGGTTCGGGGAAAGCTGTTTTAAAATCTTGTTTTACTTCTCATTATCCTCTTCAGACTCTGATAATAATAAATTTACCTTGTACCTTTAAAGTTGAACCTATTTTTGCCCTTTAAGTGTTTTCTCCCAATCCTTATCTCAACTCATGGGCCCTTCATTAATTTTTTGTTTCCTTCTCTGCCCAACTGTAGCAAGAGAGAGTAAGTGAGCAGCTTCCATGGGTGCCTGGTGTTTGACCAGTGTCAAACCACAACAGAAGGGAAAAGTCCGTAAGGCAAAGGATCCAGCAAAAGCACCAAAATTGCAGTGACACCATCCATCGTTCTGTAGGAAGTGGGATGTTGATGACAGAGTTACAAAAGAAGGGTTACTTTAGTGAGCAGCTGACAGAAACACTCACCCATTTCATCCACTCCACTCCCCACATCCAGGGAGCTGCCCTGGAGGTGACTGTGAAAAATTCCAGGCAGTTTCCTGCCCTCAACCCCAATTCTCTTCATCAGTGGGAACCTCCTGTGCAAGTATCTTCGGACATGGGTATGATCTTTTCATTGAGTCTTTGTGATTTGTGATTTCAGGGGGACCCAAATGCTCCATTTCCCTAAAAAAACACAGAAATTCTCTCAAAAAACCTGAGACCTTCTAGCTCTCAGATCAGTTTATCATACCCTCATACAGAAGACATTAAAAATCTGACAATTTAAATTGCAACCAAAGCAAAAAGATATTTTACGACTGTGCTAGTTTGTGCAATGCAAACCCACTTCTATTGTAAAACATGTAAGAAAGTTTCTTTACAGATGTTGATGGCTATTTCAATAAAGAATGTAATTTAATGAAGCATTTGCTTTCTTTTTCCATGAAGATAAATTGAAATGTTAATACAAATTGGATTGGACAGATCCAAAACCTGACTAATTGAATGTAAACAAAAGAGGAGGAGGAGGAGGAGGAGGAAGAGGATGCCAAGTTGGCATCTTCTGCAGAAACAAGGGAATTATGGTTATCATTCCCATTCTTTAATATTTTCCTAAAGGACCTGGAAGACTGAGAACTAATAATTTAAAATAACTGTCAAATTAATCTATATTGGGAGGCAGTTGACAGTAGAAGGGCAAGCAAAGCAGAAACATGGGGAGAGGGAAATAAATCCTACTTTAGACATATCTGAGGTTGGGAGAAATTCTTAAAGAATATACATGGTGACAAATGATCCAAAGCATTTATCCATTGAATAAAGGAGAAAATAGGAAAGAAGCAATCAGGTGGCAGTGGTGGAGCTGGAAAAACGTGGCTGAGCATAAATATGTATGGAATAGCACATCCACAGAGTGACCAATCTGCTCAGCAAAGGAATTGCTCCAGTAGGAATTCTTTACCCTGAGAAGCCTTCTGGAGTCAACTTCCAGAAGCAGTTTGGAGGAATTGCAGTAAATGGAGAGAAAATGGGAGCACATTGAAGATGGATGAGATGAAATGTGGTGGGTAAAGGTAATCATACCTAAAGTGCCTTGCTAAAAGGGGCCTCAAGGACCAAAATGTTTGCAGCCAGGGTGAAAACATATAAGAACTAATTTACACCACCCTACATGTGTATATATATATATATAATTTTTTTTTTTTTTTTACCTCAGCCAACAGCTGAACTTCCCTGAGTCCTTTATTCCAACACAAGGTGGGTTTCATTACAAAATGTTATCACAAAAATGGACTTGAAGTGATCATGTGAAGTACATGACCCGGATCTCTGCAAGGAAAATGATTCTAAATGTGGAGCTGGACCGTGGCATTATTGGATAAAGAGGAAAAAATGAGCAGAGATTAATGAACTGAACAGCCATAAAACTTCCATGAAAGTCTTCTCAAGGAGTGCTGGAAGCTTAAAGGAGGATTGAAGAGGTGCTGGGAAGTGAATAGTCCTTCTGATCACTGGTGGCTTGCTTACATAATAAACCTGTTTTCCATCTATAAATTATGACTTCATAATAAACAATTTGAAACAGGAAATTCAAACATCTTCCCCTACTTTTATGCATGTGACTGGCATCTCAATCAACAAATGTAATTGCAAATTTTAAAGAACATTATAAATCACTCTCCTTTCTCACTGCAGTTTTCAGCAGAAATATCATTTTATGTTCCTGATTTTTGAAGCTGACATGTTGTTAGCATCATACATTATGTCTAAAACAATTGGAGGATATAGAATTGATAAAACAGAAATAAAAAGCATCCAGCAATGAAAAAAATAACCCAATAACAGACTCTGAAACATTCATCAAAACATATTAGCAATAAATTTTAATCAGCAGGATGTCACTTCCCATTGAGTGAAAGCAGAGAGGCTGTGCTGTTCCCACTTACTGACATAATATAACCAGCACTACAGAAAAATTGGTTATCAGTTGAACTCTCAACTTGAATCAGAAGAAAGTAACAGGCTAAAATAAAAATGAAATGGAGCAAATAAGAGCAGAGTAATGTGGAAGAGCCTGTATGGCCAGGAAGCCAATTGTGCACAGAAGGTACAGCTGCCACAGAGGCAATAAAGGCCTGAAATGATGGCTCATCCCTATGAAGGAAATGGAATCTTTTCCAGCAGGAAAGGCTCATGGTGTGTCCCTGAGTGATTTTTCAGGAGCCAGGCATGCAGCCAAGAGTGCAATAGCCAGCTCATTGCCTTTGCACGTGCAGGGAACCGCGAGCAGTGCAACAGCCTGAGGACATGCCCAACTCAGCATCTTCCTTCCCACTGAGGTACCTTCTGGAGAGCTGGAAACTCCATCCCAAAAGAGGAGTGCAGGATCGTTCATAGGCACACTTCCCAGATGAAGGGAAGGTTGTGAGCTTGGGTTACAGAATCATCCTGCAGTAAGAACACAAATTAATCTGCAGAATACTGTTGGCTTAGTGTTACTACTACTGCTATCTTAGTAGTACAGTAGGATAGAAGCTTCAGACAAGGTTTTTCAGGGAGACCCTCCCATCATGAGGTGCAGAATGAACTTCCCAGCTCCCTAAATTCCTTCTCAGAGATCACTGTGGGAGCAGCTGGATCCAGTCCTGGTCCCACACTTGTCTAAATGAGACCACAGGTGTAATCAAGGCTTTAGACAACTTTGTCCTGCAGTTTTGAGAATGGGACCACAAATATATTTATATCAATTAAATAAATTATTTATTTAAAATTGTGATGATAATGATTAGACTAAGAGATCTAATCAGAATTATTTACACAGGACAGAAAGCTATAACTGCACTGTATATATAGTGCACCACATGTAATATAATAAATAATATATATATGGTAATATGGTACACTATTTTTTGAAGCAATTATATTAAACCTAGAAAAACAGTTATTAAATAGACATTGATGTCACTCACTCATCCCAATGACCAAATATCTTTCCTCACTCTCAAGGAGGGACCTTAAGGGTATCTCCACTCCAGAGAGGAATCTCCACACACTCACAGAAGGAGTGTTAGAAGATCCTCCCATTAAAAAGTGGGGCAGGGCACAAAGTGGCACAAAATATTGGCACAAAGTGATGGACGTTAGATGTCCCCAGGCTGGGTTAAATCAGTTGTCAGCACTGTCACCTGTTGGTTTCTCTGTCAGGATTTCAGGAACCACTCCTCTGAACCAGGAAGCAGTCAATCAGGAAAGCATATTCTGCTACAATCCAACTTTATGACTACGTGGAGCTAAGGTTCTGAATCATATTTGTACAATCAAGCCAAGTACCCTGTAAGATCAAATATTCACTTTTTAAAATCCATTCCATTTTTGAAAAGTACATTTCTAATATTCACACAACAAAACTTTCACAAGTTCAAAAATATAGAGTCCAAACTAATTACTTGATTAAAATTATACACGCAGAACTAAAAATCAATTTATATGATTTAACAATTTTACTCTGTTTTCTACCCTCTAAGTGATAATGCATTACTGATTGCAAGAAATTACGTGCTTTAGATTGTGTCCGAGTCCCAGCATTAAAATCTAGAAATTTGATTGAGAGCACTGCATTTTTTCCTTTTGCTGGAAAAGTTAGAAAATCCTTTTCTTTGACAGACTTCATCATACCCTATTTACATCCTTCCCTTTATGTGCTCAACCTGTAGCTGTAATCTTTAGTTAATGTAAGAAGTTAAAAGAAAAGTTAATAACAGCATTCTGGAACGATTAGTTAAAACCTGAAGTATCCCACCTTGGCTTGAATGTCTCCCCATATTTCTAAAGGCAAATAGTGGTACTGAGATCCAAAGTAATCCATCCTCAATGACTACCACTCCTTGTCATTTGATTGCCTCGATACAGCAGATAAATTCTAATGGCTCCAGTCCAATTTGAGGCATATGAGTGTGAAGAGCACAGTAATAATAAAACCAATTGACTCAGAATGGCTCTGCATGTGTAAGTGACTGCAAGGGAGAGCTCTCCTTCCACTGTTAACAGAGGCAAGGAGGCTCAATTTCTGCATCCAGGGCTGTAATTATAAAATAATTATAAATAATCTACAGGTACCTAGAAATAGAGCTTAATACCAGGGATAGGTATATAAATGCCGAATGTATGGGCTTTAAGCTGATTAGCCATGGACTTCCCTGAAAAGCCATTTAAGTCAACAGGAGTAGGCTCAGTGCATAGGAGCCTTCAGACAAACTTACCCTCAGGTTCATTAATAATTCCATCTTTGTAAACAAGCTGCTGCAATTTTCTTTTTGTCTAAAAAACATATCTAATAAATATGACTGAAATTAATGTAAACCAAAATCAAGGACAAACAACAGAGAGGACAAGGAAGCAAAACAAAATACCACAGTGTGAAATGATGCAAACCAAAACAACTTATCAAGAGAACTATGCCCCCAAAAAGGTTAACCAACACTGAAAAGCTTTTACCATCACTCTACATAGAAATCAGCTCTAAAATCCCTCTTGCAACAGAAAGACTGCAGCTGTAGCAATCTCACTGTACATTAAACTGTCTCTTTCTGAAATTCCCTGCTCCCCAAGGTAAGTGATCCCCAGAGAGGCAATCTCAAATTATGGCTGATGTAAAAGTCAATGGGTTTGGAAGGGGCCGTTGTCTTTCCATCAGGATAAATCAAAGATAGAGTCTCAAAGGAAAGGAAAGGATCCGACCCACTGCCTATGGAAAGGCCTCATGCATATTCAAAGCTGTGCTGCACCACAGCCTTCACTGTCCTGGTCCTGCCAGCTCTTCCTTCTGTTCCAAAGCTTGGCTTTGGAACAGCTGGAATTCCTGATGTATTTCAGTCTTTGCATAAGTCTGTGACTCAAAGCTAAATGAAGAATCCTCAGAAATTATCCCTATTGTTTCTCAGCTGAGGATGCTTTAATTTCAGTTAAGGGTCTTGGCATCAAAATAAGGATTTTTGTTTTTCCAGAGGTCTAAGCACATCTTGGGGTTCCACAGACATCCACAGGGACAAGGGCTCATGCCACTTCAGGGACACCAGCTATTCCAGGTTCCAATCTGTAAGGAAACATGAGGGAAGTGTCTCCTCTAGATCCACTGTAGGGAAACTGTGTGGAAACCTGTGGTAGGTTTTGGGGTTTTTTTTGCTGTGAGATAGGATTAGGAAAAAAAGCAAAACATGTTTAAACTTGAAAGGGTATAAAGAAAACTTTATTGACAGAGTTAAAAAGAACATAATAAGAAAAATTAGAATAAAACCTTTAGAACACCTTTTTCCTCCCTCTCTACAATATTCTTTTCTACTGACAATGTAGAGACAAAAACTTGGGACTTTTAGTCAGTTTACTACCTCTGAAATGGTTTCTTCAGTTCACTTAGGGAGAAGAGTTTTTCTTGCCGTACTACGGAGACTTTTTTTACAAGAAAATAGTTCTATCAAGGTTTTCATGTCACAAAGCAAATCTGCCACCAAGGATATAAGAAGAAATCTGTTTGCAGTGTGAAATTTCTTCCTATGTCTTGCAGGTTTTTTACAGCTGCTTTCATAGGCTATTTCAATTTATTGGGGCGTTATTTTAAGGATGAGCTGTTCTAGTATAGAGCAGAAGTTTTCTTTGTCCATCTCTGGGACTAGAGGTTTTCCACTACTATCTTTAGGGCAAAGTTTTTCATTTCTTTATGTTCAAGTTTCTCACTGGATCCACAGCAACATTCATCTGCTTCAACTACTGGTGCCTCGGCTCACAGCTGTACTAGAATGCTACATCCCCCCAATGCAATGACTTACAAGGAAACAAAAACAAAGTCAAATATATTTTCACCATAGCTTTACAGGATTTTAAGTCAAGCTTTAAAAATCCCATCTCTTCAATCCCTTCTATCTAGAATTAACTCTTTCTTTACTGACCTCAGAGTCCCATGTTATTATCTCTATGTGTTCACCTTTTTTCCTTTTCCTGATTTAGGAGAGAAATGGTATTTGTAATGTCATTTGTTCTCAAGCTTTACCATTAACTGAAACAGCTCTACAAAGTCTTGCAACACTGAAAAGTTGATCTGGTCCAAGCTCAGTATCAGGAACACGGCTTGCTGTGCTTCCCTGCTGGCCACATGGTCCCCGTTGGCACCGCGTGAGCCAGCCCGACTCTGCTGGGGTGATGAAAACAGAAACAAAAACAAACTGTCATGCTTTTATCCTTCTGTCTGTAGTAAATCTGGCTTAAAGCAGCTGAGCACACAAAGTTCATTGCCAGCCATGCCGAGGTGTCCATGTGAGATTGCCCCGGCCCCTCCAATCCTGACCATGTGGCTGCTCTTGGTCTGCAATGGTGGCTGCAGGGCTGCTCCTGGCCCCTGGGCCACTCTCTGTCAAGCTGCCCCCAGTGCTAACACAGTCTCTGTCTGGCACAGTCCAGCAGGTTCTACTAGGAAATAGCTTGTTTCTGCTGGCAAAGACACAAAACCATCTGTCCTGGGGTGATGTTGTGAGGTTTGTATCCCCAATCGTCTGTTCTGTTTGGGCAGGAGATTTCTTCAAGACTGGCTCCGGGAAGTTTTGTTTTGGTTTTGTTATCAGTGTGCAGATAACAGTTGGAGGGACACAGACATACGCTGCTGCTTTTGCCGCTGCTTTTGCTGCTGCTTGCTTGCTGGCTTGCTTGCTTGCTTTTACTCCTGCTTAGCTCTTTAGTTAGTTTAACTAGACAGTCCAAGATTCTTCTGGACTGCTTTCCTCTTCCTCTCTCCTTCGTGGAATCATTCAAGCTTGCTCCAGACTGGGACCTGGGAAACACCGAGAGTCTGCACTCTGTGTCCTGCAGCAGCCTGCCCAGCGCCCGAGAGATCAGCAACAGAGCGACCACTCCCCAAAGAGAGACTGTGTGAATTTGTTATCCCTTCAGAACGGTGATTGTTCATCTTGTGTGTTGGGGGCGGGGGGGGGGGG
>CM031864.1:25951830-26096431 GCA_018697195.1 Certhia americana | reverse complement strand
GAGGGGTTCAGCAGCTCCTCAGTGAGGGGTTCAGCAGCTCCTCAGTGAGGGGTTCAGCAGCTCCTCAGTGAAGGGTTCAGCAGCTCCTCAGTGAAGCGTTCAGCAGCCCACTCACCACCCCTCCAGAGACAGAAAAATCTCGGCCCAGCCACACAGGCTGAGCAGGGCCGAGCCCTGACCCAGCCCGCCACCTCCTCCAAGGCAATAAGCCAAGAAAGCTATTCCTGGGGTTTTTTTCATCTTAAGATGTGTATTTATAAAAGGCGTATCCACTCTTTTCATTGGTGCAATCAGGCCTCAATATTACAAAATTGTGCAATTAGAGCCAACCCAGGACAAAACCTCAGAGCACACAGATTCAGTGTTTCTTCTTGTTAAAGCCTGAATGCTTTCCAAGTCTGTATTGCTGGAATATGAGCTCTAAGCCTCTGGAATACAATCTGTATTTCAAACCCCTGATGAGGTTTCATGATATTAGCTCCAGTATGTGGTGTATAAATTTTATCTCAGGTATCCTTATTTTTTCCTCCCCACGTCCCTGCAGCTGTAGCTGCACACAGATTTCCTTTCACTTTTGGCCTTAATTTGCCCTGAATTGCTCTTCCCTCTACCACATCCCACTGTCAGAAGGCTGCAAATTAATTTGGGATTAAAGCCATTATAATATCCAGCATTTCTATCTGGCATAAACCCACAACCTATTGAAGAGACTACAGGTTTGTCATTGCTAATCATTATTTTCAGTTCTCCTGGGAGCAGGAAACAAGGCCATTTTCTAGACAGAAGGGAAGGGTTCCTGTTTTTTCTCCTTTTATTTTTCCTCCCTTTAGCAAAACTCTTGCTGAAAGCCTAAACAAAATTTTTTACCCTTTCTGATTCTTCAATATATCAGTGTCCCAGGGTGAAAACTTCTACCAAGCTTGGTAATAATTTTACTCTGTGCTCTTCCCTTGTGTGCTGGAAGGGCTTTGGGCAGCATGGCCAATTAGGGCACTGTAGGGAATGGCTCTTTGCCAGGAGCAGACAGGAAAGATCAGGTGCCAGGATGAAACTCGGAGCTTCCCTACACAGCGTCAGCTCAAGCTGTCCTCCTTGTCTCCACAAACCTCTGTAAAATCCATTCCTGCATCTTCCTCAGCCCAAACAGGCAAAGAACAAGGGGCACCCAGGTGTCACAAGCAGTGACCTTGCCATCTTTGTCCAGTCTGGAAATGTCAGGGCTCCTGCCTCCCGTAAAAATGCTCCAGGAGCCCAGCTGGGTAAACCCAAGGACACACAAAGCTATTTCTATAGCTTTTATTAGACTCATAAATATTTCTGGATTCTGTTGCTCCTTGCATGTAATATATGTAACAGTTCCCATGCATTACTGCCCAATGAGCTCTCCATTAAGCCCCGAATATCCTTAACTTGCGTGCTGGGATATGCACTAGACTTTCCACAGCTCCCCTGTCAGATTTAGAAAAACGTTTAAACCTTGGAGCTTTATCTGTGTACATTCACGTCAATAAAAAGCGGCTCAAAAATCAGAGAATTTCACAGAACAACAGAATCTCAGAAAGGTTTGTTTTAGAAGGGAACTCAAAGCCCATCCAGTGCCACCCCTGCCATGGGTAGGGACACCTTCCACTGTCCCAGGTATCTCCAAGCCCCATACAACCTGCCTTGGACACTTCCAGCGATCCAGGGACAGCCACAGCGTCTTTGGTCACCCTGTGCCAGGGCCTAACCACCTTCACAGGGAGCAATTCCTACCAAATAGCCCATATAAACCCTCCTCCACTAGCATATTCACCATTATTTCCTCTTGTTATTTCCTGACTTCAAGTGGAATTATGGGAACATTTCAGGCATTTTGACATTATATTCCAACAGCTCATCTCTTGAGTTTTTTCCTTTGCCTTCTGAACTGTGTGAGTTCTCCTGTGGTTTAATCAGCACTATAAAGGGGCAAATGATGAAATTCTTGACTATGGTGGAAGGAAAGACTTTTTTCCAAGTGAGCCCAGTATTTTCACATAATAAGTCTTGATCCTAAAATTGGTGTTGCACATATTCCATGTGCAAGAGCCTCTTCCTTTTTCAGTGGGTCCTCTAGCCTGATTTTAGAAGGGGATTCTCTGCTGAGCATGAAATTATCACACTTCTTAGACACCAATAGAATGATGCTCTTGGATTTTATTGAACAATTTATTTTACACAATTCTTTATAACTAACAATTATTTATAAATACATTCTAGCCTGCAGTGATGCCTTCTCCAACTTTACAGCTGTGCATGATGTGAAAACACACTTTTGTAAAGCTGTGGCACATGCACTGCTTTTATTTGCAGTCATTGATTTGTCACTGCGAGAAGCTGCGGGACAGCTCTGTCACCGCACTCTTCACACACTCCTGTCCCAGCCGGTTCAAGCCAGTTCCCGCTGGTTTCAGCCGGTTCCAACCGGTTTGCAGCCTGTTCCCGCCGGTTCCTGCTGGTTCCAGCAGGTTCCAGACGGTTCCAGACGGTTCCAGCTGGTTCAGAGCCCGCTGCTGTCCTAGGGGGCACAGCAGGGGCGCAGCTGTGAGTCACGGGCAGCTCCGCAGGAAGCTGAGGAGCACCGTGACTCCTGGGCTGCCACTGGTGCACAGACAGCAGCAGCAGAGAGCCGGGCAGTGGCACCACACAGCCCCTGCTGTCCTCCCAGCCCCGTACCCAGCCAGCAGGGAGATCTAAGACAGTGGGCAGGGCCAGTCGCAAGGGCACTTCTGGCAGGGCTACAGGGAAAGGAGGGGTCCTGCTGTGATGAGCTCAGGTCTGGCCCATCCACAGAGTGGGCAGAAGACACAAACCTGAACAGGAGCACTGAGAAGGAGAGTGCCTCAGGGTCCCTCCAATCTGAGTCATGACCAGAAGACACAGAGCCAAGCAGGATGACCAGGGAAGAGAGCAGCTTAGTGCTCCTTCCACGAGAGGCTTGGGCAGAGACCAAAGACCTAAGCCAGAGTAGTAAGAGAGTGCCTCATGGTCCCTGCCATGCGAGCCATGGGCACAGAGCTGGGGCTCTGAAGTCTGCACACTCACAAAGACTGGTGTGGGTCAGCCACAGGTCACCCTGATCTGTCCATATCAGATGAAACCCCTGCTCTTTGACATGGACACAGGCACAGAGTCAGAAGAACAAAGGCTGTTCCAAATGGAAGATGCAGGGAGGGATTTCAGGGAACTGGAGGCTGCCCTGGGGACCACTTGGTGGGAGGAAGAGTTGCTGAAGTGGGACAGGTGCACATTTGAGTGTTTGCAAGGCCTGCACTCAGCTGCAGCTGTCCCCGTGCAGCAGCTGTCCCACTCCAGGAGGGAGCTCAGGGCTCTGCAAAGGGCATTCAGGAGCCTCAGACCCCTCATTGCAGGCCTCCACTCATAGAGGCCATCCCACCATGGCTCCACGCTGCCAATGATATAACACCCAGAGAGGCAAAGCAAGACCCAAAGCAAGTCAGGGTTCTGGTCAGAGTAACCCTGATCATTGCATGGAAATCTTCACGAAGGACATGGACAAGACGATTGTGGATGCTGACTGTGATCAGGGAAAAGCTGTTCTTAGGTTTTCTCAGGGCTAGCCTGGGATAAGTTGAGGAAAGATGTAAACAAAACCCAGCATCTGTTGTTTTTGTGAATACCACATTGAAAATATGTGCTGTTTGCCCAAATTGTTTACCAAGGAGTGTTGGTCCTTTCTTCTCCAATAAGATTATTGTATTCTCGGATTAACAAGCAACTGATATGCTTTTAACCCACAAAGCACACTATAAAAGTGTGCACCATTTTAATAAAGTTGCTTTTTGCCATTGTCTTTTGGAGTCCGTGTCCTTAACTAATGGTGCCGTTCCTTAACTAACAGTGACAGACAGTCGAGGGCACCTTCAGTCATTTTGCAGGTGACACCAAGCTCAGTGGTGGTGTTGATTTGCTGGAGGGTTGGGAGGCTCATGATGGAGGTGCCATCGTAGCTACTGCCTGAAGAATTTGATGAGCAGAAACAGAAGAATTAATCGAGATAAATTCCATAGGTGAAAGTAGAGGTAGCTGTTAGAATTTACTGCTAGAATTTAAAATAACAGGATGCAGTCCATCTGATGCCTTCTATTGCTGTTTAATTCCTACATTACAAACTGGGGCTCAGAATAAGCAGTGCCATAAGAAAGCCAAGTGTTTAAGCTAAAGAACTCTGAACATTTTAACTAGACATTAGTTTGTAAAGAAAAGCTGTAGGAAGCTCTTTTTGTTTCTCATAGTTAATCCTATTCATCATTTGATCAGGAAGATGTTCCTCTGGAATATGTTCCTTTGTCTCTTGAGTTACAGCTTCTGCTAAGTTAGAACAGGTCCAATAAGATACTGTTATTGAAATAAAATGATTGAATTGATAAATCTGAAGTGCTTGTAGTTTTCATTGGAGTGTAGTCATTGATTTTGGGGGGAAATCCTGAAGGCTGAAGCCTTTTGGTGGCTAGGGTGGTGCAGTGTGTGCTGTGTGGGGCAGAGGAGAAAGGCGCTGCCTGGGCCAGGAGGGATGAATGGACACCAAGTCCTTGTGACTTGTGGCACAAGGAGGTTTGTTTGATGCAAAAACCCCTTTTTTGTGTCCAGTTGTTCTCCTAGAGAGCTGCCCTGGTGCAGGGATCATTCTGTAGGATCTTGGCAGGAAGGAGTGCTCTCAGCCATGCCAAGTAGGTTTTGCAGAACTCCCTGTTCTTCAGGGGAGCAGCTCCCAGGCTGTTCTATGGAACTCATTGTGAGGCTCACAGTGATTTTCCTGCCAGAAGATTGGATCCCACTCACTGTGTCCGGTGCCCCCAGAGGTGCTGCAGCACTAAAATGCATTTGCAAATGCAGCTCTGCTGCCTTGCTGAAAATCTACTGAGACAATGAGCCTGAGAGAACACGTGCTGGGCAACAGCCACCATCCAGCTAAAAACTGCAGGATCCCACAGTCTGCCATGCTGGACACTGCCTGTCCTTGGGGTTCACAGCAAAGCAGATGTGTGGTTTGTCTCTGTAGTCTCAGGCTCCTGCTTGTTCCCAACTGAGCAATTGCCAGGAGATCTGTGCAGAGCTGCCCGGGCTCCCTGACCAGGCCTCACAGGAGCTGCAGCACATGGGGTGGCAACCCAGCCTTGTGAGGCTGTGAATGTCTTGGTGCTCACAGAGAGGGGAATGGTGTGGGCTGAGAGGCTCCGTGTTTGCCAGGAAAAAGGAAAGGGGAAAATCCTCCTGAACTCAAGCAAAGGGGACCTGCAGCCCACTGAGGTGGGTGCTGAGCACCTCCAGCACCAATCTGGTGCTAACGAGCTGAGTCATGGAATCCCAGAATCCCAGAGCAGTTTGGGTCGGAAAGAACCTTAAAGCAAATCCAGTGACACCCCCTGCCATGGGCAGGGACACCTTCCACTGTCCCAGCATGGCCTTGGACACTCCATGTATTCAGGGATAACCACAGCTTCTCTGAGCACCCTGTGCCACAGCCTAACCACCCTCACAACCATGAATTCTTTTCAATATATATTTAAAACCTCTCTGATTTTTATGTTAAACTGTTGCCTCTTGTCATCTCACTATCTACCCATATCAAAAGTCACTTTCCCTCTTTTTTTCATAAGCTTCCCTGAGGTACTGGAAGGCCACAATGAGGTCTCCCTGGAGTTTTATCTTCTCCCAGCTGAACAACCCAAACTCTATTAAGAATCTTTAATTCCAGAAGAAAATAAGCCAAATGTCTCTGAGTTTTGCACTGGAAAGGGTTTGTTGATCCTAGATGCTTTATTGAAGAAGTTAAATGACCATTTAAGAAGAACTAAAAAATAAATACAATCTACTTCCCACTAGTGCAATATAAGAATTTTACTACCTAGAATTTTAGGCAACTGAGCTTACTGTATTGTAAAAATCACAGGACTAAAACCTGTGAAAAATTAATTTCCACACTTGTATGTGAATTTTAGGATAAATATAGGAAAGAATCTAAATGTTAGCAGTCACAGCATTAACTTGAGCTATGGAGAAAGAAACCCCTTTCCCATTTGTACCTTCAGATAGCTCAGAGCTGTGTCGTCCTTTATCTTACTGCCGAAATGAAGATGTCATCAATCCTGAGCTATGCCTGCAAATCTATTGTAGGGACAAAACTTAATCAGCATTTTTTGGGTGCAAATGGGAAAGTTGACCTGAAGGTTATATAAAGAAAGGCTAGATCCAAGCAAGCCCTTTACTTATCAAGCTCAATGCCAATCAGAATACATTTTTTTAAATTCCAGATTATACAGTAGATAAACTGAAATTAATATCTGAAAATGCAGATCTTACTGTCTTTTAACAAATTGTATTTCACTTGTTTTAACCTTAATGGTTCAAATTCAAAATTGGTCGGAGCTTTTGTCACCTTCTGCTATCTTTGTAGCCAGGTAAGTAAATGACCTCTGAGTCTGTCCCACAGAAGTTTGAAAATTGATATTTTAACAGGTAAACACTGATTTTAACCTTGAGTTTGTACAGAAAAAGGCAGTTCCCTTTATCAGCAAAAGAATGGAGCCATCCCTCACCTCTGCATTTAATGATGCTTCTACCCAAGTGTGTGACAGGAACTGTTCAAGACTTTGTGCTATAAATTGCCCGCTTTGGGGGTGAGCTCCAAATACCTCTGGTGATTTTAGCTGGGACATTAAGCTCATTAACTCTGATAGGAGTTATGGGCTGACATCCTCCCTGTGGACGTCACTCTGTGGAGTTAGCAAGCAGTTAGGAAAGAGGATTTTTATAATCCCTTGATTCTCCTCCCCCCATAATCCCTCTTTTAAGGAGAATCTGCTTTTAAATGGTTGATTTTAGAGCTATTTCATCCCAAAATTTGATGAGCTGAATTATGGAGTAACTTTATCGTCTCTCAGTCCTGGTCCACTCTGGTTTACAGAACCTTACTCCTTCACACTAACACACACTCCTTCACTTAACCCCACAGAATTACACCTTCAGTTTCTAAATCTGGAAGTAACTCCAGGCAGTGTAAAATTCCCCCAGTCCTGGCTGTCTCTCCATGGGTGGATTGGATGCTTGGGAGCACATCACCATTATAAAACGTGGTAATTCTACATTCTCATGGACTGGTATGAATCAGGGCAGAAATGAGGGTTCAGTGTAAGGCAGCCCATTGATCCACCCTCGCTGGACTTACACCTCTGAGGAAGAGAATATTTGGGAGAGCTTCAGGCACTGTGTTGCATAGAGATTTTGGATGACTCCCTTCCTCCACCACAGTTCGCTCCCTGCAAGTTCCAGATCTTCATCCTTAATGTCCTGACTGACAGGGGTAACAATGCAATGCTGTAGAAGTTTCCAAATCGTCTGCTGGCAAGAAATTTTGTTTGTTTGCTCATCTTTAATTAATATTTAATTGGGTGTGCAGACAAGGGGTTGTATCATCAATTGTGGTGAACTGGCTTAGCTCTGTCAAAGCTAATGGTGCTGTATTGATTTATGCAGCATAACGGGCTGACTTGGAGGTAAAGGAAAGGGCAGAAACCTTCTTCCTGGGAAGGAAATTAGAAAAGAAGGAGTCATGCTGTGATCTGTCGTATGGTAATCACGGTGTGCTGGCTGCAAGGGAAAGGTGACTCCTGCAAAAATGACTGGGAGCTTTTTTCCTTCCTTTTTTTTTATTTTTTATTTTTTTTAATCTTACTATCATTGTGGAAAGTTTATTGCCAATTAACTTTATGGGAAGGGATGATAGTGGTGGTAAGCAATTAAAGAATACAGTCTGTATTTATGCAGAGGTGAGCAGAAGTAATAGAATTTAACTTGCTTTTTAATCTGGGCCATAGTCTTGTCCCTGGATATAAGACTGAGATAAATTGCTGGGATAAGAGCCTACATTTTGTTAAAAATCAGAACATATTTT
This sequence comes from Certhia americana, assembly GCA_018697195.1. NCBI lineage: Eukaryota > Metazoa > Chordata > Aves > Passeriformes > Certhiidae > Certhia > Certhia americana. The sequence continues at coordinate 26,088,495 of CM031864.1, read as the reverse complement.
CTTTTATTTATTAGTGTTAGTCATAAAACTCCTATTGGAAATAGCGCACAAATGAGCTCCTTATCCATAAAATCATTGAAACATAACATTACATTTACTACCTGTGGAACATAATTAGGCTCCCATTCACTTGTATAACCTGTTCTTCCAGCCATTGGTGATTTTGAGGCAAGCTCACTTTCTTTTAAAAAGTGAAAGCTTAAAATCTCTTGTTCTCTCTGTGCCCCACTCCTCAGAAGACAAAGTAGGCAAATATGCAAAAAAACAACCCTAATTCTGTTTATGAACTGCATCACTGTTACTGAACTCCTCAGTTATTTTCTTTTTGCATGGTGAAGTTATGTATGTAGTCTTTCACTATCACTCCCTAATAGTGATTTTAATTATAAATAAAATAATTACTCCATTATTCCATCTGCATTTAATGTACAATATTAAAGATGATCAAGATCAGGCCCATAAAATTTGTTCTTCACCACTTCCATTTGCAAAATGAAGTCCAGTTTCAAAGCGAGGTTGCAGGCTTGCTTTCAAGTTCAGTTATTGAATATAAATCTTAATAATTTATTTAAATCCATTATTTAATTTTTTTTATTACAAAATTTGAATTTCTCTAAGATTAGTTTGGTGTTGAGATTTAGTCTTTCTCCAAGAGTTGATACATTATCTTGATTTGTTTTCTTTCTCAAATTATTGCTGCATTCACCTTACGTCCCACTGAGCTCAGTGAGGATACCTCATGAGGATCTTGTAACTGTCCTGAAGCAGGCTGGGGAAAAACTGATCATTGCACCAATCCCATGATTTTTTTCCTCTGATTAAAGTGGTCAAGCAGTTCTTGCTTAGAGCAACTTCAATTTCAGAAGCCTGAAGATTGGAGGAGAATCTGGATGTGGCCCATCCTCAGAGGGAAGAAGGTGGAATTCTTCATTGGCTTTTAATAGAAGAAAGAGAAGTGAGATTGATGTCATCAGGGTGGGTGAATTCATTGCATGAGCAAAATTTTAGCTAATTAGAAATAACAGCCATATGAAGGTGCTTTTAACATTTATTAACCTGCAAAAACTGCTCTAAAGTCCATTTTAGGAGCATGAGACACAACCTGCTGGAGGCACAAGGCACAAGTCTGATGAGGAGTAGCTGAGGGGGATGGGAAAGGGGCTCAGCCTGGAGAAAAGGTGGCTCAGGGTCACCTTGTGGCTCTGTACAACTCCCTGACAGAAGAGGGCAGCCAGGGGAGTTGGGATCTGCTGCCAGGGAACACAGGGGGAGAGGGAATGGCCTTGAGCTGGACCAGGGGACACTTAGATTGAGGAAAATTGCTTCATAGAAGGAGCTGTCCATCCCTGACACAGCTGCCTAGGGCGGTGGTGGAATCCCCTTCCAGGGATTTAAAAACCATGTGGATGTGGCAACTGGGGACATGGGTAAGTTACGGCCTTGACAGTACTGGTTGGACTCAATGTTCTTAGAGGTCTTTTCCAATTTAAAACAATTCTATGAAAATATAAAAAATAAGCCCAAACTAAGGTGCCCTTCAATTTATCAACAAGGTCTCTTTGTCCTTATTGATAATGAAGAATTTGGTCTCTTTTAAGTCATGTTTTATTGCTGAAACTTGTTAACTTCTGTGTTAGAAGGATTAAATTCTGTCTTAATTCAGAAAAAATTATAGTTTCAGTCTTTCAGTTTCATCTGGGTCATGTACATCTTAATAAAAATGTGCCTAGGATGAATTTTGGGGCTCCTATATAAAAGGAATTAATGCCCTGCATACAACTCCCTCCTTCTTGCACTTTTTCTGCTACTTGCTTCAGAAAACCATTTGACTTTGGAGTGGATCCAGACATTGTTGAATTATTCCTGAGCCCTTAGATTCGAAAATTTCAGATGGACTGAAGGGAAGGTTGTAGGCTGAAACAATTATAACACAGTCATTAATTGGACCAAATTAATCACTGTGTTCAACACAACGACCCAGGACTCTCACTTGCTGTGGTACTGAATAGGAAAACCTTTATAATCACCTTCCCTCTTGCATGTGCAGGAATTTGGGAGTATTTGTAAAATTTTCATGCCAAAAGGGATTTCAGATTAAATAACAATCCTGGTGTGCCTGTTATAGCATTTATTCATTTTATTCTCTGTAAATACCTTTAAAACTGCTTTATGAGCCTTCATCACAGCAGGTGCCTGGTTCAGAAAGCCTGAGCAAATGAGAAGTTGGAATTGCATTTCCAAACATGACAGAGGAGAGTATTCCACAAGTGTTTCCATGAATAACAATGCAAATTTAGAAAACCTTAACAGGTTTCTACCCTCAAATCTCTCCGTACCTTTACTTGGGTAAATGCCTCTAAAAATGTGGTCTTTACCTTTTTTTCTTCTGAAGTGACTCTTTTGTGCAAACAAAATTTATTTTAGAGGGTCTTCCTCAACTCAAAACTATTTAATAGTTTGAAATTTTTTATCTGAAATGTATATTCCAAACTGTGTATTTGTACCTGTCATTAACTGTGAAGGACAGCTCTTTAATGTAATCAAGAATAAATTACAAACCTAAATAGGAAATTAAAGTTAATTTTGCACACAGCAGAAATGGAGACTGTCTAAGTAGGTTGTAACTAACAGGCAAATATTCAATATATTGTTGACCTGCAAAAAGATTTTTATTTTCAATTTTCCCCTGAATCTTCCACTCACATTCCCAAGTCTTTTTTTTTTTTTTTTTTTTTTTTTTTTTTTTTTTTTTTTTTTTTTTAGGGTTTGGTTGGTTGGTTGATTGGTTTGGGGAGAGGGGGTTTATTTGAAAAGACTGTGGTACCTGTTGTTGTTGCTGGAGCATATGCACGTGCTTAACATGGATTTTCTCCGTGCTTGGAACCAGATGTGCATATACTTCTCACCATTCCCTACACTGTCCATCACCACATCCATCTGAACCCTTGTGGGAAAGGCTACTTAGAAATAACCCAAATCTCCAATTTTCAGATTCTTTTTTTGGTTATGCAGTAAAGCCTGAGCTGGCCATCCAACCTCCCTCACTATAAAATCATGAATAAAACACTTCAGAAGATTTTAGTAACAATTACCTTGATTTTATAGTCAGAAAATTTCAATCCAAGTATTGCAGAAAACTCAAATGGTTCACTTGTGATATTGAGCTGCTCTGTGTCTTGTAGGTAAATAATTCAATATACACAGGAATGCAGAAGACCTGAGAACTGCTCACATTACTCTAAAACTCACTGGAGATTTCAGCAAGCTTGGTAATGCTTCCTTAATTACTGAAACTAGAAATATTTTGGAGCAGACCCATTCTGTGTGACTTATGGGACCAATTTTGTGGGTTTGCTGCTCTTTCAGTGGGCTGGGCTCTGTTCAGTGGAATCGCTGGTGGTTTGGATGAGGTGCTTCATTCAGACTAAATAGGAACCAGAGAGATTTGTGGGGAACTTTTGATTAGAGTAAATGGATCAGATCTTTTGGTGCTACCAGATAGTATGGGAGAGGCAATAAAGGGTGGACACTGACAAAATATAAAGATAATCACTGGTGGTGCCATGGTATTTTAATTCCCGGTGTGAGTTCTGTGTGGAGTCCTTAGGAACTGCAAGGCTTTTCCAATGCACTGATCCTCTCTAAAATGAAAAAAATAAAATCCAGTTTGAATGGGCTGTGATTTTTATATATTTGTTTTAGGTGGCAAAACAGAAGTGTCCCAGAGTTGTGTGGTACTTTGTGTCTGCACTGCAGCAGTGTTTTTCACTGACTGCTGCCTTGTTTACAGCTCCTTCCTATAGTAAATCTCCACTATTGTTTTGTCTTTATTGGCTGTGCCAGAAGGCTACAGAGCTAAAGCACATCACAGCTCTCCTCCAATACTTATGAACCCTTTCCCGTTGCTCATCCATCATTTTAACTGGCAGTTATTTTGATGTAAAATATCTGGAAGTCTCCAATCAACTAGAATGCTCAGGATCTGGAAACAGCAGGGATTTTGGAAGCAACTGTTCATTAATAGAAATTATATAAAATTAGCATGAAAAAAATAAGAAGATTTACTGTCTTACTTAATTTATTACAGAAAACTTTTGCAGCCCAAAATCAAGTCAGCTTTCCAAATTCTTAACTCTGACTGCCTGATTTTATGAAGACTGCATCCTTTTTGCCAGTCATTTGTAACAGGGGGACATCCTGAAAGGACGTATTCAAACATCCCTTGTTTATGTCCCAATGAGATGGTTCTATAGGGCCCTAGGTTTCTTCCTATGTCTGTCTATTTATTTAGGGCATAAACCTCATTTCCGAGCACCATGCTCACAAGGTAAAGCACAAATTGACTTTTCTCTCTGAGTTAACAGCTGGTTTAATCAGGACATCTATGCAATGGTTGGAATTAGATGATTTTTGAGTCCACTTCCACCCCAGGCTGTTCTGTGATTCTGTGATAAATGGTTTTCTTCTGGGTGAAGAGGAACAGGACAATCCTAGATATGTCCATTCAAGTGTCCACATCACCTAGCAGGCTGTGGTAAGAAACCAGTTTGGAAAAGTAGAACAAGCACTGCCACACTCAGCAGCCAAGCCAAGGACTTGGAAAAGTGTTTTATCCTCATAAGATTAATCTGTTGTACAGGATTTAGAACAAGTGAAGGAACGTGCCCCTGGCATAGTGGGTGTCAGAATGAGATGGCTTTTAAGGTCCTTTCCTTTCCAATTCAGACCATTTGTGTTTCTATATTTGCACACCCTAAGCTTCCAGAAAAGAAACTGAATTCCTCATTGAGCACTCACTGGGAACTCTGCAATGAAGGATTGTCAAACACCCCAAGGGATTTGTCTGTCTTAGTGTGGCTGGGCACCACTGGATGCCCAGTGCCTCACCAAAGCCCTTCCATCAGCCCCTTCTTCAGCTGGAGAGAGGGAAGAAAAGGTAATTGAAAGCTTGTGGGTTGGGATAGCAACAGGGAGAACATTCAGCAGCTCCTGTCATGAGCAAGACAGCTCTGACTCAGTGAATTTATATCAAATAGGTGTAATCTTAACACCCCTTCCTCCCACCTCTCCTTTCTCCCTGGGCTCAACTTTACTTCCAAATTCTCTCCCTTGTTTCCCCACAATGGCATTTGTTTTCCCAAGTGTCCCTGTGTTCTTACAGGAATTCTTCACTATTTTTATAGCCAGACTCTTCTAGCTGTCAATACTGTGTGACGAATTGGCTGATTGTTCCTAATTAACAAGCTCTGTTCCATTTGGGAACTCATTGATGATGCCTTTGATTGTCTTTAATTGTTCCTGGTAGAGGGGAGTCATAGAAATCAAATATCCCAGAGTATTATCCATCATTAATGGACAATAAGATGGAAAATGGGAACCCCAGGTTTGCCAGTGCTTTATACTTCTCAATCTTTAGATAATGCACTGCAGCAATTTATTTGATTTTAATGACAGAGAGGAGGAAACATGTCATTTTTCAGTCATTTCATACATGCCATTAGCAACATAATTTGAAAAGAATGATTTACAAACCACCTGCTGTCTGGCAGATGCTTAAATATTGGCATGTGCTTGGAATGTGATATGGAAGATATCTGAGGGGTATAATTGCCCGCTAATGCAATAGCTTCTGTTCTGTACAGGTTAATGAGGGAGAGTTGCTTTGCTTTTGAAGTACATCTGCCGGGGATCCTGTTTATTAGACAACCAGCAAGGATGATCTTCAGAGGTTTAGTCACTTGTTGACAGCTGGTTTTATATTAGTTGCTTTCAAAATGGCAAGAAATAGGGAAGAACATCAGTTTTGTAATAAAATGAGACCTTTGGAAAGCATTTTGAGAAGGAAGCTCATGTCATGACTAAGTATGTCAAAAACAGTGATTGATATGTTATCTAAAATATACTGAGGATGCTCTATATATGAATATCTGCCCAAGAGTGAGTAGGTAAAGTCATGTCCAATAGGAGCCACTTTTTATGGAAGGCCCAGGCATCCCAAATCCTGTGCCAAGCTCAAAGTTCCTCCTGGGTGACACTTCCAGCAGCTCAGGCTCACATCTTGCAGTGACTGTTGTTTATTTATGGGTGCACACATTCCTTTAGTGCACTTAAGTGCACTTAACAGCAAGGAGTTAAAGCAAATTGGTACCATTTGTCACTAAAATTTAAACTTTGATGAAAAGAAAACGCTTGGGTGGGAAAGAAAGCCTTTCATGTGAGTACCCCCAAGGAAATTTGTGCTTTGGTTCAAATTCAGTCCTGAAACTGCATGTGTTTACTCCTATTTCCTTTGAGTGGAAAGTAAGAAAATCCCCACCCCCAAATCCAGAAAATCTCACACATCAATAAGACAAAAATCACAGTCATATGACAGTATTGGAATTGCTTAGGGGTTCTTAGATAATTGCCTGATGCAGAAGCAGCACCCAAACTATTGATTCCACGTGGTCCCAAGTCAGGAGGAGGTTGGGAACCCCTAAGGTCAGCTTTCTATGGATATTGGCAGTGACTGTAAAATGTCGTAACAGTCATGCTGACAACAGGGTAATAAAGTTACCACCAATAAATTTCTGAGGTTTGTGCTGGAAATATCAGAGTGAGAATTTGTTTATCCACTCCAAGGGATGTGATCTCAGGCACTAATCCAAGCCAGATGGAAAAATCTGGATGTTAGTTAAATGAGAAAATTATAATCTACTAGATCTGTAGAGTCAAAGAGGAGGAAGGAACAGAACTGGCACACTAACCAATCTGGGTATCTGAATGGACAAATCTGTCCAGGCTAGAGATGCTCAAGCTGACTGGAGTCACAGCTTTGGCACAGAATTATCTTTTCCTGTCTCTCAATGCCCTGTACCAGATGAATCAGATAACTATTCTTAGAATTCAAATTTTTTTTATCCCAACTTGCAGTGATACACTGGAAGGAATGACAACCCTTCTAGGTTTTTCAAGGTCGCTGAAAATGCAGCATCATTTGAAAAACTGGATTTTAAACATTCCTGTATTTATCCATCTTAATTAAGGATTAGAAGCTCTGCTAAATCCATCTAGGTACATATTTCAAACAATGGCTTGGAGAAACATCTATAAAAAAGGAAACACTAACATCCCCAAATGTTCCCCTTGATGCATGAGTGTTTTACTGAAATGTGGAGCTGCTTCAGCTACAGCCTGACTCCTTCTACTGTGACTCTCAACTGTCTTAGCCATAATTGTGGGTGATTAATGATTGAAATGTTATTTAAATCACTGAGCCTTCCTCTGTCAGAATTCACTTGCTAATAGGGAGAAAACTGAAAAATCTGTTGATTGTTTCTTTCTTCTTCTTTGGAGAAGTGCTAAAATCTTTGCTATTTCTGTTCTCTACTACAAGGACAACATAAAGGGATGTCTCAGAAGGAGTGATAATGTAAACATTTGCCCCTGACAGATAAAGCAGTGAGGAATAAACTGGCTTTGACAGCATTAACAAATTTACAGTGCTGGGTTTGAAGGCATTAGCTGTGGAAAGGTTTGATAATGTTGTGGCTTTCAAATGATGGTCTCAGCAAAGTGCTTAACAGATTTGTCTACTGTTTCCCATTTGTAAATGACTACATAATTTACACTTTTAATGGGTGTTAGATTACCTGTCTGCCATTAGACTCTCAGGCTGAAGTGAATGAAAAACAGAAAACACCACTTTCCCAGGACATAAATGATTAGTTACCATCACTGGCACCCATGTATCAACCTCTGTGTCACAGCACCGTGGCTTTGGAAAATCCAGATAAAATGGATGGTTATACCCAGCCATTAATTATATTTAAGAATTTCTGTCTATTATCCACAGGAAGATGGCTGGGGAAAGGCTGTTTTATAGTCGTGGCATGTTAGAAATATGTTTAATCAAAACAGTGATGTTGAACATTGATAACCTGGAGACATAATTTCTGCCGTAATAAAGGTGACCTAAAAAAATTAGGTTATTTCATTGAGGCCTCTTTTTTTCCCCTCCTGTCTGGCAGTATAGGAAGTAACAGAAAATTGTGGAGCAGTTATTATGCCATTAGCAGCATTTAAAATCCTGGAATAAATATTGGAGTAGGTTGAGCACATACCAATTTGAAAATATTTTAATGTTTTGTAGACAGGTAGGGCTAAACAGGACTTGGTGACCTAATTTGTTATTATCTTTCTCGTAAGATCACTTGAAAAAAATCCTAAAAATGAATGGCTGCACAGCTAATAAACTCTGTGAAAGATAAGCTATATCTTTAATATATACAAAAGATACAGCCTTTGAATAGGTTTCCGTGTCTAAAAGGGTATGATAGAGTTTGGATAGAGAATTTTTTCATATAGTTTCAAAGTAACATTGAAATTAAAAGGAGTATCATTCCTAGTATGCAGATTTATTAGCAAGCTTTCTTTCCTTATTGGCATGTAATGAGGTCTCCTGCATCTGTGTGTCACACTGATCAATACTCAAGATTATATGAATTGATGCATATCTGGTACCCTCTCACTCAGCTTCAAACCTTCAAGGCACTTGGGGAAATTGAATCCAGCCTTGCTCTAAGCTTTTCCTAAACCTTTCCACTTTGTGGGCTAAAACTTGTGCCAGACTTCCTCTCTCAGTCTGGCCAGTTTCTGTTACTTTAACCTCGCCCCCCAGTTCCCTATTTCAGTCTCAAATTCGGGTGCTTTGGTTCTCCCTGGGGACATGTGGGGTGGCCTTGGGCCACCAGCACCAGGACAGAGACGTGAGCTGTTTTAAAGGAGAGTTTTGGTAGCTAAAACTGGCCTTGGTTTTTGATGTTTCAGATTGTGTCCGTATTTCTGTCACAGAATTTGCAGGTTCATTGGCTTAAACAAGGTTGGTAAAGATGAAATCTTTCCCTAAGTACACCCTGCCAGCTGACTATTTTTGTCTTTTATCCATTTTCCCAGTATAGAATATGATAATTTCCCTGATTCCAAGCTGTTGCTGGTCCTCTATTATCTAAAGGCTTTTTAGCACAAATGAGTTTTTCAGTTTCTAATCTAATTTTGAATGATGGTTTACCTCCATAGGCCTGTAGTTTGTGTCTAATATACACCAGTATTTGGGGGTCTGATGTAGTGCTTATTTCATCTATTGCCAGTGTGATCTGAACAGACCCTGCTGTAAGTAAGAATTAAACCCTGTATCAAAGCCTACTAAAATAATCTTATTTAATGAAGTTTCATTTCTGTCAGGCATCCTATTTCCCATTGTGTATAAATAAACTCAAAAATAACTACCCAGCAACTAAAATGTGTAGGAAAAAAGACAAGCTGCAGTCTTGAATTTATTAACAATCCACTATGTATTTGCAATGGTAAATCTGCTATTTATATGTGAACAATAAAATTAAATTTAATTATTCATCAAGGTATATTTTGTTATAGTGACTCCAGCTACAGCTTTTAGGACATTATGACATAAATCCAAATATTCCTAAGTAGTTACATCCAAGATATAAGCTTAAAATTATTAAGAATGAAGGAAAAAAATTAATATTAAGAAATTGATTGGCAGTCTCAGTGAAAATATCATCTTGTTTTCATTACAAGGTTGGTATACGTTGCTAGTACTCAATTTTTCCCCTCGAATTATATTTTTCTGTAATAATTTTAGGTAATATTTCAATCCAAGTTTTTATTGGTGTCGTTATTTTACAGAGGGAGGAAAGAAATACAATAGGATTGTGAAAAGTTAACACTACATAAAAATGCCTGTCTGCCATGCTGCCAACCAGGAGGGATGGACCCACAAACTTCCTTTTATTCCCTTAGAGCTATCCCAAGGCTGGGAGAGGCACCAATTCCTCCCAAAGGATGAGGGAGAGCCTGTTTTGAGCTGAAGTCCTCACTTTTAGGGTGTGAACCAAAACATCTTTAACTTAGGGCACAGCCTGCACTTGGTATTAGAGTCATTTCAGTCAATATTTGTGGTATGAATTCCAGAATCTCCATATGAATCAGGGGCATTTCATCTGGATTTGCAGTCTTTTTGTAAACTTTTTTTTTTAAACAAGTAGTAGATTTTAGCTAGTGTTTAAACTCAGATTACCTGGTAGTCTCTCACTCTTTCTCAGCTGCTTTAAGGATCACATAGCTGACACAGTCAGTAATTAGCCTGCTTTACTTCCAAGTAAGTGAACCCTGGTGCACAAGGACTGATATCCATCTCCTTCAGGGTATTTATTGATCTAACTGGAGCAAACTTTTGAGCATCACTGGCTTTGCTCTCTGGTTTGCCAAAGAAGCAGCAGCCCATAACTGCTGAGGTGTGTTAACTCTCAGAAATTACATTGCTCAGGGAGAATAAATCCTCCCTTTTCTGCTGTTATAGACTATTGCTCTGAAAAACAGGTCAGGTTGCTGCTTGTTCTTATAAATTTCTGTCTAAATAGTAAACCAGTCCTGCTCCAGTCATTGCACAGATATCTGCTCTGGTGCCTCTTTATTGCTGTTACCCTCTCACTCCTCCTCTGGCTTGCTTAAGGTACATATGTCAAGTTTGACAGAGTCACATCTCTGTGGAATTTTGTAATATGACCAATTGATTTAGTTTATTAAAATAATTCCTCATTTCTTTTTTTGCTGTTCTTTATTCCTCCTCCTATATTGACTATTAACACAGTGTTAAAATTGATTGTGGATGCTCAGGTTTGTCTCCAGATGTAGAAGGTTTGTGGACCTTGCCAGTCAGTTTGTGCTCTGCTGCACACACAGAGCTGGTGACAAGAATTGATGATTCTTTACATGCCTCTCAATGAAACATAGGGAAAATGTAGGAAATTGCTAAGTTTCAACAGCTGTAGGCTGCAAGAAGAGATCTCACCAGACAGAGCTGCTCTTTGGCTAAATAAATGTGCATTTTGCTCTCAGCAGCTCCCTGTAATTGTGTGTGTGCTTGTCATTCCCACTCTTCAGCTTCTGTCCTTTACAAAATTGTTTCACTTTCCATAGCAGTGTGTGGTTTATTCACCTTCCCTACTGCTGGTGTTCCCTATTGGTGCTGCTCAGCCCTGCCACTCTCTCTGCTGCCAGGGTTCCTCCTCCTTCCTGCAGTACTGCCATTCCTCAGCCTGACAAAGCTAGCAATTATTCCTGGGCATGCCACAGTTGTGGCTAACTTGCCATGGAAATGAAATCTCTAAAGCATTTTTACTGAGGTACCAGCTCTCCCTACACCAGGTATTGGCAAAGCATCCCTGAACATCTGAGTCCATTTGAAGTCCAACAGCTGCTTTTCCTTTAACCTTACATGTTGCATCCCTTTTAGGGAATGCCTTTCCTCAAAAACCCCTCCCCCAGAAACTGTAACCTGGCCTGATTTACCTGCCCCTTGACTCTAACCTATGGCTTTCAGCCAGGTAATCTGACCCCGACCCCAAAAAAATAAAAACCCCTCTTCCTCCTTGTGCTCCGTCCTTGCCTCCTGGGCATTCCCTTCATTGAGAATAAAGCTTTGGAATACATCCTGAGGTAAGGGGCCTCTTTTGAATCTCTTCTCCCTATCTTGAAGATTTCCCTCTCCTCATCCCCCTAAATCTGAGCTAGCCAGCTTGTGGGGGGTGGCAGGAAAAGGGAATCATCACTTACACATGTCCTTACTCAGAGAGAAAAAACAAACTACAAATTTGCCTGTATTGTGGGTTGTTTGGGATGCATTTTCTAAAGGTTATGAGTGAATTCAAAAATCTATTGAACTAAGGCAAAAATAACCAAGCCTGGCTGAAGGGAAAAGGCCAGCAGAAATTTCAGGGACATTTACAAGCTTTCATACATCAGGCTCTTTTCCAAATGTTCTTATACACCTTGTCCTTTCCATGCAGGTCTGGAGAGCAGGCTCACTGCCTGCTGGAATGCTGTGAAGACTGTGGAAAGAGTGACCTGTGCTAAGGTCAGGCAGAGTAGATAGCCTTTGCTGGAGGCCCAGGGGTTTGAACTGCCAGGTAAGGAAATGTAAAGATGAAGCGTCTGGGCTCAGAGTATTCAGGGTCTTGTGCCACATTTGAGCATCCCAGGAGTGAAGGGAAGCAGCTAAGGCAGCATCAAATGCTCAAGGGATCCTGTCCCACACACCAAGGCAAATGTGCTGCTCATCCCTGAATAAGCAACTGTACAAAAAGGGTAAAAATTCTAAGCAGAAAGCAGCACCAACATCCTGGACATGCCTGTCCCAAATGCAACTGTGTGGATGGCTCTGCTTCCCTGGGAGTCCTGCTGAGACACTCACTGGTTAGTAAATCCCATGGGAATGCCAGTGCTTTCCATGTAGCCAGAATGATGGAAGTGACTTGGACGAGGAATGGTGTAGGACCACACTTGGAGAAGACCCTGTGTCTCCAACCTTTAAGAAGCTGTGCCTCCAACCCTTTAAAATACCAGTAGTGTAGAAACCCAAACAGCACCAAGATACTGTGAAGATTCTCACTGGCAAGGAATTCTTGGCTGTGAGGGTGGGGAGGCCCTGGCACAGGGTTCCCAGAGAAGCTGTGGCTGTCCCTGGATCCCTGGAAGTGTCCAAGGCCAGGCTGGAAAGGGCTTGGAGCTCCCTGAGACAGTGGAAGGTGTCCTAGGCAGGGGGTGGGATAAGATGAGTTTCCAAGTCCCTTCCATCCAAACAATTCTGTGGTTCTATGACTGCTTAAAAACATGAGAGTTGGTACCTGAAAGTGGCAGGTTTTTATACTAAATGTTCCTTGTAATCCTCTTGTCTGCGAAAAGGAGATATTTGGTATGCACTTACCAGCTCCAAAGTGCTGATGAAACTTCTATATGATTTAAAAAGAAATAAGAATGTAATTTTGCATTCTGAATTGTGCTGCTGGTGACAGCAGTCAAATGGCAGATTTTCAAGGGCAGGAGCAGGGATAATCATCTTGGTCAAATTACAGTTTTAATTTAAGAAAAACTTCTTTCCTTACTGAGAATATTACCATGCATATTTTCATTTTATTAGTTTATGTACATAACCACTAAGTTATTTTGCATGTTATAGGATTTTATTTTGTACTTAGCAAATGAATGACATCCAAGTAATTTTAGATTTAATTTGATCAATATTTAATGAATTATAATTATCACTACAAGTCAGAGTTTTGCACTGCTGTATATTGCTGCATAATGTTTAATCAAGAGGAGAGAGAGACTTAAATATAACTGGAAAACAGCTATAAAGTCTATGTTAAATAAATGTAGTGTGATTATTAACTAAATTACAGTGGTCTAATTTAATAATTTTCCTAGTACAGGTTTAAGATTGAATTTCAAGAGCATTTTCCAATTTATATTTTTAAAACTCTGCATTATATATTTTAGAAAATACATACACAAAGACCAAAATTACTCTCTGCTATCAGAGTTTGAAATCTTTGCATGATTGAAAAAAATTCCCAGGTGCTGTAGCTGGGAAAATGGGAATACAAGATAAAAAGAATATCAGCTTATATGACAGAACAGTCAAAAGATTTGTTTTTTACATTGGTAAGGACTAGGTATATAAATATTGCAGGTATCAGCAAAACCATTTAATGTGTCTGAAAACAGTGAAATTGTTGGAGTCTGGAATTATGAGAAATATTTCTTTGCATGTTTAAGAGATTTTAAGATCTCTGACAAACAGTGGATTTAACCTTTGTCATGGAAAAATGGCTTTTAGGCTCTGGGATGAAGCAAAGTTTTCAAGAGTGTGTATTAGATGGTAGAATAGTGTGTAGTTTTATCACAGGGTGAGAATTTTAGATATATGGGATTTTAGGATGGCAGACAGGTGAAGGCAAGATGGAGAAGTCCATGTGGTTTTGGGCTTCCTCCTTCATTCTCATCTGCCTCCATGCTCTGCAGTGAGGCGGCACATTATGTTTGGTTTAGAGTAGAGTCTAACTTTCTAACGTGGATAATAGTTATTGGAGAACTATTATAAATACTGATCACATGGATTGTAGTATAAATGTACATGCCACCCTGTGTGGGTGGGATTCATGGGTTTTGTGCATTGGACTGACCTGCAATGAAGAGCTCTGACGGTCAGGAACAGAATGTAATGATAATGTTAGTATAGGGTTAAATGCTTTAAAAAATCATGTAGAAGTAGGCCGCAAGAATGCTTGGTATTAGGGATGGGTAAAGGCTTACGGGAATGAGTACTTGGGGATTTCCAAAATATCCACCCATGACAGGAACTGGTACTTGGGGTCTCCAAGACACCCACCCAGAGATAAGATTCGTACATGATGGTACAAGGGTGGTACAAGGATGGGCTAATGTAACTAGAGTTGTATAACTGCTATAGCTGAAATTGTATAAATATTTGCACCTTGGACAAAGACGATGGAGCTAGATTTGGGTTGAAATACCCCTAGCTCCCGCACGCTTCAATAAAAGCACCTGCATATAATCGATCCATGATTATGTGTGTTCCTGAACGCTAACAATAAGAAAGAATAAACAATGAATGAAACATCAGTAGAGACGACTGACAGCCTTTCCTTCCATCTTGGGGCTGGGGAAAAAAGACTGTTTTCATTTGCAACTTACAGAAAACAGCCAGCCGAGAAAAACACACAAAAATATTTTTTATAAACCCGAGATGAAATAGGTTAGGAAAATCCATGAAAAAATGTAATTTAAGAAAATTTTAAAATTAAACCTCCTTTTTCCACAAGTTAAAGATATCTTTTTCTTAGAAATGCAGGTCAGTGTTTAAATTTGTGACAGCTACAGCTGGTCTATAAGCTGCACAAATAATTTGGCCTAGCAGACAGCAACCTGACCTAGCTCCTCTGGGAATATACGTAAACAAATCCCCAGGTGTAAAAGTTATTGGCTGAATTTGAACTCAAACAGGGGACTCAAGCCAATTCCTTTGAGCCATGGATGCAGACATATCATTGACCAGTGGCATGGGCAGAGTTAAGACCCTTAACCAATCAGGTTGTATGAGTGGGAAATTCAAAGCCCCTTTAAAGGGGGGTGCACATCAATAAACCATGGCTGTTGCTGCATAAACTTTGGAGTGTTTTTAGTGCATTCCTGCCTCCAACATCAGCGACAATTGGTGACCACTGATTCAACAAGTTGCCGTGGTATTGCAGAGAGATAGAGGGCAGCAGATTTTTGCTGCCTGAAGCTGGTAAGGCTGGGGAGAGCAGCAGAGAAAGCTGCAGGGCAGTGGAGGTGCTGTGGAGTCCCAGGAGAGCAGCAGGTACTGCTGTGGGCAGTGGAGAATGCTGCAGAGAGCAGTGGGGAAGCTGTGAGTGTCAGGACCCAGGACCCCTTTGTGAATAAGAGACACTGCCGGGAGAAGTGGGAGCATTGTTATAGGAAAGACCCCTGTTAAGCCCCCATTGTTAAAGTGGAAGACCCCATTCTACAGGTATGGACTCTTTTTTTAAAGAAAAGAGGGAAAAAATATGAATGGGCTTTACTAGCCCTGGTAACAAAGTGCAAGAGCCATGGACTGGATGTGCCCAAAGGGGCTGCCCTGGGCTTAAAAATGTGATAGTGGGCTGGCAGATACATACTGGCAGCAGCCGCTATAGCTAATGAGACTGCCATTAATGTTATTAAACCCTGGAGGCTCTGCTATCCTGTGTTGCAGAGATGCAGTCCTTTTTTATAAATCTACCCTTAGTGACCTAACCAATTGCCCAGTGAAAAGAGGTGTTTTGTGACAGCCTGCTGTTACCTTCCTATATTGGACAAAAGACAGCTTCACTGAGACATGGACTTTCTTAATATTTATGACATTTTAGAATGCAAACACAATACCTATTTTAAAGAGCCAGAAAAGAACATTCTAAGATCATAAAAGCAGACACGGAAATACTGATTTAGTCTAAGAGAGGTATTACTGCAGTGGGATAACAAGTTCTTATTTACATGTCTGAATGGATCTATATGTTTGCACTTACCTGGTTTGAGACAATGAAAACAATGTTGTGACCTCTGCATACCTGGCACCATAGTTAAAATCATATGCCTTGATTTAAAGGAAGGTGCAATGCTTTATTTGCAATCAAGGAAGAAATGCATCTAAGCTTATGGGATGAGCAATTGCCTTGCAAGTAGACTGATATAAAGACTTAACAACTTTAGGGAGTAGAATCCCAGGGTTATGAGGAAGATGCATATATGTTTTTCACTGCTTTATAGAATTTTCTTTGACATGATTTTATTTTTCTAAAACTTAACTTGTAAATCTACAAAGATGTTCGACGGGTTTTACTAAATTTATTTCAGAAGTATTTCAAACAAGAGTAACAGTAACATTTTGTCCTGGTTTGTTATTGGTTTATTGGTGTGGAAGTGGTTTCCTTGCCTTGTTGGTTTCATGTAGATGTGACAAAAACCCCATCAGTGGCCAATTTTAAATACTGACACATGATTAAACCAGTGAAAGGGTAAGATATGTCTTCAGGAACACACATTTTGGGGCGAGAACCTCGGAGGTGGCTCTCTTGGCTTCTGGCCTTTGAAGAGGCTGGGTGAGAAACACATTAGGCTCTGGCAAATGTAGACCGAGAGCTCCCAAGGCCTCCAACCTACAGGCTCAGGGGTAGAGATGGATACAATGTTTGACCTAAGGCCTTGGAGAAGGCTTGGAAGTTCAGAACAGTAGAAGCAAAACTGGGATTTGTAGCTTAAATAGGAATATGTTTTAAGCAAGTAGAAATATGCCTTATATAAGCAAATAAATATGTTAATCAAGATAATAGAAAATATTAGAACTTGTTATGGAGTTGTAAAAAGTAGAAGGTACATAATAAGTTTTCGTTGAATTATATGATTGGATAAAAAAGTTATGCAATGCAGTAGAAACATAGCAAACATAGCAGTTAATAATTAGCTTATGAAGATGCTAGAGAACGTTGTGGAAGTAGTTGTGTACTAGTTTGGAAGACAGGTGTCTGCTAGAGAAAATCAGGAGCCTCTCTTGGAATGGAGAATGTAAACCTACTCTCTCTGAATTGTTATAATTTTGAAATTAAGGGGCTCTCAGACAAAGATATCAGAATAGGAATAACAGTTCTTCACTAGTGTGTATAACAAGGGAAACAACAACAACAACAACTATGGCATTAACAACAACCAGAACCAGGGAAACAGTCACAGTTTTATCCACCACTGGCACCTTTCCCCTTTGGTGCAGTTTACAGTCACAGGCTGCCAGAGCGAGCAGAAGTCCTGGGGTGCTGGATGAGATGTATCTGAAGCTCAGCAGCCATAGCAGGAGCTGCAGAAATTGTCCCAACAGGCAGGGGATGTGAGACACAGCAAGGAGAAACCCAGAGGAAAACTGAAGAAACAGCAGACATGCAGCAGTGGGGCAGTGACTCCTGGCAGGACAGGGAGAGGCCCGGGACAACTCGTAAAGCTGTTCCTCCAAGACACAGATCAATCAGTGTCCCATGGGGAAGACAGCAAGGCCCCAAGAAGGGTGGCTGAAGCAGAGGAACAATATCAGCATCTACACCATCTGGGTCAACACTCTCTACCCATCACTCACAGTGGAACCCTGCTCGCTGGAGGCAGAAGAGGCAGATACTGACCTGCCCAGCACATCTCCTGCCCCAGCAGCTCCCATGGACACCCAGCCAGCAGCTGCTGCCCTGTCCAGAGCTCCAGAGGATGAAGAGCAGCATGTGAGTGTAGTGTGCCCAGGCACAAGGGGTGACAAAGACAGCACATTCTGCTGCCTCTGGTGCACAGACAGCAGCAGCAGAGAGCTGGGCTGCAGACCCGTACCCAGACAGCAGAAAGATCTCAAGCAGTCAGCAGGGCCAGCAGCAAGGGCACTTCTGGCAGGGCTACAGGGAAAGGAGGGGTCCTGCTGTGAGGAGCTCAGGTCTGGCCCATCCACAGAGTGGGCAGAAGACACAAACCTGAACAGGAGCACTGAGAAGGAGAGTGCCTCAGGGTCCCTCCAATCTGAGGCATGGCCAGAAGACACAGAGCCAAGCAGGATGACCAGGGAAGAGAGCAGCTTAGTGCTCCTTCCACGAGAGGCTTGGGCAGAGACCAAAGACCTAAGCCAGAGTAGTAAGAGAGTGCCTCATGGTCCCTGCCATGCGAGCCGTGGGCACAGAGCTGGGGCTCTGAAGTCTGCACACTCACAAAGACTGGTGTGGGTCAGCCACAGGTCACCCTGATCTGTCCATATCAGATGAAACCCCTGCTCTTTGACATGGACACAGGCACAGAGTCAGAAGAACAAAGGCTGTCCAAAATGGAAGATGCAGGGAGGGATTTCAGGGAAGTGGAGGCTGCCCTGGGGACCACTTGGTGGGAGGAAGAGTTGCTGAAGTGGGACAGGTGCACATTTGAGTGTTTGCAAGGCCTGCACTCAGCTGCAGCTGTCCCCGTGCAGCAGCTGTCCCACTCCAGGAGGGAGCTCAGGGCTCTGCAAAGGGCGTTCAGGAGCCTCAGACCCCTCATTGCAGGCCTCCACTCATAGAGGCCATCACACCATGGCTCCATGCTGCCAATGATTCCATGGCCTTTGATCAAAATTTGGTGAGGCTCAGAGGCTAGATCTCTATCGAGACAACTGAGAGATCTATAAAGTTCTGTTTGGAGTTCAGGAGTTATTTATTTATTTCACTATGAAATGAAATCAAAGGAAATAAAGAACCACAAGTATGCCTGACAGATCTATGTACTGTATGTGAAAATTATCCTGCTGCTGGGGTGGTTGGTTTTGGTTCAATAATTCAGGTTTATTCTTCAGCAGCATGTCCTCAGAAGAAAATCTGTGGCTTAATTTGTGTCTGTGCCGGTGCAATTTGCAGAAGATTGTTGTTGTTGTTACACAGAGAGAATTTAATTTTTAGGATTTTTTTTTCCCTTTTTCTTCCCCCTTGTTATTCTCACTCTCTACTCTCAGGCCCTCAAGCTAAAAAACCACGAACAAACAACACAATTAGGAAAAGAACAGAACAACTTTTCGTGCCCAAACAGGAGAATTTTTCTAAGACAAAGGTAAAACAAATTATAATATTTTTCTATTTTCACTTGAGAAAGGGTTTCTGCACTTGCTTGGAACTCTCCATATTTGCAAAGAAATCCCTTGCTCTGCATTTCCTTGGAAGTGATTTTTCTCTCTCTTACTCTTTGAAACATCTTTCCTCACACACTCTTTTATTTATTTTTAACTCTTATGTTAAAGGCCTTCATGAAATAATATTTTTCAACTTCAAATAATTAATAATTTAATTTAAAATACTGGTTGTTACTGAGCTACAACATAACTTGTACATTGATTTTCCTTTCGATACTACTCCAAAATTAAATCCCTGGAATTAGGGACACAAATGTTATTATCAAAGTTCTCAAGCAGAATAATAAGGTGATACCAATTACCATCTTGTCTAAAACGTGAAAAGAAATTTGTTTTGTAAGAATTTCACGTCTATGTAAAACCACTGTGGATTAAATGTTGCCCACTTTACAAGTAAAATTTGCTCACTGGGGTTGTGGAAAACAAGGCTTTTAATGGAAACTCTTAAGTATGCACATAGAGCAAAGCACACAAAAAATCAGCTATGGCACTGCTATAAGAGTTCCCAGTTCAGTGAAAAATTGTTCAGCCCACATTTTCCAGACTGGAAAAATATATAGGCACTTGCTCTTTGCTTACACATCTTGAAACCCCAGATGGATCCTTAAATTCTTCAAGATTTTTGCCCTTCCCTGTCTAAAACAGATTATTTTCAGTAAGCAGATCATATTAGAACTGGTGCCTTAGAAATTAGAGGGTTTATGATGCTTTATAAGCTGTCTCTCTCTCTCCACAATTGTTCTTCATTATCCTTCAACTCCATCTGTACTGTGCTTCCCATAAAACCGAATGCATGCCTGCACTGTGAGAAGTGCCCTGGAAATAGCACTCAAGACTCTCTGAAATGTCTCCCATAAATGATCTGGAGTCGCTGCAAAAGAGCTTGAGAAGGTTGTTGTCCCCTCAGCTCCTCACATCGTCACCTTAATGGCAAATATGGCACAAGAATTAAGTGAGGAGAGTTTTTGCTCCCAGCATTGATGTAGGCAAGCTGGCTCCAAGCATAGCAGGTTTTCCACTGCTTCTCCAGGAGGGATGTGAAATACAGCACTGAGGAAGGAATAAATAGTGGACAAGGAAAAAGCAATGTAACATATGTGGGGAAATAATGCCAGTGCTAAAAATAAGCGTGAATAACGGCTCTCTGTGATTGTGTAATTCTGAAGTAAAAAACATTCTGCTTCTTCTCGGAGCAGTGATATATAAAATGTCAAACAAAACTGAGCATTGGGGTGATTGTGAGGCTTTGGTTCATCCTCACTCTGTGACTGAGATGCACTACTGAAAATTCTGAGGGCACCCAGCTCCCTCTGCACCAAAAAAAAAAAAAAACAAAACAAAACAAACTCATCTTATATTGATTTAACAAGTACAAAAATTTGTTTCTCATTCCAGCTTTCCATAGAAAACTCTTTCAAAGCCCCGAACAAAACAGGTGGATGACTTGAGATTGGAAATCATAGAATAGCAGCGTGGTTTGGGCTGGAAGGGACCTTAAAGCCCATCCAGTGCCACCCCCTACCATAGGCAGGAACACCTTCCACTACCCCCGGTTGCTCCAAACCCCTTCCAACCTGGACAATTCCAGGGATACAGAGACAGCCACAGCTTCTCTGGACACCCTAAGTCAGGGCCTCACTCCATCACAGGGAACAATTCCTTTCTAATATCTAACCCAAATTTCCCCTCTTGCAATTTGAACCCATTGCTCCTTGTCCTGTCACTAGAGTTCCTGATGACATTTTGTGGTCAACTAAAATCTCAGTTCAGATTTTACACACCTGCAAAAACTTCATTGAGCTACCAAAATTCCCTGTTCAGGAGTGCCAAGAACCATTTTATAATCTTTACCCAACTGATAATAAAACAGTAGGGAGTAGGTGGTTATTTGCTAGTTATTTGGGTGTTCACTGGAATCATGGAATCATTAAGGTGAGAAAAGACCTTTAAGATCACCAAATCCAAATCTTCATTCTAGACCTCCACCATGTTCACCATTAAACCAGTTCCCCAAGTGCCAAGGATATAGAATCTGTCCCTATCCCCTGAAGAATGAGTTCAGTTTCATTTTGGAGGCTGTATAAGGAATCAATTCAAGTCATGATCATCCCATGCAGGTTTCCCCTTTGCCACCACCTTTCCACCTGGGGTATTTCCATACCTCAGGACCACAAAAAAAAAATTAATGTCTCAATGGCTCCACTGTATAAAACAGCAAGAATTTGACTTTGCATCATTCTTTTGTTTAAGAAGAAATCCAGCCCAGGAAGCAGTGCAGCACAAAGGACATGCTGTCTCACTTCTAGAATTTACATGGGATATTAACCAATGAAGAATTTTGATAATTTATGTTCTTGACAAAGGTTGTAACAAGAACAAGACGTGGGGGGTACTAATTCTTCATATGGGAAACAGTAAAATTATAATTCATTGTAATCGCTGCCTTAGATTTTAATTTTCTGGTTCCCTTGGGCTCCACAGTAGGAGAAACTGAAGGACCTCACAGAAGAATTAAACAGGGATTTATATCAGTGAAAAAATTGACTCATAAATAGCTACAGATTATATTGCAAGTTCTCATCAGACCAGTTAAAACCAAAGCAGAGAGCCTAATTTAGCTTGTCAGGGGTTTTTAATAATGATCCATTCAATTAAAAATCCAATAAATACATAATGGAAAACTTATATTGTTTGCAGTAAACAAAGCTGTGGAAAGAGCTGATGGAAAAACATGCCAGCCACATCTCTTCCTGCCTCCCATCTGTTTTCTCTCCAATTTTACTCAGATTTGAGCTAAAAGGCCCAAATAAAAAACATCATCACCCCAACATTATCCCAGAGAGTCATGGAAATATAGTTCCCTGCCTCCAGATAGCAGGGAACGGGAATGTGTCCCTGCCAATGTCCAGCGGCCACAGCACACAAAGCTTAGATACTCTGTGTTTTGTTTCCAAAATTGTGGGGTTTAGTGCTGGGAAGCTCTTGGAACAAGAGCTCCTGTCAGGGCAGCATTTCTGTGCTCACTCTGCACAGGTCTCACTTGCTTGGCAATCCACAGGTGTGGAAAAAGGGAAAAGAGTGAAAAGAAATCAGTGAGACAACACCCAGAGTGAGACAACAGCTTGGAAATCCTGTTTCAGAAAGCCTCAGTTGTTGCATATAGGTAATATAAAAGAAAGGCCTTATAAAATCAGGCCTTGCTCTGCTGAATTACCATCTAGCCTGTAAGTTCCCATAAGAAGGAATCAGAGGAATGAGGAGCAGTTAGCACAACAACTTATTCTGGAAAGAGAACTGTTTGCACCTACAAAAACAAAAAGTCTGTCCCATGAGAATCTGCAAAGAAAATATGAAAACACCTGGATAAAAAGAGAGGCTTAGCACAATGATTTTCTTACCAATGAAGTGTGTGGCAAGAAAGTTATGGACCAATTAACACAAAGTCTTTGAAAACTGTATAAAAATGGCCTGTAACATTAAAGATTAGGTTTCCTGCATGAAGAAACTGAGTCCCATCTGCTTCTATTGTGACATACAGTGACCTCCGAGGTGATAGCGAACAGGAGCTTGCCACGAGAAAAGAGGCAAAATGAGCTGGCCACGGGATCAGGCAGCAAGACAAGACTCAGTGGCGAATATACAAAGTAGCGAGGGGACTCAGCCCAGCCACAGAAGAAACGCAAAAAGAAGTCAGCTTTAGGAGCACAGCAGTAAATCATCCTCCTGGGAAAGTATCTCCTGGGAGCGAGTGATCACTGAATCACAGTACACAAACATGGTCACTGAGCTGTGGAAAACAGCAGTTGTGAACTATGGGAAGACAGTCCAGAACCCTGGAACACAACACACCATTGAGCCGTGGGGGTGTGACCATCGAATCATGAGGAGACACGTGACTTGGAAAAGGCATGCATGAGCAGCAGCATCCAGAAAGGTACACATCATGGGAAGAAGCCAAACTATGAGTTAAAAGAGGTAAAATATTGGGAAATCACGGGTTCATGAATTTTGACTGAGGAAAAAGCAATAGTGTATATATATGGACAGTAATTTTTATCAAACCAGGGCTAAAACATGATAAAAAGACATTGTGAAATTTGTTACTATGTTGTAGAAAAAATAATGTGAAGGTAGAGGTATGCCTTTTTCATCAAAAGTTGGGACAAAATGGGAGGGGTGTTATGGGCAGCTACTATAAAGAAATACAAAGTAGCCACAAAATAGCTACCCACACGGTCTTTAATTCAAAATTCATTCAAACAATTAAAATCTGCCAGAGAAACTGCAGCTGCTCCTGCAGCTGCCCCCCCCTTCAGTTTACAGAAGCCTTCTGTATGATACCACCTGCTTCTGTAAGGACTGTTCCTGTATCCTCTCCCTACAAGCAACATGAGAATTACCTTTTGAGTCCATTTTTTGTGTTGATGAGACTGTTAGAAATGATGTAGCCGCTTTGAGACTACTTTTGGAGGCTTCTAATTCAAACCACTTTGGGCACGTGGGGAAACAACCAGGAAGTGTGTAAATGCACAGGTCTGTCACCTGTGCTGTGCCTGAGCAAGTGATTCTGGCATGGAATGGTTCAGCTTCCCCTGGGTGGCGTGGGCAGGCGACCAAGTCCTGTTCCATGGGGAGCAACAGCAGCTGGTGGCCGTGGCAGCTGTCCAGGCAGGTTTTGTCCTCCACCCGCCTCCAAGCCCTTGGCCAGCCACGGGCACTGGTCACCCAATTCTTCTTTGCAATATTCGTTTTTTTCATTCTCTTCCTCAGAGCAGAAAGCCCCACGACTATTACCCAAAAGCTGTTAGGGCTGTTCAACCCCTTTCCCAAACACATCCTAACTGTGTGGAAACACAGTTTCCCAGTGGAATGAAGCACCACTCACCTCAAGGAGCACTCTGTCACTTGTTGCCTCTTTAAGAGCATCTTGGCAGTATCCCAAGGAAATTCTAAGTAGACACATCTTACTGTGGGGAATTTTCACAAGCGCTCTGCCATTGAATGATGTTTTTCCCACATCTTAGGGAACTCGGTTTCATCAGAAAGCAGAGGCAAAAAATAAAAATATAGTAAGGTGATGTAGTTTCAGAGACAGACAAGCGACAAGGGACACCGGGTTCATGCACAACAGCCAACTTCTGTTAAGTGCAGTTCTCCTTTGTTGCGGGTTGGGTTGCTTCCTTATGGAATTTTTTCCCAGAAATTACTAGGAAGCTGGTTGCAGGGTGCTTGTGCATACTTATGGGTGCTTGGGAAAGACAAAGGAAGCAGCTAAGTCAGGGAGAGGGTGGCATTGGACTTCACTTCTCCCTTGGGGAGTTTTTCTCTCAAAGGGAACAGCCAGGCTGTGGGTTTTTACTGCAGGGAGATTTCACCAGCATCACTGGAGCTCAGCCCAGAGGGACCTGCCACCATCTCTTTGTGTGTGCCCTTTGAACTCTGGACCTGGTCTCTCCCTGTCCTGCCAGGAGTCACTGCCCCACTGCTGCATGTCTGCTGTTTCTTCAGTTTTCCTCTGGGTTTCTCCTTGCTGTGTCTCACATCCCCTGCCTGTTGGGACAATTTCTGCAGCTCCTGCTATGGCTGCTGAGCTTCAGATACATCTCATCCAGCACCCCAGGACTCCTGCTCGCTCTGGCAGCCTGTGACTGTAAACTGCACCAAGGGGGAAAGGTGCCAGTGGTGGATAAAACTGTGACTGTTTCCCTGGTTCTGGTTGTTGTTAATGCCATAGTTATTGTTGTTCTGTTTCCCTTGTTATACACACTAGTGAAGAACCGTTATTCCTATTCTGATATCTTTGTCTGAGAGCGCCTTAATTTCAAAATTATAACAATTCAGAGAGAGTAGGTTTACATTCTCCATTCCAAGCGAGGCTCTTGATTTTCTCTAGCAGACACCTGTCTTCCATACTGAGACATCAGAGGGTGCATGTGGACAATCCCCTTTGGCTGAACCAGTTGTCACACAGCCAATAGCTGCTGGCATCCCCAACAGCCTAGGCCTGCTGTGTTTGAGCTATATACTGAAGGTATTTGTATAATTAGTTTCCTTTCAATTATAAAACTAGGAGTTATCATAACTGTGAGGCCTTCAGGCCAGCTGTTGGCCACTACAGTTCCCCCTTTCTGTTTTTAAATACAAAACCAGCATCTGTCATCCTATCTGCCGGGCCCTTGGTGACAGGGCCCTTGGGTGACAAACAC
This sequence comes from Certhia americana, assembly GCA_018697195.1. Lineage (NCBI taxonomy): Eukaryota > Metazoa > Chordata > Aves > Passeriformes > Certhiidae > Certhia > Certhia americana. The sequence continues at coordinate 26,063,211 of CM031864.1, read as the reverse complement.
AGTACTGTGTATGACTTATCCTCAATGACATCAATAGAAAACCTTGACCTTTCCACCTAACTAGACGGGCCAAGCCCCTTTAAGATAGTGATGTATTTCGTTGTATTCTTGGTGATGTAACAATCATGTACAGGAGCTGTCAAATGGGAGAACCAGCAATATAAACTCTCAAAGTGTCATGATGCAGTCTTATTAACTTAAAAAAGTTACAGTTCTACAACTTAACACTACGGACAAGAAACATTTTAACTTTAGAACCATGAGAAAAGCAACTAACAGGAAAAATAACTTGTCTTAATTCATGTTTCAGTTTTATAAATAAATAAAATCTTTAAGTCTTCATATCTTTAAATATATAAAATCCTTAAATAAATTATCACTTCAAGAGTCCCAGATTTCTATGATGATTACTATGATGAAAAGCAATTCAAAGTTACTGCATTCTGGGAATTTTCTAATAGTGTCAAGTGATTCAGTGTTTGGGTAGCCTCAGTCACTCTGCTTTGTGGGGTCTCACCATATGTTCCCCCTTTTCTGTTTAAAAAGAATACATTTTAAAGTACCATGTGTGTCCTGTTGGTGTGTAGGGAATACTAGTGTGGTGTAACATATCCTAGAGTTGTAGGAATCATTTTGTATTCTGTGATGTATATAACTGCTTTTGAAAGTATCATTTACCAAACCAATTCAAAATTATCAAAGGAAACATCCTGTGTCTTAGTTAGATTTTATAGGTCACATCCAGATATATGATCAAAAACGACATATCCTTGTGTTCATATTTGCAAAATATGTAATTTTTGAGGTATTTGAGTAAAGTTATAGGTGAATTGTAGAACCCCTTTATATAGTCACAACATTTAAGACAGTACACAATCAGTGTAAGAGATGATGCACTGTAGGTTTTCTAGAAGTCAGAGGAATTTATATTGATTTCAACATAATATTTGTCATTTGCAGAGGTGGTGAACACAATGCTGGCTTAATTAATTGTGGACAATAGTATGTGGTCAAAAGGTTCTAGATCTCGGTTTTAGTTTACCTTAATTGATGGCATATCATTAAATGAGTGGATATAAAGTGTCTATTTTGATTTGGCTCTCTGTTTCCCTTCAAATACTGCAGTACTTAAGATTGTTAAATTAGCAGTTCTATGAGCATTTATTTTACAAAATTCAATATTGGGTAATAGACTAAAACAGTAATATTCCTCTGTATAAATTAAATTATATTTTAAAGAAATGAATAGGGTAGTAAGTATTGCTGAAATTAAATGCAAAATGCTACTGCCATTGTTGTTTGAAAAGACCTTTGAAATAAATTTAACAAGACTCTTAGAATGTCAAGTTTCAGGAAAATCAAATCATGTCAGAAAATTCTATAAAGCAATGAAAAACATATGTGCCTAATAAGGTTTTTTTGGTGTTGTTTCAACAGCTTTCCAAGTTCTAGAGCTTGTACCTTTGGCTGGTTTGCTATAGATTTGTTTATCTGTTAGATAAAGCAGAAATAGTCAACCGCTTCCATCCTTGAATAATATGTTTCCATGATTTTAGAAAACTGAGAGCAAAACTTAACTTCAGATTTGGAAATCCCATAGCTGAAACTGTAAGATTTTTGAAAGAAGAAAATAAAACCTTAGTGTTTCCTTTTCTTTTGAGGGTAAAAGCAACCTAGAAAATTACTCTAAGTTCTAAAGGGCATAACATGGAAACCAAAGCTATTAGAAGGCATACATAGAAACTGATATTAGAATGGTGCTTGCTTCTATGGCAAGCATTATCCGATGGTGGGCTGTGGGGGCCAGGCACGTCCTGCCCGCTGCCCCCTTTGATCTTGGCTGTGCCACCACATCCCCCTCGCCGCTGCAGGAAGCAAGAACAGATCCTGCAGACAGAGACTGCAGCTGCTAGGCAATGCAGTTTGGTGATGGTGCTGGGTTTGAGTTGCAGCAACAGCACAGCTCTGCTCTGTTGAAAGGGGTTTGCTGTCAGGGCACCCCCTGGCCCCAGGGAGCGGTGCCATCCAGGCAGAGACTGTGGCATCGGCTCTCGGTGTGGCTGAATCCCCCACTGTTGAACGGGAAGCCATGGTGCCATGCTGTCTCAGCAGTGGCAAAGACATCTTCTCTCATGTATGCTGAGTCCCTAACCAGTGTATACATCTCCGGCTGCAGCAGCATGCTCACGGTAGCGGCAATTTTAGGGTCTCTGGGTCTTCTGGGTGTGACGTTTGTTTCCAGTGCACAGGAATCAATCCTCGTTCAGGTGCGGTTAGAACAGCTGCAGAGGGCTCTGTTTCCATGGGAGCCGTGCTGCTAGCACAGTCTGGGGTTGTTACAAAGTGCCTGCCTGTCGCAGCCTCGCACTCTCCAGCAGCCAGCTGGCTCACAGTGGCCAGGCATTTCTGAAGCAGCCAGCCAGTGGCACGCTTTGGCAGCAGCGCATCCCCACCTGGGGTGGTGGCACTGGCAACAGAGAGATGTTCCACTGGTGAGATGTCCCTGCAGGGAGCGGCAGCGCAGCCCTGGGCTGCCATGGGACATTCCACTGGGGAGTCACACACCTCAGATCCCACACCTCAGCCCGGGTGGGACTCACAGCTCTGCACGGTGGTTTCGCAGCAAGCTGTGGCTGCTGCACCCATCCTCCCCCCTCACTCACCCAGTGAGGGGGCTCTGCTTCCCGGTGCCTCGCCCAACGCCCTGTTTTTGCCGTGTGCGTCAGTGGGTGACGACTGCGGCATCCCCTCTGCTGTCTTTGCATCCCACTTGTTTTTGAACTGTTTTAGTAAGTCCATAATAAGCCTCCAGGGCTTTATATCATTGAAAGTGGTCACATCATCCATAGAGGATGCTTCAAATATAGTTTTGCCAGCCCATTCCCATGTTTTTAAGTCCAGGCTGGCCCCTGCAGTCCCCTCTAGAGAGTCCCCCTGAGAGTCCATGGCTCTCACACCTCATTATCAGGGCCAGTAAAGCCCATTCATCATATTTTGTCCCTTTTTTCTTTAAATTACAAGTCCATACCTGTCGGATGCAGTCTTCAGGTGCCAAAGCCCATGCACTCATGCTGGTGGTGTCCTACACTTACAAAAACAGGAAAAAATAAAAATGGGAGGTCCGGACTAAACACAGCTCTCCACGCTGTTCTTCAGAGCTTGAAGGCTGCAGGCAGCTCTTCCTGGCTGCCCCTTCTGTCTCCCCACTCCATCTGTGGCAGCTGTTGAATCATGTGGGGGGGTTCCAATTGTCGCAGTTTTGGAGACAAACAAGCAACAGGACACACTGGGTTCATGCACAACAGCCAGCTTTATTAAGTACAGTTATATAGTCCTTATATAGACCAGAAGGTCTGCGTGGTCAGTCCTCATTAGCTTAACCAGTTGCTCCCCGGCCAACCAGCCATTAGCTGCTCACATCCCAACAACCTAGGCCTGCTCTGCAACTGTCCACACTGGTCAAATTATATAACCAAGGTATTTGTATAATTAGTTACCTTTTGGTTATAAAACTAGGATTAATTATAACTGTGAGGCCTTCAGGCCAGCTCTTGGTCACCACAATAAGGAGGTGATAACTGAGAAAAGAAACATTTCTATTTTATTCTTGTAAGGAACTATATTCCTTGGCATTTTTAGCAAGAAAGAACTTTATTTTGGTTCATTTTAGAAATTCATTCCATTTATCTGTTCTTTAGCAAAAGATGATCAGAGGGATGGAACACCTCTCCTGTGAGAAAAGGCTGAGACAATTGGAATTGTTCAGCCTGGAGAAGAGAAGGGTCTGATAAGACCTTGTAAAAACTTTCAGTGCCTGAAGTGCTGGAGGGGGACTCAGGATATGGGCTGGAGGGACAGGACAAGGGGGAATGGCTTCCCACTGCCAGAGAGCAGGGTTAGATGAGATACTGGGAAGGAATTGTTCCCTGTGAAGGTGGAGAGGCCCTGGCACAGGATGCCCAGAGAAGCTGTGTCCTGGATCTCTGGAAGTGTCCAAGGCCAGGTTGGACAGGGCTTGGAACAACAAAGTGGAATGTGTCCCTGCCCATGGCAGGGGGTGGAATAAGAGATTTAAGGTCCCTTCCAACCCAACCTTTTTGGGATTCAGCAGATAACTTGGCTCTTTTCCTCCACTCAATTTTGAGCACTCATGGAAACAAAAAACCCAACCCTTGGGAACAGCAAGGGCTTCACAGCACAGGCTGGACATCACTTCTGCCATCTCAGAGCTGGACATTCCAATGTCATTCATATCAGAGCAGCAAGAGAAACTGACAGGAAAAATGCATCTTTAAGGATGCAGGAAACCTTCCTCTCCTCCCTGTCCTTTTCATGACAGCCCATCAGAGTTTGTCCCTGGCTGGGGACAGATACCTCCTGCACCCATGGTGCTGCCTGGTGGAAGTAAACCCAGCAGAAGCACTGGACAAAATATAGAAAACTCATTTTTTGCACAAAGAGAATGAGGATTTTTAGTGAGAAGGCAGATTTCTGGATAAAAATGTAGTTTGCTCTCTCATGCTTGAGCTACCTGGGAAAACAGAAAAAAAGAGAATAATTTAGTTCTGCCTTTTCTAAATTTTCTTTTGTTTTTGCCTGAGGTAGCTTCTGATGGTACCTATGCTTTTCCCATGGCTTTCTAATAAACCAGCAGAGTTTGCAATGTATTTTTTGTGTGTGGTGGATAAACCCACAATTTGTGAGGTTTCACACAGCCTCACACAGCTGAACCCATATTTCTGTACCTTATTACACAGTACCTTATATGCATAAAAAGCACGTTTTTCCCAGTTTTTTCCCCAGGCATAGCCAGGCTAACCCAGAGGGGGTTTGGGCACAGCAGTTCCCTGCAGCTTTCTCTGTCTCTCTTCAAGAAAACACAGATCTCATCTCCCTCTTCCTTCCAAAATTTGCAGCAAATCTTAATTTTCAGCCCAACAGCCCAGTTGAGAATTGGGCTTTCTGCAACTCTTGCGCTTAAATGACACCAAAAATCAGTGGTAATTAAAATAGAAAAGAAGAAAGACAGCAATACAGAGCTAAAAAGGCAAATTTACACATTTTTCCAGAATACTGAAATCTATAAACCCAAACCTAAGCACTGTCCCCAAATGGTCAGTTCTTCACTCAAAAAGTTGTCTACCCCCAGTGCACAGCCAGTGGGTGTTTCCTGAAGAGATGTAGGCAATAATATTTAGTTGGGTTTTTTTTTATTCCAGACAGGATGGTTTGCCTTCAGCTGTGGACCTCTACTCCCTTCATCCTCAAGGCTAAATATCAGCACCAAAAAAAAAGAATGAAACTGATATACAGGACTTACAAGAATGAGCCTGATTAGGCCATTATTTCAACAGCATTCAAGTAGATTGGAATTATTTTCTGTAATACTTAAAAAAACCCAGATTTTTTTCATGTTTCAATTTGTACTGATATAAAAATACATTTTTTTTAAAGAAAGAAAACCAACCTTATAAGTATTTTCCTATTTCAAACAAATCCTTTTATCTAATGGTGAGCCCAGGTTGTTACTTGAGATTGTTTGCATAAAATCTCATTAGCCTATTGATTCTTCTTCTAACACCTTAGGTAGTACTTCATTACCATGCAAATAGAGACAGGCTTTTCACATGTACCTTAATGCAGCACTGATTATTCTCCTTTCATAGCAGCCCAGCAACAAAGCACCGTAATGAAAGTCATCAATAATTGTTCAACAGGTGAAAGAGATAAGAATCAAAGAGACACTTTCTTATCAGCAAGAACTTCCTTTTCCCCTCCAAAACACAAATTTGGCTGATTACCATTCTCAGGGACCTGCAAGGCTCCCAGTTTCATTTTTCCTCACACAGACAGGCACAATGCACTGCAGGGTGAAATATTTTGGAATTCAGAGTGAAACCCCAGACCCAAAGGAAGCAGTGGTGCTTCCAGTGTTGCCTTCTTCCCCCAAATCCCAGCCGTATCCTTCCAGCGAGTTCCAGTGACAGCTCTGAAGTACCACCTCAGCTTTTAATTTAAACACTTCTGATGTAACAGGTCCCTGTTTTAATGTGGCACACAGCTTGTGAGAAAGAACAACAGAATCAGAAAGTCATGGAACAGTTTGTGTTGGAAAGGACCTTGAAGATCACCCAGTGCCACCCCCTGCCATGGGTAGGGACACCTTCCACTATCCCAGGTTGCTCCAAGCCTCATCCAACCTGGCTTTGGACACTTGCAGGGATGAGGAGCCACAGCTGCTCTGGTCTGGATGATCTCTGAGGTCCCATCCAGCCCAAAGCATTCTGTGATTGTGGAAAGTTATATTGGCAACACAGTGGCTACAAATCTACCTTAATTTTAACTATAAGTGCCCTCCAGGATATCAGCAGAGCATCTCTGGCGCTGCCCTTGTGACAGAATTGCAAGCGCAGAAACTCCAGCAGGAAATGTTTGTTGGCAAACAGCCTCTGCTGGGATAGAATCACAGAACCCCAGAACATCTTCAGTGGGAAGTGACCCACAGGGACCATCCAGTCCAACCCCTGGCCCTTCCCAGACACCCCAGTAGTCCCACCCTGTGCATCCCTGGGAGTGTTTTCCAAACACTTCTGGAGCTCTGACAACCTTGGGACTGTGTCCATTCCCTGGAGAGCCTGGGCAGTGCCCTAGCACCTTCTGGGGAAGAACCTTTCCCTCATCTCCAGCCTGACCCTGCCCTGGCCCAGCTGCAGCCATTCCCTGAGTCCTGGGAACTGTTGCTGGTCACAGGGAGCAGAGATTGGAGCTCCTCCTGTGCTGCCCCAAAGGTGGGGATGCCAAAAATGTCCCTGCAGGAAGCATAGCCCAAAAGAACTTATGCTCTTTACAAAGAGCTCAGCAGAGACTTTGGTAAGGACAGAAAACAGAGAGGAGAGGAAAAAAAATCCAACAAAGCAGATTGGAAAGGCAGCAAAATGTGACTGGCTTCACTGGTGCAAAAATATCTTGAGAGGAAGCCCAGCGTGAAGCAGGTATCCCACTCCACGTGACTGAACAGTGATTTTATTGCTTCTACTTTCATGTGATCACACCCAGGAGCTGCCATTTCAGACACCATCAACACTATTGATAGAGGCAGGCACTACCCACGGGGTGAAATTTGTGCAGAGCCAAAACCCAAAATCTCATCTTCTTCAACTCAGTCTGCATAAGGAAGGAAGTGTAGCTGGCTACAAAACCTGCTGGGGTGATAATGCAAAACCTACGCGTGTGTGACCGAGATTCTCAGCAAGAGGGACAGGCTGATCTCTGCTCCCTGTGGCCATGGCCAGGGTATGGACCAGGGAATGGCTGCAGCTGGGCCAGGGCAGGGTCAAGCTGGAGATGAGGGAAAGGTTCTTCCCCCAGAGGGTGGTGGGCACTGCCCAGGCTCCCCAGAGAATGGGCACAGTCCCAAGGCTGCCAGAGCTCCAGGAGTGTTTGGACAATGCTCTTAGGGATGCACAGGGTGGGATTGCTGGGGTGTGCTGAGCCAGAAGTTGGACTTAATGGTGCTTGAGGGTCCCTTCCAGGTCTAGAGATCTTGAGATTCCATGAACCCGAAGCAGAGGTGTGCACAGAAAAAATATAGGGATGCAATAAAATTGTTGGAAGCAGAAGCAGCCTCCAGCACTTTTTCCTTAACAAGCACAAATGCAGGCACAGAGCAGCAGCAGCACTAGAAATGTGGCTGTGAGAGGCAGTAAAAGACACACCTTTTGGACCAGAGTGCTAAGCAGGGGGAAAAAAGAAAGTAAAATAAAAAACACCTGAGATTTTAAGTGAAGGAAACACTTCCTACCTGTTTCTCCCAAAGTTAAGGGCAATGGGGTCTCCCATGTAGGCAGACAGGACATGGTGGTTATATTTCCTGCAAAAAAGAACCTGTAAGAAAGAAAACATCAAGTAACCAGATGAATAAAGGAAAGGAAATTTCACTTATATGTGCCTATAGTTTATAATGAATTGGATCCAATTTCTGTAGCAATTGTGAGCTGAAAGCCAGAGCTTTGCTATAATTCAGTTTGATTACTATTGCTGACTTCCTTTTCAATAGTTTTCCCAAGAACCAACACAAAAAAACAAGAATCTATTATCAAAAAGTCCAGCAAGGAGGGGAGAAGGAGGAGAGAATACATGAAATAACAAAAATTTAAGTGTTTTGAGGAGAACCTCCTATTAGAAGGAAAGGGTTTACTCCACAGGCAAATTTTACTCCATTGCCAAGAACTAACAAGCAAAGGAGCAAAAAAATTAAATATGTAAGAATTCTGTTCTGTCTTGTCACAAGCAAAGCAAATTAGTTGTGTAAGTATACATGTAATACTAATAATATTATACAGCTCAAGCAAAACCAGCTAATGAATCCCACTTCCTAAAAGAGCCTGCTGCAGTTATCAGCATTCCAGTCACAATTGCTACAATTTCCACTTGTTCTGTCAGAACACAGAAGTGGCTTAAAAGAAAAGGCAAAAAACCCTAGAAATGCATGTATAATATTTACTAATCACTACTAATTCAGAAAGATTTAGGAATTTGTATGCCTTCAGCTGCCAAATATCATCTGAAATGTTTTAATACTCTCCAAGACCCTTTTTACCCTTTCACTTGCATATTTTAGACAGGATTATATTTTCTTGTTTGGTTTCTTTGCACAGAAATTGTGCTCTATGCAAGGAATCAGCATTATGTGATTAACACCAACAAGAAACAAATAATACAAATAAACAGTTTAAAATGGGCTGGAGTGACAGGACAAGGGGGAATGGCTTCCCAGCACCAGAGGGCAGGGGTAGATGGGATACTGGGGAGAAATCCTTGCCTGTGAGGGTAGGGAGGCCCTGGCACAGGTTGCCCAAGGAAGCTGTGGCTGCCCCTGGATCCCTGGAAGTGTCCAGGTTCTAGTGGAAGGTGTTCCTGCCCATGGCAGAGGGTGGCACTAGATGGGCTTTGAGGTCCTTTCCAACCCAAACCATACTGTGGTACTGTGATTCAGTGGATGGTGTTGGTAGCACCCAAACCAGTGTAGGATAGGAAAGAAATACTGTATTCCTGCCACTGTTAAGGAAACAATTCCAATACAACGATGCTTATCATCCAAAACATATCAGTCAGAAAACTTAACATCTTTAATTGAAAAGACAACAATGTTTTCATCATGAACAAGTCCTGGCACAGGATCATCCAAATTTGCTATGCTGCTAATTCAGAGAGCTGCTGCTAATTGATTCCAGACAACATTCTTCATATTCTCTTCTTTGATGTCCTTCAGAAAACAGGAAAAATCAAGTAAGTTGAAGAAAAACACTAACCCAGGGCTTACCCCAAAAATCTGTGGGTCCTTGGGGTTTTTTTGTTTGTTTTCCATTTTTTAAGCACTGCAACCCTTATATAAAAGTTTGTGTTTGATTAGCCCACCCCAAAGCAGTATTTTGTGAATACCACTAGCAAAGAGCTTTTCTGATGACAAGGGAGGAAGAGGAAGCCCACCAGTTCTGAAAGGGTCTTTACAGGACAGGGTCAGTGTTAATAAACAGAAATACTACCTGGTACACACTGGGTACCAAGGAAATACATGAAAATATGCAGCTGGGTCTATGGCTGAGTGAGTTGTTTCTATTAGAATTCACTTTGAAATCTATTAGATTAAATTGGACCATAGCAAATTGTGAGACAATTTGCATTCCTGCTTGGAAATCTATAGTCCGAATAAATCATCCTCAAAGCTTCATCTCTGTTAAACTAAAATATAAAACTACGTATTAAAGAGCAAAATTTACCTGTTGACAGCAGTCGTGGACTGTCTTTGCTAAAAAGATATTGCTTAATTAAAAACAAATTAGGTTAATGTGAATTAAAGCTGTGAGCTCAAGTGCAATCAACAGTCAAGTCCATCTGAGAGTGGGGTGACCTTTAAAGGAGAATGTTTCCTCTTGTTAAACACATTGCTGATTTTTGGGAAAGAAATATAAAGTTTAAAAAGAAAAAAGGTAAGGGGCTGTAAATAGGCTGTGAGAAAAAGGTCTAAAGAAAAGCAATCTTACATCTTGCTCTTCCATGGCAAGTGAGACAAGGACCTATATTTTTAATGAATATTTTCTGTGCACTTTGATTTATCTTACACATATTGTTCTCCCTACATGTCTACAGTTAAATCAAAAAAGATACTCACCAGGGAAAAATAACCCAGTTGAGCCTAACAAGAACAAAAGTGCTGTTATCCACAGGAATACCACAGCTTCTAAGGAAAAGAGAAAATCAGGGAGCCATTAATTAGAAAATTAGTTCCGACCAAGCTGGCAAGGTTTATTTTCATGTGAAAAATGGGAACGTTGCTGTTTATGTCTCTCAGAGGCCTTTAGAGATGCCAACAGTGAAGAAAGTTAGAAATGCTCAAAAATAAAGGAATTTTTTCTACACTTCAAGGCACAACGGCAGAAGAATCAACTAATTACATCCGATCTTCTCCACCAGCACAGGAACAATGGGATGTGTTGAGGAGTGGGGTGTGAGAGAGTAGCCAGCCAGGGCCACCCCAGTCCACTTTTTATCCATAAAGAGTCTTGAAAGCCTATGAGATGTTTTTTTATGAAATTTCATAAAAAAAGAGTCTTTAGAGGATGCCATTCTGCCAATACAGCCCCAATCCTGCCTACTGGGGAATTTCCACTAGGACAGAAACACAGGCCTGTGAGGAAGTTCCCAGAGAATGAATGAGATTACAATTTCATAGCACAGTTACTGCACAAAACTTATTTCATCTTCACAACTCGATTGATTGCTTTTCCCGTTATTATTGGAAAGTCATTCCAGAACCTCATTTCCTCTATCTGTGAGCAAACTTCTGAAGTCCAGCTGGAATTTATGAGCAGACTATTTGAAACCACTCATTCTTATGCTAACATTTCCCTAGAACTTTCTCCATTGATTACTTTTCTGTCTAAAGTGCCTCTCCAGACAAAGTCTATCTCATGTCAACTTTAATTTCACAAGGTATCATCATATAAAATAGGTCTCTATTTCTTTAGTCAATCTAATCATTTTAGAAAAATACAGGGCATTTTGCAAGATAAATGTTGGAGAGCTAGGATTTAACATGAGTAATAGGACTTGGAGTAAGGGAGTGCCTGGAGGCAGGAGGCCTTTCTGTCCTCCATCCCTCCTGCTCCCTTCTCAGAAGTGACACCTCCAAAAGGTGCTGTAATGAGACTGAACTGGGCAATAAAACTTTACAAACACATATCACCTGCACACAAAATAAACCAGAAGCTGTCCTCTGTAATAAGCAATTTCCAAGGATTGAAGCACTCAATCCTTTCCTTTCCTTCCAAAACAAGAGTAAATTCACATCTTTTTCCTCACTTAAAATACAATTTAAGACTCTCTAGCAAGGAATAGAAAAGGTTGCACAGATTAATTGTGTCACAATTCATTTTCTCAGGAAAGTTCCCAAAATCCCAGACTGAGGAATAAAAGATCCAGCTCAGGTTGGTCATGCAGAGTTCCCAAAGCCAGGAGAGGAACTAACAGAAGGAATGCTCTGTCTGCACGCTGCAAGAAGATAATAAGGAGTCCTCAATTTACTTCAGGAAAATAATATGCAAAAAAAAAGAGTTTCCTATTATACAAAGGATTCTGGGAACACCTGCAAGCTCTAGAACACCAGTTGGTTTTGGGCAAGTCACACATTTTTTATGTCTTCTTTCTGTGTCTTTTCCATGTGTGGTTTCCATGGTCCATGCTTAGGGAAAAAAAAAAACCAAAAAAACCAAAAAAAAAAACCCAAAACGATTTTTCAAGCATTTGCAAGATCCTACCTGTGCTGACCCTACAGATGGAGTGACACTGAGTGAGTCGGAATAGTAAGAAGGGCAATGCCACCCAATCTGATCTGCTCTGGCAAACCACAAACACTTCAATTAAAGCTAAACCAGCACAAAAAAACACATTTAGTGAGTGGTTTGGGGCTGATATAAAAGAGGGGAAGAGGGGAAGACAAAAGATGTGCTCAGTTTGTGTTTCATGAAAGGTCCCATGAGAATTTGCAAACCACAACAAAATGCATTTCTTCCCCATCACCAACACGAGGCTGTGCTTTCCTTCTCCAGACCAAGGTTATTTGTCTATCCATGTCCTAATTTGCTGATAGACATCACACACTTCCATTCCTCTCCATTCAAAATTAGATAAAAGTTAGGAATTACAATGTCACACCGTGTCCCTGCAGAGAAACACTCAGATATTCAATGTCATCTAAAGTCTCCCTGATGTGAGGAGCCCAGACTAATTTACTGCCTCTCCTAGTCTAGACAAAATACAAACAACATCATTTACTGTGACCTGTGGTGTGCTGCTTTCCCTTCTACTTTTCAGATATGCTTAATAAGTTTCAGAGAAGCCTAAATACAGAAGTCAGAGCCCAAGTGACAGGAATAATTTACTGAAACCTGGAGATCCACATCCCTTTTGATTTTCACACAAATGGCAGCTTTCACTGCCCTTAAAAAGGAGACTGAAGAGGTTGGCAGGTTTAAAAACTCTCTCCAGGCACTTTACGTCACTTCCTCTGAAGAGGCAACGCAAGAAGAAAACTCGAGTCAGGAGCTACACAGTCAGCCAGGACAGGAGGATTTAACACCAACCACGAAAAAGGATAAATGAGCTCCCAAAAGCCTCTGAAGCCAGAGGTGAAAGAAGGAATTTAACAAAATCACTTGCTGCTGACGGGGGCCACAAACCTGGCAGGGTGGCTGCTCTGTGCCAGGAGCTCAGGGACAATTTAGGGAGCCACGAAAGCCCAAGCCTTTAAAGCTAAGGTGTCCATCTCCACCCCAAACCCTTCATCCCTCAGGTGTTGTGAAAGCATCTACTTCGAGCAGTCCTTTCCACAGCTCTGGGAGGTTTGGAGAGTGTTTCTGTGCTTAGCACAGGATCTCATTTACCTTCTCCACGCCGGGAAGGAGGAGAGCAAGTCACCTGCAAGGGGATCTTAGTTCAGTTCCTCATTAAACTCATGTCTGGCAAGGCTGGAGAGGTTGTCCCACCCTCACACAGGGAGCATGGAGGGAGATCAGCCTTTGAATCCTCGGCAGGGATGTTGCAGGGCATCAGTGCTTCCAGCCTCCCTGGAACACTCCAGAGCAGAGGAAATGTTCCATCATTTACTGACATCATTGCTTTTGCCTGGAGCACTGATAAAAAAGTTGACTTGGATAAAGTAGCAATAAATGAAACATAAAAGAAATCAAATTTGGGGGGGTTATTGTCATTGCTGCTCTCATTTCAGAAGAAAGCCAGAAGGGGGGTTTCCCAAGAAACTCTGGTTTTCTTAAAGATCTTCTAATATCAGATTGAAACTACACCCAGACATCCCCACTGTGAAACTAAAAAGAAAGCAAAGGCTATAAGGAAATTCCAGCAATTAGAGACACTTTGGTTTTATCCTGGGACAGGAGGGAAATGCCTGATTTCCTATAGCTGCTCTCTCTGTGATCCTAGTGCAGGAGAGACTCACCCCACCCTGCTCAGCATCCCTTCTCATTCACCCCTTCCAGCCATTAGCAGATCCTTGGGGAGTGTTGGTTCCTGGCCAATGCCAGGCTGGCTGCCACTGGCAACACTCAGATGCAAAGAAAAATCTGGAGCACTGATGTCCAAGATATTATTGGAACAAAGAAAGATGCATTACAGCACATGCCATGTCTATCCTATGGCATTACTTTCTCCTTTAGCAACTACAAGTCCAGAAACTTGTTCTGATCCTGGAAGAATACAAATCTGGAACCTCAAATCTGTCAATATCTGTGTACTTCGCTGGCTTAACTTAGCAATAATACTAATGAATATAATTTATTCAATAATACCAGTGAATCGAAAAAAGATCAAATGCACAAATGTTCCTTCCCTCCTGCTACTCACTGAGTGAGTAAAGTGGGTAAAGTGGACAACTAAACACTCAAATCTTTATCTCATACACCAAGAAGTCCTGAAGCCTTGCCTAACACAAACCTCTTCCAAAACAGAGAAAAATACCATAGAATATGAAATTAGAGAGAAACACAAGAGCACAGTCTTTAAAGCACACTCATGCATTGGAAACAGGGATTTTTGGGGTAGCCACAGCAAAATAATGCACTAGGAGCTATAAAAAAACATTAAATCCTACACAGGTCTGAATAAAATCTGCCTCTCTTTTACAAGAGTGGGCTTCCAAGGGGCTTTGAATTCACCCACTGAGGATTTCCCACCTGAAAAGCCCAAACATACAGATACATATCTGCTCAAATGCATATTTTATTTCCAAGTTTAAATTCTCAAAGAATGTTTTGATCTGATGGTTGCAACCATGCAGATATTAATTTAATGCCTGTAAATTAGAATTCAGTTTAGCAGCCTGTGCATAGAATAAGCATTACCTGTCCCACATATGAGGCAAAGAGTTGACAAGCTGCTTCCTTTCTGCAAGACAAAACATTTATTGGGGTGCTCCCCAAATCAATACTGGGGAGGTGTAGCCAATTTAGAGGTCTCTGGCACTTATAAATTATAAATTTACCACTCAGCATTTAAATAGAGCCCAGATATAATTAACACTAATTTGCTTGGAATGCAGGAATAAGCAAACTAAACTGCCTGTGGGATGCATAATTTTTGGAACACCATGATGACACAGCCAGGCACTGTGGAAATGTGGAAGTATGGAAGGAATGTGACTCCCAAAAAGGTAGAGACAGATGTGTGCAGCTGCTCATAGGACGCACCAACAAAACTATTGATTAAAATATTATACTCAGGAAGCTTGAGTTCAGTTTTGAAGCTGAGCTCTCCAGAGTTTTCCCTGTCTCTCCATCCACCCCTTCCTCCTTGCTCCTCTGCAACACAGGGAATGAAAAAGCCCCATTTTCCCTCCCCCTGCATACCTCAACCATTTGATTTGAACCATCCTTTATCAGCTGCTCAGGTCACCCTTTGTGTCCTAAAACATACAAATGAACCAGGACGTCCCACATGAACGGGATAGAAGACATTTTCCCAAGGGATGGAGCCACAGAGCTCCTGCTCCCATCTCCCAACACACTGTTCCTGTGCACCCACAGTGCTCTCCAAACTGGATATTGAAAAGCCTCAGACCAGAAGAGCAGCCCAGGTTAATTTTAGATAGAATTTGATAATTAGAGTTATCAGACAGGAGGAGCCTTCCTTGGGTATGTTTGAAACTCCCTCAAAGGAAAGACAATGTGATATTATGAATATATTATTCCTTTGCAGAGATAAAAACTGGAGTCATGCTGTGGTCATCATAAAACCCTTCTCTTTTTTGGTTTCTGACGTTTTTCTGCACTTTCTGTAGATCCTGGTCTTCTGTTTCTTCCAGATGTATCTGCTTTAGACAAAATAATCTGTATTAGTGTGACAAACTGTAGTAGTGTGACACTAGCTTACTACAGCAAACTAAATCTAGAAACACTCACAGCCTACAAGTCCATCCATTAAATGGATGGCAATTTTCATAAAACAATATATAAATTTTAAAACCTGCAGAAAATAGCAGAGATATTTGAAGGTCATCAACAAAACTCTGAAATTTTATCAGCTTTGTGAGTAAATTTATTTTGGCTGCAACGTCCCAGTGTCCAATTCACCCTGCATTGCCTGGTGGGAAACATCCTTCT
Source organism: Certhia americana (assembly GCA_018697195.1). NCBI lineage: Eukaryota > Metazoa > Chordata > Aves > Passeriformes > Certhiidae > Certhia > Certhia americana. The sequence continues at coordinate 26,047,540 of CM031864.1, read as the reverse complement.
TGTGCAAGTCAGGGAAAATTCAAATTAACTCCTGTGTAGAAAGTTGTGCTTATAATCACATTTTTTTTAAGGAGCTAGAAGTCTGGGGAGCAGATTGTGGTCAACAATGAACCCACTTGACAAGGTCAGGTGGTTTGTGAAGAGAAGATTGTTGCCTGTATAGAAGTAATTAAGTTGCGCTGTAGAGACGCTGCCAAAGTCCCAGCAGCCTCTGCTGGGGTAAAGCAAGAGTAATTAAAGCAGTTTTAATGCCTGTTTACACCAGGAAAGTCTGGCTCTAACACTGGCTGTCAAAAAAAAAAAAAAAAGGAAAGCGGAGGTGATGAAATTGCATAATTTCACAAAAAAAGCTACAACTAAATACTGAGATGCTGGTGCTGAAATACCCAATTATCCACTGGGATATTAACCTCTCTGCCCACAGGTGTCCAAATGAGAAGCAGAAACAGAGAATTTGGTGCAGTCACACATTCCCTGAGCCTTCACTAGCACCTAAAATCTTGAGCTGCTGCCAGCAGAGGAGTCCACGGTTTAATCTGCTGTGCAGCTCCAGCGCATTTTCTGCTCTGCAAAACCTCCCAAAAGGGTCAGCCAAAGCTTTCTGCAGCAAAATAAAGCATTGATAGAAAGCCTTTGGAGCAAGGGAAAATCAGGAAGAACTTTAAGAGCTTGAGCACAAGGTAGATAATCCAAAACTTGAGTTTTCCAGGCTGCTGAGGTGAGGATGCCTGACCTCAGCTCAGCTCTCCAATGCCCAGACTATAACAGTCTTGGATTTATGCACTGTTTCTTCCGTATTTCCTGGGAAAGAATTTGCTGTTAAATTCTATCCACAGGAACCAAAGATAACCTTAACTGGTAAACAGATAGGACTTAATAATTTCTTAACCATTACTGGTGTTTTTGATATTTGAGGGGCAGGTGTTGTTTTTCTTTTTTTTTTTTTTTTTTTTTTTTCATTTTTAATTAAGCAAAGCAGACAATTTCTACTAACTCTGTAATTTCCCCCCACCCACAGAGGAGCTTTGAACAACAACTTCTTCCACTTCTTTCCATTTTACCTGTGAGCTCAAAGCCGACTTTCCTCTGCTGCTGACAAAGTGAACCTGAGCAGTGGGAAGCCAGTAAATCTCAAGCAGCAGTGATGCTTTATGTACCTTAAGTACTGCAAGATTAAAAATGTGGTTTTATCACAGTGTGATACTGACGTTAATAACTCGTCTGGAGCAGGAATTCAAAGCTTTCACTATTCTATAATTGAAAGTAGCCCAGTTGCACATGGATTCAGGTAGCAACAGAGGACCTCAGATCATCTTAGTCAGTGTTTCACGCCAACAGGAGCCTGAGAAGGGCAGTGAAGCGTCAGTCAGTCAGGCATTACCAACACTGGGGTTTGCATTTGCAAATGAAGCTACATGCAAGTCACAATCCCATGCCAGCCAACTACAAAGAAGGTCAGGCATGCAGAAAAATTCATTTGTGGCACTTGCTGAAAGTAAAGAAAATATTTAAATTTCAGATTTTCAGCCCATCAGCAATAGCCTTACCTGCTGCTACGTTTTCAGTTGTCCCAGCAACAAGCAATTCTTTTTCTTTTAGCATTTTTATTATTGTTTCTCCTTTTCAATAGGCTCTTGTGAGACAATTACTTCATAAATCTTAATTACTGTTTCATTTTGTTTTGAATGGGTTCAATATAACAACTGCAGGCTGTCACAGAAAGCAGCTGTCCCTCCCAGCACGGCCATGGCCACTGCAGCTCTTGCTGCAGAGCAGGTACTCACACATCAAAAAGAGGCAGAGACAGGGTGGGAGCAGGGAGGGGTGGCCACAGGTCACCAGGAAAGCAGGCAGGGACCATGGGAAGGGAGGCTGAACTCCACTGCAGGGAGTGAGTACTTGGGATCTCACAGCTCTGAGAAGGATGGCGGGACAGTCAGGTGAGGCAAAGGAGAGGCTAGTCAGGGGCACTCTGGTGCAGCAAGGAAAGGAAAGAAACCTTCTTCAAATCATTTGAAGAAGACTTTACCCTGCCTAGGAGCTCCTGAACATCACTCTTTGCAGAGAGCTCTCCTAGTAGGGTGGGCAAGACAAGCTGTCTCTGCTTGCTAAGCAGAAAGAACTTTTAAATCCAGTACTCCTTTAAAATCTCTTCACCAAGCACAGTTCACTTCAGCAGGAGAAGCCAACCAACCACCAGCAAGAGCAATTTGAAACATTCATCTGGATGGCAGTGCTATTTTACATCTTCTCTTCAGCCATTGCTGGCATCAATCTTAGCACAAAACCCAGAATCTGAAATGGTTTCCAATAAAAGCAACACTTCAATTGCTGCCCTGGAGCTCCATTAAACTGGGGCCCATTCAGTGGTGGAATTGCAAGTTAATTTTTTTATTTACCTTAATTGATTGCAGCTAGCCATGCTGTTCACCATACTGTTTCTAAACCCCTATCTCACCTTAATACATGGTTCATCCACAGATTTTTCAGGGAGTTGTTGCACATTTGGTGTTCTCTTATTCTCTAGTCCATGGACTAAATCAGAAGTGAATCTCCTTTCACTGTTAAGGATTAACTGCAGCATAAAGCAGTCTGAGACAAGAACACTGCTCTTGTGCAGCTGCATCCATCTGGAATTTGTGGGCTCTGTCCATAAAGACAACATGTCTGGGGCGGCTGGGACACAGAGCAGCTCATTGCCTCTCAGAACTTACCAGAGCTCAGAACAGGAGTGAACTGGGAATAAGATGGGGTTATAGACAAGGTGCTAATGCTCAGGAGATATTGAATCACAGATTATCCTGAGCTGGAAGGCACCCACAGGATCCATCCACTACAACCCCAGGCCCTGCCCAGGCTTCCCAACAATCCCACCCTGTGCATCCTTGAGAGTGTTGTCCAAACACTCCTGGAACTCTGGCAGCCTTGACCACTGCCCTGATCTACTTGTGTCTAATAAAAGTGTCAGAATGTCATTTTAACAGCTTTGGTTACGATTTCTCTCCCAGGGCACACATTGCACCTGACTTTAAAAGATCATAAAATATCAAGGATGCAAAAATGCGCTCTGTGTGTCCACAGCTTTGGACCTAAATCAGGTCTGCAGTTGCAGCCTTCTCTGAAAACCAACAGAAGTCTCTGGGAACAAACTGTCACCATTTGTATTTCCTAAATCAGCTTTAGCACAACCTAAAACACAGGGCTCAGTACTGCCTAGAAGCCTTTGTAAATGGCTCTCAGTGCATACACATTGCTCATTTCCCACCTGGATTTCCTGCTATTCCATCTCATTTGTGCAAAGCAGGCCCAGCTCGTGTTTCTGTTCCAGATCAGGCTGCAGAGGAGCAGGAAGCAGCAAGGAGAGATTCAGCACACAGGGAAAGTAAAACCAATTCACTCCTCCCTCATAAATCATAAAGAAACTAGGTAGGTAGAACACAAACTCAGGCAAATTCCTGATGAAAGAAATCTAAAGGTAGCAATGAGAAATTTGCCAGATACCTAGAGAAATTAAAAAAAATATCAACTTATGCAGATATTTATACATTTTTCAAAAGCAAGAGTATTTAAATGAAGTGGGTGAATGTCCTAAGGTGGAATTGAAGGAGTTTTAGTCAGCCATAATTTCATTTGAAAAGCCTAATAACACCCCTGGATTTAAATTCCATACATTATTCTGCTTCTCTTTTGCAGCTGTTGAAAATGCCATCATAAGAAAACAATGTACACTATTTCTAGTAGTGCATATTTATATTTTTTGGCTCCTTTATCCCAAGAAATTGCCACATACATAAAGAAAATCAATCTTTTCAATTTCCAAACTGTTTCAGAATTTATGTTCGTTTTCTATTATAAGCATTTGAACCTATGAGAAATCAGATGGAAAAGTTTCTACACTTTGCAGTCAGGAAAAAGTATGTTCATGAGTATTTTTAGATTCTGTATTGTACAAGTCTTAAAACCTGAGATATCCCTTCACATTTTATTTCCTGATGCTTAATATCTTTTCTGTTGCCCATTTGTGATAACAATTCCTTTGGGGCATAATGAGGGAAAGCCAAAGTTTGTTCCACACAAATTCTTCCTTCCATTAATAACACTGACAGGGATAGAGATGCTGAGGCAGTTTCTGTGCATTCAACAACAAAAAAAAAACACCTAATATGAAACTGTAGAAACATTTTTTGGTTATATTTATCATCAGATGTTGCAATTAAAGACTGACAAGTTTGCAGAGCAAACAAAACAGAAATAACAATTGAGGCGACACCTCCAAGGAAAAAGTGAAAGTCAGGTTGTAAAATTACCACCTTCTGAACCTGGTCATCTTGGCTTAACATGGACCTGTAGGAAAACACAGGTGTATGACATAGATATATATGAATTTAGCTTGAATTTAGCAATTAGCCCTCTTGCTAAATACATAGAACTTCTTCTCTGAGGCCAGAAATCTCAAAAAGTTGTGAGTCAGTTCCATAACAGTCTATGTGACCACGTTTCATCCTTAAAGGCTCAGACAACTTGACTGTTTGTCTGCCCTTCTTCTGTGTCAAAAATGCAACTATTAATTAAAACCTAGAGTGGAAGCAAAAACCAAGCAAAAACCAGACTGAAGCTGCCAAATTTTTGGAAAATGGCTCATTTTTTATTCCATGTAGCTGGTCACCAGCTCTGGAGGTTACATTCCTGCTGAGAAGGTGGCACCAGGAGATCTTGAAAGTGTAGGGTTTTCCCTATTTTCAAACAAAAAGAATAGAGCAACCATGTCTGAGAAGACGCTGACACCGCTTAGCAACCAAAGTGATGGGAAAAAAACAAGGTTGGAAAGTCAACTCCTATGCTTTAAACCATTACCTAGAAAATCACACGTGAAACTCAACAATGCAAGGCACGATTTCTGAATGGTCTGCTGGGGACTGCCCACACAGGCAGGAAGGATTCCCCCAAAAATGCCCCCAAAGTGAATAAAGGATTTGGAGGAACTGTTTTTCATAAAAGATTTCCCTGTTTTTCCTATCAGCACTGAAGCTCTGCATCATGAGTAATAACAGGGCAGAAAAACCTGGAACCTCAGTGCAGGGTCTGAGAGGGGAGGAGTGTTTCCCCAGGATTACATTTTGCTTAAATTTTAGTGAGCTCTGGTGAAATCAAAGAGTAAAATGTGCTCATGGAGTGGCATTGTGAGAGGCTGAAGGGCCTTCTTTGTGACTGGAATAACAGGAAGGGGACACGGAGAAGTGACACAGCGAACACGTTGAGCCAACACTTCCTCCTCTAGGATTTGACGGCAGAATTCTTGGAGGATGCAGAAAAAATTCAAATCCACAGTGCATTTGAGAGGCTGCAACACTCTGACAAAAATGACAGTGTTCTTCTCCAGTATTATGGGGGAATTTTGTCTTTTGGAAATGTGGACCTTAGCAGGATTTCCAAAACTGTGTTGCATCTCAGGAACGAAGCAAGTCAAATCTAAATATAAATCAAGTTAAACATGCAAATGTGGTTAGGCAGAAAGTATTGTTTGTCTCTATCCTACTTACACATTTCTGGTACTTTCTGTGCAGTTTCAATCACTTTTATTTTTTTAATGAGAGGCCAGTCTCAGGAATTGAAATATAATTGTGAAATTTAAAGCTTGCTGTCCAAGTAAATTTTCGTTTATCCTCTTTAGCTCTGAAATATCCCACCAAGCTGCTAATATCTAATAATCCATTTAGAGAAGCTGAATGTTATCTGTAAAAATTAAATTGTTTACATTCACCATGGCTTACTGTAAACAAAAATGCTCATTCATTATTTAAAATGCAGCGCAGCATGGTGAATCTTTTGTTTTCCCTGGTCGGTTTTGGCTCTAACCAACTCCATAAATACATTAGCACCATCTTTTGGCTAAACTGGGTCCTGATTTATATTTGTATCTTTTCCTTACAAGTAGGGTTGTTGCATTTTTCTGGAATTTCCAACATTGTGAACATGAGGAAGAGCCAAACAGGGAAGTGAAGCTCAGGCAGTGGCTGACAACCAAGACTACATTTTCATATGTATGCTGAGGTGCATTTATGCTGTTGCAGCCCTAAAACTGAATTTTTACAATTATTCTCCTTCTCCTAGAGTTGTGTGAAGGCGATATTGTGGTAAAAATGCAAATCACCTCCACGAATTATTAACCAGATGCTTGTTTGCATCATATCTTTTTCATAAAAGCATGGAATGTGGGCCTGCTCTAGGGGTTTGCTGCTATTTTGTCATTCACTTGTACTTTATGTTACCCGATATAAAAGGCTCTAAATTCAGACTTAAGATGGTTTGTAAAAGGTATTTTTCCCTCTTTATTTTTTCCCTCTTACATTTTCTTTAATATGTTTATTGATATTAGTTGAAAGGTGGGATAAAAATGCAGCTTCTATTTAGGCAAAAACCTCTTCTGCCTTGTGTATTCCCTTTGTCCTGATATCCCATCAGGAAAAAACCATCTTACATCCTTTCTCTGCTAATGGTGCCTCAACAGGATCACATTAGAGCAAGCATGCAGGGAAAATATGGCAAATATGACAAATTCAGGACTTCAGGACATTGTACAAACTGGACTGCTAGAATTTGAAAAGTAACAGGTTGGGGTTTTTGGAGGGAGAGTCTTTGGTTTTTTTGGATTGGTTTGCTTTTGGATTTTTTATGTTTTGTGGAGTTTTTTTGTTTGTTTTTTGTTGGTTTTGTTTTAGAGGATTTGTTTGTTTGTTTGTTTGTTTGGGGTTTTGATTTTTTTTGTTTTGTTTTTTCTGGATCTGAAAGGGTTCTGGATAGACATTTCAAATATGAGCACTTGTGGAGCACAAAGGACCTTGGAAAAAGTGGAATTGTCTTGCTGTTACAGACACAGAGTGACTCTCATTCCAGTTTCAACCTCACCCCAGTGAAGTATCCCAATCTGCTTCCACAGAGCTCTCTGGAGTCTGGCCAAACTCCTGTGGGATTACCTGGACCTACAAGGAAAGGGTGATGATCCTCAACTCCTTAGTCTGATCTGGAGAGAACAAACAAAACTTAAGGTCATTCAGGGGATTTCCCTCCCATGAAATCACCACACACACAGAGGAAGGGGCATTTCAGAGCAGGAAAACAGTCAACAGCAAAGATGGGTGATTTCAGACAGAAAGGACAGAGTTTGGCACAACCTTTTGTCGAGTTTGCATCATCCATAGATGTACTAATCCCATCAGAATCCCCTCTGCCTCATTTGCAAAAAAACGTCTTCCCAGGGCAAACCAACATGAAGCATTGTGTATTTTTAGTGATATTATCTATATTCCAGCTGGGAAATGGGATCATTTGGACACTGTGCTTTCACCATTCATCACCACCCTGATCCAGGAGTGCATACATCAGGATTTGCCCCTGGCACTGAGCGTTACAGCTTTGTTAATCTAGAGCAGAAAAATAATTTACTGCATGAGAGCAGCAGGTACCAGAGCAGAACCTCACGTGTGCTGGAAGCAATGAGAAACACGTGCTTTATATATTTATTTATTTAATATGGGCATTTAGACATTTACATCTTTGCCAGTAACAGCTACTGGAGTAGGGTCAGTGAAGGAAAGTCAAAAAAACTTACCTAAAATTGGCTGAACCTCTCCAAACAGCTTCTATTTAAGTGCTAAAGGGCACTTCTCCTTTCTTCCTCTTCTTCCTTTGGACTTGTTTAGCTGCAAGGAGAAAAACTGGTTATTGGCTACATTATGACTTATGGCTAAAGCCATGCATTTCAAAAGTCTCCTGTGTAATATAATATTTATCTATATAATTTTTACCTATCTAACAAAACATATTCTTTTATCCCTACTGATGTAAACTCAGGACTGAGAAGTCTGGAAGGATTGCTTGGACTGGATGGAGAGGTTTCTCACCTTAATGATTTTATTATTCTGTGATTCTAAAAGAACATGTGTGTGAACAGGGATGTTTTAAAGCCACGTGGAACAACAGCTGGAAATAGGAGGCAGATAAAAATGTCTTAAAAGAATATTGATATATAGCTGAAAAAAATTATGCTATAATGGGGAGAAAAAACAGGATGTCCAAGATCTTGTTTCATTCTAGCTGTCAACAATCACATCAACCAGTAATTTTATAGGCAGAAAAAACACCATATCTTGAAACTTCAGGAGGGTAGGGGAGGAATTTTTCCATTATTTACCAAATGAAGGGGAAAAGATGTTCCAGGGCTGCGTTGCCTATATGATTATCCTACACAGATCTCTTCAGGCAGAGAAAATCTTCAAGGAGCTGGTGGGATTGTGTTCCCAGCTGAATTATCATAACTTTTTATCATTGACTGAAAGCACAGAGTTCAAGAAATTACTCTTGAGGGACCCAGCCTGGCTCCATCTCATTCCAGTTCCTTCCAACCACATTCAGTGGAAAAGCTGCCCTGACAACACACACCAATGACAAAATCTACGCCAGCAAAATTTAATATAGGAAAACAAAAGGGCAAAGAACCAAAAGGAAGGAAAACTTTAATTATTATATTTGCAATGCAGAGGCAAAAACTGAAATCACCTGAAGCAAGGTAAAAGTGCTTGAACTGAAAAATTAGAAATACAAGTTTCTCTTTTAATTCTGACAGGCTAAAAAGTCTCACCACGTACCTATTTGCATGAGGAAGTTTAAGTTCAAGGAAATGTTTTGGATTAAAAAAAAAAAAGACTAACACCTGTGTGTTCCTTTAAAGGTACTGCCCCAACTTGTTGCAATTTGTTTCAATCAATTCAGAATATGTTTGAAACACACCAAAATAGTTTCTAAACAGAAATATGCTGAATATGGGGGGAAGGGTTTGAATTTTCAGAAAGGATTTTTCTCCTTGTTGCACTGAATTTACTGGTCATTTCTTTTAAACATCTCTAAGGCTTCTAAATCTATAGTTCACCCTTGCTAATTTTTTTTAAGTGTGAAAGCTTTGAAATTTCAACAAACTAAAAATACTGTTGGTTTTTTTCACCTTCCCAGTTACTATTTGATAATGGGCCATGAAATTACTTAATTGAAGAGAGCCCAGCCAACTTCAATGATTTTGGGGATCTGCATTAAAAGCAGTACTGTTTTGCTCTTTACAAATGGCAGTGTCCCCGAGCCAACCACACATTATTTGGAGTCCTTTAGTGTGCTGTACCATTATCATGGGAGATGTTTTGCTATTGAAAACCCACTGTTTGTGAGCCAGCAAGCCAAGTAAAATTCTGTATTTAACAGCGCTCAGCACATTGGGCTCTGAGAAAGGACTGCTGCTGTCATGTATTCAAACACTTTATTGCAAACAGAAAAAAATCAGCTCCTGACAGACACTTAAATGTTCTCTTTTTAAATCACCTAAGAAATGGAGACTGGCTTGTTTAGAGATTTGTTGTCACTGTCAGAGGCACCTCTGGCTCTGCACAACTCCCTGAAAGGAGGGGACAGCCGGGGGGGGTTGGGCTCTGCTCCCAGGGAACAGGGACAGGATGAGCGAGGACGGCCTCAAAATGTGCCAGGGAAGGGTCAGGTTGGACACCAGGAGGAATTTCTTCCTGGAAAGGGTGGTCAGGCCGTCAGGGACTTTTCAGGGAGGTTTGGAGTCCCCATCCTTGGAGGTGTCCAAGGAAGGTCTGGACGTGGTATTCAGTGCTCTGGGCTGGTGACAAGGTGGGGATCAGGCATGGCTTGGACTCGATGGCCTGGGAGGGCCTTTCCTGCCCCAGGGACTCTGTGCTGAGGGGGCAGCAGAGTCATGGCCACCTCAGACACAGCAAGGAAGATACAGAGCAGATACAGCTGGTGTGTCCCAGCTTTCAAAGGATCCAGAGCTGGTCTAGCTGAGAGGGAAACAAACCCTGACATCCTTCTGAGTCCCACCATCTTCCCCAGAAGCATCAACAGGGCAGAAGGATGGGAGAGGAAGCTGTCAGGGACATGATATTTCTGAAGAAGTGGGAGGGACTAACCAGGTTTTACTTGTGGATTGAGGGAGAGCTGGGAAAAAACAGGATAACTGTTTTTATCTCTCTACTATGTTTTCCTCCCTAAAAATAAAAAATAGTAACTGAAATAAAAACCAAACAGGGACCACACTGGAGTACCTTACAAAAATTTCCAAACAATCCATGCATCATCTTGGAGGATCCATTCCCTTCCATAAAGATAAACCTGAGCTTCCCTTTCGTCAGGAATGGATCTTTTTACACAGCCCTAACAGACACGTCACTGCTCAACACTTGGATTTTCTTACCATATAAAACAATCCTACCAAAAACCAAGCAGGCCAAGATTTTCCTGGCTCTTAAAAATCAGCTTCAACATGAAAAAGATACCAAACTTCTTACCAACACTAGATCAGCACTCCACAGGCTAAACCATAAATGTATTCAACCAAGTCAGCCTTACAATCTTTTCATTTATCTCTACAAAGATAACACTAGATCAGCATTTTCATTAAAAAGAAATGTCATGGCTCATTCCTTTCTGTGATAGAAGAGGAAGCAGCAACATCTTCCAAAACTCAGGGGAGAAACATATGCTGCAATAAAAAATAAAGAAAACTGTGATTATTGTTCCATTAAATATTTCAGTTTATGATTATAATTACTTCCTGGTTGGGAAGAATTCTCATGTTAAAAGCCCCATGCAATGACAGCTAAAGTAGATAAAAAAAGGAATGGCAGAACTCACAGGATGAGCCAGGTACAAGGTGCAGGGACAAAAACCTTACTGGTCTTCATTTGTTCTGGTTTTATTCTAATTTTGCAGCTGAAGAATATTTCACACACCCCACCCACCCCCCCACCACCTCTCTATTACCTGTCCAATATCTGTAATTTAGCAAAGTCCTGGAATAAAACTACTGGAATACCTAAAGCTACAGAGATTTTGGTTGTGGCAGGTCAGCAAGTCCTTACCAGGTCTTTTCCTTTGATACCTGCAACAGCCACAGTATCCAAAGACTGGATATGAACGAGTCCTTGTCCACAAAGGAAGGCACTGTCATGGAACAGGAGGCAGTGTTGCAGTATTGGTCAGGCACAGACCCCACAGACTGTTATGGTCTGTGCTTAAAGGCTCCTGAGACACCGACTTAGGAGTAAAATAGAGCAGAGCAGAGTAAATGGGGAGGAGTTTGGCAAAACATCTTCCTTCCCTGCAGATTGTTTGAGGTCAGAACTTTTCACTGGAGGGGGATGAGTTTCAAGGAATGATTTGTCCAGAAGTCTTTCTTCAGGATGAAATGACTGGTTGGAAGGAAGGGCTGGTTGGAGAAAATGAGGGAGTAGGAAGGGGAGAGCCTCAAGAAGCAAGAGATGAATTTCCTAACAGTAAGGCTGGCATGTCTGGTTCAACCATGACCCAACACTGTAAGAAATCTGCAATATGAAAAGCAGGAAGAGAAGCAAAGGTACCTTAGAGGCAGCACACAGCCATTCCCCAGGGCCCATGGCCAGGGGACATTAATGGGATGGAGTCAAGCCCCAGGCACACTCAGCCTCCCCTCAGGAGTGCAACACCTCCATACCATTTCCATTGCTCTCCTCCCAGCAAACCCCTCTGCTAAAGCCTGATGCATCCAGGATGGGAGTTGTACCTGAATCACAGAAAGGTTTGGGTTGGAAGGGATCTTAAATCTCTTGCTACACCCCTGCCATGGGCAGGGACACCTTCCACTAGCCCAGGTTGCTCCAAACCCTGTCCAACCTATCCTCAGACACATGCAGGGATGGGGCAGCCACAGCTTCTCTGGGCACCCTGTGCCAGTGAGCTGCTGGGTTTCCAGGTGGAAGCAAATCCTCCAAATTCCTCTGTTTGAGAGTCACTAAAATAGACTGATAACTGGAGAGGAAGTGATGAGCAGTCTCAAGCCAAAAGCAAGTTTCTGAAGTTCACACATTTTCCCTTTTACTGAATGCTTCATGTTGAACCAGTGTGTAAGCTCCACCAGAAAACAGCACTAATCTTTCTGCAAGAATCCAAGCCCAAATCTGCAAACCAAAGTGAAGACCTGAAAGAGTCTTTTTGTTGTTTATACAGCACTGTCCTCCAACTCTTTAGTACCACAATGTAGAGCACTAGTAATTCAACATAGATACATAACTGTACATAAGGAGAGTACACAGAATCACTCACAAACAGCATCCCCAAAAACCACAGACAAGGAGCTGGGAACCTTTGCTGTTGATCATAACTACTTTCTTTGTGTTAACTTTAAAATAGTAATGATTTTCTTTTATCTTAAATACACGAACAATGAAGTAAAACAATGTCAAGTCAGATGGGAGAACCCAAAGTCACTTCAAACAATCGAGATCTGATGCTTACTGTAAGTACAGTTCTGCTTTCAACAGATTAAAGTACTCTCAGATCTATTTTTTGTTCTAGTCAAAGGCAGACACGTTGCATAAAACATCAGGGGGCTTTCTTTGATCAGATGCATAACTTTACATTTCTTGTTAAACAGTTATAAAAATAAAAAGGCCTTATAAGAGGTAAACTTGCAGGATATTTTTACTTTTCCTATGACAGCTCAATCGGGGTCTTGAGTTTAGCACCACTTTCACAATTTAAAAATAATTATTTGTAGAGTAAGTTTTCAAGTTACATCTCTAGAGGAGATAAAGGAATGAACCACAGCTCTGTGCAAAACAAGTCCCACTTGGAGAGGCTTGTTACCTTCATTGAAATAAACCTCTGCTTAATATTACTGGATTAGAATAGAGAGACTTTCTGAGCTTTAATAGGGCTTTTTTGTGCCACTCTGCAAGTTCACAGGAATGATAAAATTGTCTTAATTAAGTCTAAAGATTTTCTCAGCATAAGAGATTATCCCTGTGAGAGGCTGCCAGAGCAGTTTTTGTCTTTGACAATTAGATCATATCTAAGGCACAAATGGCAAAGCCCAGAACAGGAGCTTCTAAAAATAAAGCATGGCAAGGACAGGCTGGTGCTCAGCCTCAGCCTATGGCCTCGTTTACTGAGGGGTTTAAGGCTTTTCCAAAAATAAAAATGAATTTGAGCTATCAAGTTTTTATATTGATTTTCCTCTCTCCCATAAAAAAAATAAAAGGAAGGTTAATCAACTGCTGAGGAATTGGAAGGAGATTAACCATAGGAAAATACTTGTAGTACAATGGAAAATGGGGCTGTTAAGACCCTCATACTTAGGGTGAGATAAAAACCATGCTGGACTGAAGGTGGATTTCTACGAGTTTTTTTTATCTTGCAGCTCTGCAGATTTTTAGTACCCAGCAAAATAAATCCAACTGCACAGCAAACGGCTGCTTTTCCTGGGAGCACATTTTTTTGTTGGCTCACCAAGTGAGCACCAGGGATGTACGGAACAGTTTTGGTTTCTGTGTTTCCCAAGGAACTTAGTTTTAGCAGTCAGAGCCAAGAGAGAAGGAATTCTTCTTAAAATATCAAAAAATCAAATAACCTGCCAGCAGATTAAAGGAGTTTTATCCTCGTTTATCTAAGCTGCTCGTCAACATCCTTAAACACAAAGGGATGTAGGTCACCTCTGCTGTCCTTTCTTGAGTCACATCTGAAACTGACAGGGTTCAACCACTTTGAACAGCATCAGCTCTGTGTGTGCTGCCAATCCCACCCCTCCCCAGAGGAATGTTAACTTTCATCCTCTGAGACACTGTGTTTTAGAAGTGCATTTTTTTTCCTTGCCTCAGTGGTACACTAGCATTTCTAGTCGGTCTCTCCACAAAAAATGCTATTGGTTATGCAAATAAAGACCAGCTCAATGCTTTGGGTTGAGTTAATTGACTCATACACACAACTTTCTACAGATTGTAGAAAGCAATTTCACTTAATTTCCAAGATAGCAGCTCAGAATCATCAAAGTTGGAAAAGACCTCCAAGATGACCTAACTGCATTCTTTTAGTGGCCCACTGTCTGCACAATCCCTCACCTGTTTCACAGTATGTGCAGAGGGGTGATGGAAAAACAGAGCTTAAATTACAGCTCCACATTCATTAAAATTTCATACAGGTACCTGTGTTGTGTATCTGCCAATGTATTATTTATTCTCCTTTCCAAAACTGGGATAGATTGTGCAGTTTTCCTTAAGGACGTGCACAGGAAGCCAGGAGCACAGCCCAGACAGCTGACCCACAACTGGCCAGGGGGATATTCCATACCATGGAATGCCATGCCCAGTGCATAAACTGGGGGAGCTGTCTGCAAGGGAACAATCATTGCTGGAGGACTTAGATATTGGGCATCATTCATCTTTCCTGCTGTTTTGCTTTGTCTCTCTCCCTTTCAATACAATTATTATTATATTTTATTTTGTTTAAATTATGAAACTGCTACTTTCTTCCCAATCCTCCTCCCCACCTTAGGAGGAGAGGTTAAACCTCAACAGACAGAAGGGTATTTTTATTTGCAGTTTTGTTATTCTCAGACAAGTCCTTTGGCCAGTCTATGCCATCCCATGCAGGATTTTTTTCACGTCATTAGGAGAGGAACCAAGAAATCCATTGAGGCTTTCAATTCATCTTTCAGCTGTATATCAAGCATTTAAGGATAAGTAACAGCCTGGTGAACAAGGAGCTTTGGTAACAGTGCTTGGGAAAAAGAGCTCAATTCCAACTTCCAATATCAGACACTGTCTCCTCTCGACCTTTGTGCAAAGCAATTTGCAAAGAGCAGATACCACGAGATGGGGACAGCGGTTAGAAAAACTTCTTCCTCCCTTCAAAGTTTTGAGGGTGTTCTTTACCAGCAGTTCAGCTGGATCTGTACTAAAATGTTAATGAATTCATTTGCATAATCCCCTCTTGTAAATACATAAAAAGAATTATAAAAACCGAGCAATAATCACAGAGTGAATTCTGTGTCTACACCAACAGGAGCTGGTGTCAACCTCACACTCTCCTTTGCTGCTTTCAGGGCACTTTTGTTTCACTTTCCTGTGAGACCTAAAGCAATTTTCTGCTTTTATTTCAAAGTTTACATTCTTATGACTGATCTTTCCTTGTACTGAGCTCCCCTGTGGCTGCTGCTCCACTTAGCGCTCAGAAAACATCTCTCCATCCCCCATGATGTGGTCTTCATGGTGGTTTGGACTGTTCCAGGTCAGGCTGGATGGGGCTTGAAGCAACCTGGGACAGCAGAAGGTTTCCTACTCAGAGGGACCTCTCACCTGCCCATGGCAGGAGAGGAATAAGATAATCTTGAAGGTTCTTCCAACCCAAACCAGTCAGTGTTTCTGTGATATCTGCAATAAAATCCCAATTTCCAAGTCACAGTTACTGTCCAAAGAAAAAATTATGTCTGTGGGGCAAGTGATGACTGGAAAGCAGAGGGAAGAATTTCCCTGTGTCTCACAGGACTGAATCCATGCAAAGGTGACAAGTGGGGAGACAGGAAGTGTGGCAAGACAGAGAACAACCAGATTTAATGAGCATATTCCAAGTAAACGTTAGAGGATTACCCCTCAAAGAGAGATGAGTTGGACAGGAAGGACATCCCAGCTGCAGCCAGGCAGCACAAGCCAAAATCAATTAAATTGAACTAATTTCAGCTAATGAAGAAGTTCAGATGGAAACATCTCAGACAACTGTGACACACAAACACCCCCCTCTAGTGAAGCTTTGGGAAAAGGCTGAAACCTGGCCAAAAAGCCAAAGGACACACATCTATGTGAGCAGGCCAGGACCTTGTCCTGAATCCTGGAGTTCTGCATCAAGAGCACCAATAAGAGGAATGTGACACTACACTATACAATTTTAGCCCATAAACCTGTAGTAAGGTTCCAAGATACAAGAACAGTTATCAAATAAACCAAGGCAGAAGATAAGATTCATGTATTTTAACAGCTTTGCTGCTAGCCCTTTCAAAAGATTCCAGAATATTTTATACCTAAATAGTTTCTAAACTCCCTTTTCCCTTTTTTTAACAAATATCTTCTACCCTTTTTTCTAAGTTTTAAGTAAAACTAAATGGTAAGAATATTTCCTCATATACTTTTTATTTTTAAATGAAACATGTTATGTTATACATCAGGTTGGCATAAACTGACTTTTTAAAAAACCAGAAGCTTCAGAAACTTTCAATTATTATCCCATTATATTCAACTTCAAGTAAATATTTTCTGCCATGGGATGAACCTTGCTTTAAGAAATTTTGTTCTTCCATACCAAAATGTGGCATAGCTAAAACCTGATGCTTGCAAATGTACAACCAGCACCATCTAAAATACAAGGCACCAAGATTGATGTTTCCTTTGCTTTGGAAATGTTACCATGGTACAACACTAGAAAAACACAAGACTAATCATTATCCTCAAACTTCCCCTGTAATTTTCGAGGAGGAAACACCAAGCTGACCAAGACCATCAAAATACCCCATGTTTCTAAATACCAGGGCCAAGGGCTGCTGAAGTTTCCAGTCAGGGCTTTTAAATCAGGATTATCCTAGGCAGAGGCACCAGAAAACTCACCATCCTCATTTCAGGTGCAAATTGAGCTGTTCCCAAAGGATGGGCAAGCAAAGTTAACAAAGCCTTGGCTGGCACTCAGCTTGAACCCTGGCTGAATCACATGTACAGACATTGTGTTTCAGGGAAAATAAAAGGTACTGCTGACATCAATACATCAGAGCCAAAGCTGCATAAGTCCCAGAACTGAAGGGCTGCTTGATATCATCCAAATGGGGGAGCAGGAATTACAAATGACCAACACCTGCTGCATTACTGATCTGGATTCTCTTCTTCTGAGCCTGTGGGCATAATTTGAAATTTCTGCTCCATTTGTACTACACCAAAGATTTCTGTCAAGGCACCATCTGTAGCAATGAAATCCCCATCCAATTCCAGTTCCTGAAACAAACCAAACTGAACCAAATGGAAATTAAACCTTCAAAACACCTACATGGATGCACACCCCTCCAAACTATCAAAGTCCTCACCCATCAGATTGTATTTACACCCTGTGTAAAATCCCTTCTGGGATCATTTGCAACAGCCACAGCCAGGAAAAGCCTCAGTAAAAACAAAAGCACAACAATCTTAAAAAGACTGACAGCCCACATCCCCAAGACACTCTCCAAAATTGTTCATTTTATTCCTCTGGGAAAAAGTGGGGTGTTCGGGGCAGTCCAGCAGCTGCAGGTGATGTCCCAGGGTGTGCAGGGACCACGTGCATGGTGCAATCAGTGCTTTGGAGCAGAAAAGGGAAGTGTTTCTGATATAAAACCCATTGGTGAACTGCTGTGTTTTCTTTTTTTCATGATCTGCTAAAGGAAGTAAATGACTGGGGATGGGACGAAATCCAGCACTTTTGCATAGTCTTTTCCCAGAAGCACTCAGAAGAGCATTGGATTCTCAGCCAGGTAACAAAAATAGAGTATCTTATAAGGAGAGAAAGATAAAGGGTTTTCAACAATTTGCACATTTAAGCTGGGACAGGGCATACAACCAAGTGTTGTGCAAACACAACAGGTAAGAAGAGAAATTTGTCCACATTCCTATTTTGCTGAGTTGGGAGAGAGGACAGGAAGGTCTTGGAACACACTACTACAGAGTTGGACTAGGAAGAGCTCTGTGCAGTAGGGTCATGCTCAGCACCTCCCTCACCTCAGCAAATAATAATTTTCTGGAGCTGGTGACCCAGCAGAAGTGTTTGGCATGAGAATTTCTCTGTGCTTTTGAATGGAATTTAAGAAATGGAAGGCCTTTCACACCACTGGGGTGGGGACCATCAGCTAATAATATCCATACTGAGGTTACCCCCAAGGGAAGCTGAGCTTCCAGGCAGCAAGAAAAAACCAACCTGTTGGGGAACCTCTTGTTCTCAGAGGTGTGAGTTAAAACCTTTCAGGGAGAAGAGACAGCTGTAACGTGTCACCACAGAATGCCAGAGTGGTTCAGGTTGGAAGGGATCTTGAAGCTCATCCTGTTCCACCATGGGCAGGGACTCCTTCCACAAGACCAGGAAGGTCCAAGCCTTGATGTCCATGAGCCCTGGACAACTTTCCTGGGAAATAGATTCCACATTTTAACACCAGTTCATCATGATCCTGCTGCCCCCTTCTCTACCAGGGCCTGGAACCTCAGGCATATCCAGCACAGCCTGGGCTGGAGCAGGACAAGGGCTTCTATGTTGCTCCCTTTGCTTGTCCACAGCCAACCATTAATCTGCCAAATCCCACCTGCCTGGGGCTCCTTAAAGACATTAAATACTTTCTATAAGACACACAGCTGGCTGGGTCAAGAAAATTTATTGAGCTGTTGTCACAGACAGTTAAAATTTATGAAGGGCTTCATATTAACTAGATTGTATGTAAACATTTTAAAATGCTTCATGCAGAAGTAACTGTAATAAGTCAGAACTGAAGACACAGGAAAGCTTTGAAAAAGTTGCATTTTTCCTCTGAAAACATTTACATGTGACCAGAGGTTTTACACCACACCTATGTAGTTGTGGCTACTGAGGGAGAATTTTGTGGCTTTTGTCCAAAGTCACTTTGAAACAGCGTCCCCTCTGAGAGGATGTATGGAAGGTTTGCTACTCATGTCTCTTCTGACCTTTGAAAAGAACACCCAAAACTGCACACAAGCAGCTCTTCCACAGCATAAGTGGTCTATTACTAATTAACACTTTTACCACACTCAGCTGAGCCCACAAGCCTTTCTCCCTGGTCACTGCAGGCACAGACTGGGAAGGGAAGTTAAAGTCAGACTGGAGAGGCAAGGAGAGGCTGAGGCCACCCAGCACAGGCATGCAACCTGGGATTTAAACATCTTAACCCTGTGAAGGCCAGGATCTCTCTACAAAGTCCCAGAAGCTGCTCCCTCATGCTTCTGTTCCAGTTTGCCATTGATTTATGATTTATGGGTAACTCATGCAACATCACCTTGCTGAACCTGCAGGCAGCCTGAGGCAATTTTGGGGCCATTCAGCAGGATGGTTTTACCTTCCCTAGACCCCTCAGTGTGATAGTGGACTGAAAACCTCCCCCTGACTTTCTGCACTGGGATGTTTTGCTGAAGGTCTCTCAGTGAAGTGGAAGCAAAAAGAGTTGAAGTCAAGCCTGTGAGATAAAACTGAGTTTTACAATTAATTTGAGCATGGGAATGACTGGAGACATGTCAGAGGAAGGTATGGCTGGATATCAGAAAAAATTTCTTCCCCCAGGGAGCGGTTGGGCAAAAACACAACAGAAGAGACACAAAGACACACAAATTCTCTTTAAAAAGACATTTTCCTAAGTGCTAATGTAACAGAACAACAACAAGTGAAAACATGAGAACACAAAAATAAAATTAGTGGCAAACCTCACAACACATTCCTTTAATCCCTGTACTAATAAAAGAGAGTGCAAAGCTCATTAGAAATTCCTTGCAGGACCAAACTCAGACTCAGGGAAGAGTTAAAATGGGCAGCCTTACTATTTGCTGTTTTGCTCTCCGAAGTGTTGCCTTGCTCTGGATGAATTTCATGTGCTGAGGAAAAGGGTGAGAGAGGTTCCTGCAACCAGAAGATTTTGAGGGAAATTGTCACTTTCTCCTCTTAAGTGACAATTTTGTAAATTCTCAATGTGACAGGAACAATCGAGAAAGGGATTTAGGGGAGGGGAGGGAGGTTGCTGACGCTAGGTTTGGCAGAGAAGGAGCTCCACAGGCTCAGCTCAGGGGTTTGCTCAGGAATTCTGACTCCTGCAGAGCACGAGTAGCATCTAGAGGATGTGGGGAGAACTTCCAGGGCAGAGAAAGCTCATCCTCGGGAATGGAAACAAATTACGGGAGAAAATAAGGGCATGCTCTTACCCCCTCCCCATTGTTCCTAGAGCTGCTTAAACAGGCCCAGGCAAATCCCAGTTTGCCAAATATAAATGGGATATTGTGGCATTTCTGCTGACAAAAGAGGTAAATTAATAACACACGCACAAATGCACAGAAATATCCCACAAATCCCACAGCAGTTGGGGAAAGATGACAGACTGCAGGAAGGAAGAGATTGTCCAGTGGAAGGTGTTCCCACAATGGCAGAGGTGGAACAAGGTGAGTTTTAAGATCCCTCCCAACACAAACTAGTCTGGAATTCTGTGATTAGAGGGTGAATTTTATTTCTCCATTCTGCTGGAATTAACAGGCAGCAATGGCAGAGGACTGACTGGTTACCTGGCTCAACCACCTGAAGCCTCATTTCTGAGGCAAACAAAACATCTGAAAACTACAATCCAAATCCAGGAGACTAAATTAAAGATTAGATATTAGGAAATCTTTGGGGGAAAAAACCTTCCCCCCCGCCCTTCAGAAGTAGCTTTTATAACAGTTTTCACGAAAATTCACCAATGAGCTTGGCTGTAGAGTCGAATCTGTGCTTTCCTGAGCAGGAAGGGTAATTTCCTACTGCCTCGAAACAAGCAGCCTTGGCCGGCTTTGCAACCTTGTCTGAATGTCCCTGTGCTAGAAGATATACAGCACAAGCACTGGAAGGGCACCTTCTCCTCATTTCCTATTTCATTGCACATTTACTAAAATCAGAGCCCAGCTGCATAAAAAGCAGCAGGAAAAATCCAGGCAGATTTCAAACAATGTCTCTCCCTTCCATTACTGGAAGTTCACCTAAAGCTGCAGCATTTACCACAACTTCTGCCCGATGAACCACTTCTTACTCTCATTCTGGAAGGATACAATAAAGCCTTTTAGCCATCCTACGTTATTGTTGCACACAGACTTTAGAGGGCAGATGACTTCACCAGCTCCCTGCCAACCCACCTGAACCAAAGGAATAAAATTTACATGCAGGGCCAAGAATTTATTGACAGGTTAATTCAAGCCTTGACTGTCCAATCCAGGAATTAGTCCAATTAGTCTGATTAGTCCAATTACAAGGATACAAACATTTGAGGTGCAAAGCATCCAGTTGGCTCAGCCATTTTGCAATGATGGAGTTACAACCTGCACATGCAGAACTTTCTCACATCTCCCCCTTTTTCTGGGAGCTCCCCCTTTCCACTTCTTGTCCCACCCATCATTGAATGTCCCTTCATTGTCCTCAACATCTCACCTTCCTCACCAGGAGGATTCCAATGCTGTTAATGGAATTTCTTCTTCTCCAGTGTGAGGAACGACTATCAGTTTTAAAATTTCAAAGCTTTATTAAACCTCAAGAAATACAGCAAAGGACTGAATAAGGAAAGGGACACATCACATGACCGTTTGCCACATGCTACGAAATGGCTACAAAACGTCTACAAAACAGCTGCTCTGCCTTTTATGCCCCTGGGGTTGTGTTGGCCAACCCTGGCCCCTCCCAAAGTCTGTCTGTCCACTCTTCTTCACCATCCATCAGTGGAGATCACTTTCTTGCACCTTGACTGGAGGTCAGGTGGTGTCATGCCATGCCCCTCTAGCAACAAGCTTTTCCTATGCCATGCAAGGGCCATGTGTACACACTCTCCCTCCACAAGTCTTTCACAACCCAGGCTGGCTGGGGACAATACTGAGGGGGAAAGGGGACTATGGGGAGAACAGAGAATATCTGGACAACAAATCACAGTAACACAACTATATGTCAGTAAAACTTCTCTTGACATTCACACAATATTCATCCCTTAATTGCAAGAGCCAATCCACCACATTACCTATCTATAGCAAACCCCCCATTTCTTTTTCTCTATGTCATTTAGCTCGAGCAATTAACCTTCTTTTTTGATTTTGATGGTTTACTCATGCCTCTCTTAAGTCAAATTCGATTTTTTTTTTTTTTGATGTGTCATAATAGCATTTGTTGATGTGAATGAGGACAGTGGAAAAAGGAAAAGAAACCGCGTTTTTTCTCTAAGCAAAATAATTTGTGGAGTTTGTGACATGAATTGGTCTGAGGAGACAAAAGGGAGTAATAGAGGTCCAGTATGGCTTCTACCCTCACCTACCATGCCTACTGGGTTGCTGGTGACAGCAGGGCTATACAATCTTCCCAGTGGTGAGCACAAGGGCCAACCTGGTCTTGCCCTCTAGCTCCCATCGTACTTCACTTGTCAGTTCCCAAGCAAATCACCTCATCACTTTTCACTGTTCCTCTCCTCAACAGACACCAGTAATCTCCATCCATTTAAAATAGGACAATTACATCAATGACTAATATAATTTAAATTCTCTGCTCAAAATGTTACTTAAGCAGTCATCTAAAGCTGCAGAGAAGCCCTGTGAGGCCTTCATCAGTCTTTCACACGGCACAACAACAGGGGGATAACATTAGCCCATCAATCTAAAAGAATGAGTTCACACATTTGCAAGTTCTAACATGTCTACAGTATTATAACACAAGGTAAGAACATAAATAGATTCACTGAATCACCATGAAACAGCAGTTTGAATAGGATTGTTTGCAGGCATTCCTGTCTTCTCAGAATGGCTCAGTGGAAGCAATCCCTCTTCTTCATGATTTGTATCCATGTCATCCAGTCTTGGGGGTTTCACAGAACCTCCAGGAACTCTGCTTCTTTGGAACTCTCTAGTGGGTTGTGCACGTACTCCCACCTTGCAGTCAGTAGAGACATAAGAATGCATTTGATTCTTGATCCTGGTGTCAGGAGGCCGAACTTTGTGCCTCTGTCATTAGCTAAGTTGAACTCTACATACCATAACAGAGTATGCACAGAGAGCCACGGGCTACTCCAGCCAGCAGAGCTAGGTAGTGACACACGCACCCAAACACACACATACACACACACCTGTTTTTTCAGGAGGGACAGCAGCCTGATGCACAGAGCTATGTATCCAGCACTGTGCCTCTGGGCCCAGTGTGTGCACCCAGGGATATGTGCAAAGCCAGTGCACACACAGGGACTTGCCTTCCAGCACAGATGTGCACTGGTACCTCTCAGCAGCACACACCTGCACACACACGGAGCTGTGCACACCTAACCTGTGCACACTAGCACACGTGTGCTACACAGACACTCGCTTATGTACAGTCTCTATCAATGCACATGTGCCCACAAACACCAGACTTGCTTGTACCTGGAGCTTGTGTACATTAACTCGTGTATATAAAGCTGTGCACACTAATATGTGTGGTGTCATACACATCAACACACACATACCCTGCCCAGGGCCATGCTCACACTTGCAGAGCATGTGCACACTCACAAGCTCAGAGCTGTGCACAAATTTACTCACACCTGAGAGGGGATAATTTAACACACGTGCACACAGCAATGCACACCACACATATACACGCCCTCCCTCCACAATTCTTTCACAACCAAGGCTGTCTGGTGGCAACAGAGACAAGGGGTGGGGGGGAGGAAAGGGGACTATGGGGAGAACAGAGAATGTCTGGACAACAAATCACAGTAACGTAACTATATATCAATAAAACTTCTCTTGACATATACACAATATTCATCCCTTAATTGCAAGATCTAATCCATCACATTACCTATCTATAAAATCCAGTCTGTGGCTTTCTGAATGGTTTGCTAACTTGCTTTTTCCTCATTAGTGCATAAATCACATGCTGTATCCCGTTTTCCTTTTTCATGGGCAGTCACTTTATGCTGGATTCTCGTTCTTTGTACCCTTTGTTATTCCCTAAATAAGCTTTATCAGTGTTCTTATCTGCATCCCTGAAGCACCCTTAGTGCCCACTCCTTGTAGGTGATTACAGGCCCCCCACTCTCTGTAGTTTCCTATGGCAGTATTTTGGGAGCTCTCTGCTATATTCTCCTATTTTTGAGTACTAATAAGTCATCAGCACCAGCTATTTCTACAAAGATCCCTTCTCCAGGGTGCCACTGAATGATCCACTCCAGCAGAGCAGAGATCAGGAGGCAGGATAATTTACATGGATTCCTGTGCAAATAAGACAAAAGTAGCAGCAGCTCTTGGTTTTCCTTCAGATTTTTTTTTTAAATTCTTTCTCCTCACTCCCAATCACCCCCTGAAACTCCCAATCAACTGGGATTAATGGTTATTTGAAATATTGCTTAAAGAGCTAAAGAACTAATATAAATAACCCATCTTACACTCTCTGGGGCAAATTCTGCAGGGCTGTCAGATTTAGGCTTGTTTATTCTTCTTCTCAAATGCTTGTTATTGCCCAGTTCATGGTTTGCTCCAGCTCCTGCTGGGAAATTTCCAGCTTTGACAAAGGAATATGAAGTCCAGGAGGGCTAGACTACTCCACATGTGTTCTTGTAAGATTAAACAGCTTCCAGCAGCTTCTCCAGAAAACTGGATCGCACCTGTAGTGTCTTAGCCTAACTTTTAAATACATCAGGAATTAGGAACTGATTTTGCCAGGGGTCAAATTGATGGTGGGAATTGTTGCTTTTTGATAGTTTCTCATTTTTTGAGAGGTGAAACCACAGTGGTTTGATTTTCCTACCAGCACAAAACACATTTGGCACCTTTTCCTTGCCTCTACTCTCCTTCTGCCATCCTTAAAAATACATTGGAGTCGATGTGAATAAGTGATTACTTTTAAAATACAAAAATTCCCAGAGTTCAAAAAAAGCCCTCATTAAGTTTCCCATTACAATTTTGCTGTAGGGAATGAGCTTAAATTTGCATTCAGAAACAGCAACCAGTGATGCCAGGAACACTGTGTGACAGAGAGCTGTCATCTGAGTGTGATCTACAAATGTGGTGACCCAGGGGAATTCCTGGGGAGCCCAAAAGAAAGGGTCACTAACAGCAGAGGTTAAAAAGAGAGAAAGAGGAGAGGAAAGGAGAGAAAGGAGGCCCTGGGAAGAGGCTGCACATGCTTCTGCTTCTCATGGAAATATATAAATTGCGTGCTACAGTGTGCTAAGCAAGCAAATTGCAAGTAAATGTATTCCTGTGGAGCTCCTCCACTACCCCATCCCCTAGGAAAGCAGGAAAGCTTTATATCATCACCTCGGGTAGTTCATGCAGATCAGGATAATGCAGCCTCGAAAGTGAAATTCCCCAGCATTTCGTTTCAGGGTCCTCTGACTTCATTTTCAGGACTCTCCAGCTGAAATTCTTGCAGCCCTGAGGGACAGCAGTGTCATATTTTACTCCTATAACTTTAGAGACAGATATGATCTCTAGAAGAGCCTAAATTCTCTTCAGTTACAAGACCAATTTAGCACCATAAATGTGTAATGAGAATTTATGTGACAGCCTCTCTGTCCCAGCATTCAGGGAAGGTTTGCTGGACCTGAAGTGACACATCAGCATCGTTCCCACCTCCATCTCTGACTCTCACACCTCAAAGAAACAAAAAAATGAACAAGGTGTTAAGAGTGACACTACCCACAAAAGACAGATTTAAAACTAATTCGATTTGTTCCTTGCTGCTCTCTTGGACTATTTAGTCTCTTTCAATGTTAATCCATCTTCTCCCTTTTACTGTTTGTATTAAACAATAACCAGGGGTCAAAGCTGAGGGTGAGATTACAATGGGGAATTCATTGCATTTGCAGAGAACCTTTTGGACATACAAACACATAATGACTTCTTGGGGCATTCCCTTCAAAATCCAGCTGTGCAAGGTCAGATGAAAGCACCAATCACTCTAACTGGCTTTGAGCCATTTGCAGATTTCCTGACCCCTAATAGAAATAAAAGAATAGAAGACTTCAGTCCCTTTTCAGCCCTAAAATGTGGGCTGTGCATACCCACACTTCCCAAAATCCCATATTACCAAAATGATTTCCTCAGTCTTTGCCTTGACTCCCATTTGCTCAACAGACATCACACATAATCCCAGAATGTTTTTGGTTGGAAAGGACCTCAGAGCTCATCCAGTGCCATGCCCTGCCATGGGCAGGGACACCTTCCACTATCCCAGATTGCTCCAAGACCTGTCCAACCTCACCTTGGACACTTCCATATCTCATATTTGTCAAATTGACCTGAAATTTCTATTTAAAATTAAATACTTTTCATTCATTCATTTATCTCCAGATAAAACTGTTATAATTAGAGATTTTACTCCAGCTTGTTTCCAGGCTCCTACCAAACAGGAGAGAAAATAGGAACCACTTTTATTTTTAGCAAACTCGGTTTCTACCTGTTTTCCTTTTCTTTCCCTTGTCTTTTGCTCCAGACACAGGAAAACCTGGCCATATTCTAGGCAAAGAAAAAACCAAGGAGATTTGATGGAATAATTCCAGTTTTACTTCTTAGCACACAGGAGCTGGAGGAAGATAAACTCAACTACTCAGAAATATAGTACAGTGTTAGAAGCCTTACGAGTATCTGGGTGGCCTGATTGATGTCCCTGAGCGTCCCAGCTTTGCCTGGACCACCCAACCAAGGAGAACACCAGTCCCTGGGATGCCATTTGGAAAATGGGCAATGACACACATCCTAAGAGTGGCCTGCAGGGTAAACAAGGTGAGTAACGATCCCTGTGAGCTCCTTTCTGGTGCTGCAAATGAGTCTGCAGTTCCCATCTCTATATTCAACTCCAAGGATTACCCATTCATAACAATTTCAGATTCGTGGAACAAAGCTGGACCCTTGGATTATGGCTGGGACAGCAGAAAGTAATAAAAGAAAATTTTATAGAGCTGATAGTCATCATTATGTGCTTATAATCATAGAATCATTAAGGTTAGAAAGGACCTGTAAAAGCATTGAGTCAAAATTCTGTGTTTGACTGGGGAGGAAATGGGGGGTGACACAGATCACCCCATTTTCAATTAAGAAAAAAAAATTTAAAAACTGAAATAAACCCTGACACTTTGATCTCCAGTGTTTTGCTCCTGCACTGCTGGGACTGCTGTCCTAGTTAATCCAATAATGAGAGCAAACAATTGATCACTCAGAGTTTTACCCATTTCAAGCTTCTTTCCATCCTAATGATCACTTTGATTCAAGGTGGAAAACTGTCTTCTGAAAGGGGGAAAAAAGAAAGCCACAGAAAGCAAGCTTCTCTGAGCAACTGGTGACAGGGCCACACCACCCTCATAGTATAAGCTTCTTCCTTGTATCTGAGGGGGGGAGTATTTGCACCAGATTTTCACTGGTAAAGCTTGATCTTGTTACCTTCTGCTTTTGCCTTCACCACCTGCACTTTCCAGCCTGTTCTTTAAATACTCATGAACACCCCCTCTATTCCTTTAAAATTTGTATTGCTTCTTGTTAACAATTCCTTAATACCTGTTTAAGATGGGCTAAAATGAAGGAATATCCTTGTGCTTTTTCGGGCCATCCCACAGACCCAGGCTGTAACGCTGTTCTCTCTCCACCTCCTGGCAATTAATGTTACCTCCCCCAGGTATAGCCAAACTGAGAAAACATAAAAGAGGAACATAAAAATGTCCAGGCCTCATCTATTGCAAAATGCAGAGGTTGGCACCCCTTGTTGCTGGAATTTACAGACTGCTTTTAAGTTTTTTCATTTTATCCCCCTTGAACAGTAAAATGAGTTAATCCTGGGTAGCAGCGTAAAACTAGCAACCAGAGACAGACCGTAAATCATCTGAGGGTGTTGTGGCACAAATCCCTGTTGGAAGAAACAGCAGCGCTTAACTCCTGTTCTTCTTCAGGGCTCCAGGCAGGCTGCAAGGTGAATATTTATTCATTAGCACCTCTAAGGGTGCTGCATTGTCTGCCCTTTACAGGTGTGAATGGGCTGGGAGGCACAGGTCTCCTGAAGCCCATCAGGGTGGAGAGCAGGGGAAGATGAAGCGCCCTGATGGGAAGGCTCCGAGCCAGAGGAGGTGAGAGTGCTCGGACACGGCGATGCTCAGCTGCTGCATGCACAGGGCACGAGGGTTCATTTTAAGCTAAAACCCTCACTTTCCATCCCACTCCTTCATCTGCAATTCTTTGGCTCATGCTCCCCAGGAGCCAATCGAGCACTCGACAAGAAGGAGCTCAGGAATGAGATCTCATCCAAAAGTTCAGGCGGGATCCCGAGGAATGCCATCCCCATCTGCTCAGGCTGCTCCCCACATGCCCCTGGGAGTTGGCAGACTACCCTCTGAACCCCTCCAGCAGGCACCATCACAGGAAATCTGCCTTCCTGAGAACAGCAAAGGATTTGCTTTGACAAAATGCTTTGTTTTAATCAGTTATTGAAACTTTAATCAGTTGTGCAAGAGCCTGGATGGATGGATGAATGAAAAGGCAGTGGAGAGATGCACCTGTGAGTTAATGAACAGGATGCTGAACCACATCCTGTGATGTTTCCACTTCACACCTTTGTCCCCCTAGGGGATATAGTGGGTTTCTTTGGTAGATGTACTCAAACACCCGCAAAAACAATTTAAAAAAGAAAATTTTAAAAAAAGGTAAAACATAACAAACAAACAAACAAACAAAGAAATAAAAAAAACCCAAACAACCCAACCAGACAAACCTGATCTGACCCAAAAATCATTAAAATCCATTTCAGCTCACAACTCTGTCGTTCACAAGGGCAGGTTTGGAGTTGATTTCAGAGATGCAGGTCGTTGTCATTTCCTTAGGTGATGGTACTAAACCTCCAGCTGCTGCTTTACAGGCGTTTCAGGTGAGCTGCTGCCCCTCACATCCATGGCTTTCTTCACTAAGGAACAGAAATCCGGGCACAGCCTATCTCTCAGCCCCATGTTCAGCAGCAATGGCAAGAGCCGTCCCAACACCAAGAGGTGGCGCCCAGAAACCAGGAGATGCTGCCCGTGGGACTGGTTTGTGCTGGGGCAGTGCCCAGCACGGTGCTGCAGCACCAAGGTGAGGAGGATGGGTGGAAAGCACACATCAGGACAGATACAGGAACTGTACAAAACGAGGATCAGCCCTTTCCAGCCCCCATTTCCAGCCTTCAGAGCTCCTCATGCTCCAAGCACCAAGTTCGTGTTGCTGCAGCTGTGCACACTCCAAATAGGCAATTTGTTCTTTCTCCACATCTTTGCTATCAATTTGTTTCAGACAGACCCTTGACTCCTTCTCCTGGCCTCAGCTTCAGTTTTATACACCCTTTACAGGAACATTGTAACAGTAAATTCCAAAATTCCATAGTAAAAAAAAAAAATCCCTATTTTGTTTTCCAGTTTCCTTAAGCTAAAATTTCTTTGGTTTAAAGTGAGAAGTGAATATTCAATATCCATGTTTTGAGCACAAACTACTGAATGAAGAAAAACAAATCTTTTACTGTAGAAATTAATCTAATTAGCAAAAAAATCTCAACGTACAAGTCTGTCATACCTTGATCATTCACATAACAAATACAAGCTGATGATCAGCAACACATTGAAAGAGAAAAAAAGAGAAGGGGGTTAAAGTTTGTCACTTAAATTCACTGCAAAGTGATTTCACTGAGGCAAGACACTATAAGCATTTAAAAACCAGATTTTTTTACCAAAAAAATGAAGGAAAATGTTTACACTTTGAGAAATTGATAAGCCAGTACTCCAGAGTCTTCAGTTACTGACTGAATGCTATAACTTATGGGCTGAGTTTTCTTATGGGCTCATGTATTCAAGCCTTTCTGAAGACTGATGAAGGCCATAACAATTAGCAGCAAGGAAAACATCCTGTAAACCCATGCCATGTTTTTATTGAGGGAAAGAAGACAAAGTTAAGCAACCTTCTAGCCACTTTAGTAAAATGTATTTGTACCCTGAGCAACCTGGTCCAGTGGGAAGTGTCCCTTCCCATGGCAGGGGGATGGAATGGAAAGAGCTTTGAGGTCCCTTCCAAACCAAAGCAGTCCGGGATTCCATGATTCCTCACAGCTCTCTCCTCAAAAAAATAGAAGTTAAAAAATTGTGGAGGGCACTACCAATATTTTAAATTACTTTTGAGAAAACACCGAGGTTCTGTTTTGCATTGAACCCAGTGGAGCCTCTTCTGCCTCTTGAAGGGAGAAGAAGAGCCCTGGAAGTGGCTTGTTGTAGGCTGGATCCACCTGCTCCAAGCCCTCATTCCAGGAGGAGTGCTGCAGGTGTTTTGATGAAAGCATCAGAGCAGTGAATCCGACCCAGCCTTTCCCTCACACAGAACTCCCGCAAAGTCCAAGTGTTGTTTCCATCCCTGGATCAGGCTTTTCCCCTGCCTGTGTGGTGCACATCTTCTCCCTGATTTCCCCTTACATTGCTGCCCAGGATGGCAGCCTCCTCCAAGGTACCATGGGCCCAGTGACAGCAGCATGGGCACAGGAGCCCCTCTGCCTGGCAGTCCTGCAAACCAGAGAATGTCTTTTTTCCTTGTGAAGCTTCACAGTGTGGCAGAATTACTGCATTAACCATGGGAGCCTCCCATGTGTGTATTCATACTCCAAAGCCCAACACCTTCCCCATTCCTTCCAGCACATTTTTATTTCACTGATGTCTGAAGTCACCTCCAGCTGCCTTTGCAACTTGCTTGATCTGCAGGCACTCAGTGGGAAATGCTACTGCTGTTTATGTTTTCCCACTGGGGAGGAGGGAGAGAGGCAGGGGGAGGGGGAGAGTTTGGGTTTGTGATAGGGTTAGGGCTAGGGTAAGGGTAAGAATTAGGGTTAGGGTTAGGTTTTGGGGTTTGGTGAAATTCATGTTTGAGTTAGGTTTAGTCTTAGGCTTAGCATTATGTTTTGGGTTAGGATTAGGTTTCAGGTTTGGGTTATAGTTAGGGTTAGGGTTTGGTTTAGTATTAGGTTTTCCCAGTGGGAAATGCCAGTGCTTTTTGTGTCTTCTACATTTCAATCCATTGCCAAAATTCCTCCTGAAGAGCAGACTCTCTCTCCTCCATCACATTTTTGTGGAAAATGAACCCTTTGCCCAGCTCGGTTTGTGCTCTGTATTTTTTTACACCATTTGTATTCAGTTACAAGCAGAGCAACATCAAATTTATTCTCAATACTCCCCAAAGATGTCATTTTCCTTTAAACATTTCACCTGCTAGAATGAAAAGTTTGTATGGTGTCTGGAATGAAATATTTCCCCCGTGTTCCACTGGATCTGCCTAATAATTATTGTGATTTTGATTTGGAGACAACGTACAGGGGACAGCTGAACACTTTTGGGAGGGTCACCTGGACAGAGCTTAAAAAAAACATTTTGGTTAGGAAGCAAGGAATGAAATAGGAGCATTGCTGCAAACACAGGATCTAACTGAACTTACAAGGGGGAAACAGGGAAAAAATGTTGGACTTTTTGGGCCACTCCATCAATTTTTTGCCCTCTGAAACCGTCCCATTTCCACAGTGCCACTAAACAGGGTTGGCTTATTGCTGGAAGGAACTGTCATTGAAAATGTCTATTTCAGAGTAGCAACACTACCTTCTCCAGGACCTTTTTTTTCTTCTCACATCAAAGAAACATGTCCTGTATTAATTCTAAACCAAGGAAGTGTTGAATTTATTGTTAGCATTTCTCACTGTTACAAATTCATGACCTTTGAAGATATTGTGTTTTTACACAATTCTGCAAGTTTCCTTGATTTCCAAAGAGATATTTTAGTAGTTTTTACACAACTCTTAGAAGTTCCTTGAGTTCCTAAAAGCAATTCTCATTGTGGAGTTATTTGATGAATTCCAAAACAAATTTAGCCACTAATTGGAGAGAGGTTGCTCTGGATAAAATTACAGATTCTGCACAACTATCCTTAATCAGAATCCTGATGGATCTGAGCCACAATTTGATAGAGTATTTGAGTGTCTTCCAGCCTCAGGAGTCTGTGATTTGTTGTCAGGAAGACAAAACAGAGTAGGTAACGATTGCAAACTAACCTGTGAAATGATTCAGCCTCATTTGTGCAGGTAAATATTAACTGAGAAGGAATGAAAAGTTTGTTTAGTTCAGGGATGGCAACTTAAAACAATGTTGTGCACACCTGGGTAAAACCTGATGGCTCATTAGTGCTCCTGTTTGGCTGAAGGGTCAGGGAGCTTGGAAGTGCTGCTAGCCAGAGGCTACAGAAAAAGGCTGGATGACTTCCACTGGTGTTTTGATGGATGTCAGGCTGTTAGGGATGTCCATGGCAAAGTGGGGAAGAGACACTGAAAGTTCTTCTCTTTTCTTGGTGCCTCCATTCTTCCTATTCTTCATAGAATCCCAAAGTGGTTTGGGTTGGAAGGGATCCTAGAGCTCATCCCTTTCCAGCTCTAGGCAGGGACAACTTCCACTAGCCCAGGTTGCTCCAAGTCTCATCCAACCCAGCTTTAGACACTTCCAGGAATCCAGGGGCAGCCACAGCTTCTCTGGGCACCCTTTGCCAGGGTCTCTTCCCCCAGCCCTGCCTTTGTGTGAGTCCCCTCACTATGGAATTCAGACAGAGAAAACGTTTAATCTGAGATTTCACCTTGCTGCTTACAAAGTGCGGAAAGTGCCATAGGCCACTCTGTGGTGGGATGTGTGACCCTCAGGACCTTCACAGGACCCAAAACAGAGAGAAAATAAAGATGGGAGAGAAGAGTAAACAAGTTTAGGAAATAGTAGCAGAAATGTTTGCTTCTGACAAAAAAATAAAAGAGTTGAGATCAAACCTCCCATCATACTGTCAGCACAGGTAAAAGATCTACACTACATCTGAGTCCTCATCTTAAAACAGCAAACCAACAGATTTTCCACTGGAAAGTGTCCTTGCCCATGGCAGAGAGCTGGAACAAGATGAGCCTAAATGTCCCTCCCATCCAAACCATTCTGGGATTTTTATGGACGAATGTATGGAATGTCAACCACAGCAGTTGAAGTACTGAAGTAGAGCACACCCAGAAAACATTTCCCAGGACACAACCCGAAGCACACAAAGAGCCAGGGATTCTTCCAAAATCTGCTGTTAAATCTGACACATCTTGAGTGTTATGTTGGCTCTGTGGTTTCTAAAGAGCAACTGCTATAAATAAATGTATGTGTTTATCTGCATCTAAAAGTCTTAGAGTCTAAAATTAAGCCCAAGTAAAGAGTCTCATTTTCTTTCTTGCCTTCTCAGAGTGATACACAATAATTTATGAGCTACTTAACTGTTAGGTCTTTACAACTGAAAATACCTAAAGGCAAGAAAAGCAATAAGGCACAGAGCAAAATATGAGAGACATGTGAGAATCCCACACTGCAATTCCCAGCCACAGTGCCAAGGCCTCTCCCAGGCACTCACTGACTCTTGTCATTCCTGCTGGGTTAGAGAAAGGGCCACCAGCTCCCCCTTGGTTTGTCAGCACCCCAAAATCATCAGAAAGATCAATTTTCCTACTTTTAGATGCAGAGGTTTATTTTCTTTTCATTTTTACACATGGGTGTCTTTGTTCATAAGTGAGCTGTGGGCTGGCAAAGGTTTTAATAGCCACAGCCCTTACAAAGTGGATGGATTGATAACTAAATCACTTGTCAATTAACTGTGCATTAACTAACTAACCTTAGAGTCTTGAACAGTACTCACAGGTGGAGGGGACTGGGTTAAACTCAGAGGCTCAGTGACAGAGTCCCTGAGAGTGCCTTTTCCATGTTTTCCTTATGCTTACCTGGAGAATACAAAAAAACACAAAGCTGCTCAACTATTCAGTTATGAATATCTTATATCCACGTGCAGAATTCCAAGGCAAAAAGAAAATAGAAGACTTACAATTATTTTTCTTGCATTACCACTGAGAAATAGAGAAAGAGAAAAATCAAGTTTTGGGGTAAGATTGCTGAGGAAAATCTGATGACAAATGGGCAGCCAAGCCTTCCTGTAAGGAACGACTAAAACCTGTCCAGTTTTCCACTGGAATTATTTCTGTTCCAAGGTTAATCACCTTTTTTGGAGCTTGAAGTACTGACTGTGATGTCCCTGAACCACTCATTCAGTTACAGAGGTTCTCTGAGGGACAGCCAAGTTCCTCAGAGGCACCTGGTGTTAATATCCTGCAAAAAGCTGTTTGTGCATCCAGGAGGAATGTAAAGTATCATTAAATCCCCGGTTCCTGGCCTCATACATCACTACATTTAGCACCTGATGCTAGCCTGGCAAAGGGCTTTCTCACCTCTTTGGGCTGAGGGAGGCTGGAGCTACCCAGGTTTTTCAGGGAGCAGCCCCTGCCTGCCAGGCCTGCCCTTCCCTCCCCAGGTGACATGGCTCTGCCAAAGACCACAGCAGCAAGGGGGGCTGGGGACGTGGGGACACCAAGGAACCAAACCATCTGGGAGCCACTTGAACACTGTGTTCTCCTCCTGTGGGAAGCAAAGGCTGGATCTTCACATGATTTTTATTTTCCCTAAACACCCTGTGTTTATTTAGGTGGCAAAATAGCATTGTTTGGCTATTACCTGCGGATTCATAACACCAAGTTCTCTGTTTTGTTCTCTGTTTTGTTTTTCCTCAGTATCCTACCACACAGGGAACTGGGAAAACACGAACAAGGGCTGTTTTCCACGGCAAGGATTTGCCATGAGAGAACAGTGATTCTGTGGCATTCTTTAAGCCAACAAATATTTGTTAAGTGCATCTTACAACACCACGGGCAATTGTTAAAAAAAAAAGAAAACATTTCAATGGGGTTGAATTTGTCAACCTGACATTTATTACATTACACAACAGAGCAGAAGACTTGGTATTGGTCACACTGCAGAACACAAATGTTGGAATTTACATCGGAGTGAAACGTTCAAACTTCACCAAACTGAGCTGTTCAGATGTGGTGCAGCTGCAGGGCTCCAACTCCTCATTCTGGTTTGAAAGGAACCCAAATTTCAAACAGAAAATTCTTTTCAGATCCATATGCCAGGCTCAAGGGAGCAGCTTTCCCATACACAGCTCTCCAGGCACGTTTGTCCAGCTTGGCCCTTGCTGAATTTTTACAGTAGGAGGTCTGGCCTCTCCCTTCCAGCCACACACAGAGAAGGGGCTGCTGGGTTTGGACCTTGCCCTTTTTCCTCTCCTTCCTGTTAACATCTGTTTAAGGAATCAAATAATGTTGGGAATTACATATATTACAAATAATGTAAGGAATCAAATGTTCTGGTGGATTTATTTCATTTCAATCAGCTCCACCAACACTAGATTAGATATTGGGAAGGAATTGTTCCCTATGAGGATAGGGAGACCCTGGCACAGGGTGCCCAAAGAAGCTGTGGCTGCCCCTGGATCCCTGGAAGTGTCCAAGGCCAGGCTGGATGGGGCTTGGAGCAACCTGAGATAGTGGAAGGTGTCCCTGCTTATGGAACTGCATGAAATTTAAGGTCACTTCCAACCCAAACCCAACTGTGATTCTATAACTTTTGCTAACCTGTTTTCTACTCTCTGTATCAGCCATGTCATCGGTCCAGTCCAGATCTCTCCTGCTAAATCCTTTTAAATCAGTGCACCAAAAACAAGTTCTAAAAAAAATTAAATTAAAAGGGAAAACAATAAGACACTGATTAAAGACCACTCAATTCCCAGGTTACAAGAGGTCAGAACTGCCTTGGTTGGGGAGAGGGAGAACTCACAGCAGAAGGATGATTTAGTGCAAAACTCAGACTAGACTCTGTGCCTTCAAATTTTCACTCAGATTGATAGGAATTTGGCTGATATTGTGGGCTGTTGAAGGGAAAGGGGAATCATCAGTGGGCAGCTGTCACTGCCTGGAAGAAAAACATCTACATTAATGTGTGTGCTGTACAGAGAACCTGAGGCTGCAGCCTTCAAGACAGAGAGGCTTCCTGACTCTGGGAGTGTGTAAAGCCCACAGCAGGCAACTCACTGTTCACCTGCTTTTCACATCCTCACCGTTTTTAGCTATTTCATTAAACTTAGGTCAATCTCCTCATATTTTTCTGCTTGCACAACTCACTCTCCTTGCCACTGGTACTAAGTCATTTACAAGCACAAAGTCCAGCCCCAATTCCAACACTGCTGCTCTTTCCTGACACAGGGACCAAACAGCAGGACAATGATCTTTGGGACTTAAAATACTTCCTTTAGCTGGAAACATGCACTGACCCCCAGGGGTGAGAAGAAGAGTGGAGTGGGTTTGGTCTCGAGCAATGACAATTCAAAAGATGAACATAAATTTTAAATACATATATTTAACTGTATAAATAGCTGTGCTCTTCATCTAGAAGATTGTATTTCCTATATTTCAAACAATTTACTCTGAAACACTGTTCCCTCACACCACCCCACGCTTGCTGCTGGAGTTGTCCCAGCTCAAAGCTATGTCACAGAGCATGGTGAAGTCACCATCCCTGGAGGCATTCAAAAACCATGTGGATCTGGCACTTGGGGACAAGGTTTAGTGCTGAACCTGGTGGTGGTGCTGGACTGATGGTTGGAATTGATGATCTGTTAGGTCTTTCCCAGCCTTAATGATTCCATGATCCCAAGATTCCAAAATAAAAGGAAGTGAGCAATAAAAACCCAATGGATTTCAGATGACAAATTATTCACCCATTTATTTTCTAACAGCCCTTGAAAAAAGAGAGAGAAAAGACACAGAAGCAACACTAGAAAAAGACCTGTGGTCTGGTGAGGTATTGAAACCTGTTCCATATGACCTTGGAATAAATTCCTTTACCTAAAAATGGGTTTAGAACATGCTTTTAAATGATGTGTTAAAAGAGGCTAGAAGCTGAGGGAGGAACAGCAAATGAGAGTTAAACAGCATTACTAGCTTCTGGACTTGTACGAGGTCAAAAAAACATCAGTTCAAAACAGCCTCTTCCCACCATTATAAAGGGACATCCTAAACAAACTCTGGGACCACTCACGACACACGTTTGGATGCAAACCTCTCTCCTTTCAGCCTCTGCTCCTATGCCTCATCCCACAATCCAGAGGCAACAGCAAGAGCCCCACAGAGGAGCAGAGGGACTTTCCTATCACAGCCATCCAGGCTGTCTCTCTCTGTGCTGGCAGCACCCGGGGATTAATTAGTGCCAGAAGCAGGGGCTGACCATCACACAAAAATGCCATCAGGCAAATTCATGGGGTTTGGTAAAACCGGACCAGAAGGATTTGCTTTGAATCTGTAGCTGCAAAGCATCAGTATCTCTGCTCCCCAAACATGCTGGCTGGAGAAGCACTTCCCTCAATCTCTTTTAAAGCCATGGCATTAATTCTGGTTTGTGTTTTCCAGCACATGCCCTCGAACGAGTTATGAGAAAATGTCTGGAAGGTGTTCAGCACCAGCGGGATGTGGAGGGTGTCTCCTACATCCTTCTCCTCATCCCAGAACTTACAGACTGCCTAGCACAAGTCCCATGCCCTGTGCTATAAGTGCTGGCCCAGCCATCCATCCCCCCAGGCCATCCAAAAAAGATGGGAGAGGAGCAGAAATGCAGCTAAATTACAGAGTAGGACCAAGCAAATGATATAACTTTAGAATCATAAAATCATGGAATGGTTTGGGTTGGGAGAAACCTTAAAGCCCATCCAGTGCCACCCCCTGGATACCTTCCACTATCCCAGGTTTCTCCAAGCCCTGTCCAGCCTGAACCTGGATACTTCCAGGAATGGGAGGTGCAGCTTTACCAGTCTAATTTATTCTTCAATGGCAGAAGTTAGAGTTTCATACCCAAATGAGCCCAGAACTGCTTATTTTTCCCTGGTCAGTTTTGACTTGCCTAAAACAATATACCTGGGTGAGAATTTGAGAGAGACACAAATGCTAAAACCACCTCAAGGTTCCCAGGTTTCTTTGGCCAGTTTGGGCACAGTCTTTGAGGAAGACACACTGGAAGAGCATTGTAGCGGTTAAAGACAAAATATTTATGTACGAAGTTGGTTTGATGTTAGATTGCCTGCAGTCTTTCTGACAGGTCTCAGGACAGCCTCATGAACAGGCTGCTGGCTCCAGGTGAAGATGGAATGGCAGGGAAGCCCCAGGTGCTGTAGAACAGTTCCCTCTGCAGACATCAGACCCAACTCCCAGCCCAGCACCAGTGACCCCGTCACAGCTGGGGTTCCCCTTTCAGGGCCCCATTTTCCCCCATGTCTTTCTCAGACCTGGCTGCATTTCTGTTACCCCTGAGATCCAGGTCCATCCTACCACATGGCTCTCTCCAACCTCATGGCTGCCCACTTTGAGAGTCCTCTTCCCAGGCATCTCCTGAAAAAACCTAATGAAACCAAGACTCTTTTGGCTTGGCCTTTGTTCTCTAATTTCAGTTTTGTGGGGCTTGGTGCTCATAAGTTACATAGCCACATAAGGAATTCCTGTTCCTGTTGGACCCAGTCCTGTGAGGTTTGGTTTGTCTAAAGGTTAAGGAGTTGCCGTGTCCTCGCTTTGCCCCAGTGCCTCCTCCTCGCATGCACAGCAGTGCTGTGTTTGTGTTGCCATGGGGAATTTCTGGGAACCCTCATCAGCCCCTGCCTTCCACCCCGCGTGAGAAGGGCCCTGTGTAACCTCCTCAGTGAGTCACATCCCTACACAAACCTGTCCATCCCAGGTGCCAGCAGCCAGTGAAGGGTGAATTTACAGCTCCAGGAAACGTCTGCTCGGCTTTGCTTCCAGTGAGCACCAGAGCAAAACCTGTTATGTCAACACAAGTAGTTGCACAACCGGCTCTTGGCGTTTGAGAACCAACATCCACTACTGTGCACAAGCAGGTCTCCTGGAAAACCAGATCTCTGTGCTCTGTAGGAGCAGCTCTGCAGGTGACCACTCACACTCAGTGCTCAGGTTTCATACCACAACAAAACATGCCCAGGGGAAGGGGAAAGGGCATTGGCTGCAGCCCCATTCCCTGACAAAATGGATTTTCTTCTCACCAACACAAACGTGCCGAAGTTACCACTCCGGAGCTCCAATGCTCCCCAGGTCAATGGGAGTTATTCTCAGCATTCCCTTCTGCTGAGAAAGGCAAAGGCAGGCAGAGATTTCCCAGCACTACAGCCTGCCCCAAAGTCCCAAGGAAGAGAAGCTCAAGGCCACATTCGGTGCCAGGAGGCCCAG
The DNA here is from genome assembly GCA_018697195.1 of Certhia americana. Taxonomy (NCBI): domain Eukaryota; kingdom Metazoa; phylum Chordata; class Aves; order Passeriformes; family Certhiidae; genus Certhia; species Certhia americana. The sequence goes on along the minus strand of CM031864.1, from coordinate 26,008,762 downwards.
AACCCACCAGAAATGCTTTCCAGAGCTCACCATCACTGTTCTCCAGAACACACCAGAGCTGCTCTCCAGAGCACACAACAGCCATTATCCAGGGCCCAGAGCTAGTTTCCAGACCATACCAGAGCTGTTTTCCAGGAACTGAGCTCACCCCTAAGGCATCATCAGCTTCACCAGTGCAGGGTGGCACTTCCATGTCCTTCAGGTATGAACGATCTTCATGTGCTGACCCTACAATAATGTTTGAAGCCCAAAATAATTCATTCTCTAAATCCACCTTTTTGTGCCTCCTAGGGATCACACACTGGGTTGTAAAATGTACTGTACACACAAAGCACAAGAATCTGGATTAAAGGAAGGGAAAATGAGAAACAAAGGATTACATTTCTAGGTATGGGAAAACTCTGAGTGGTTGCTGTCACATTGTGTGTCAGAAGAGGGTTTTTGCTGCATTATTATTCTCCTTACACATTAATAATGTCTAAGGGACTTCCCTGCTTTGTAAAGGCAGCAAGGATTCATCCTGTGCACTGTCAGTCTCGTGAGCTGCCCCACACCATCAAGCTGCTCCAAATCTCTTCACAAAAAAATGGAAAATAGCCCACAAATTATCAAAATAAAACTGTCTGAAAACAGCAGGTGACAAATATAGTTTTATTTTTTTATCATCTGGTAACACTGTGATAATATAAACTGTATAAAGCATGATAGAACTCTTCCATGAAACAGAGTAGGTGCATATTATAAAATAAAAAATACAAATATTACATTAACAAAAGGAAAGACATTTAAAAGAAAATATTACAATAATTAAATGGCACCAGTTCCTTTCTGTATTCCAGAATTTATGGAAAATGTTTAAATTATGCAGCACTATGATAAGTTACTTTTACTTTCTCTCTTGATTTTAAACATGCACTAACGCAAACAGAAATAAAACATATTGATCAATACAGGAAATGTTATTTAACCACAGAAATTTGCATGTAGACTTGAACCAACCTAGGCTAGTGGGAGGTGTCCCTGCCCATGGCAGGGGGTGGAAATCAGATCAACTTTAAGGTCCCTTCCACCCCCAACCATTCCACGATTCTTTGGTGCAGTGGCTGTTAAAAGAAATGCATTGCAATTATTTCCCATCCCAGGGATTTACTGATTTTAGCAATTAAAGTTTTCAGAGGTGCAGTTGCATTTTCTGTGCATTTGCAGAGTTACAGCAATACTAGCTGAGATGGTACTAAAATAATCAGTCTATGCACAGTCTTTCATTATCCAAAGTACTGAGAATGTATTTCAAAAATAGCGCTTAAGGCTTCACATTCTTACCTGGGCATGTTTTACCAATCCCCAGTAAACATTGCCACTGTCCCTTTGCAGAAATATGTTGTTTTAATCATGTTCAAATGCAAAATCACTGTCAATTTATGAGGAAACATTCAGGTCAGAAATACACAAACTGACAATAATTTAACATATGGTTGCCAGTAGCTCAAGAGTTCAAGCAATATAATTTTGAGGATTAAATAAGAAAAACAAAGTATCAGAGGTTTAGGGTTTTTGCTAAGTGGTATAGACATTCTCATATAGCAGTAAAGTGGATTTTAATTTTTTTTCTAATTCCATCTTACCCCCTTCAAGCTATGCCCAGTTTACCTCAATTAAAAATCAATTACCCCCCCAAAAGAAACCAGTGTTTACAATTTTTTAAGAAAACAAAAAGACACTGAACCAAATGATCTCCAACTAATTCCACAGTTTTAAAAATGAGGATCTCAGCCTACTGAAATGTTTTCAGTTCTTAATAATGCGGTACAAAATGCTATTGGAATGTGAACATTCACAAGAAGACATGTTCAGGAGTGTTGCACAGCCCTGTGAGGAGCAGGGATGTTCCACTCAAGTCCGTTTGACTCCAGTTCCAAAGGCAGGAGCAGTTTCTGAGCAGGGCAGGGCCATGCACAGCCTCTATGTGTGGTTGTTGTTGAGGTTGCTCTTGTTGAAAAACCTCCTGGCCTCCACACTACTGAGTGACACGGAGCAGCGAGAGGGGTTCTGCTTCCTGTACTCGATGCTTTCCATCATCGCCTCCTTGATCACCTGCAGGGAACAACAGCCAGCAGGAAAACTCACATTTAGAACCACTTTGAAACAGACAGAAACAGCCCCTTCTCCTGTTAACAACTGCTGCTCCCACTTTTAGCTCCATCACTGAGTAAAGAGATCGATGAGTTTTAGTACAAATAGTATTTCTTGAGTGTGTAAAACACTGATTTTAATGTGGTTAGTAAAAGTATGAGGGAGGCCACTAACACCAAAGAATCACACAAAAATACACAGTATTTAAAAAGCCCCAGTGAAACTTAGAAGGGTAAACCCAAACATTGAGAAAATGTGTATTTCAAGGATGCAGAAAGTAATTATTATGTTGAGAAAGATTAAATTATCACTTTTATTTCCTTTGTGCTGATGTAACAAGTTTTCTTCACCATATTGATTAAAACCCCATATCTTTATCTGGGATGACCATTACACTTGTGATGCCACAGACGTTGGGATCATGATGTCATATTTCACCAACTATCAATTACAAATAATTACTGAGTTAGCTGGTAAAGAAATTTCCTTCAGAGAAAACTTCCAGTGTCCATTTTGTCCAATTAGACAAAAAAACCTGAGTATAAACATGCACCTCATGTTTATATCTTTAACAGTCTCCTTTGCTCTGTTATTCTGAATGGCTTGGGATGGTAAAATGGCAAAACCAAGGCAAGAACCAAATAAGAAAATCAGGCAAATGCGAAGGCAAAGCCCTGTACCTTCTGTAGGGCAGATTTAGGGCTTTACTCACATCACCCAATCCAGCCCTTTAACCTGCCATACTTACATCCATGTTATTGAGGGTGTTGAACTCCATGAGGTCATGGAGCCTCTTGAAAGCCTCGTTGGGATACTGGAAGTTGAAGGTAGAGAAGGGTGTATCTGGATCATCAAAAATATCAAAGTCTGCAAAATCCTTCTCTTCTTGTGTTTCTCTGGGAACAGCTGCACAGAACAAATAAAAAAATTCCATTGAGGGTTTATTACCTTATTTTTAATGGCTCTTTTGAATTAATTCCCTAAGGACTGCAGAAAAAACTTAGGTTGTTTCAGAGACAAAACATTCCTAGTACAAAACCACCAAGTGATTCCAGAGGAACAGGTGGATTCAAGCATCAGGAATTGTGAGCTCACCTGGAGCTTTGTACTTTCTGAAATCGATGTTGGCCAGCACAAAGTGGATGATGGTTGGACAGTCCTTCTCCGAGGACGTGTCCTTTGGTTTGAAAACATAGCACTCCTTCATGCCCTCTCGGTCAAACACGTTGGGGTCTATCTTGGGGAAAGGAAGCTTGTTCATTTTGGCCCATTTTTCAGCCAGCAGGATTTCCTGGAAAGAGGAGAAAGACTCGGGTGCATAAAAGCTTCCCCTACAAAGTCAGGAGGTTTTCAGAGACAGGGATCATGTAGGGTAGTTAATGTAATCCATAAATTATTAAGTCTCCAACACAGGAAGGACATGGAGGGAGTCCAGGGGAGGCACCAGGATGATCAGAGGGATGCAGAAGCTCTGCTGGGGAGAAAGGCTGGGAGAGCTGGGATTGTTCAGCCTGGAGAAGAGAAGCTTTGGGGTGACCTTGCAGTGTCTGAAGGAGGCAACAGGAAACATGGAGAGAGACTGTTTACAAGGGATGGAGTGACAGGACAAGGGGGAATGGCTTCCCACTGACAGAGAGTAGGTTTAGATGAGATTTTGGAAAGAAATCCTTCCCTGTGAGGGTGGGGAGGCCCTCCCCGTGTGGCTGCCCCATCCCTGGGAGTGTCCAAGGCCAGGCTGGATGGGGCTTGGAGCAAGCTGGGCTAGTGGAAGGTGTCCCTGCCCATGGCAGGGGTGGGAAGAGGTTAATGTCCCTTCCAGCCCAAACCACCCTGCGGTTCTCAGAACTAATCAAGCCCATCTCAGCACAGATGACCCATCAGGACCAACTGAGCACCTCATTCACCCAGCCCAGGCTCCACCACCTGCCACATGAGTCACAGGAAGGTATGTGGTCTTCCCCAGAAACCTGGGGGTGAATTTACAGAGCTGACACCAAGGGAAAAGCCATCCATAATTTTACTTTGCAAAGCAGTACCAGTGCTGTGGCAACTACTGAGAGCTCCTAAACACTGGGCCACGCATTGTTGTACTCAGAGTCAATCCCTGCACACAGTGGCCTCTCAAAGCACACCGAGTGAAGAGCTCTGGAAAACAGGCTTCTTTTTCCTCATGACAACTCAGTAAACAAGATAATTTGTAAATAATGACTCAAAAGGATGTAATGAGGGTGTGTGAGAGGGAGGAGAGGGAAGGTCAAACAACTTTAATCTTGGTTTTCAATGAAATAGGACCCTTCTTTGGAAGACTGTTTTGGATACGCAGGAGATTAAGAGATAGTGGGTGTAAAATGGTAAACCAAGGCTCAAGTCACTGAGTAAAATATTAGAGTGTTACCATAGATACAGGCCCACTTCTGAAGTGGCATTTGCTCCTTACAATGCACCAATGGGACAGAACTGGTTCATGTTCCAGACCTCTGCCTCACAAATACACCTGTGTCTGCCTCAGCACACACCTACCTGTGCTTCAGAAACAATGCACCATTCCCTTCAACAGAGGCTCCTGGAAAACCTGAGGCACTATCTAATTTTCCTACCATTTTTTATCATGTTAAGGAACTTTTTGCTTTTTGAAAATGACAGTTTGGAGAAAAACCTTCAGGATGCCACTTGAGTTCTAATTAATCTCTCTATGTTCCCCAAAACAGCTGCCAGCAGAAAATTGCAGCTGATGAAGACAGAATGCTAAGGGTAGCAGGGGTGGCCATATACAGCCTTTTGCACGGACTCCACCTGTGGAATGTTAAAAAAGGGAGGAAAAAGATATCCAGAGGCAATGGTAGTGCTGCATCAGCAAATTTAGCTGCTGGGACAAACACTGTTGAGAAAAACAGGAGATACATTCTTAGGTAAATAGAGTATTAAAGGAAAAAACAGACTCTGGGATTCAGTCATTTAAGGAGAAACAAAAGATCTCAAGTCTTGTCAGTGCTCTATTCTCCCCAGTAGCCTCAAGTTGCCTATAGATTACAGGAATTTCTCCTTTTTATTCTCCTGGAATTTGTCTTTGCAGTTGGCAGCACTGATCTCAAGCTCATTTTGCTACTGCTGTTATTTTCTAATGGTATTTTGGGGGTTTTGTCACTCCATAGCAACTTAAGAAAAAGAATTCTCTGTTCTAACTGAAATTTGTATGCAAAGCAACAAGGAATGCCAATTGTTTCTCAAACAGAAATGTTTCTGAGTTCCCTTAAAAATTATTTTAAAAATCCATTTGGGTTTGAAATAATTAATGCCTCTTTTTTGAGGATGGTAGAGTCATTAAAGTTGGAAAAGACCTTCAAGATCACACAGATCAACCAAATCCCACCATGTCCACTAAACCACAGCACAAAGTCAGAACCTCTCAGTAGTCTCTGAAGTGCTGGGTTTTCTGTAGCAGTTACCAAAATGATCCATGTAAAGGCTTTGGGATCAGCTGGAGCTGTGTGGATATGCAAGTTGTACAGACTGACAGCTGTGCTTTCCACACCTGCTGCAGAAAACAGCCATGGCACTTTACTGTGTGCTCTCCTGTGGCTGTTTTGCTCTGGTCTGGATGGGATTATCCTGGTGAGATGCAAATTAACAGTTAGCCCTGCTTCCAAAAGGTTACTTCTTTAGCAATCTTGAGATGACACATCTCTGCAAGATGATGACATGAAATCATCCATTTACATCACAGCACACAGAGGAGAGCAGCTGGGCACAGAGGGTGTACGGCAGGGAAAATTACTTAATTGTTTAGTTCTGACAGAAAATAAAACTCTGCAATCAGTGCCAAAGTAAAACTTCCATGAAAGAAACCAAGCTCCTGCTTCAAAGGAATTTCATTATCCCTCTTTGTGCCAGTTGCCTCATGGAAGGCATGTAAACAGGAACTGAGGCACAGGGCAATATTCTGCCTTGACGTAGAAAGAAATATTCCAAATCTGTAGATACAACAGCACCAAGGCTTTTCTGGGACCATGTGGAATAGAACTGAGTCACATTAAACTCCTGAAGCCAGGAAAGAAAAGGCCTTTGTCACTTACTTTGAAAGGAGGGCTGGAATCACTTGGCCTAGCTGAGAAATCAAAGGAGATGATGAGATCCACACCTCTTTGGGGCCTCAGGATGAGCGGATAGGGCAGGTTAAAGGTCAGCCCACTGTCCACAATGTGGATCTTCTTGCTTTTCACGTCCAGGGGCTCATAGATCCTCTCAAATTCATCAGGATCTGCGTGGAACATGGGAAAACCAAACCAAGCAGGGACACATGAGTTAAGAACTGAAGTTCTGATGAGCTTTCCAGTGTCTCCCTAAGTTCTGGAGAAAGCATGGAATTTGAACTGCACAGGGTATCCCAGGTAAACACACCATGAATTCAAGTGTAACTAAAACACAAAAAAAATTCACACATTTTTCAAAACTGGAGAATGAGGTGAGAAGCCAGAACTGTAAGGGCCCTCAGGAGGCCAAGTTCATGAGGCAGACCCAGAGGTAGCTTGAGGTGAACCAAAGGGGACAAATGTCCAGGTTTGATCCCAGCCCTCCAACCTTCACTCCATCAACACAAACACAAAGTAAAAAGTTTATGGGATGGTAAGAGACATCTGGGGGTGTCAGAGGATGGTCCCAGACTCTGTTAGTGGTGCCAGTGACAGGACAAGGAGCAATGGCCATAAACTAAAATACAAGTTCCACTGCAACACAAGGAAGAACTTCTTTCCTTGGAGGGTGCAGAGCCCTGGAACAGCTGCCCAGGGAGGGCATGGAGTCTCCCTCTCTGGAGATATCACAAACCCCCCTGGATATGTCCCTGTGTCACCTGCCCTGGGTGATCTCCAGAGGTCTTCCAAGCTTAGTTTGTATTCTGTGATCCCCTCAGCGTCCACAACCCCTGCCAAACCTATTCCCCCCCAGCCCCACATCCCACCCAGCTCTCCCAAATTTACCCCAAAATCATCAGTGTGGCTCTGCCCTCCAGTGGCACTTGCCTGTGTCTGCTTCTGCTCATCAAATTGGGTCTATCAAGTCCTGTTTTGCAACCTGCACCAGACCTGATGACCTCACACTCACCACTCCACCAGGAACAAAGAGAAATAGTGACCCATATCCATACCCATGATTTAGGCACTGGACAGAACTCCCTGTCAGCCACTTGCTGCTGGTGCTGTCCCACCACTGGTGGTGCTGTGTGGTATCCACCACTCTTTTCTCTAAGCCCAACCTGACGATGTTTCCATCTAACCCAAACATTCCCTTGGTGCAGCTCAGGAAAAAAACATCCATATTCCCTGGGTATGTTCACACTTATCCAGGTCTCTGGACACTAGAAAACTAAAGTCTCTGGTGTGGTAGTGCACTACCTGTGTTTCTACGTATACCTCCCCCCAAGTGTGACCTGTTTATCCCTTCCCCTCCCTGTCCCTGGAATGTTTATCCCATTGGCTGATGCTACATGCCTCCCCGCCCCTTTCCTGAAGTTTAAAGTACCTGGTAAAATTTCCCCTCTTTCTCTTTTTCCTCCCGGACTCCAGCCAAGAATAAACATCCAGCACCATCCTGGAGGAAAAGCAGCCCTTGGTCTTTTATCTTGGTCGTGAAGGACACCCCTGCCTTCCCCACGACACAGCTAGCTATGGATTATTCAGGGAGGGACAAGAGGAGTTACTCCACTCTGGACACCACTAAACTATCCCTGCTGTACTTAAAACGTTTCCTCTGACAGTCTTTTCTTGGTCCAGACCCTACAAACATTTCCAGCGTGTGGTTTTGCTTTTTAACAAAAAATCTAATGCTCATATCTGTAGAGGGCAGTGTAATGTAAGGAATGCTGCATAGAAAAATATTATTATTTCTGCTATAATTGAATTTCTTTGGCACCTACTTAGTGACAATGATAATAACCCAGGAAAACAAAAAGGATATTTGTGAAGCAAAGAAAATCCATTTAAAAAATTCTAACTTTTGTCCCTGTCATTTCAGGAGCAGCATGTTGTGAGCATCAAACAAAATCTTAAAAGAGATGATTTCATTTTTTATGTCTGTTGTTATTTATAAAAGGACCCTTTTCTAAGTAATGAGCACCATTTTCCCACTATTTGCCTTGATTTCCAAAGGAGAGAAGACTTTTAAATAATTGCCTATTGCTAAAGAGCTAAGTGTGTTTATAAACTTATTTTAAAACCACATATATTTCATAATCATGAATTAGCATAAATGAATAAAAATATGTTAGTATTTATCAAATTCATCACAAATAATAAAAAGGGAAAAAAACCCCGCAATGACTACAGTTTCCTTTAGCACAAAGGGACCATTTTGGTTTTCCTCCTCTAGTTTAAAGACAACATGTCAAAAATTTAACCCTTGTTCTCACTAGAACTTCTAAGGAATTGCAAAAATATTTTTCTTCAAGTTTCGTCTTTCTTATGTTGCAAAAACTGAATTTGAAAGATCCTTTAATCAAGAATAGCATCAGCTGCAACAGTGTTTGTGATGGGAATGTTACTACTGCCACACAAACTTCCTCCCAACACTGAAGAATGAGATGGACCTTATTGCTTATAGCCCTCATGACCCTAAAATCAAATTTATCAAAATAATCTTACTATATTTTAGAGGAGAAAAGTCTTAATGTCACTAATAAATTTATAACAGCCGTATAAATGGGTTTCAGTAATCAGTCTTCATAGAATCACAGAATCCCAGAGCCTGGGACATTAATTTTTAGCCTTTTAGAAAAGATGCATTCTTATTACCAGCATCTTCCAGTCCATCAAACAGCAAACTGTTTGAAACAAATTGAAAAACAAATTGAAAACAATTGAAAATGGGAGGATGTGGCACTTGGGGACAGGGTTTAGTGGTGGTGCTGGGCTGATGGTTGGACTTGCTGATGTTAAAGATCTTTTCAAGCCTTAACAACTCTGTGAGTCTGTGTTTACCAGCCCAGCCCCACGTTTAGTCAACTCCGTCCTGTCAACTTCCCAGTAATGGGATACACAGACAGATATTTGTTAGGAAATCATAAAGAGGGCAAATCCTAGAGACCAAATCTGCCACAGATAGAAGCTCTAGTGGAAGGACATTTGCTACTGACGTCCATCTACTACAACCATTTCCACAAACACTGAAAAAAGGAAGCAGAGATTAGGGGTTATTTTTCCCCACTGTAATGCACTTGGCATTTTCTCAAATTGTTCTGGTGTGTTGCAACACCAAGAAAAAACAGAATAACTCTGAGTTCACAATGAAATGACTGATAAAATAAGAAAATGCTTAGCATTATCTCCACAAATAGAAGTTATGGAAAAGCAAAGCCAAGGGTTTTACTTCCAGACCAAGATGGGATCTCTGCTGCAGGCACTGCAGACCCTAAATTCAATCCTCAATAATGACTGTAAGATTGCCTTAGGTCAGCCACAGTTCATCCTCTGCAGAGGGTTTGGGACAACTGGAGATGGAAAGTAATATTGATATCGTTTTTTGATTCACTTATTTCTCCTTTGGAGTGTCTGGCAATAAAGGAGAGTAAGTCTTAAAGCAATACAGATTTCTCTCTGCACTCAAGCTGACAGGTAAACTGCCAGTGCTGGGAATAAATATGCACAGCTTAAATACATTCAGTGCCACAGTAATCTAAGGATCTAAATTTTACACCACAGTCTCCTTTCTATCTGTGTCTCTGGGCTCCTCAGCTCTCCCATATATTAGGAAAAATTCACAGCATTAAAATGTGGAGACACTCATCACACTACTGAATTATTACATTTTATATTAACTACTGACATTTCAAGAGGTCTTTAACTATTCTTGACTATAATATTGCAACCACTCGCAGCTGTCAGACCTGAGTTGTTACTGCAGGTTTATGAATGTGGGCTTTGGCTAACAGCAAAAACTGCAGTCATGTCAAACTTTTCCAATTTTAGCCCATGGAAGTTTCAGGCACTCCAAAGTAATTGTGTCAGAGGTGCAGAGTTCTGTCAAACCAGCATTTTATTTCCAAAGAAATCAAATCCCAGGAAGCTGATAGTTGATTCTGAAGACTATCTGTGTGTCTTAATTATGCAAAATTCTCATCAACTGTCATTTTTTCCAGCCATAAATTTCCTACCCACTTTCCTGCCTCTTTTCCAAGTACTATAAATATTAAGACTACCCAGGGGTAAACACCTCTGAGATGACAGAAATATTTAGAAAGTGGAGTCCAGATGGAAATTACTCTTCAAGCCCTGCAAGGGATTCATTACATTAACAAATACACATTAAAGCACGGCTGCTACTTAAGTTTTTTAATTACATCTGGTATTTACTGTTGCTTAGTGAATGGTTGGGACAATCTCCTTCCTCTGAATAGGAAATGAGGGCTGAGGAGAGTGTTGCTGTCACCAGGGATGGTTGGTAGGGTTGTGCTTGGAGGAACAGCCTGGAAGGAACACCCCCTTCAGAGAGGTGTAGTTGTTCTTTGCTTGATGGATAACAGAATCATGGGATGGGACCTTGAAGACCACTCAGTGCCACCCCCTGCCATGGGCAGGGACACCTTCCACTATCCCAGGTTGCCCCAAGTCCTGTCCAGCCTGGGCTTGGACACTTCCAGTTCCAGAAGAACATCAAGAAATTAACTGCCTTTCACTGAGTAGACTGCAGTGAACACTCAGGCAAAGGCTCCAAAATCCTAACCAAACACAATTATTCTTCACAGTTACTGTCCCAGACACCACATCCCTCATGGAGTGGAGGAAGACTTTGGACTTCTTTTGCAAATCCACATTTTTCTGAGATTCTTATCCTCTACCTGCTTTCTTGCTGAAGCCAACATGAAACACAGATGCACATGAACACCAGGAAGCCTGGACTGGGAGTGATTTGTCAGGTGGATTCACACCGGGAAGAACACGGTGTCAGCAAAGTAAGAATCTATCAACTGTGCCAGGGCAAGGTCAGGCTGGAACTCAGGGAAAGGTTCTTCCCCAGAGGGTGGTGAGGCACTGAACCAACTTCCATGGGAATGGGCCCCAAGACTGCCAGAGCTCCAGGAGTTTTTGGACAATGCTCTCAAATCTCCCTGGGATGAGGGTAGGATTTTTTGGGTGTCTGGGCAGGGCCAGGGGTTGGACTCCATGATCCTGGTGGGTCCCCTTCCAAAATTCACTGATTCTGTGATCCTACAAGTGAAGGAGTGTATTGCCACCAGGGGTTTTTCAAAAGACAAAGACAGCAGATGAGTTACAAAGGTTTTGCAACAGGGAAGCCATGCAGGAGAACAAGGAAAGGTTTCATTTCCACCTGCAAGCTTAGCATCATTAAGAGCCAAAGAACAACCCAGATACCCACTGGAGAAGGCTAAGACAGTGAGAAAGTGGATGTAACAAAAGGCACCATATACAAAAAGCAGTTTGGTCCCCTTCTGCCAAACGAAGAACCATTGTCTGGTCATCAGTTGTTCCACACCCTGTGCCAAGGGACAGGTCAGGGAGCAGACAGAAATCACTGTGTGGAGCCCTTTGAGCCTCCCAGTCCCCTCACAAGCTCTACTGCTGGACAATCCCCACGGTGCCCTTGTGACCCACCTGGTGTGATGTTACTGCGCTAGGAACTCGCTGCCTCTGGCTTCACTAACTACCACACACACAGCGCCAGTGTTCTGGGAACTGACCTGCAACTGCTGCTGGCTCCTCCTCTTCCAGGGACTCCTGGGTGAGCAGCTCTGCCAGAGGGGACAGGGGGTAGCAGCTGTTGAGGTTCAGCCCCAGCATGAAGTTGTGCACCTTGCCAGCGCGGCCCTCGCGCGTGTTGAACAGGGCGCTGTCCCCCACCAGGGCCATCAGCATACGCTGCACCCAGCTCTCCTGGCTGCTCTCCTGCAGCTTCTCCCGGCACTCCCGCTTTGCCTCAGCACCCTCAGTGCCTGCACACAAAAATGAAAACACCCAGCAGTGGTATTTAAACATAGCAAGTGTAATCCCCAGCATTTTAGAGGCTATAAAATAAAGGACCTATGAAAATAAAAAAATTCATTCAACAAGCCAGGGGCGGGATGATGGAGCTTTGTCACAATGATTTCAGAGAAGTGCAGAGAATCCATCCTTTCAACTTCACAGCCCAATGAAACCTTTCATCTGTACCATAATAATGTGGATATGTCAATCAGGAAAATAGAATGGGAATGTTAGATGACCTGAGCAAGACTTAATTAGTCTGAGGGCTTTCTCTGTAAGCTCTGCTGGGCTCAGGGATAGACCTGACTTAATAAGATCCATACTTGATGTAGACATAAATTCATCTAGATGTGCATTGACAACCTTCTTCATTTTTCTTGCCTGTTTGAAATCCAGTTTTCCTCAGGAAAGGAGAGCTAGTCTGCATAAAGGATAATGCTATAGTAAGGGAAATCTAAAATACCTGAAATTATCATTACCGTAAACTGTAAACTACAATTAATATCTGGCTTTAATTAACTAAAGAGTACAATGAAAGATCCAGACTTAGATGTCTGCAGTAGCTCACAGTAAAAATGACCTGGACTGGCACCACCCTGCATTCATTCACCTGTCAAAAATTGACTTTTTGGGGTGTTTTGGATAAGAAAATAACTCAGGCTCAAGCTTGATACTTTAAATCCAGCTTTTAAACTTGCCTCTTTAACCCAGGCTTTGAAGGAACTTAGTTTTATATAAATAGAATGAAAACAAGCATCAGAGTAAGTTCAACATCTGTACAATAACATTCTATGGAAATGAGAAGGATTTCCAACTGCTTACAATCCCAGATTTGTTGGTTGTTCACTATGGCTACAAACTAGGAGAGAAATGTGTTCGGTGCTGGCTGTAGTTTGGTTTTACACATAAGGAGAGTTGAAGAAGCAATTACTGAGCTGAGCTAATGACAAAATTCCCTGTCTCACCATATAAGATTTTCTTTTCTTCTGTAAATTCTAAAATCACAAACAGCTGCATTCCCATCTTTGCTCCACTTGTTAAAAATAAAACCAGATTTTTGCAGGTGAAAATCACCCCAAAAATATAAACAAATACAGAAAGCTGACTAAGACGCCAGAAATCTCCAGGTGTTTTAGGTATTTAGAAAATAGAACCTTTTCTTCCCTCTGGCCAACATTCCCTTTGTGGTTGTGCCTTTTCTGGGCACTGGATTTGGGCATTGTTACAAACACTGTGCCATGCACGAGGAATTTCCAGTATCAGATGTCATTTGTGGTAGAAGACACCTGTGAATGCTGGAAACACAGGTTAAACCATTCTCAGGTAAATATTTGATTAGGAAACCCTTAAAAACAGTTGCTAGTGTTGGTTTCGGGGGCTGGCAGCAATTCCAAGATGTCTCTGAGCTCTGCAGCTTTTTGGAAACAGACTTCTGGAGAGCTTTGACCCAGCAAACCACATTTTTGGGTGTATGTGGAATTCCAGACGTGTGTGAGAGAATCACCTGGTGATCAGCTTGAGCTGGAGACACAAAGTGAAGCCCAGAACCTCCTGGGGTTTCTTGTTCTCTCTTTTGTTGAGCCACACAAAAGCTGATGGAAAAAGCAAATGATGAAATGAAATCTAAGCATTTCCTTACCTTTGGGATGCTGTGATTCATCTTCACTGTCTGAGCTGTCGTTGCTCACAAGGTGCTTTAGCCTAATATTTTCTGTTGAAAGAAATATAAATTCCTTTAAACTGCTGGGATTTAACTGGCAGAACAGCTAAGAATTTCAAAACAATCTGAGTCATAAAAATCCTCATAGTCTTTGTAATAGAAAATAGAGCTGAAGAGACTGGGTCTGCTGTGGACATGAGAAAATGAGCAGCAGGTATTGGATTTAGCCTGCAATTTTTGGACTGGAAAAGAAAATGCAACCCTAAAGTCGTACCACCCACACCCCTCTGCACCACGTACCTGACACACTTGATTCACCTTCATTAAAATATAGACGTTTAGCTTCTGTCCTCTCAGTAACTCTTACTGAATTAGGAAAACGTTACTGTGGTGCCAAGCTGGCATTGGGACATCTCCAGCTCTGGTTCAGACTGTGGTTCAAGTCACACGAATATTTTCACATCTGATCTCACTTCAAAGAACTCTTTTTAAATTATTTGTGAAATGAGTCACAGATGACAGATACCATTCTGTGTCTCACTATCTTTCAAAAGCAGACTTTTCCATGATCACATTTATTGACAGGGATCCTCCATAAGGAGGTTTTAACATTCATGAGTTGTATCAGAAATAGGAACCTGGAGGTCTCATTCTCATCCATAAAGAAGAGATTATCAAATCAGCTGAATTCCATCAATTAGGAGGCAGATAGAGGTTATTATTTAAAAACTATCTCAAACTACATTTTCTCTTCTTGCTCTTCAGAAAGATCTAGGACAATTAATTTATTTGTCAGATCTTCCCCTGTAATGCTGCCTTCTCATTAGGAAACAGAAGTGTAAAAATCTTTTCATCATTAACTACGTTTTCAGATAAAACTTGATAAAGTCCATCCAAACCAAGTCACAACTCTTTCTTTACAGTCATCTTGCTATTTGTGACAATGCCAGAAGTGAAACCAAAACTACTCAATGTGCAAGCAAAGGACCAGATACCAACAGGCTGTGACTAGAATGGAGTAATTGAGCAACCCAGAGATGAGAAAATTTAGGTGCATTTCACTAATCCCTTTAATAACACAGCCCAGTGTCAAGAGACTGCACAAGTTCTCAGAATTATATAAAATTTTTTTTTTTTTTCTGTCTTCTGTTTGCCGGCCGGCTATTTATCTTCTTCCAAGAATGTACACAGTTTTGTTTTGCTTTCACCAGCCAGAGATCTTGAAAGAAAGGCGCGCGTGAGGCTTTCTTGTTGCTTCTCTTCATAATTTATTTTTTCTTATCATTTCAAAGCACAAAAGGCAAAATGTTCTAATGCTAACTACAAAGTGCAAAAAGCTTGATGTTCTAATGTCTAATGCCTAATGTGAAATGTTCCCACCCTCAGGGTGGCATGGATATTTATACTACATTCTACGTAATCAGTATTTATAATTCTTCACCAATAACTATTATCTATGTTAGAAGGTTAGACTCTATTCTAAGCCAACTATAATGTGCCACCTCACAGCAGAACATGGAGTCAAGGAAGAAGGAAGAAACCCAAAATCCATGTGCTTCCTCCATCTTGTCATCACTTGCTTACTATCCTAAAAACCCATATATCCAAAATTCTCACCCTGTGATAAAACTACACACTATTCTATTGTCTAATACACATTCTTGAAAACCCTGCTTCATTTCAGAGCTTAAAAGCCCATTTTCCATGAACAAAGGTTAAAAACACTGTTTGTCAGAGATTCTAAAATCTCACAAACATGCAAAGAGATATTCCTCATAATTTCACACTCTGACAACAACTATCAAATACTTGTCAACTTCCGCTCTCCAAAAATCGCACAACATAAAGAGAGGATTCTATTAACTACTAGAAAAAAGCTGGATAGATGCATGGGACTTTCAGCAGCTCCAACTGACCAGAAACAGAAGTGAAAGTAAGGAAAGAACATTTCCAATGCTCTTTCCCCATCTCAGCAGTACAACAACTAAAGGTAATTAATTCCACATTCTTAAATGACCACCAGCAGTGCTATCCTTCCACAGATGGAGAATCTTGCTAGTAATTGCTCTGTGTAGTGGAATTTTTTACTAATAGTACCTAATTCTTCTTCCATGGTGGGCCCTTTATTCTGAGAATTGGAGACACCAAGGACTCTGTTAAATAATATTGAAAATGCACTGCCCCAGACACCTGAAAGAGAAAAAATAAACAATGAATGGTGCTTGGCAGAAGGAAAATAAACTCCACATACCTTAATAAGCACTATTTAAGCAGTTAGTTGCTCTCTGAACACAGCTCTGAATTTGGAGCAGGCCAAGTCATAAGCGCAGATGTTCAAATCAGACTAAAAACTTATATGGAAATAAGAAACAAATAAACAATGCCAATCTATATCTGTGAAATTCTTCAAATTAATGTCTTCCAGTAAACTGAGAGCTCCACTTCCTGTCTCACACTTTGTGTGACTGCATTTGAAAGTCCATGAACTACTGAAATGGCTTTTATTTTTAAGCCTGTTTCTGTCACATACTCACCCATCAGGAAATGCAAGGGATTTTCGGCATATTTCTTCACCACTGTCCCCATAAAAAACTTACTTCCAAACAAATCAGGAGACATGAAAGTGCCATACTTGGCCATTCCAATTTCATATGGGCTGAATTCCACCCAGTCTGCAAAGTCAGAAACAAAACTGGGCTCAGTCAGAAATCTCAGCCTGAATGAAGCAGAGCAGGAAAACACAGAAATTAACCAAGCAAAGAAATTTCAGTGAAATGGGAAGCTAAATAACCATTTGGAATACCAAATCAAGGTCAGTGATGTCTCAGCAGGGAAAGAATCCTCATTCTCTCTTCCCACAATAAACTTCGGTGAAAAGAATGAGGTGGGAAAACCAGAGGTACAAAAGGAGAGCTCACAAAGGAGGAACACACAGTGGCATCTTTTTTTCATCCTCTGCTTCAGCATGATTCCCTGCCACATGTGGGGGTCAGCCCCAAGCTGCTTTTCCTTCACTGCAATTCCACCAAAAATCTGGAGAGCAGTGACAGAGGTGGCACAAAACCAATCATTGAATATCCCAAGGTTTGTGAAATATTCTAGCAGAGGCATTTGGATTCTACCCAAACCTAAAGTTTTGCAGGAAAATCAATATCAAAAGGCAAAGCTGAGAGGCAGCTGATAAGCATCAATTCGAACATTGCCAAAGATATCTTTAAAAGTCCTTTTTTTTGAACAGAGAATTCAAGACAAATATAGAATAAAATGTTCAAATGCATTTTCTGATCTTAGCAGAAAATATCAGAAGTGATTTGCATTCTATTGATGTAGGCCTTTGAAAATTGATCTTATCTGACTTGGAAACACCTTTTTTTGATACCAGTGGAGTTGCTTCTATCAGAGAACTCAGTTCAAAAAGGAAGCAAATAACAAACAAACCATATCTTCTCTTTTTAGCATTTCACCTATTCATCTATTTCACCTTCCCTACTTTTAGCAGGGATTGATTTGATTATAATAAATCAAAAGTAATTCTGAAAAAGAAAGGCAAAAGAGACAGCTTTGAAATATCCCCACGTCATAGAATGCCATCCACCCTCAGGATATTCCTGCTGATGTGTGGAGCAGAAGGCGAACACTTGTCCTGAAAAGGAATGATTTAATCATTACTGCTGGGAGTTTCATTCTACAGGGTAATGCTTATCTGAGCTAAGTCAAATACAACATCCTATTTTCCAAATAAATCACCCACAAATCTTCACATTCACTGGAGCAGAAGGAAATTCCTTTGAAGACCCAGTTCAGGAATTTCGTATTTCCTTTTAGCTGTACAAGCATGAATTGGCAGATTCAGAACCAGGGTGACAGCAAAGCTGAACTGAGAATTACAATTAATTTGTCTTAGTCCATCTCCTGCTTGGATTTGCACTGAAGGAGACTTCTCAAATAACAAAGCCTGCTCAGGGAAATAAAATTTCTGCCTTAAAATCAATGTAAATTAGGAAGTGTAAATATTTCTGTTCAAAATCTACTATAGCTCTCACATCAGGAACACCTAAAAGGAGAAACAGAGCTTAAAATAAGAAGCAATCAGGATCTAGCACCCTCTATAATGACAGAGCCATCAGCCTCAAAAGGCAAACCCAAGATCCAAGGGCACAGGGAATATCTTCTTTTAGAGCAAAGTAAAGCCTCCAGGTGCCTCTGACCTTGCTTAGAGACATTATTAACAAAAGATAATTTTGGTTTTAAAACAGTAACTCAAATAAAATTTATTGAAAAACAGAAGTTCATCTAAACCCCAAAATACTCCTATTTCAAGCAAAAAGGCATCATTTTCCTAAGTAGCAAAGTTAAAGACACATTTTCCTAGGAAATATTTAGCCTAATTTACAATTTCTCATTTTCATTTCCAACCAAAGCTTTGACTGCAACTTCTCCAACTAATTATGCTAGGAAATACAATGACATATAAAACTGAGACAAGCCACCTCACAATTCCCTTTCCAGTCTTGTATATAACTATATATAGATGCACATATCCTTATCTTAGTGTAGTATCTTCCAAACTGGACCCACTGTCAACTGAAGCTACCAGAGGGAATTAAAACCTAAAGAATAAACATAAATAAAAGGTGGTTTTTGTGTTACCAGTATCACCTCACACTGGGCAACAAGTGAAAAAGAGGCATTATATCTAATTTGTTTGTCCAATTTTAATCACAGAATCATTAACGTTGGTAAAGACCTCCAAGATAATCAAGTCTAACTGTTGATTTCATCCTTCTCTGACAGAGAAGGTGACTGAGGACGTTTTCCTTTCCCTGTTTGATACACTACTTTAAACATCTTTTCCCTCTTGGAGTCATCAAGTTTCTCTTTGGCTTGGCACTCCTACCTTAATATGTGATCACCTACCCTTGAGTAATTTCTTATCACTTTGTCAGATTCCAAGAAGTCAGATGCAATTAGTCTCAGGTGCATTAAAAAAAAAAAGTGTTTTTTTAATCAGCCACACACCTCTCTCCTTGCCACAAGTGACTCAACACAGACTCAACACAGACAGGAACACACCTGCAAACATCAGCTCTGAGACATCTGGTTTGACATGTAGACAGGTGAAGAGTGGCAGAGCACACTGGGCATTATTGACCTTCTCCTTCATGTTGCTCAGAGTGGTGTCCATCCTCTGCAGGCAAAGAAAGACATTGGTCCCAAACACATCCATTAGTGGCCTGATGATATATATCTATATAGCTATACAGATATATAAAGAAACATCACATATTTTAATTTTATATAAAGATCTGGGAGACTTCTGGTGATGAAATTTGAGAAGAAAAGTTTTTCACTGGTATGTCAGGTTCTAATTTAAATTAAACATCTGTGCATTTTTTTCATCCCTCAGTAAACAGGGACTTCTCTAACCAACCTCACACAATCATTAATAGCCCTTCAGCATCAGAATTCTATGCATCTGTCACTAGAAGCTGTGTTCCCTCTTTTTCAGTGTTTCAAATTGTTTAAAACCCACTATCAGTGTACACTCATGAGGGATAGAAGTGTATAAAACCCATCTCCAAAACTATTGACACATTTTAATCTTGCCACAAGATCAAATCCAGCTGCTGCTCACCTGACTCATTTGAACTGGAAGTCTTTGTGCCTGATTCAGCCTATTAGGAATTTTCAATTATAGAATACAACAGTATAATGCTCTCTTGTCTTTTTTTCAAAAAAACTAAGGGGATCTTTCACATTGAAATTAGTACTTTTTTAAGCAAATGCTCTTTCTCATAGCAAAATGTGTACCCTTTATTAAATGTCACTGAGGTAATTCCAAAAAAAAAATAGCAACGGAGGGAATTATGTAAGCTTTAACAGCATCAAAAGCAAGCACTCACATCATGGATCAGTGTTTCCCCTATGAGCATCCCAAAGATGTCTGTGAAGGTGACAGGCTGCCCAGAGCTCTTCTTGTTCCACAGAGCCTCGATGTAGCGCTTGACCTTCTGAGGGGTGAGCAGCAGCAGGGGGTTGTGGCTCACAGAGTTCATCAGCTCCTCATTGATCTCCTTTGGGCCCTTGGCTGGGAAATCCGGGTGGGAATATAGAGTTGACATGTACCTGCAATGGCAAACAGGCTCTGTGAGCATCAAACCTGTGCCTGAAAGCTACAAAAAACTCATAAATTAGTTGATACTGATTAAATCAGTAATTAACTGATTGATTAATTAATTAATCAGAGGTTAACTAACTCTCCATTTATACAGGAAATTGTCATTTCCTTTTTCTTGAAGCACAGAAAGCTGAGGAATTTGTTCTAAATATAAGCATAGGGTCAAGCACTTGACACACATTTTCCATAATGTGTATGAAGTAAATGATTAGTTCTCCCTTTTCATTTTTGTTTAAAGGATAACAGACAGAACATCCTAAGCTGAAAGGAACTCCTCCAGTTAGCACAGATGTTTCGCAGACTGTCCTAGACGGCCACATGCAGTTCTCTCCCTATAAGAGGCACCTCTCTGCCCTCCAGTTCATTATCACTACTGAAACATTCCTAAAACACCTCAGTGTATCATAGAGAATAGTTTGGGCTGGAAGGAACATTAAAGCCCCTCTAGAGCCACCCCTGCCATAGGCAGGGACACCTTCCACTAGCCCAGCTTGCTCCAAGCCCCATCCAACCTGGCCTTGGACATTTCCAGGGACCCAGGGACAGCCACACCTTCCCTGTGCACTCTGTGCCAGGGCCTCATAATCCTCACAGGGAAGGATTTCTTTCCAAAATCTCATCTAAACCTGCACTCTGGCAGTGGAAAGCCATTCACTATTGTCCTGTCACTGCATCCCTTGGAAATTGTCTCTCTCCATGTTTCCTGTAGGCTCCTTCAGGCACTGCAAGGTCACGGTGAGGTCACCCCAAAGCTCCTCCTCTCCAGGTGAACAACCCCAATTCTCTCAGTCTTTCATCCCAACAGAGCTGCTGCATCCCTCTGATCATCCTGGTGCCTCCCCCGGACTCTCTCCAGCAGCTCCAGGTCCTTCCTGTGCTGGGCCCCAGGGCTGGAGCAGCCCTGCAGGTGGGGTCTCACCTGAGTGGGGCAGAGGGGCAGAATCCCAATCCCTTTCCTGTCACCCATGCTGGGGCTCAGCCCTGGGTGTGGGGGGTCCTGGCCTGGATATGGCCCCACTTTCCAGAATATGATGCTTCCATAATAAACTGAAGCACAGTAACTACAACCTGTGCAGAGAGTTAGTTGACTGTGAGGATGTGAAAGAGGCAAATCATGAGTTTGTTACTGAGAAACGAGTTTAGTTTTACTGCAAACAAAGCTCAGATACGTGTGCAAGCAGCCCTGGCTTCCACTTGGGTGAGGCCACACCAAGACTCAAGACAGGCCCTTCTAATCTATGAGGGGCTCATTTACTATTATTTACCCAGTGACCTGGCTCAGGTACACATCCCTGACTCCAAGCACAGCTCTGAGACACACATGGGGTCAGCCTAGCCCTGAGGTCATGTCCAGCTGTTTCTGTGACAGCACAACCAACCCTGTCCCATGTGGGCTGCCAGGACTCGATCCACAGGCTCCACGTCAGCTCCTGGTTGCAGGGAAAGGGGAATGCAGCTGGAGAAGTCAGCACAAGGTTGAAGCAAGATGGCAGAAAAGCACTGCTCCAAGGTTAGGCATGCAGCTGAAGGGACAAGCAAAAACCTGCCTCTCCCCCCAGGAAAGGAATTCTCCACCCTTTAGGGAAAAAAGAGAAAAGAGAATTATTCCCAAGTGCCAGACTGCATGGAAAAGAAAGAAAAGAAGGAGAGTGCCAAAGTCTCAATTTATTTATTCATCAAGCAAGGAAAGACTGAAGGGTAACATCAGAGAGCAAAAGCAAATTTGTTCAAACACAACTGTCTTCAATATGTTTCTGACTGGAGCAGTTCAGAAAATCTTGCTATTTAAACTCAGATTTTATAAGTTTACTTTAGATCAACTAAGTATTCACCCCTGGGCTTTCCCCAGAAGAGACCTCATAGCCAGCAAAGTGATGTCTGTCCTGAGCAGAGATTGCAAACCCTTCCCTAGAAACACAGGGAATGTTTTAACACCACAATGCACTATTCCACTGCTCTTCACCCACTATCTGATTTTCACAGCTGTGACAGAAGTCCATCCCTCTCTCTCAATGCACAGTGATAAATCTGCTCCCACAACCAGTGATAGAAAACATGGCTTCCAATCTTTAATAGTCCAATCTGAAGGAGAAATTTACTCTAGTTCACAGACATTTCAAAACCTCCTGGCATTCTGAAAGCTTCTCTCTAGTCTGGGAGGGAGGAAGCCAGCTTCACACAATGAAAAATACTTGATCAAAAAACCCATATAAGGAATAGAACTGATCATTATATCTCCTTCAAGAGTCAGCTTTGGGGTTAGAGTGTGGAATTAAAATTCATGTGCTTCCTTAGAGCTAAACCAGGTGATAACACTCATCCCAGGCAGATTCCCTGCCCGTTTATATTACAGTAAGTCTTTTTCTCTCAAAAAACTGAGACATTTCTATAATCTCATCCCTGAGTTTGAAAGGACCCTCGAGGTCTCTATTCCAGCCCCATGCTCAATGCAGAGCTAGCCTAAGTCAGATGAGGCTGCTCAGGGCTGTGCTTAGTTCAGCTTTCACATGAGCACTGCCTGCGTCAGACTGAGAGGATGACACTGTCCCCAGCCTACTCAGGCGAGGATGGCTCAACACATTCCAGTGCTTCGCCACTCTCACTGCAACATAGTTTCCCTGAGAGTAAATCCAATTACGCTTTGTCCTTTCTCTGGACGTCTCTGAAAACAATCTGTTTTCTTCACAGCTACTTATCAGGAACTGAAGATAACAATAAGATCTCCCCCACCAATACCTGTGCCTGCTCCTCAAAGGAGCCTCAAAGGCTAAATGAACTATTTTAAAACCTGATGTATTGTCTAAATTAAACAGCCAGTGGGACTGAGACAGTGGTTAATCCACAGTGGGACACCCTGCAGGGTGGCAGCCAGGCCCCAGACATTCCCAGTAAATCCACCAGGATTTCACACTGGGTGTTAAAATTGAGCAAAAGACCTTCAGTGATTTTGAGGAGCTTGAAGAGCCCTCCCAGAGCATACAACACATTTTGGGCTGATTGAGTCATCAGCATCAAATCACAAGGGATTTTTTTGGGTTTTCACATTTCATCAGGAAAATAAAACAACACACATTAGGTGTTGATATAGAAATCTGGGTGCATATGTGTGGTACCTCTTTCCATCCATTCCTGCTCTCAAAACTCCTGGAAGAGCACCTGGAGCCTGAGCTGTTCTTGCCCTTCAGGGCATCCAAAACACCTCCCCCAGCAGCCTTGGATATGTAAAATGTGTTGTGAATTATAACCACAGAAATAAGTGACAATTCCTTCAGAACTTGCTGCAGGGAAGCTGAGGATAAACAAGAGGAAGGCCTTACCAGGTGGATCCGGAGAGCCCAGCAATGTACGTGGCACAATCCAGGACTCCTGACTCATAAAGTGCTTTCATGACTCCAGCAAAGCCCACCATGGCCCGGAACCCCCCTCCTGAGCCCAGCACAGCGATCACCGGCACCTGCAGGGATGAGAGCAACAGAGCCAACACATCAGTGACAAGGGACACACCCTGGGAGCACTGTGTCCAACCCCTAGATGCCCCAAGAAGAATCAGAATTCATTTGAAGAAGTCGCCACTTGTAGCAAGATTTCTAAACAAAAATATACTCAGAATTTTTTTAGAACGTCTGTCCTTCTTATCCACAATCTGAAACAGAGGAGGCATTAAATTTAGTGATTAAAAGAGCTATTCAGTTACAAGACCACAGAAATTTTAAAGCAACCTAAACACCATCTTTAATCCAATTCATATCACCGTGACAGAGCCAAAGGCAGTAAAATTTACTAATGAGAAACAGAACAGAGACAAATAATATTTTGACTGGGAGTTTAAAAACAAGTTTTATAACAAAAACATCCAGCATTACTACATTGCATGAAGATGGTCTCAATTTTACCACCACTTTTCAAAAACTACCTCTCTACCAGAGAGGTAATGGGAATTCATAGGGATCTGGATAACTACTCAGCCACCAAGAGAGGAGTGAGCAGAACCAGGTGTTTATTGTGGCACCAGGTTAAAATTGTGTGCACAGGGGGTTATTTTATACTTTTCTCCTTACTGCCCAGCCCTGACATCCAGGCTGTTCCCCTCAACTACACAGCTTTCCTAGGTAATAAAAAGAAGACAAAATAAATAAAAATTCATTTGCTCCCATTATCACATGTTTTGGCCTAAGTAAAGGCTCACCTGCTTCCTAGTTTTCAAAACCCAGGAGGATTTTCCACTGGAAATCACCAGTGGAACCACCTCTTGGTTGTTACTGAGCATAAAAAGAATCACAAAGCTGGGCAGAAAGCTCCTATCTGATCAAACTGCTAATCTATCAAAGATCTCCCTGAAAGGCAATTTCGGGTGCCAATAGATGGGATTAGTGATAAGAAAAGGATCCATGTGATACAGAGTCCTGTTCTTTCTGCAGACTCCATGCTCCAGGCCATGAAACTCCCCTGAGGACTGACTGTCACAAGGAAATGCCCGTGAACAATGACCAAGGCACTCAAGATGTTTCTTGAAGCTTCCACTCCCAAAAACTGCTTATTCTTGATGCAGTGAGATTATAAGTGTTCAGCTTTAGTAATAGAAACCACAGGTATTCCCTGGCCCCAAATTCATTGTGCAGCTCCAGAGATAGGGATCTATCCCAAAAATGACACAGCCCAGGGAAGGATTTGGGATGTGTTTTGTTAAGCCAACACCCCAATAACGGAGCAGCTGCTTTGAAGGAAGAGCATGTCAGTAATCACTCTAATAACATGGGGAGGCTTTGAAAGCTCCTCAGGAGCACTGCCCACTCAGCCTGAGCAGACACATCCTAACAGGATGGAGATGCCACCCTCAGGTGCAAGCCTGGAGAAGGTATGTGAGAATACTTCCAGAGCACAACTGCTCCACTCATCACTGCACTGACACCAAGGAAAATGGGAGTGTCCCTCAGGAGGCAGAGGAATTTGCTGTGGAGACAGCCTGAGAATGTCCAGGAGAGCCACCAATATCCTGACTGCAAATGCTTCCTGGATCCACAGGCACTCTGGGCATCCCAGATTGCTGCCTGTGGGAAGGGTGGATATAGCAAGGGGAAGGTGGATTATGGAATCACAAAATTGTTCAGGTTGGAAAAGATCTCTAACATCATCAAGTCCAACTATCAGCCCAGAACCACCACCATGTTCACCACTAAACCTTGTCCCCAAGTGCCACATCCAGAAATAATAATTCCAGCACTGCCCAGGGCAGCCCCTGACAATGCTTTGAAATTTTTCCTAATGTCCAACCTGACCCTCTCCTGGCACAGCTTGAGGCCATTTCCTCTCATCCTGTCCCTGTTCCCTGGGTGCAGAGCCCCAACCCCCCGGTTCTCCCCTCCTGTCAGGGAGTTGTGCAGAGCCAGAAGGTCCCTCCTGAGCCTCCTTTTCTCCAGGCTGAGCCCCTTTCCAGCACCCATGGGCACTGCACCGTAAATAAATAAAGCTTTAAAATTATGACAAAAAATAACTGAAGAGAAGCACCTACTGCACATTTCCACTCATTTATTTCAACAGAAGTTGAGCTGCAGCATAAATCAATTAAGGCAGGTTCAGAGTCCTCTCCTGCTTTGCAGAGGAAGCAGGCAGGTCTGTTAAACCAGCTTTTTAGCTCCAATTCAGTTTCTGACATGTTTAAGGACACAAAACAGTAAAAATTAAATTAAATACTGCAACTAATAACATGGGGAGGCTTTGAAAGCTCCTCAGGAGCATCCTGCAAGTTGCCCTGTGGGATAAATAGGGCAGAGACAGGAAGGACAAGGAGCACCTAGAGGTAAGAACCAAGGAACCATGTCCTGATGAAGAACAAAGAAAAGAGGATACCAAGGGCTGCACACTCCTTTATTGAACCTCAAATCCTTTGCACAGAACCACCAACACATGAGTTCACTCAAACCTCAAGGTTTTTAATCATATCTTCCAGTAATCAGGCAAGAAAAAGCTAAACCATACTAAATCTTGTTTTGGGAATGAGTAGTGCACTAGGCATTTTCCAAATGCCCTGGAAACACAGTGCACAAAATCTGAATACCTGCGGTGGAAAAAGAATGCCATAGGGCACACAAATGATTATTGAAAAATTGTTCTGCAAATCCAGTTGTAGAGAACTATATGCTTTCTTTAGAAGATTATGGTATTTCTGGAAAATTGCTTGAAGCAGCAAAAATTTTTAAAATCAGCCAAACAATAACAGAAGTACAAGAAATCTCTACCTCTGTGTTTCCAGAATGTGCCTCAGGATTAAGTTAGGAAATTTGGAACTACTCACTTCCCCATCCAGACATGCATAATGAATTCAGAGGTATTAAAGTCTCTCAGCATCCCTGCAAAGCACAAGCTACTCACAGATGAAGCAACTTGGGTGAACTTTTGAGTACGTGACTTGTCCAAGATTAAACAAGACCCACAGAGAGCTAGGACTACTCAATGTCTCCCAGCTTCATATTAAGACTTCAAACATCCCATAAGTCCTTCTGCTATCTTCCATCTATAGCAACAAAAGTAAAACTAGAGTTTAATTTGAACAAAAAGGGTTTTTTCATTGCTAGAATCAGAGAAAAATTCTGACAGGTCAGCTTAGAAATACACATTTGGCATATGAAAAATGGGAGGATACCTACAATTGCTGTCTGGGAAGATGCAATTTAGCTGATAAAATTTCAGTATTGGAGTCAGTGAGGGATACCAAGGGAAGATGATGACACAGAGAATAAGAGATCTTAGCTATCCTTTGTAATAATTCATGCACAGATACCACCTGCATGCAACTGAGACCTGAGGCACTGAGTATCACTCCAGTTCCAACTGGAGTTCGGCAGAATATCCACATCCTTTCTGAAGAAGATCCTATTCTGCTCTAGGTCAAATCAATGTCACACTGACAGATTCCTACTCTGATAAGATCTGCATGTGTTAAGGCTGAAGGAACTGAACTGAAAATTAAGAAAACTTGAAAATGTTCCTTAGCAATACACACAATTTATCTCAGTCCAATTAAAATATGTACAATAATTGTTAAATTCTTTCATGTTCCTCAGAAGGTTCACAGAAGAATATTCACCAAGACAGAGTTCAAAAGTACACAACAATAAAACACTTAGCACCTGTTCAAAACTTCATGGAAATGTAGAAGATATTCTTCAGTGCTGGTTACAAAAGACTGTCACATTCTCCTTATATGAAAAATGCATAAAAGGAATCAACACCAATGAAGGAATCAACACAGATTAATTAATGGACTCTGTTCATTGCTTAACACACCCACAGGCACAAAGTGTTCCTGTCACAATTTTGGAAGCACCACAGGAGAGGGAATGATCAAGGAAGGGAGGGGATGGAAAAGCTACAGCAAAATAAGTAGACCTGTACACCAAGTGGGTTCTTAATTAACTCTAAATAATGCAGTGTTTTATGGAATCACTGAAGAGCTCAGTAGGATCTGAGCCACTTCCTCACTGAGGTGTGAGGCCCTGGCACAGGGTACCCAGAGAAGCTGTGGCTGCCCCTGGATCCCTGGAAGTGCCCAAGGCCAGGCTGGATGAAGCTTGGAGTAACCTGGCATAGTGGAAGGTGTCCCTGCCCATGGCAGGGGGTGGAATTGGATGATCCTTACAGCCTCTTCCCACCCAAACCATTCCCTGATTCTATGATACAACCCAAGCCACCACTGAGATCTGCTGGCTTCCCCTCCTCTTGGCTTGGTTCAAAGCACCAGAAAGTCAAGGAAAGCTGCAGGTCCTCATGTTTCAAAGAAGTAAAACTTCATAACCCTAACCCAGTAAAACTGGCTCAAGGAAAAGAAGGAAGGAGAGAAATAAACTAATTTCCAAGCTGACTCTAAATTTAAACCAGCTCATTTCCTGCCTAGTCTTTCACAGATGAAGGTCACAGAGTATGGGATGGGTACTGGGCATGCAGGGGCACATTCTGTGCTGTGTGAGTGCCCAGAACCACTACAGGATTCAGCAGGTATTTCACACACCCTGAGGCACTTTTCAGATGGCAATCTCCCCTCAGAGCCAACACCTTAACTGGGATTTAAACTGGGAAAAGTAGGAGCAGTTTGTTTAAGGGGCCAACAAATCACAGAACCCCAGATTGATTTGGTTGGAAGAAACATTAAAGCTCATCCATTGCCACCCCAGGGACACCTTCCACTATCCCAGGTTGCTCCAAGCCCTGTCCAAAGTGGCCTTGGACACTTCCAGGGATCCAGGGGCAGCCACAGCTTCTCTGGGCACCCTGTGCCAGGGCCTCACCACCCTCACAGGGAAGAATTTCTTCCTAATATCTGATCTAAACCTCTCCTTTTATAGTCTCCCCCGGTCATAAACTTTAATTTATAAATTTAGAGCCAAGAAAAATTACTCTCCAGGCTAAATATTGTATGTTTATAGAGGAAAAGAACTTTTATAATCTAAAATCTTTCTACATCAAACCCTTCCACCTTGCACACCTCATTCGTTTCTCTCACAGGCAAATGAAGGATTCCAAAGGGGATGCTAATACTGATGGGAACTCTCCAAACTTACATCACGGGAAGAGGTCAGGTTCTGGCTGCTGTCCCCTAGGAATGATTTGATGCTGTGCATGATGTTGTCTCTGCGCTGCTGCCGGAACCTCTTCTCCTCATCGCACAGGGCCATGCTGAACCGCAGGTCTGTCGAGGAGCTGTATGGAAAAGGAACAGCCTGTCACAAGAGGCTCTCTTCCAAACAGGATCACTGACATCACTGTGGGGAATGAACAGACACGAGCAGAAAATCCTCACCCACTTACAGAAGATGAAATGAAATTGTATTTTTCATGTGACACCATCCATCAGCTCTGGAGTGATGGAGGCAAAGTACAACGTGCCTTTAAGGCATGCATTTTATATAGAACTCATTTAAAGCAAGTAATTAAATACAGCAAGCAAGTTCTTCACTCACATACAGTAATATATCTACAGCATAGATCATTCTGGCACAACACAAGAAAAACTAAGCCCTTTTCTCTGTATTTTTCCTTGCACTGTGGGATAAACAATGTACACAAGGCTGCATAAGGATCTCAGTGCTGTACTTAAATTAAGGTACAACTTCTGCCACTTCCCATGGACAGCAGAGAGGAGGAGTGGACAAATTCACCCTGGTACCCACTGAAAAGCACACAATAGTGAAATGAATCCATTTAGGCTCAGATAATAATTCCCCAGATTTTTAAAACAACCTATTATGCAATAAAATAATAGGATTAAGAAAAGGGGGGGAAAGACTCCCTAAAAGCAATGTTCCATGAAGATATCCACAATCTGCATGGATATCAGAGAATAGCAGCAGAACCTGATAAGATCCCTTACATTTCAAAGCCTAAGAAGAAGACACAGCCAAGCATCTTCTGTTTAATTAATGTCTGAGATACAAAATGCTTGTAATGTACAAAGCCTGGCGGGTTCAGGGTGGTCTCAAGGACCACCCACAAATGCATTTTCCTAGTACAACATGACGAGCAGAGATTATCCCAGGGGGATGTT
Organism: Certhia americana; assembly: GCA_018697195.1. Classification (NCBI taxonomy): domain Eukaryota; kingdom Metazoa; phylum Chordata; class Aves; order Passeriformes; family Certhiidae; genus Certhia; species Certhia americana. The sequence continues at coordinate 25,979,282 of CM031864.1, read as the reverse complement.
CGTCAGTCTCCGGAGTAATCAGGAAATTATTTGACTTTTACAGTGCTCAGTGCTTCTATTTATAGTTACAGACAAAATATGACTCCTTAAATTCCTTGCTCTCAGAAAATAATTTTTAGACTTGAAATGTATTGTTCTGATTATGCCTCAATGTGATTTTTGGTCTTTTGCCAGGATAGGTGAAGAATGAGGGAGAAAGACAGATAGAGAGGGAAAAAATAGGTAGGCATCTGCTTAGCTTTTACATGGAGAACTCCTGGCCCTAAACTTCCACCTGAATCTTCACTGTGTGGTATTTACATTTAAATAAATTTTAGTGGCAGCTCTGTAACAGCGGCTGAAAGTTCATGTGAGGGGACAAGTTCCCAGAGAAGGTAAAACAGTGAGGATGAAGCTGCACCTGAGTGAAGTCTGTGGTTTTTTGGAAACAAAGCTCCTGAGAAGGAAAGGCCTTCACATAAACCAGGCTGAGAGTTCTACATGGGATGGCCTCGATCCTGCAAATATTTGGAAGGATCACACCTCTTAGTCCCAGTAACAGTGCTTAGTCAATAACAGAATTACAACATGAAAATAAACCTCAGTTGTAAAATTTCCTCACTGTCACAGTACTTGGTATTTCTATGCTAAAACAAGGAATTTTTGCACTCTACTTCGCATGTTTTTAAGAAAATCCCAACAGGGTGGGACTCTTGGGTGTCCTGTGCAGGACCAGGAGTTGGACTTGGATGATCCTTGTGGGTACGTTCCAGTTCAGGATTAATGAGAAGTTTAAAATTAAAAAAAATCCTTTAATGAGAAGTTTAAAATTAAAAAAAAAAAAATCCTTTGCTGCTGGTATATTTTCACCCTTTAAAAAAAAAAAAAGGAAAGAGATACTCACCATACTTCCAGAGACAATTCCAAAGTCATTTCTGTGACCTAAACAAGAAATATTTAAATATGGTTACAGCACTTAGAGAGGGAAAGCCCCCCCCCCCAAAAAAAATCAACTACTACTGTCAGAACTTTTCTTTCTTTCTTCTTCTTTTTTTTTTTTAAAAAAGAAGGATATTTTTTTCACATATGAATGAGATTCTTTTTTATGGATTTTTTTTTTTAAAGCACATGGTGAGATTCCAAAACACACCACTAGCACTGAATACAGTGGTAAATGTTGTTAAGTGCTGACTTTCATTCCTCAGCTCCCACTGTCTTGCCTTTCTTGCACTGCTAATCCTTTTCTGATTCTCTTCAGCCACTCATGGCAGGCAGGAAAACCAGGGGATCACATCTAAGTGCCACGTGTGTGAGGGAATCTCTGCTCTGCGTTCCACAGGAGCCACCGAGTGTCTCTCCACAGTTAAAAATGCCTTAATTAGCAATCAGGAAGGGTGATTGCTTATAGCTTGCTGGAAAATGCAATAAATGTCACTGCACAATGGCTTCACTTGCCAACCACACTGAACTCCCTGGCCACAAGCTATGGGTTGGCTTCCTCTGCCTTTCACAGAGAACTGAAAGGGTTGCCTGCAGGCAAGAAGTTAAAAAATTATGATTAAAGCACCAATTCCCTGTCAGGCACAATTCAGGAGTACTTGTTGTGGAACTAAGACAGAATGGAGATGTATTTTCACCCTCTCTCTGTGCAATTGCCTGGTTGGTGCAGCCATGGAGGAATGACAGACTCAGAATGTCCTCTACATAAAATTCTCCTCCTCACTTGGGGCAGATGAGCACCAGGGATGGAGCCACAACACCCCAGACTGAATGTCTGCTTGACCTCAGACAGCCCTGAAGGATCTGGGATGCAAAGTTGCCTCTGACTCCCACATGCAGACCCAGTTACTGAAACGGGAATTGCAAATGAGGCAGGGCATGAGCAAGGTGGGGGGAAAAAGAACAGGCAGAGAAACAACAAAGGGGGAACATGAAAAAACGGAGTGAAGAGTCACCGAGGAAGCACTTCAAAGGCAGGGAAACAATTACATTATTCCTCACCTGGTATTACTAATTTAGAAAGCATTCCTGAAACCATGCAGTGATCCAATGCTTATAAAATCGTATGCACATGAAATAAACCCTTGGAGGGAAGGATTCCAACAGGGAGATATCATGGTTTTTTCTATACCTTATACAGACTGCCAAACACATTTCAGGAATACATTACAATGTAAACAATTGTTTACATTGAGCTCAGCCTGACTTCGTCTCCCTTTAACTATCTGCTTATAAATTTCAGACTGTATTTGCCTTTTTTGCACTGTTTTTTCCCCCTATGACTCCCTACCAAGTGTTGCTGAACACCGATGTTAAGTTCAAGCAAGACAAGGCCTTAGAATAAGCTTTGTGAACTGTGTTTGCAAAATGTATTCATCAGATCTTTCTCACTGCCCCACCTCATGCCTGGCAGAGCCAGGGCCTGCTCTCAGCCCATGCTCTGGAAGCCCAAGAGTTACTGAAAACTATTGGTGAAATAAATATGCAGAAACTTCAAAAAATGCTGTTATTTTAAGAAGTAAAAATAATGGAGGGTATTTAAATTCCAGCTGCCGTAAGGCTATGCCAAATTAAATGCTAAACCTCACATATGAAACTCTCTGGTTTCCAATAAATAGGCTTTTAACCAGTTATTTGCTGTAACTACACCTTCCACCCAGATTTAACAACAGCTTCCAGGAGTTACAGTGCAGGCACACAAGCCCTGTTCAAGTGACTCCATCTGGTTTACAGACATGTTTAAAGGAAATAATCCAATTTCTGCATCATTGCATGTTAACCAGGGCTTTGTTACAACAAGCCACTTACAGAAAGTGAAACATGTAATAATAAAAGAATTCCTTCAGCTTTCTGGAAGCCACAGGAAGCAGCAGGAGGGGCAATGCACTGACCAGCAAACTCTGAGTAACCTCACACTAACTCAGGCCATGAAACTAAACTACATCAAGTGTGGAAGAAACTGCTTTAGGCACAGAAACTGGACTTTTAAAGAGGATTCTTCCAGCAGGGACACCAAAACATTCAGTGGTACAGTTTTGCTTAATTCTCTTCTCAGCAAGGCTGTAAGATAAATAATTAAGGCTTAAAAGTATCCTTAGGCTCCATGTTTATCCATTTACTCAGAAAACTTCTGACCAGGGCAACTTACATTATTGAAAGTTAATTGGACCTCCTTCTTCTCTCCCAGTTTCAGAGAAGTGATAGGAAACATGGATGTGCCAAGAGTCTCGTCCATAACGTAGTTGGCATCCATGAGAGTAACCTGGAAGAGACATCGGGATATTCAATTCTACTGCTAGAAATCTGTTTTTAATTCCATCAAGCCTATGCCTGAAGTTAAAAAAAAAAAATATTGAATAAGAATGGGCCAGACCCAACCCAGTCAATGCCCAGTGCCAACTGACAATTCTTTTAAACCAAGATAAGCACATTCACAGTGGAGGTGGCACTTCAAGGAACTGAACTGCGGGAGTACACCAGGATTATTCACAATGGGATTTTTATCCCAGTATCTTTCAGGCAGCAAATCTCACCATCTTTCTAATACCTTAAAATTCTACATATAAAGCACAGTACCTTCAAATTTCCGGTCAATAAAATTTCCCTGTGGAGAAAATTTTATAGTTCTAACCGTGATAGGCCAAGAAAACACCCAGCAACTTTTCAGTGAAGATGGAATCCACATACCCTGGCCATGACTCTACAAACCAAGATTGTTACAATAGTCATTTGGCAAAGTGTGCAGCATTCCAATTTACACAAAGCTGCTCTCTGTACCCAGCCAGACCTTCAAGTCCTTTCTCATACCCTCCATGTTGGAGCAGAGAGCTTTCCAAAATGTGATAATATCCAAAGATGGATGTGGATATGGCAGAACACCATTCCATGCTTTTGCTCTAATCCATTGGATCTATGTTTAGCAGACTTTTTTTCCCCAGTGGCTGCTTTCCAAGTCCTCAAGTAAGATATTCAGAAAGAATTTCAAATTATCACTTACATGTTTTTTATTAAATGAGATATCCTGAATCATTTGACTTACAGGGTTTTTTTTCCACTTTATGGCATTATATCTTTTAAAATATCACATGCTCATGGCTTGGACTGTATCTTTTGCAGAAAACAAAAGGAATCAAGACACAATCATTTGAATAATTAGTTGCTACATCTGGGATCAACCACTGCTCAGCTATAAAGAATTTTCTTCATCCTGTGCCACAAGCAACCCTTAGAAATTACAAATTCTCTTTATTTTAGGACAGAGCTCATTATTTTAATGGTATTTACATTGCTCTGTTTCCTTGCAGAACTTTATGCCCATTCCGGCAATCTCTGAGCACGTCTCTTAAAACCAAAAGCAAAATCTTCTTAGTGAGATTTTGAAGAGCTACTTACACTTCAGAGAGAAAAGTGCACTTGGGATAGAGTTAAAGATGCAGATTTGTTGTATCCCTTTTGGGAATGTTCCCCCCCCAAAGCCCCTCCCCCAGAAACTGTAACCTGGCCTGGGTTACCTGCCCCCTTGTCTCCTGACCTATAGCCATTGGCCAGGTAACTTGACCCCGACCCCAAAGGTGATAAAATCCCCTCTCCCCCCATGTGACCCTCTCTTGCCTCTGGATCCCCTTCAAGGAATAAAGGCCTTGGAATACATCCTGGGGTAAGGGGGCCTCTTTTGTAACTCTCTCTACCCTATTTTGTAGTTCCCCTCTTCCAATACTCCCCCTAAATCTGAGCTGGCAGCTTGTAGGGGGGTGGAGGAACAGGGGAATCTACAATTGGCACCCAATGTGGGGCCCGAACCCACGACCCTGGGATTAAGAGTCCCATGCTCTACCGACTGAGCTAGCCGGGCATCGCACTGCCGGCGACGGCCGGGTATGGGCCCGACACTCCAGCGCCATCCATTTTCAGGGCTAGTTGATTCAGCAGATGAGTTGTTACACACTCCTTAGCGGATTCCGACTTCCATGGCCACCGTCCTGCTTTCGGCCTTCAAAGCTCTCGTTTGAATATTTGCTACTACCACCAAGATCTGCACAGATTAAAACAATCCAAGGAGTTCACAAGAATTGTGGAGCCTGAGCTTTGGAATTCACGGAGGGTTGCGACTTTACATATTTCTGACACTGCTCTATTGCAGAATCCAAAAGCCCTTGTCTACACTACCAGGTCCACAATTAACCATTATTAAATGTTATCATCTACTCTTTGCAGGCAATTTTCAGGGAATTTTATTGCACTATCTCAGATCTAGTAACAGCCTTTAATTATTGTAAGAACACTTTCCTAGCTATAACCCGTCCTACTGTATTTGTGACTGTAGTAATTTTATCCTTTCCAAAACCCTTGAACCAAATTTTGTCCTCAACAAATTCAAACATTCCTAGGGAAGTTGCCTAAGTGTAAGTGAGCTCAGAGCAGGGCCCAGGCTCTGCTCCAGGAGGCTCAGCAATGGCACCAGAGGAACAGGCAGGAACTGATGGCCAGGAAATCATTGTGAATTCCCTAATATCTTTTGTCTCTAGTGCAGGATGCATGGGATAGTTCTTCATGATCCAAGAAGCTCCATGGGTGTGTGTAATGGTCAAACTGTAAAGCCTTCCCCAGGAACACAGGGAACATGTAGGAAGCACAATTCCCTTTCAGACACAAGCTCTGATGGTCACAAGCTCAAGGAAAACCTTCACAGGCTGCAGCCTCTGTCCCAGTTGGCCAACTTAGACTGAACTCTGTAAGCCTGGGTCAGAAGAGAGCAGGTAGGAGGGCCATCCTGTATGAAGAACAGAGCTCACAAAGGAACCAGAGCTAACCTTAAATCCTTGCCATGTCCACTCAGAAAATACTTACACCTCACATTTAGCTCTTGTGCACAGCCTGGAGAAGTTTAACACACTGAGACTGAACAGTGGTTTGGCCAACAAGGCTGCCCATGGAGGGGGCAGAAGAGCCCTGGGTGGGCTTCAGGCAAGGAGGACACAGCAGAACCAGCCTTTTTCTTTGTCTCCCTGGGTGGACACTTGACTTAAGCCCCACTTATTCCCTGCCTGTAAGAGCTGAATCAGGGTAGGAAGCAGGTAGTACTCCACAGCTGATGTGAGGAATAACAAGCTACTATCCCTTAGGAGCTGTCCAAGAGATGACTCACAGGCATATCTTGTAATGACTCTTCAGGCTACTCCCTGAACAATTAAATTTATCCAACACCTCTTGCTTAGCACCACAGCTAAACCCAAGTTTAACATTTTAAACAAAGGGGTGTTCTTGAGACATCAGATGCCACATGTGTAAGCCACTTATTTTACCCTTCATGTCTGCAGTCCAGCCATGGGATTTACCTCCAGAACATTCTCCAGATTGGGGTCCAGAATGAACTCGAAGGTCTCATTCCACACAGGGTTGATGTCGTTGTTGAAATGCTTGGTTCTCTTCCTGCAGTCAGGGGCAGTGGGGATGAACAGCTCCACATAGGGATCTGGAGTGTCAACTGTGGAGTAGAACACAGGTCAGGCAAGGGAAAACTTCTGCTTGGGCTGGAATAATTGATACAGTGAAATTGTGTGAAATGTATTCATCAGATCCCTCATGGTCAAGGACAGAAAAATATGGAACTCTCTAAGTTACATAAATGTAATCACAAGAATGATACAAAGACAACAACAATCTCCCCAAAAGAAACATTAGGCTTTTAGGAGGGGAGGGGAAAAGCCTTTAGCAAACACAATGTCACAGGGACTGACTCAAGTTTATTGGCAATTTGCAAACATCTGCCAGGCAGTGTAAGTGTTTTTAAAAGCTTTTACTTTTTCCTCTCTTTCTAGTCTTTAGTGGCTTTGGCTCATGTCACAGCAGCAAGTATCCCACAAAACAACGAAAACAAGCAGTTTGCTGTGGGGTTTGGATCCTCTTTCACCTTTGCTGGTTTAGGAGTGATGGAGGAAATCAGTCACAGCACTGCAGTGCTGCATACAGCATAAGGAGCACTCAGCTCTGAAACATTGCCACCACCACAGCTCTGGGGAGTCACCATAGGATCAGGACCTTATTTACACAGCAGAACCTCGACTGGAAACAGATATGGCAACTGCAGCTGACAGGAATTACCAGGGGAAGAAAAGGAAACATTGGCAAATCCCATCGGATGTGTCTGAAAATAGCCATTCCTGAGAGCACAGAATGCAATCCTAAAAATGCACTTTCTAATAAGTTAAAAGCATGCAGGGGTTTTCTGTACAATGAGGGGGTGTGTGTGTGTTGTGACAAATAAGGCCAAAGCTGGGATGCTTCCCAGGAGAGCAGCGAAGTTATTTCTGTGGTTGAGGTGGATCATGAAAGGCCTCCTGCTCAGCTGTGGTAAAATATTCACATCTTTCCAACAATGAAACACAGAATCATAGAATATCCTGAGTGGAAAGGGACCCACAGGGATCATGGAGTCCAGCCCCTGGCCCTGCCCAGACACTCCAACAATCCCTGTGCATCCCTGAGAGCATTGTCCAAACACTCCTGGAGCTCTGGCAGCCTTGGGACTGTGCCCATTCCCTGGGGAGCCTGGGCAGTGCCCACCACCCTCTGGGGGAAGAACCTTTCCCTCATCTCCAGCTTGACCCTGCCCTGGCCCAGCTGCAGCCATTCCCTGGTCCATTCCCTGGCCATGGCCACAGGGAGCAGAGATGTCCCTCAGGAGGAAGCTGAATCTTCTCCAAGTTTGTCCTCAACTTCAGTGAAATTTTATCAAGCAAATAAATATCCACCACAAACAATTCCTTACAGGCCTCTTTTGGAAAGAAATTAAATCCTATCATGAGGAAAAACAACTCCAAACATTCCTCCTTGTACACATTTTAAGTCTAAAGATACATTTTTCCAATAAAGGCAAATTTTAGAAACTCTGGGAGTTCAATAAGCCTTATCCATGAGATTCCTGAGGCCTAGAACCACTTCTCCCTTCTGCTGGAAGAAGAAGGAAAAGAGGAAAACAAAGAAGTTGGATTTCAAATAAAATCAAATGTCTTTTGGGGAAAAAACCCTGACCAAACAACTAAAAACAGATTTTGGAAACCACTCAGATGGTTCTGAATGTGTCCCCAGGCAAATCCTATTCAGTGTTATCCTAATCCAACTTCTCCAAGAGTTTTCCACTGTGCTCCATACCTGTGGGGCTCAGCTGCCTTAAGGTGGTCTCTGTGCTCCTTGAGTAACAAACAAGCAGCTATTTAAAGATGGGGATCAGTGTGGAAAGCCTTTAAATAGCAACCTTTATTAGCTCCTGAAGAATTATGTCTGATCTTGTCTCTCTCTTATGGGCAGGGGAACTGGGGGATCAAGCCCCAGGTCTTTCCTCACCAGCAGATTTTCCAACTTGCCAGCTTTTCCATTAGTTCCTTTCAACTACTACACAAAGTTCTGCCACAAAGAATCAAGAGAAACAAGGCTCTTTGAAACTAAAAATCCACTAAGTGAAAAGGTCTCATTTGCTAAGTCTTGATATCCAGCACATCTTCAGCAATAAACACCCAGGCTTGCTCTGCCAAGAGACTGAAGGTGCCTCCAAAAACCTGAATTTTACACAAAATCCTGATGGCTGAGCAGAGTTTTGGGCAATGTCTCCCTCTCCATTCAGATCATGCTGTGATCAGTCCCAACTCTGTTACAAAAATCTGATTTTTCTTATCAACACAAACAGCAAATCTTTCCTATACATATTTAGAGCCCCAAAGCATGTAGAACCCCCAGAACTCTAACATGCCGACCCATTACTAACTTCTTATCAGGCAAACCCTCGTAAGTGTTGAAACAGAAACTAAACCCAAGGCATGGATCAACTAAACTTAGAAAAATCAGTCTTGGAACTTCAGTATTGCCAAGCTACCTCACTCCATCTCCTTATTAGCTTTTTAACCCAAGGCAAAGATTTAATCACCAGCCCTTTCATGTTTGAAAGTTTATTTGGAGCTATTTTCAGTTAAGAAAATTAAAATATATTATTTTTTAACTTCCTTCTTTAGATAAAAAGAAAATATTCAGGAAGACTACTTGCTCTGATTAAGATACTGCTGAAAGCAATACTAAATACTTCTTTAAGATAGATTATATTAATCAAAATCTCACTCCTTGGATGGGGACCAAAAACTACCAGCAACCTGGCAAATAACACGTAAGAATTCACTTAATGTATTTCAAAACACTGAAGTTATCAAATATACACTGAGCAGCCAGCATGCACTCTCAGCATGAGTGTTTTTATTCCTGCCTGGGCTTCTGCTAATTGATTTGCAGGTAATGTCAAAAAAACCTAAGCTGAAAATGTAACTAAAAATACCTTGATCACCACTGGTTATGGGATAACAGAATGGATTGGGCTGGAAGGGACCTTAAAGCCTATCCAGTGCCACTCCCTGCCATGGGCAGGGACACCTTCCACTAGCCCAGGTTGCTCCAAGCTCCGTCCAACCTGGCCTTGGGCACTTCCAGGGATCCAGGGGGCAGCCACAGCTTCTCTGGGCACCCTGTGCCAGGGCCTCCCCACCCTCACAGGGAAGAATTTCCCCCCAATATTCCATCTAACCCTGCTCTCTAGCAGTGAGTGGGAAGCCATTCCCTATTGTCCTATCCCTTCAAGGTTCTTGTCACAAGTCCCTCTCCAGCTCTCCTGGAGCCCCTTTAGGCACTGGAAGGCTGCTATCTATATCTTGATTTTAAAAGGGAGAATAGTTATGGTATAGGAGTCAAAAGTTCAATTATGACAGAAGAATTATCTATGTCTGAGAATTATCACTGTCAGGACCTGATGATCCTAAATGTCTTTTCCAGCCTTAAGGATTTTGTGTAGGGGCAGCACTGTTGGGGAACTGGTCTTTTGTTGCAGCAGCTGCCTGAGATACCAAGCACAGCATCCTCAGCAGCAGCCACCCCGGTTCACCCCAGGCTGAACCAACAATTAAGCACAAGTATCTCAAACCCCACCTGCACACTAAAAAACACAATGAAGGCTTTCAGCACTGATGCCAATGAGGGTCCTGCAATTAGCAGCTTGGAGGCAGATGAGGTCTCTGGTAATTAACAAAATGTTGATGGTAACTCAGATTTATACCCCCCACCCAAAGCTCCAGGGGCTGAAGACACACATCCAAAACCAAGTGCAGAGCCTGAATCCCCACTGCTGTTTTTAATGTGCTGCCTTAGAAATGGCTGAGAGGTAGAAAGTAAGGATTCACTGACTTTTCCACATTTGATTTATCTTCTGGTTAAGTTATGGCTATAGGATTATCCCTTTAAATTGCATTATGAATCACCAAGTGAAACACACAGTGGACAGTAATTAGGGTCAAACATTTTCACAGTGAAAAATGAGTAATGCTTTAAGCAATCTGGCTGTTAGTGAAACCTGTAAAATTTTATGCAATAACTGGAAACCATTTGATCTTATGTTATTAGTCTGGTGAGATGGGTGTCATCAGGCCTCCATATTAATATGATTAATATTTCAGATGTATGATTTAGATTGCAGTCATTCCAATTTCAATTATTTCATCAGCATAATTACCATAAAGTAACTATAAAAAGCCTGTTCAAATATAATACTGATATAGATACATATCTGTCTCAAAAAGTGGAAATAACCCTTAATTTATCCACCATTAAGTGCAATCCCATTGATAAAAACTTACTAGGTCCCAAATGACCATTTTTGTGTATTTCCCAACATTTTTTTGGCTTGCTGCACCACCTGTTTAGTATATGCAGCTGAGCAGCCTGGCTGAGGTCAAGCCAATAATGGGAATTCCTGGATGACCTCTCTTTCCTCGAAGGGGAAGGAAGCTAAATAACAATAGAGTTTCTGTTCAAATTGTGAATTTTATGAGGCCTCACAGTGGAATGGAAATACGGTGTCTCTGCCATGGTCAGGAGAGAAAGTAATGAATTTTAAATTCATTTGGTTCCATGTTTCAGTGTTGGAAAGATGTGGGTGTTTTACCACAGCAGAGCAGGATGCTTTTCATGATCCACCACAGAAATAATTATAATAATTTAAATTCAAGTAATGAATTTTAAATTCATTGAATTCAACCAGTTTTCCTGGTTTCATATGATTTTTCAGTTTTTAAAAAAGGAATTCTTAAAAACTGTACTTATCAATAACTGTCCCTCCAACCATGGAACAGATAGTTGAGATGCTCCAGACAAATCCATAGTCTGGCAGTAACACAGATGCCAAGAGACCTGCAGAAGGCCACAGCAACCTAAAAACCCCAGGAGTACTCACTGCTGCTTGTATTTAAGGTACCACAAGGAATGCCAGGGCTGGTGGCCTTGGGGATTTTGCAAAGGGGTGATGCAGTGCCAGATTTCGTGAGCAGAAGGTGACTCCAAGGGAAGTAAGGCAGCTCTGAAGCAGCAGCTATGCTTTGAGAAATCCTGGTATTAGGTAACACCTTCATTAAAAACTATTTGTGCCTTTTATGACAGTGTTTTTTATCTCTAGCATTACCTCAGTGGAGGGAAGAACCAGCTCCCAGCACAGGCACTGCACTATCACCCAGTTCACTTGTGCAGCACACCATTGCTTCTACTGATCCAGCCTTAAAAGGGCTAAAAGGACCAAAACAAGTCAGCTTTTGGTCAAACCACACTTGTAGAAGTGCCAAGAGCAAAGAAACACTGCCTTCTCTAGGTTGTCTGTACAAGCCCCTTTGCAGACACACACTGAAAAGTGACTGAAGCATTAAGCAAAATCACATATTTCTAATTGTGTGCCAGAGTCTTGAGGGTTTATGCTTTTTTAAATAATTCAAATGCCTAGTTCTCACTGTTAAATCAGTGAAATATCTCACTCTATGCACTGGTTTTGCACAGCCTGGTTTCTGGTAGCAGGGGGGCCATGGGGGTGGCTTCTGTGAGAAGCTGCTGAAGCTTCCACCATGTCCAGCAGAGCCAATCCCTGATGGCTCTGAAGCTGGACATGCTGCTGGCCAAGGCTGGGCCAGTTAGAGATGATGGCAATGCATTTGGGATAACAGATTTAAGAAGAAAATCAAAGCAAAGTGGACACCATTTTTTCTTCTAGCCAGAGAAGAGGAGGAGGTGAGGTAAAACAACATGGAGATACCAAGGTCAGTGGAGAAGGAGGGGCAGGAGGTGCTCCAGGGACTAGAGCCAAGAGTCCTCTGCAGGCTGTGGTGAGACCATGGTGAAGTAGCTGTGCCCCTGCAGCCCATGGGGATCCACAGGAATGCAGAGATCCATCCATAGCCCATGTGAATCCACAGGGATGCAGAGATCGACCCACAGCCCATGGGGATCCACAGGGATACAGAGATCCACCCACAGCTCCTGGGGATCCACAGGGATGCAGAGATCGACCCACAGCCCATGGGGATCCACAGGGATACAGAGATCCATCCACAGCCCATGGGAATCACAGGGATGCAGAGATCCATCCACAGCCCATGGGGATCCACAGGGATACAGAGATCCATCCACAGCCCATGGGGAGGTGCCCACCCCAGAGCAGGTGGATCCTGGAGGAGGCTGTGATCCAGTGGGAGACCCGGTGCAGACAGGGGGCTCTGCCCCCAGGCTGGAGCAGCCTGTCCTTGGAGGATTGCACCCCGTGGAAAGCGAGACCCACGTTGCAGCAGTTTTGGGAGGGCTGTGTGTCCATGGGAGGGACTCACGTTGTGGCAGGTGTGGTAGGGGTGCTGCTCGTGAGAGTGGAACCACGAATGAGAATTCATCATAGAGAACTGTCTCCTGTGGGAGGGACCCCAGGGTCCCACAGGGGAAGGACTCCTCTCCCTGAGCAGCACAAGAAAATCTCAGTAAGGAACTGACTAAAACCCTCTGCCCTGTCTCCCTGTTCTGTCGGTGGGAAGGAGGCAGGGGCTGGGGGGAAAAGGTGTTTTAAGGGCTCATTTTACTTCTCATTATCCCCCTCTAACTCTGTTAGTAAGAAATTCACTTTGTACCTTTGAGCCTGTTTTGCCCTTGGCATGTTTTCTCCTGGTCCTTAGCTCATGAACCCTTTGTTAAATTTTTCTTTTCTCTGCCCACCTGTGGCAGGTGAGGGTGAGTGAGCGACTTTGGTGGGTGTGATGCCTTAGGTTTTAGCTATTATATTTTTTAGACTCTGTGCTGTTTTGATGGGTAGTTTAAGGTTTCACATTCAGTGCTAATAAGCTCTCTTTACAGAGTAGATAGACAAAATTCCTTCTCTAGTTTGATGCCAAGGACAACTTTCAGGCCCAAGAACGAAAACAACAGTGAAGTGAGAAGAAAAAACAAGGAGGATGGAGCTTCATAACCTGAAGCTATGGTTGCACAATTGATTCTAATGTGCTAATGGACCAGAACTTATAAAAACGTGAGACCTTGTGACTTGGGTGTCCATTTTGTGACCATTTTGAGGTGCATCTTGGGTGTGGTCCAGCTGGGCTCTTGTGTAACCCAGATGTACCCATTGAGACCTTTTAATAAATACCTATTTTATCCTTGCCCTGTCTAATCTCTGTTCTGGGTCAGCCTCCAGAAGGCATCAGGTGCCTGGCATTTGGTCAGTGTCAAACCATGACACTTCATCACCAAAGACACAAGCAGGAGAGAAGCAGCCTGGCTCAGCTCTGACTGTGGGTCTATGGAAATGCCAGACCTGGACAGGATAATTTGGTCTGCAGTAAGTACAGGCATGTCATCACGTTCCTGCTGAATTACTCCAAACTCACAGTATGATTTTCAGTCCATGTTTATGCTATCTGATGGAGTACAGATTACTCCCAGTCTGGCATAAACTCTGCTAAACACCGGCAGCGTTTTCTGAATTGGCAGAACAAGTTTACACTGGGTCTGTGTTTGGTATGAGGAGGCTTTAGAGGTTTTGGGATGCTCCCAGCAGCCCCAGAGCTTGATTTCCCATATTGCTGAAGTGCAGCCTCAGGGCCTGTGAGAGAGAAGAGTTGCTTCCCTTGACTTTTTAATTCAGACAACTGTCAGGAATGCTTCAAAAACCCAGCACTGAGCACACATGCCCTGGATTTCAACCGCCCTGTAACACTCTTAGTTGGATGCTTTGATAAAGCCTATCACTAAAAACCATCCTCCACAAAAGCATTCCTTCCTGTGATGGCAAAAGTGAGGAAGGCCGATCATTTTCTCCCTCCCTTTCAGAACATGTGAAGTCAGAAATACATAAATTAACATTCTTGAGTTATAAGAGCTTTTCATTGGTACAGATGGATCTGTGGCACAGTTGGAATCCTACAAAATACAAGGCAGTACCCAGGTGATGAATCACAAAATGGGTGAGGTTAGAAAAGATCTCCCAGGACCATTGAGCTCAACCATCAGTCCAGCATCACCACTGTGTTCCATCCTAAACCTTGTCCCCAGGTGCCACATGCACTTGGTTTTGGAACACCTTCAGGGATGTGGACTCCACCACTGCCCTGGGCAGCCCCTGACAATGCCTGACCACCCTTTCCAGGAAGAAATTTCTCCTGATTGTCCAACCTGAGCCTCTCCTGGCACAGCTTGAAGCTGTTCCCTCTCATCCTGTCCCTGTTCCCTGGGAGCAGAGTCCAACCCCCCTGGCTCTCCCCTCCTGTCAGGAAGTTGTGGAGAGCCAGAAGGTCCCCCCTGAGCCTCCTTTTCTCCAGGCTGAGCCCCTTTCCCAGCTCCCTCAGCTGCTCCTGGTGTTCCAGCCCCTTTTCCAGGTCCATTCCCTTCCTTGCCTCCAGCCTCTCAGTATCTTTCTTGTCATGAAGGGCCCCAAACAGCTCAGATTCTTCAGCTCATGCTTTTAAAATACCATTTTCCAAACGAATAAAAAATCTCCCTCAGGCAGCAAACTGCAGAACTCCTTACCCAAGGAGGTGTGATGAGAAGACCTATGTGGATTGAAAGAAAAGCAGTGAATTTTCTGCAAGAGAAACTCAGTGACAGCTGATTATCCCAAAGGCACATCCAGCTCAGGGAGTCTCACTGAAGACAGCCAAGGAGAGGAGAGGATCAGTGGGAAGCGTCACATTCTTACCCTATTCATCTGTTGCCTTCATCTCACTATGACTGATGTTCTTCCCAATTCTCCCTTGGATCAGGCATTAGCCCAACCCTAACACAATTTCAAAGCACTCCTGGGACAGGAAATGAGAAGAAAAATACTAGAAAGCAAGAAAAAGTCAAATTATCATACAGGGCAAATAGCATAAATAGAGAGAGCCTCCTCCTAAATGGAGGGAGTGAAAAGCTCAAACTGAAGGAACAGTGGTGTCCACAGGTCCTGGAGGAAGTTCTGCCTGGAGACCAGACAGTACATGGATCAGGTGTAGCTCCCAGCCACCATGAAGCTCTGGAGCTGGTCACAGCCTGGCAGAGCCTGGAACAAGGACAGGGGGTTCTCCAGTCACTCAAGATGAATCCCCGGCCTGAGCCACCACAGCTCCATGTCACCATCGTGGCATAACAGAGTCATGGGAGAGGTTCCTCTAGGATGGGAATGAGTTTTCACCAATCTCTCACAGAAACAGATTCCCCCCTCAGTTATTCCATGGCAAGCATTCACAGACAGAATTTCTCATCAAAATGATATTTTTATCTGGATCTGTTTCACTGTGGAACACACAAACCTGTTTCCAACATGACTTCCACCTCCCAGCACTGGATATCCCTACAAAAGGGAAAGGATACTGGGTGTGCCAAGGAAATTGAAATCTAGCATTTGGTCGCCTCAGTGTTAGATGAGATCTACAGCAGACATCTTGAGCAGTTGTTAGCAGTACTGATCTTTTAAGATCTTTTCTTTTATGCATCTTTTGCAGATCCATATTTCAGCCACATGAAGACTTGCACATGCAGCTTGTAGGATGTAGAGGATTGGCTAACTCTGACCTACTTTTCCCAGGCTGTTAGGCTGGAAAAGGGGAGCAGTTTAGCTTGTTTTCCCCTTGCAAAAATCAGGACCTGCTCCAGGGCCTTATCTGATGGCACTCAGACAGGTAAGTGCACTGTAGCTAATCCAGGGTGCAGGACTGGCCAGCTGTAGTCCAGAGAACAGCTGGATGAGTCCTGAACAAGCTGCTATAACAGAAGCCACAATGTAAGCAGGCAAATCTCCAGTTCCTTTCTTTCAGCTAGGCCAGGTTTAAAACCCTGCTCACATCTGCCTGGACTGCCATGACTTGAGTTTAACCAAGCCAGCTTCAACCCCAGGAGCTCTGGCTTAAGGGGAACAGCCCCAGGGCACAGGGGTGTGAGGGACAAACAGTGCAGTCTGGGCATGGCTTCCTCCTTCCCAGATCCCAGAGGCAGGGCCAGACAGGTCAAGGTGTGCTCCCATCCCAGTTTCCTTTGGAGATGCAGGAAGTAATTAGGAAGGGCATCTCCTGAACTTGGGGGGGGTATGTCCACAGCTGGCTGCAGTGACATGGGCTGACAAGAATCACCCAGGAGCTGCCTCCCAGCTCTATTCAGGCAAGTTTTGCAACCAGAGTTGAGCTCTGATGAAGCCACTGCTCCCAGCACTTGTTTATCTGAGCAGCTTAATTACAGTGGAAATGCATCCTTGATTCCAACGGGGTGGACAGCAACTGGGAGAAAGCTGAGTACCAGTCCTGTCAGTTATCCAACTTTAAACATTTTTAAGAAGGGATCTTTTTCCTACAAAAACCCATAATGACACTGTTCACTACCATGGCATAAAAAGATGAAGCAAGGAAAAGCTGCAAATCCCAAACAGGATTAAGCAAGATGAGCGATCGTTATGAGCAGAGTCACACAACCTGTTTCCTCTGTAGATGCTACCTTCTGTTGTGAAAGCCACTACACTTAAATACACATTTAAGGATAGAAGACAAATTTTACAATGCTTCCTCTGACCCAGTTTTCCACCAAGATCACTGAAAAGGATCCAAAAGGGGAGAGATGCTATGGAAAGGAGACCCAGTTTGCAAGCATTTCGCTTTCACAATGCTGCAGTTTCAGACTCTGGTCTTTTTTTCCTACAAGTTCTTATACAGTCATGGATGAGAGGAAAGACTCTACAGTTTGGGTGGCATCTGAGCAGACTCAAAACTACACATCTGCTATATAAGAACCCACTGGGCCAGAGGCAAGGTCTTTTTCAAGAGGTCCAGTCAGAGAAGTAATTTTACAAGGTCTGCAATCAGCAGCCAGCTAAGCAATTAAGATAATGAAATCCACACCAAAGCCATGCAGATTTTCTGATTTTTCACTTTCTAATAGATTTATGTAGCAGGTTTGGGGCAGCAGGGGCATAGAATCCTAGAATGATTTAGGTTGAAAGCTCTCCCTACCATGAGAAGGGACACCTTCCCCCATCCCAAGTTGCTCCAAGCTCTGTCCAACCTGGCCTTGAACACTTCCAAGGATTCAAGAGCAGTCACAGCTTCTCTGAGCAACCTGTGCCAGGGCCTCACCACCCTCAGAGGGAACAATTTCTTCCTAATAAATTTTTCTCTTCTTTTTCATTGGACTGTGTTTTTGCCAATACAGCAGGGTCCACTGGACTCTAATTCCATTGATAGTAAAGGGATGCAGCAAGAAAGAAGGAAAGGTGCACAGCACGAGGTGGGTTTAGCTTTATTTCTGACTATCCTACTCTGGTACAATTAACTGGCAATAAATTACAGTCCTCACACTGAGCCCATTTGCCTATGTGGGTAAGAGGTGAGAGCAGTCCCTGTCCTCATCCTGACCCTTTTGTCATGTTCTCTCCCTGTCCTGTTGACAGAGGGAGTGACAGAGCAGCCAGCCAAGGTCACCCAGCACACATCTGCTGCACTTACTCAGCTCACAAACCTTCCAACCTGGAAAGGAGCTGAGCACACCTACCAGAGCAGCAGCCTCTAAACCAGGATTTAAACCTTTGTAAAGCCACAGCTGCATTGCCTGGGTGTTGACAGGATGGTATCCAGGGTGTGGGAGTCACACAGACTGGGATACTAAAACTGAAACAAGTGATGTCAGTAAAGGAAGGATTTCTCTAGAGGCAACAGTAAATGGGCTGACACCTGTAATAAGTAGGGACTTGAATGAACTGCTGGGAAGGAAAGGGTCTGCCCTCAAACTTCTTTTGCCCTCTCCCCACCATTTTGGGTGGTGAGTTCCTACAGGAAATCTCATTTATCACTCCCACACACAGATTCACAGAATGATGAAATGGCCTGAGGATGACACAACCATTTACACTGCCCATTCATGAAGAGCTCGAGAAATCTTGGAAAACTTTCTAGAAATACTGGTTATCTGCCCAGCCTGGGCTTGAGGACACAGAGGTGTGGATGGCTGTGCCAGAGGAGTCAGTGAATCCATGCCACCCATCATGTGGGGCACCACACACACCAGACCTGCCAGCCAAAACTCCTTGAGCACAGGTAGAGTTCAGAGCTTCCAGATGGAAAATACCACCCAAAGCACTTCAGCATATTTCATAAACTTGGATTTGCTTAGATCTCTCAGAGCTGTTCCAGAAAGTCTTGGAAAGGCTGATATGGAAAAAAGAACAGCAAAACAAACAAAATCCCTCATGTTCCCCCAGGCCTCCATCACCCCACCATGTAAAATTAACTCTCTTGTTCCCAGAGCACCTCTGGTTCATAACCTGGAGGAACAACAACAAAAAAAAATAAAGGGCAATCCCCCAAAAGAGTCAACAGCTTGGGAATGTCCATGAGGGAAGTGAAATTCAGCCACCCACCTCAGATCTCACAAGTTATGTCACAGCCATCTTCCTGTCCTTGAGACAAAAAACAAAAAAACTGATGGAAAAGTTCAGCAATTCCCTCAACAAGTTTCATTTTTGGCAAAAAAAAAAAAAAAAAAAAAAAAAAAAAAAAAAAAAAGTTGGCACAATCAACTCTAAAGGCCCTTCCTCACTCACAGTTTCAAGCACCTCCCCACAGTAATTAATACAATCTTCCATTTGATCAAGTAGCTGCCAGCCTCCCATGACATGAAATAAAAACACTTTTAATTTTCCCAAAATTAAAAAAAAAACCAAAAAACCAAAAAAACAACAATCTGTTTTTCTCATTTTGGGGGAATTGCCAGGACACCAAGGGCCATCCTTGGAAGCTCACCCAGAGATGCCCCAGACTGAGGGTGCCTCAGGTTACTGCACTCTGGCAGTCGCCTCAAACAAAAAGCCAAGCAGGTTTCAGTGGCCCTATAGCATCACTCTGGCAGGTCTTATCAAAATAAAACATTCTCCGTGAGCAGCTTCTTGATTTTAATGACTTGCTAAGATAAGAAGACCTCTTTCTAGGAAAAAAATCCAATTATATTGATGGATAACTTTTGAAGTTTGTACTATAGGGCCATATTTGCTCTGGTGCACAAAGTTGCCATGTTCTTCTGGCTTTCAACACCCTTTCTATACTCTCTTTAATTCTTAACATGGGGTCCCCACTTCAACATCCTTTTTTTCCCTGCCCATGCTGTCCACATTGTTTCATGACAGACACCTGTATCCAAGAACCTGTGTAGAGCTTGTGTCTTTCCATTGAACTCATCTTTGTACACACACAAACTCATGAGCTTTTTGTTCCCTCTTCCAGCACATTTTCTGAGGTCTTATCTAAAGACCACTATATATATGAAATTATATATATCTGTACATACACACACACACACCCCCACTGCATCTTCTCTTTGTGCTCCCTCCCTTTACCCCACAGGGAATGATAGACTCCTAATTTCCTCTTTTCCCCTTTGCCAGGGCTCCCCTCTCTTCCCTTGTACTTGCGCCTCTTGAATATTTCCCTTTCAAGTAACCCTTCTGCAATTTTAGCATCAACAGTAGGCTTCAGTTGTGAAAACCCCCTGAAGCAAAGCTGTAGATCAGAGCAGTGGCTTAGTTTGACCCAAAAGTAGCTTCCAGGAGTTGGGAAACACTTGCATATCCAATCAGTTTGATGGGAGAGTAGGAGTCAAGGGTCACACTCACTCTCCCTGCCCCTGCCTGCAAGCCTTGGGGAGCACTGGGAAAAGTGGGAGCAGCAAAGCAGACAGACACAAAGAAGCAGGAATATTCTTTTTGCAGATTCAGCCAATATTCTCTCCCTCTTCCCTCCTTAACAGCAGAGCAGAGCAGAGTTGTTCTTCCTAGTGGTTTCCTGTTCAACTATGAAGTCCAGAGGCTCAGCAGCCTCCCAGAAAGAGGAAGAAGCGCTAGTGTCATCCATCTCCCCACCACAAGATCTGCTGACCCATCTGGGGAGGGTTTTTTTTAATGGCCTTACATTTTTTCTGCTTTCTGCACTGACTCAGGAGAGCTCTGGGCTCTTTCTTTCCCCCACCAAACCACAGCCCTGTGAGGTGGCAGCAATTTCCAGTTTCATTGCACTCACACAGCACTTCTGACTGAGCCAAAAAGCTAATTGTAGGTGTTGCTGGCTTGTAGACAAATCGTTTACAACTCACTCAGCCCTTCTGGATCAATGGCAAGGAGCGGCAGATCTGCTCTCTGAGTGAGAGTGAGCAGTGACACAGGGACACTGCCCTGACTTTAACAAGACAGACAGAAACCCACCAGTAGCCCACTAACAACCATTCAATGCACAATGAATCACCATCTCCCCCTGCCCATGGCAACAGGCTCATAGAAGAAAGGAAAAATAGAAAGAGAGATACTCACGCATGTCACCAATGGCTCCTTTGGTGACATTTGTGGCCTTCTTTACTGTCACAGTGAATATGTGTGAGTACTGGTGTTCCACCTGAAAGTCAAAGAATGAGAGGTGATTAAGCTTCAGAACCAAAAAAACTCATCTATCAAAATAAGGTTTCATTTTGTCCAAAAACAGAGAGAGAAAAATCACCCATTCAAACGTAAGGGAAACTCATACTGGATAGAGCATCCTAAAGCTGAACTGCACCCTGGAGCTTTACCAAGAGGTACCTGCACTGGGGCTGCTGGATTTTCCTGCAGCCACACCTACTAATCTCAACCAACAACACTCCCCCTCACCACAGAACCTGCTCCAAGGCATTTAGTCAGGCAGGAACCACTGAGTACGGCAAGGGAAAAATAAAAATGGGCTATTTTACAGCTTGTCTTGGTAATTGCCTTCCCCTGCTAAAGAGAATGGCAGGAATTACTTCAAAGTCTGTATTCTGGAGCAGATAAATGCACACCATACACACAAGGGGTAGAGCTAGCGCTAGTACCTTCTAGTACACATCAATATTCAGTGTGAAAGCAGCCTCAAAACAATGTAAGGAAGATGCAAAACAAGCTGTTAAAACAGTCACTAGCACATTTCATGCACTTTTTGGAGGTTCCCATTTCCTGCAAAGCCCAAACACACAGCAGGAGCTGCCTGTCTAGGAGCAGGTGTGTCCTCAACAAACCAGGGAAGTAGGAAAAGATGCAAGATTAAGAAACAAAAAGTAAAAGCCTTAATAAAAGAGGTCAACAACTCAGCTGTACGGTTTCCTTATCTACATAGCCCTGAGTTTTACCAGCTTGCTGGATACCACTGAGAATCACCAGTGCAGACAGCAGGGCAGCCAATACTGGCTTTACAGGGACACAGAAATTGGGAGGAAATGTGAGGTATTAAAGCCAGGATCAGATCTCATACAATTGTATATTTTCAATCTTTCCCTAACCATCCACCAACCTTGTGAAGTACATTAAAATAAACACAGCCACTGGGACCAAAACAACCAGGGAGAAGGCCACCATCAGGAAATTCACTGAAATTTATTTAAAATAATAGACAATATCCTTCCTATGGGACATGCTTATTCAGGCTTTGCCTAGTGCTTTTGCTTTCCAAAACTGGTTTTTCAGTCAAGCCTCCTTCTTTCAGGTCCACAGCTCACAGCTAGAGACCTGAGCCAAACTGGATCCCTCTCATACAAATAAAGAAAAAAGTTAGTATCTTATAGATTACACACATACCATTTTCTAAAAAAAAAAAAAAAAAAAGAAGAAGAAAGCCAGAACTAATCTTTTAAAGACAGCAAAAGTGACTTGTGAGTGCTTAAGTGGCACTTGAGTCAGGACTCATTAAAAAGCACCTCCTTGTGATACCAACACAATTCCTGCAGAAGCTTGAGGCATACGAAGGCACGGCCACATCCCCATGGCAAAGGCTCTAGGAGAAAACACCCACAGCAATACAGGGGTGACTGCCTGACCCAGACACCAAGTGAGTTTATCAGCTTTATCTGGCTGTAATCACCCCCACGCTGTGCCAGCAGCTCGAGGTTCCACTGCACTGTCTGCCTGGCTCTGGAATTTTCCTCTGACAGCCACAGGAATTATCTGGATCCAAGACCAAGTGAGCAGGCGGGAGGAAACTGACAATGCCAGCTGTGGTGCACTGAAACCATCATGGCACAGGCAAGTGGTTCAGGAACCACAGGAAAAGGGGAATTCAGACTCTCCCCGATATTACCAGTGGGATGTTGCTCATCTTGAAAGCACCAGACGCGGCAGAGAGGGTTCAGCTGTGGGAACCCAGAGCTCCTAAGGAGCAAGACCTATTTAACAGCCTTTCATGGGCTGACATAAAGACATCCCAATGACTGAGTGACATCTATCACCTTCTGCACAGCAGCTTCCAAGATGGATGAAGAGGAAGGAAGACGTGACTTCTCCCTGAACAAATTTCTGCCTTTGCCATAGGGCAAAAAGAAGTCCAGAGCTCTCCTCCACAGCAGGCTAAATGGGGATTTCATGGGTATCTGGGAAAGGCTGGGAACACATCTATGTGAAGTCACCCTAGCTCTGATATTTACCCTGCCCCAAGAACTTTTACAAGCTGTGACTCTCCAGAAACCACCAGCTCTTGCTGCCCCCTATTTTCAGTCTGCTGTCTGAAAATGCTCAAAGCTGCTTTATTATCTCCCTATTATATTATCTCCAAGTATGTCAGATTGATGAAGTTGGTTTCACAATTGGCCTCAGTTTCTTCATACAGACTGAAGCATTTCCTTTGTCATATCCAACCTTGTAATTAAAAGAAACAGCCCAAAGTACAAACACACCACCCTCATCCTTTTTCTCAGCTGTCAAAAAAGAGCTTGTCCTCACTGGAGACCACAAATCAGAGGTTACTGAGCATTTAACAGTGAGGAGAAGTTATAATTAAGTTACAAGGATGGGACATGGGTGTGCTGGGTTTAGTTCTCAGCTGATAGGTGAAATTCATGTGCAATTCCAATGTCCCACAGCCCTGGCTGGAGAAGGGAGATACTACATGATACTCCCTGACAACAAGGTATAAAGTGATTTGCTTGCATCTCCCATATGCCTAAACTCATATGCCTACCATCAAAGCACAACCTAGCCACCATTTACCAGTTTGTTCTCTTCCCAGCAGCGCAGAGATCACCATTATTTGTATTACAAGTTGATAACTGTTTTACTAATGCCTTCACAAAAATTCCTTTTTATTGACTTAAGCAGCAAGCCCCATCATTCCAGCTGTTGTTCTGCCAGGAAAATTAAGTCTGGTTTAAGACTGGGATCTTCTGAAAGGCATGTGAGAACACAGAGGCCTGGCAAAACAGAAAACCAGTATCGTCTTTTGCTGTGTCTCACCCAAAACAACACACTGAGGATTACAATTATACACAGTTATTAATATTTGGCCATAGTCATACACTTGGAGGAAATTTGCCACAACTGAAATAAACAATCTCCCTCTTAGTAAAAAAAACCCAAAAAAACACAGATATACACACAGGAAGCTCAGAAGTCTAGATTTCTTTTTACACCAAAATAAATGTTTTTCATGCAAATTAAGTACAAGCAGAAACTAGGACAATTTTTCACTTAGGGTCCGATTTCAAAGGAGATCAAAAGGGCTAAATGTCCATATTTCAGAAGCATTTTTTAAAGATTAGTTCTTCGGAAGTTCTGAAGAAGCCGTTGAAAACACCATGAGAAATGTACTGACTCTGAATGCCTTAACAAATCCAGCCCTTGCTAGTTTAGATGACTAAGCTGCATTTTCTCAAGTGACTTATGTTCACCTTAAGTCTTTGATAAAAATCTGTACAAATTCCTCAAGTACTTCTGAAAAACAGATGATGGCAAATAAACGTTGCAACACTGAGAGGAGCAACATCTACATTCCTTTAAAAATCTAGGACAGGTTACAAATTTCCAAAGCTCACAATTAACTCCAGCGCAAGGTGTCCCTACCCATGGCAATGAGGTGGGATGGGCTTTAAGGTCCAATCCAACTCAATCCATCCTTGGAGTCTATAGATTTTAAAAACTAAACTACATCATCCAAAGTGACCTTGTTTTACACATGTTTCATTTCACTTCCTCTTTCTTCAGAAATTTCAAGAAAAAAGGATTAAAAAAGAAGTTTCACCATGCCCTGTCTGAAAATGGGGGTTCTGAGTTATGGAAATTCGGGTGGACAGTGTTCACTGTTCAATCCACAAGGTTTTCCATGCCTGCACAGCCACAGTTCAGTATCTCCTGTTTTTACACCTCAGCTCTCCCTGCCTCCTTTGTTCCTCTCTCACCTTTGAGCGCTTTTCTTCCCCTCAGTAAAATTTCCCTAATTATCTGCTTTGCTCTCTTCTAGATGTCCCTGCATTTGTGAGCACACAAACACCACCCCCTTCCCACCAGGGGCTGGGACACAGCCCCACGATCTCCCGGAACACAGGCGGGTTTTGCCTGCCGCCCTTCCGGCTGTGCCCAGAAAGGCAGGGATTTGCATGTGCTCAATATCACATTTGTCATATTCCAAAATGCTGAGTCACAGAGCGGAACTCCACCAGGACATGGGCATCTGTGTGCCAGGAAGCTCTGGCACAGGCAGACTGCACCAGCATTAAATGGGTTTACTTCCTTCATGTTAAGGACACTTGAGCCAACAACGGGTCTGGAAAAAGGAAAATATTTGCCTCTTTTCTTAAGTAATTGTTTCCATGGAGTCCATGCTCTTCTTTCACAGTGTATTACCATTAAGACAAACTTTTGTGCCCACACACAAATTTTATCTTGAAGTGCTTTTTTCCATTGTTATTATGTTTATCCCCCATATCAAAGTAAATGAAAATGCATTACACACTTTAATTCTTTGCATTTTTGAAAGTCAGTTCTGTCTGCACCAGCAGCTTTCTAAACATCTTAATTTATACCTCAGAGTCTTTCATAAAATGAGAAAAAAAAAAAAGATCAGAAAACACACAAGAGTCAGCACAAGGACTTCTGAAAAATGCAGAATCCCTTTGAGCAATTTAATGCCAAATATCATTTAAATCCAAGATTTTTGCATTGATGTGAGCCTGCTGCCCATAACTGTTCAAAATTTCAGTAAAACCTTCCACAGTATTTCAATTTTCAAATTTAAAAACTTCAAAGATTTGCATTCATTTTCCAAGCAATTAAAGGATCAGCTCTTGCATGAACAGTGTTGATTCTGGAATTAGCAACATTCCCACAGCAACAGTTCAGCATTCCCAGAGAGCTGTAACTACATTTACTATACACACTTTTTATTCATTATATTATATATGTAGGACAGCTCCATTTTGTTGATAATTGGCATCAAAAAGTCCTTTTATGTAAGTGATTTAATGAAATATAACCCAGTGCGTCAAAGACCCCTCCCAAAAAAGTACAGATCATTCCAAGCAATCCATCCAGGAGAGGGCACTGATGCTGAAAGGAATTAAGTCAGTATTGTTTTAACACAGACATCATCCTGAGGTTTGTCCTCCCTTCCAGCAATTCACAGGACTGGGGAGGGAGTAAAAGCCATTTTGACATCTGCCAGTTGCACACTGGAGTGGAGGATGTGAGTACATGGGGCACAAACCACAGGGTTGATAAGAGATCACTTCTAGGAAGCACTGGGAGTATTTTTAGCCATGCAAAAGTAAAATACTGTAACAAGTGTGTGGCAGCTATCTCTGGGGACACCTCACTGCTGCTGCTGTTAGCCCAGCATGTTACGAGAAGCCCCTGATAGGAACACACTCAGCACGGATCCAGATTTCAGTTTGGACAGGAATTGCCATTCCAGTGTTTGCTTTGGAAACTCACTTCCAGCACAGCTACATTCAGAGTCTGCTGAGCCATGTTTCATCCCACAATGGGCAGTTCTGCTCCCATTTCCCTCCTCCTTGTCTTGTTACTACTTCTACACTTCCACAGGTTGAGCTCACCCTCTCCTTGGGCCAGCTCCAACAGCACAGAATGGATTTTCTAACTCTTCCATGGAATCCCAGAACAGTTTGGGTTGGAAGGCACCTTAAAGCCCACCCAGTGCCACCCCCTGCTATGGGCAGGGACACCTTCCACTATCCCAGGTTGCTCCAAACCCTGTCCAGACTGGCCTTGGACACTTCCAGGGATCCAAGAGCAGCCACAGCTTCTCTGAGCTCTCTGTGCCAGGGTCTCACTACCCTCACAGAGAAGGATTTCTCCCTAAGAAATTTTTTTGTATTGCACCGGTTTTTTGCTCATTCGGCAGGATCCACTGGCTCACTGCCATTCCAAGGGTGTGACAGCTGGGACAAGGGTGCAGCAGGAACACTGGAATAAAGCAGAAGGAAGGGAGCAGGAGCACAGTGTGCTACTGAGTGGCACAGATCACCTCACTCAGAGTTTGCACAATATATTTTGAGGAATCTCTTTGAACCCACATTAGTGATATGCACCATTTTAAGATCTCAATATCCCAAATTGTAAACTTATCCCTACATTCATACTAAGGAAAAGGAATACAGGACAATCCTCCCCTTCCTCCCCAAAACTGCACTGTAAGAAAAAAAGCTAGACACCCCTACCATTTCTTGAAAGAAATAGTAACAACTTCAATGTTATGTGCTTATTTAGAGTAACTTCCAGCAGGGAAGTCATTATACAAGACAGTGTATATCAGAGAAGATGGTGTGTGTATATATATATATATATAAGATTCAGAGCTACTTACCACAATGTGTTGATAAGGATCTATGATAGACATTTTTGCCTTAGTTTATTCAAGGCAACTGTCAAATATCTATTTCAATCCCACACGGGAGAGGGTTCCCCTTTCTTCAGAGCAGAGTTCAATATGAAAGCTCCTTTAACTATCAAATAAAAAAGAAGATATAATTAAAATTAATCTGTTCCTTTTAAACTGTATTTCACACAGCAAATCAGTTACTACTCTTTAGGAAGGTTTCCACAATTAATTTGTTTACCAAAAACTTAAAGCTATGGAGATATAGGTATTTACCTGCCTGAGCTGGAGAAATTTCTCGTACTTATTTCCTCTACCTCAGGCTAAGAGTAGGAATCAAGCGTCTTAAATTCCAGTCATCCCAGTGTTTCTAGCAGCTCTACAGATAAACAAAAGAAGAGAGGAATTATATTTATCCCATAAATAAATTGTAGTATTTATGCTTCCACACATTACAATCCTAGTTATGATTGTGAGCTCTGCAGGAGCAGCAATACTGCCCTCTGCAAAGCCAGGAAGGGCAGCAATACTGCC
>CM031864.1:25889894-25951820 GCA_018697195.1 Certhia americana | reverse complement strand
AAAGCCAGGAAGGGCAGCAATACTGCCCTCTGCAAAGCCAGGAAGGGAATTCCAGCTGGAGCTGTATGCAACCTCCCAGCCAACCCCAGCTGTCTGGAGATGTTCCAGAGGCTTGGAGAGGCAAATTACAAACCAGGACTTCATGGCTCTTCAACAGACTCTCCATAAGCCACTACATTCTGAGCATTCTGTGAAGATCATGAGCCACTAGAGGTTTTCAAAGTCAGAGCAGTTTTCAACCATCAAAGTAATAGAGGTTATTCCTTTCTGCATCTCTAAAAAACTCTGGAACTGCCAGACAGGATCAGTTCTCAGATCCAGCTGGACCATGGTCAGACCTGAACCATTAGCAGAAATTTCAAAGTGAAAAGAAGTGAAGCACCATGTGGGGTTTGGTCACAAGGGAATGATTCCTAATGCTCAATCTGAAATGGAAAAAATAAGCCCTAAACAATGATTTATGTCACTCCCAAACCTTTGCTCTTGAGCAACTATGTGTAAGCATGACAATAAAAATTTAGTTTCATTATGATCACTATAAACATTACAATGTCCTTTCTTTAATCACTGAATCATTAAGGCCTCCAAGATCATCAAGTTCAACCATTAATCCAGCACTGCTAGGTCCATCACTAAACCATGGCCCAAAGCACCATATCCAACACGTTCTCTGAATGCTTCCAAAGACAGCGATTCCACCACTTCCCTGGTCATACTGACCACCCTTTCCTGTCAGCCCTAACAATAATTTGAGGCTAGGAATCACCCTGGGTTTATTTATTCATTTTTATCTAAGGAAATATGAAAGACTTCAGCATTAAAGAATCATGGCAAACATGCCTAGCTTTATCATTTCTGGAACTGCCGGCATCTTGGAAGGCAATTCAGGAAAGGGAACAGCAAGAGCTACCCAATCACCACAACAGAGAAGAAATTTGTAAAACCAGAAAATACTCATTTCCCCTAAGCAAGCAGCCAGCTACCATGCTCACTTTGAGAGGCTACACAAAGATACTGCTCTGTCTGGGGAAATAAGAGAACAGGTTAGACCCAGGACAAAAAACCCAGTTCAAGTTAATGTCCTGCATCCTTACAGGCAGAACTCCAGTTCCCCAGATGATCCCTTAACTGGTTCAGACATGAGATCATGCTCTCTCTCCCTACAACCCCCCACCTCATTTGTTTCAACATCTGCAGGAAGCACATTTGTGATGCTGCAGACAACAATCTCTTTGGCTACGGGACCAGGACGAGTCCCCAAGCGCCATCTGCCCTCCATGCTGGATGAGGCAAGAATCATGCAGATGGACAAAAATGCAAACACGTCAGCAACAACTACATCCCAACACCCGCGCAGAGTGCAAGAAGGGACAGCCGGGCCAGGGAGAAAGGAGACCTCACACACAAAGCCTGGGATCCTGGGTTCCCACACAGCTCCAACCACCAGCACTGCACATCCCAGCCCTCCCCATGCCATGTTACTCCAAATGGGAGCTCCTGGCCTGCTGTGTTAATCAGTTTCTCAGGATGTGATAAACACTGGCAGGTACCTGAGCACAGGCCCTGGTGCCATTTCAGAGGCCCAGGGCTAGCAGAGGGACAGCTATCCATGCTCTTCCCAGAGCCATCAGGACATCTCAAGAGAAAGCAGACATTTAAGTGACTTGAATACTTAATCCCTTACAGTGGATTTAACTCAAATCAGTTAAATACACCACACCCTCTAGAAACTCACAATACATTTCCCATGGAGTTTGGGTAAAGCAAACTAAGAAATTTCTAGATCTAAAAATCGTAGTGTGGCAGAGGAGCCAAACACAGCACTACTAGGAAATCCTGATTATGCTCATCAAGAGCCATGAAGACAGTCTTGAAGAATGTTTACTGCAAACATCTGCAGCAAATAGAGCTGTGATCCCAAAATTATCTTTCTTAACACTTCCCCTACACACTGTCCATCCCACATGGCCTAATGGAATAGTCTTCGCTGAATCACACAATGTCCTGAGTGGAAAGGAACCCCCAAGGACCATCCAGTCTAACTCCTGTCCCCCAGCAATCCCACCCTGTGCATCCCTGAGAGCATTGCCCAAATGTTCCTGGAGCTGTGGCAGCCTTGGGGCCATGCCCATTCCCTTGGGAGCCTCAGCAGTGCCTACCCAGCACCCTCAGGGGGAAGAAGTTTTTCCTGATATCCAGGAAAAACCTCCTCTGGCCCAGCTCCAGCCATTCCCTGGGTCTTGTCCCTGGTCACAAAGAGCAGAGATTGGAGCTGCCCCTCGGGAGGAGTGGCAGTCCCTGGCGAGCTCTGCCCTCAGTCTCCTCTTCCCCAAGCAGACCATAACTATTTCAGGGCTGTATCACAAACACATACAAAGTCCTGCACTTGGGCTGGAGCTGGTGAGTACCGCCCTTGGCAGATGCAGGGGAAGCAGTGCCTCTAAACACATCTTCAAGGACACCCTGATATTACCAACACAGATTGTTTTGTTTCCCTGATATCTGGTGGTATCACACCATCTGTGACTGTGCTGTTGCTGACAGCATTCCTTGCTAAAAGAAAAGCACCTCACAGGCAGCACCACCAACATTAACTAAGCTGGCCAGACTGTTTAACTGCATATTACAGGTAAATCAAGAAGAGATTAAGTTAAGTGGAGAGCAGAGGGTTGTGTGGAGACCTTCCAGCAGCCTTTCATGACATGAAGGGGCCTACAAGGAAGCCAGAGGGGGACTCTACATCAGGAATTGTAGTGACAAGACAAAGGGTTTTGGCTTCAAACTGACTGAGGGGAAATTTAGGTTCAACATACAGAAGATATTCTTCCCTTTGATGGTAGTGGGGCCCTGGCACAGGGTGACCAGAGCAGCTGTGGCTGTCCCTAGATCCCTGGAAGCGTCCAAAGCCAGGCTGGACAGGGCTTGGAGAAACCTGGGAAAGTATCCCTGCCCAAGACAGGGGGTGGTACTGGATAGGCATTAAGGTCCCTTCCAACCCAAATCATTCCATGCCCCTCTGATCCTCACTCTTTTATTGGTCAATGTCCAAGTTTACAAATTACACAGAAAACAGACCACAGTTTAGCCTGGCCCTGTCATGGAGAGCCAGCCTTTCCCTTTCTCCAAGTACCATAAATCTCAGCCTTGTCATGGAGAGCTTGCCTTCCCCTAAGACACTAAATCTCACTTTCATCCAAAAGTGAACTCTACTTCTGTCAGAACAAGGGTGTTTCATTGCTAGGCACAGTTTCAGACACTATCAGTACCAAGCTATCAATGGATAGCTGGATCACTCCTTGAGTCAAGAGTCTTCTGTGATCTCAGCTCATACTCACTTGAGGTGACAGACTGCAGTGGAGAAGAGATTATTGTCTCAGAAGACCAACAGAGTAACTCACAATAAGAAGCTACACACACACACACACACACACTCACACAGGTTATTACTATAACATTTTAATTCTCAGTACATTCCTACAAATAATTCAGCTGTGCAGGATATGTCAAAAGGTAAGAAGAATAATGAGATTTTTCCCATGTTGAGCAAAAGCGTACTCTAGAGTTAGTCTTACCAAGTGGAAAAGCTCTGAAAATGAGTAAACACAGCACAATACAAATATCATAACCAGAATATGTCCTCACGAGTGTAAGAAAAATCATTAGAGGGAGGTTGTTTATATCAAGCTGTCCAATTCTTAAAAAATCAAAGACACAGTTTTAAAAATAATAAGTGTGACTCATCAGCAGAGTCATAAACTTTCAATCTATTAGAAGAGTAAGGGGTAGAGAATAAGCTAAGCAATGACTCAGGCTTTTTGTATGAATGTCACCCTCCATTTCTATCAAATCAGATTACAGCATTTTATTTGGTTAGATTGATCCTGTGATTGTATAACATAAATAACAAATACTCTGTTTCTACATGACTTTGACTAGCATCCTGGAAAATCACTGTAATGTTTTTCTTAATTTAGGGCTTCCCACACAAAGGAAGGATTACTTCTGACTCCATGTAGAGCATCCATCACTCCACTTCCACCACAAATAGAAAAGTAGATGCTCTGCTGATGTGCCAAGTAAACCCATGGGCCATGGCCAAAGGGATGAGGGTCAAGGACAAGTGCTGAGTCCTGGCCTTGGGTCACCCCAACCCCCTGCAGCTCAATGCTGAGGGGAAGAGTGGCTGGAAAGATGGAAGAGGCCCTGGGGGTGTTGGAGACAGAACTTAAAGTGAGCCCAGGTGTGCCCAGGGTGGAGCAGAGGCCAATGTGGCCACAGGCCCAGGACAGTGGCTGTCTCCTGTGCTGGCACTACTGAGGGACCTTGAGTGCTGTGTCCAGTTCTGGGCCCTCATGGCCAGAGAGACCGTGAGGGTCCAGGGAAGGAACAGGGCTGGGAAGGGGCTGAAGCACAAGGAGCAGATGAGGGAGCTGGGAAAGGGGCTCAGCCTGGAGAAAAGGTGGCTCAGGAGGGACCTTCTGGCTCTGCACAACTCCCTGACAGGAGGGGAAAGCCAGGGGGGGCTGGGCTCTGCTCCCAGGGAACAAGGGACAGGATGAGAGGGAACAGCTCAAGCTGTGAGGTTGGACAGCAGGAGGAATTTCTTCATGGAAAAGGTTGCCAGTCATTCGAACAGACTGCCCATAGGAGAGTCCCCATCCCTAGAGGTGTCCTAAGAAGTGCTCCAGGCTGGTCACAAGGTGGGGATCGGTCACAGGCCTTTTCCAACCTCAATGATTCTGTAGTTCTATGACTGCTCTCCCCATGCCTTGCTAAGGAAGCATGGGTGGGAGGAAGGATTCTGAACAGAAGGGCAAAAATTCAACCTTTGTGCCACATTTTTGGAGAACGCTGTGGGGTGAAGCTTGTCAAGGAAGTTGACACAGTGTATCTAGACAGGAGATTTTAAGATTTGACTTCCTGCTATAGGGGAGGTAATAGACGAAAAGATAGTTAATCTTTTTTTAAAGATGACTTGTGAGCCTTTAAGCAATTACTGAAAGTATGGGTGACAAAGCAACAGTGGAGGGAGGGCCGTAAACACTCTAGCAAGGCTGAAACTCTGGAAAAGTCCCAACAATCACTACCAGTGTAAAGTTTCACCTTTTCTAGTGCTGAAGGCTACTTCAGAGGCCAAAAGCGAGGAAGACAGAAGTTGCAAAATTATCAGGCCACAGATACACTCCGTGTTACAGGAGGCAAGGCTTGGTGAGCCAGGGGCATCAGGCACGGTCATTTAATAAACTTGAATTAGGCTTGAATTTAATAAACCTGAATTTCTGTTTGAAACATCCTCCCTATTTTATATTCTGCATGGAATGGCCTCCCCAACAGGAATATTCAAGATGCTGGAAGCATCTCTGCCTGAATACCCATATCTGTGTCATGCTGGCCATGGAAGTTCCCTGGACTGAAAACCCGGCCAAGTAGTTTCCCCATAGACAGCATCTACAGGTCTGAGGAAGAGGCAACTGATTCAGGGCACAATGGTTTATGTTACAATTATCCTGCTTACGCAAAGGAGATTTAACAAGAACCATGCGCTGCAACAGCCTGTGAGGTGATGAGAAAAACCCATGTCATCACATGTGAACTCACTGTATGGCAAACTCACAGAAGGATTTCAAAGTGGAACTGAGTAAATTCAAAGTAAGGAGTTCGTTTATCCAAGGAACAAAAGAACTCCTCAAGCTATTACCTTTAAATAACTGTTCTTGAACATCATATTTTACTTCAACTAAAATTGCACTGGAAATAAAAAACAGCCTTGAGAAGGAACAACAAATCAGCTGAGAGATGCCAAAAATACTCTTTAAAAATGGCAGTGATCATTATCTTTTGCAACAGAAATCAAAGCCACAAGGCAGAGAGTTTAAATGGCAGAGTCCCAGAATTGGACTGGGAAAAAAACCTCCGGCAGCTGACCAGTAATCCCCACTGCGTGGGTCAGGCTTATGGTGGAAGCACCTCACTTGCTTACCAGCAAGGAAGCCAAGAAACAGAAAGCAACGTGGAAAATCTGATGGAAGTTCCGTGAAAAAGAATTATCAGGACATAGACCTAAGACAATTACAATGCACTACTCAAGTCCACCTATTATTTGTTTCACTTCAAAATCATCTCTGCAGGTAATTTACTACAAGCACAGTGCAATTAGGAAAATCAGATGGAAAAACGCCCAACATTTCTATACAGTAGGAATTTGGAACCTAGCTATTCCACAAATAAACTTTACATCATATAATCCTGGAATGATGTGGGTTGGAAGGGACCTTGAAGCTAATCCAGTGTCACCCCTTGCCATGGGCAGGGACACCACTCACTAACCCAAGGCTGCTCCAAGCCCCATCCAACCTGTCCTTGGAAACTTCCAGGGATGTTTGACAATAATTTGTTTAAGTGTATTTTCACTTTTGGACACCCAGGCTTAAGGCTCACTTTTGAATTTCAAGATACTGGGTGCCACAAGTACCCAGAGCTGGGCTCTCTCAAATGGAAAAATTCACTGCCAGTGGCAGCTTCCAAAATCTTGCCAAGAATGCAAACACTTATGCAAGAACTCCTAAAATTAAATGATAGACATCTCAACTGCAACACCTGACTGGGCAGAGCTTTTTGTTGACTGTATTACTTTAAAGCTCATATGAAGGGGGGAAGGAAGGAAAAAACCTCCCTTGCATTTCTTTCTCACCTGGAGCGTTGGCAAAACTTTCCACTTGCTCTCTGTGCTGTGGTGAAGAGCCGCTGCCTGCCAAAACCTCAGGATCCTCCTTCCAGAAGCCTCACTGGCACTGTGGAAAGAACTGTTGCTGCATGATTTAGAGCTCTACAATCAGCCTCCAAAAATCTCATTCCAAATCCATCCCTGGCCCTTGGGGACAGCACTGAGTTCAGCCAACTTCTAAGTCTTTCTGGGCCAACATCTTTTAAAGATTCTATTAAAAGCATGAAGGTTTAGTTATTACATATCTCTAACTTACCTACACC
This sequence comes from Certhia americana, assembly GCA_018697195.1. Classification (NCBI taxonomy): domain Eukaryota; kingdom Metazoa; phylum Chordata; class Aves; order Passeriformes; family Certhiidae; genus Certhia; species Certhia americana. The sequence continues at coordinate 25,944,833 of CM031864.1, read as the reverse complement.
TTCATTCCCCTTCTTTTGAGTCCCTGCTGTAAAGTAAGAACCATTTAAAAACAAAAACTCTAAGGAAAGCATTAGAATAAACTTTTATTTAAGTATTTATGGGGTTTTGGGGGAAGAATCCAACATGCAAAGGTGCCTCATGCACTCAGGCTTCAACTGCAGCTGACAGTCCTTCTGCACTACAATTATGCAGTGGTTTCACACAAAACCCCCAAAAAACCAGCTAAAAATGGAACGAGCTGGTAAAATTTAACAGCTAGCTTCTGATCAGGTAATGTACGTAAAACAAATTTGGCTAAACCTAAGGTCAATACTTCCTTTCAGTATCTTCTTAATTCTTTTTCATCTCAATTGGTATCAGTTTTGGGGATTTCCTGGCATTCTGGCACAGGCTGTAGCCCCAACCAGGCTGCTGGCACTGCCAGGCTAGAGGAAGGGCTGCACACACAAGGTGTGTTTTGTCATCTCCCGCTCGTCATGTCTGCACAATATGACTCAGCTTTCTGGTTTGGGGCTCCTCACTCCAAACATGAGCTCTGGTCACTGTCTGCAGCCAAGGGGACAATTGTGCAGCACTTCCTTTGGTCTCTATGGTCATAGCACTTAAAGCATGACAAAGTTGGAGTGACTCAAGGAAATCTGTCTGGACTTTCTAGTAAAAGTAGTCATGAACAAACTTCTGACGCTGACATTTTTCAGCCTCTTTAAATGCTGAGACTAAAATTTATATGGAAAAATTTCATGGCTATTGACAAGCTGGAGTCTGAGTAAGTAACTTAAATATATGTTTTACACACAGACACAAAGACAAACATAGACATGCCCAACACATATATTTTTGAGAAGAAAGATTAGCAGTGATCTTTGTCTTGTATCCAACCCTTGGCTGCTGAGCAAAGCCAGACATGGAGCAAACCTCACCTCACTCCAACACAGCCAAGCCTCTGGCCAAGCAGATCTTCAGCCCTGAATCTGAACTGTTACACAGAATCCCAGATTGGTCTGGGCTGGAATGGGCCCTAAAGACCATCTTGTTCCACCCACAGGGATGCCACTCACTATCCCAGGTTGCTCTAAGCCCCATCCATGCTTGTCTTGGACATTTCCAGGGACTGGGCAGCCACAGCCTCTCAAGAGCGAACAGCTCCTGCCAGCCAGCTTGTGTTTGGAGGCAACCGCATTTTGGCAAAGCATTTGCACAGCAGTTTTGATTTTCTCCACAAGACTTGGCTGGGCTCTCCTTCACCCTCCTGTCCTGTTGGAGAGAGCAAGCAGTGGCACCTTCCTGCTCAGAGCAGCGCCTCACTGGCCCTGCCTGAGCTCCTTCCTCTTCCTGTGTCATGGCTCTCACAACTTCCCCAAGTTCTCTGTTCCCTGGGCAGCTCTGCTCCTTCTCATTTCCAATGGCTTCAGCTTCCTGCCCCACCATTTTGGACAGATTCAGAGTGCCAACAGCGAAAACACTGAGCTGTGGCACAAGCTACAGTGCCACCTCTGCTGATTTAGAAAGAAAGCTCTGAATCAGGTGCCACTTCATTTTTAGATAACTGTTATCCACAAAGAGACACAGTCAAACCTGAGAGGATGAAGAAAGGGACTGAAGCCACTACAAACAAATGCCCAACATTCCCAACTAAGGCTTTGGAGATGGAGTAAGATTGAAAATAATATCTTTATACAATTCTTGGAAAATTTTCCCTATCGTAAGGAAAAAAACCCCAAAAAACAAACAAACAGAAAAAAAACCACCCCGAAAATTTCTCTTTATTGTAATGTGATTCTACCAATACCAGGAGGTTAATTCCATCAGTGCTTACACAAAGCAGAAAAAACCCACAGAAGTTAAAAAAAACCCACAAAAACACAACTTAACATGGCCTTCAGAAGTGTGATACAATAACTCTCAGTCACTAAGGAGCCACAAACAATGACTTCAAAAGTAAAAGGACAGCAATCAAAGGGAAGAAGAAACCTCAAATTTACATATCCCCTTATTAAAAGAGCTTTGCAAAATCTGGGACACAAGGGGGACTTTCATGCTCCTCTCTGAGGCACAGAGGATTGGTTCAGGAAACTTAAATGAACTATGACTACTCTCTTACCAAACTACCTAACCTTTTAATTTAACTATTTCTTAAGACACCGAGGGCTTACTACCTTGCTTGCCAACTCAAACTCTCTCTCAGCATATTAAACACCCATGGATGTGTTGGCTCTGTGGTGAAAGGGAAATGACTGACATGTTACAGGGCAGAGATTACATAGTGCAGGTGTTCGAGCACTTTTCAAGAAGACTGTATAAAGAAAATGCCAATTTGTCAAAGCACAAGTTGTCAGGAGAGAACTACATCAGTTCAAATAAAACTGTCTGGGGGAGAGTTTAACATCATTTATACTCAAAACAGCACTTAAATGAAAACAGCCACTAACTGGCCAGGAAAGGTCACTCAGCTGGGGAAGAACAACCTTACCCTGCACACACTATTCCTTTCAGATGGTGATTCTGATTCAGATTTAACTTAATGCCTTGGAAGAAGCTATTTAGTTTCACAGAATCATAGGTTTGAAGTCACCTTAAAGCCCATCCAGTGCTACCCTGCGCCATGGGCAGGGACACTTTCCACTATCCCAGGTGGGTCCAAGCCCTGTTCAACCTGTCCTTGGACACTTCCAGGGACCCAGGGGCAGCCACAGCTTCCCTGGGCACCTGGGGCTGAGGCCTTCCCACCCTCACAGGAAAGGATTTCTTACTAATATCCAATATAATTTTTTCTATATAAAAATCACCCTTGTAAAAAATTTAACCTGCATTCTCCAGGCCACAGAGGAGTTGAAGAGCGCATTGAATAGCACACTGAGTTAATGAATTTGAGATTCTTGGAAAAAGGAATTTAAGTATTAAAAGCAAAATAACACTTGGAAGCATGTCCCAGCTGAATGTAATCACTCACTAAGAAAGCCTGTGTGGACATGTGCTATTCCAAGTGGAAAATGCCAGAGAAATGCAAGATGTTGGCAGGCTTTGCAATTAGCAAAGAGCTGGTTCTCATTACCATCAGCACTGGCTTCACATCAGCTCCATACAGGAACCTTACAGTCCTTGGGAAAAGCAGGGAATCTGAGAGTATCATCACTGAAACACCATAAAAATACTCTGAATTTAGGGAAAGCCAGGACCTGCTTCCCAGCACCCTCCTCTTAGATGCTGTACAAACTCCTGTTCCCATTTGTGTCAGGTTTTTCACCAGCACTGTCCTTAAGTCACTGCTGTACGGCTTTGGTTAAATGGGGAAAACTACTTTTTTTTCACAATACAACAGTCCAAAAACAACATCAGGTTTGTGAAAATTACAGAGTCCTGCCTTCATCAGGAAATAAAGGGGTGTTACACTCATGCTATGGTTAGAAACTCATTATCCATTTTGCTTGGATTAAGGAGGAAAAGTATTCAAACAGAACAGCACATGAATAGTTAGTTTTGTATTCTACAGAAATTGTCTAGAACAAGAGATGGCCACTATTGCAATGCTCACTTAAACACACACCTATATTGATCAAATTAAAGAACAGATGTGCCTCAAAGGTTTTTTTTTAAATTCTCCATTATAGGCTAGTTTTGAAAAACAGAACATGAGAGATCAACCACAAAGTTTCTGTTTAGTCACATTCCACAGGTCTATAACTACCTTCTCCCCAAAATATAGTTTTATGTTGTTTCTTGCAGGACTGCCAGATCAGGCAGCAGCTGCTGGCATTGCATAGCACTCCAGTTTTGCATGTGAGGTCCAAAGGCACAGTTTTTGGGATGGAGTATGCAAAGTGATGGGGCATGCCAAAGCCAGAGCTGCTCCTTGTTCAGTGCAATCATCCATAGGTGCTGTTTGCTCTCCCCTGAGATGGGACAGAATGAAACGTCTGTTTGGGGGCACTTATTCTTAGCATCCACTTGACAGTTCAGTAAGTTAAATGCATGAGAAACAGTTTTAGTAACTAAACCCTGTTTATAATCTCTACCCTTGAGAAACAGACACAGTAATGGAGGAGGAAAGTGGGGGGAAGCACCACCAAACAAAAAGTAACTTCACACCAAACCTAATGGTCTGGCCAAGGCCATGGAGCAGATGGGATGAGACTGTCTGGATATGTGCATCCAATTCTTACTCCATCAGATCCATCTATCCCAACATTCCACCTATCAGTCCTGTCCTTCATGCATGTTTAATAGAATGCAATCCCTTGGGGGCTAGAACTGCTGCTTAGTGCAAGAAATACAAATTTGTACAGATCTTATAATAAGATCTCTGCGTGTGCATAAATAATGACCTTTATAATCCCAGTAAATATAAAAGAATAATTTATTATAAAGGGCACATTCCTACACATCTTGGCAAAGGATATGAGCACTTATAATACTAGCAGGAAAAAAAGATTAGTCTTATTGATTTATGCTGAAATCATTCTAGGGAAAATACCAGATGAATCAACAGCTTTACTATCAGGTAGCCACAAAAAAACACAGATATGACTGATACATCTCAAATAGTGCAGAACTTGTCTATGTGGAAGCTTTTGACCCTGTATTTTGTGTCTCCTTCCTAAACTGCATATCTAGGGAAGCTGTAAAGATAGAAAGATTTTTCTTTGCAGGCTTAGCTGTATTTTGGAAAATACACTTTCAGCATCCTAAACTGAAGTAATTTTATCAGGAGAAAAAGCAACTCTGTATCCTTTTCTGCAAGTTACTAGTGCTACCACTCATCTGGAAGGAGATTAAAGATCACAATTAAAGAGGGCTTGCCAGCAGAGCTGTGCAGCCTGGACAGCAGCCCAGTGCTCAGACAGCTCAGGGACCACTCAACTCCAGCTCCAACACCAACCCAGAGAGTCTGCCCCTTGCGCAGAGCACTCCCACCGCATCATCTCTGTGCTCTGAGGGAGATCTGCTTGGAATCACATGGACTCTATCATGGAAGCACCTGTTTTTCCTCCAGGGATCACTTAAAGAGTCTGGGACACTCCCACGCTGACTCCTACTCTGGCTGTTTGTCAGTCCAGATCCCAAAAACATCCTTCCCTACACATGCTGTGAGACTCTTGGGATTACCAGCACACAGCAGAAGCGTGCGCTGAGATAGAAGTGTCATCCCACAGTCCACTCTCTGGGAAAGGAAAACGTTCTGGGAAAAAAGCTGCAGTGTCTGTTTCCCCTGGCACAGCTGCCAGCTGAGACAGGACCAGCACAGGCTGTGGAAGCACCACTGCTGACAGCCCATAATGAACCCGTGAGAAAACCAATCACATCTGTACATCTATCAATATATGGCTGATATTTTCCCCTTATTTCTTACAGAAACTGTGTCATTCTATATAATACCACAGAAGCCCAAAGTGATTTTGGGTTTGAAGGGACCTCAAAGCCCATCTAGTTCCACCCCTGCCATGGGCAGGGACACCCTCTACCAGCCAGGTAGTCCAAGACCAGTCCAGCCTGGCCTTGGACACCTCCAAAATGTGTTCAAGCTGGAGAACTAATTGATATTTTTTTTCAAAGTCCATGAACTCTCACTTGCAGTATTGCCACATTTTCTATTTTAAAAAAATTAAAGTTTAAATGTTCACCAGTTCCTTTTGCTTTCCCCATAATCTGTCTAAAAAATAAAAGAAAATATTGAAAGCTTTTAGTGTTTAGTTTGGTCCTGCTTTGGGGACTATTTTCCCCTGTCCTAGAGCCCACCTCCCATCCCTACCTCATGGGCTGAGTAACTCTGCTCCAGACATTGACACACAGGCTACTGGAAATCAGTACAGTCAGGAAATTTGGGTCATCTCTCTGAGGTAAACAGCAAATGAAAATCCTCAGGAAAGTCTGAATACCAACGTGGTGAGGGGCTGCTTTTTTCCTTCGTTTTAAAAAAGGAAGAATTCTTTTGAAAGTAGTCTGTTACAACATCACATTATTATAACCTAGGGCAGTGATGAGGTAATTTCCATTACCAAGGCAGGTTCTAGGATTTGTTTTTCAGGCTACTGAGAAAGACACAGTTATATCACAGTGCCACAGCAAACCCAGACAAGAGTTCATCACCTCACAGCAAGATCCTGCTCCCCTGCCCATCAAATCAAACACAAATGCTTCCACAAATTATGTGGAGCTTCTGCTTAGACAGATACAAATGAAATAAAACCAGACCAATTGCAAAATCAGTTTAAAAGTGCGTCTCCTGAGTGGCCCCCAGGCTTTAACTGGAAGCTGAATCCCTAGCTGAACCAGAGCTGTAGGGAAGGACCTGCTTTCATGGCTTAAATCATGTCCAGACTGTAAGGCACCAGTATTTTTGACTCCTACTTGCCCATCAATGTCAACTAAACAATTACTTAAGAATTCAGTTTTGATCCCTCAAGGCCACTCCCCTTCCTTAGATACGGAGGATACATGCCCTGAAGGATAGAGAAACTGCTCCACAGCAGCGTTATGTGTCAGGTTAAAAGTAAATTGGAATTTAATCTCTCAACTCCACATTCACCACAGGCCATACCATAGTCTGAGCTTTTACCTCTTGAGCTAGAAATTTTCCATGGAATGCTAAGTATTTTCCTCGTATTTTGTAGTCCATTTTCATATATTTGAACTTCTGGGTACAAGGGGGAGACACCTCCTTCTCTGGATGCTACTTGCTGCTATCCCTGGTATCTTCCATCCCAAGCCATTCAATTAACTTCATGTGATTTTAATTCACAGTTCCCAAGTCTCCACTACCAACACTACCACACAGAAGTCACCGAGGTTGCCACATTCCTGAACACTGCATATCAATTCACACACTCCAACAGAGCCAGTCCCATTATTCCTGCAGCAATGTGCACCTGGAAGATCATTTCTGCATTGCATTGGGTTTAGCCCTTGGCATTGTCAGGAAGAACCGAGGTTATGCAAAGTGTGAGTGAAGTTTGCTCAATGGCTTTGCAGGAGTACCTCTGAGGGAAATACTCAGTGCTCACCCCATGCTCATGATTCTTCTCCTCTGTAGGATGAAAATTCATAAACTGAAGGAAAAAACTGGAAAAATCTGAAATATTTCCAATTCTAGCTGGTTTAGGCCAACTGGCAAAAGTAACCTATTCAACAAGCCATGAAAATTATAATCATGACAACAATGTTAAATGGAATATATTCAAGTCAAGATAAAATCAAGTATGCAACCCTAGTGATGCAGCAGCATTGGATAACTTTTGTTTTTTCCCTTTTCTTTTTTTTTTAATTTTTGGTTTTTTTTCTATTTTTTAAAGAAAAATAAGTCATAAACGGTGCTTGGTGCCAAGAGTCAAACTGGTGTTTTTCCAGTGCATGTTAACTGGCCATGCAGGAGGAGATTAATTTATGTGATTCAAGCATAATTCGGTATTTTCATTTCGCTTTTGTTATGGTTCCCTGCCATAGGGGAACAAGAGCATGCAGAAAGGTGGACAAGGCCAATATGAAGATTTGGAGAGACAAATGCTAGAAAAGCATTTATCTCTACACTGCATATTGAAAACCACTCACCAACAAAAAGAAAATAAAATAAGCACATCAGTTTTAGATTCACACCTTCTGTCTGGAATCCTTAGGAGGCTGAACAGCAACAGTTGTGTGGTAACCACAGAGCAGCTGATCCCATGCATCAATAGCTTCACCTGCATCTCACTCTACTGAGGTGCAGAACAGCATCTTCTGCCAGGAACATCCACTGCAGTTACGGGTCCCACCCACACCACTGCTCCTCCCTTGGGTCTGGAGCTTTAACAGGGAGTCCGCATCCCATCATCCACATGGGAAATTCCACACTCAGCAGGTTCACACGGCCGAAGGGATTTTCCCTAAAAAGCGAAGGCACAAGGTGCCTGTTGCCAAGCTCTGGGCAGGGGTCACTCAGCCCCAGAAGCTCCAGCTGACACCATCTCCCCAGGGAAGGGCACAAACCCCAGTGTAAACCCCTGAGCTGCTGGAAGGAGCGCGACCACCAGCACAGAAACTGGTCCCACCACTGGGGCAGCAGCTTCTTCGCTGGTGCAGCAGGACTGGCCAGAAGCCGGACAAAGCAAATCACCCTGCACCTGTAAGTGTGGGAGCTTGGTCCCAAAGAGGCACAGGGAACCTCATGAAAACCAGGCTGTTCCAGGCCAGGCTGCACGGAGCTTGGGGCAGCCTGGCATAGTGGAAGGTGGCAATGGGTGGGACCGGATGGGCATTAGGGTGTTTTCCAAACCAAACCATTCCGTGATTTTGATCCGTATCCACACCAATGTAAGCGAACAGAAGAAAACTGCTAAAGGCCGTGACCAGGAACTCTTAAGAGGCATTTCTCTCACATCAAACACAAGAGAAAAGCTGCTCTCGTAGGCATTTTGCGAAATGTTCCCTCTGCGGCCGCCCTGCCGCGTTTCCCCACAGCTCCCACGGCTTCACCGCCGGTGCCCCTGCCAGTGCCAGTCGCGGGCACAGGGGCCGGGCACGCACCCCCGCCCCGGCAGGGGATGGAGCTGTGCAGGGATCCCGCTCCCACCTCGCTCCCCCCAGTGCTGCCTGCCCCGTACCTCTCGGAGCTCTCCCCGCGGAGGGAGCGGGACGGGGCTGTCCGCGCAGGGTCTGCTCCCCGCGGGGGCTCCGCCGGCCCCGGGCTGGACCGTCCCGTCCCGCCGCGGGGGCGGCCCCGCTCCTCGCCCACCCTACGGCCGCTCCAGCTGCGCCCAGCCCCGCTGACCCCCCGCTCCCACCCCGCGCTTACGGCTGCCGGGCTCCGCCAGACGCGTCCCACTCCCGCCGCGGGCGACTCCGCGCAGCGGGCGGGGAGGGGCCCCCGCCGCCACCGCCTCTTAAGGAGGATCCGGGCACCGGCAGGGGCTGTGCGGGACAGTAGCTGTGAGGCGGACGGGGGTGTCAGGGGGGACACGGCGGCATGAGGGGAAACAGCGGCGATGTGAGGGGACAGTGTCGGGGCTGCGGCGGCTCCGTCCGTCTGGGCGCTGCGGTGACCGGGCCGAGGGGATGGAAGAGCCCCGGGTGCTGCTGTGTGGAAAGGGGCGGGAGGGCAGCGCTTGGCCGGAGAGGGAGCGAGCGACTGATGTGGCAGAAAATAGTAATCAAATAAATGGAATTTGCATTAAAATATCCCTTGCTCTGAAAGCCTCTTGCTGTCACGGCGGCGATGGTGTTTCTGTGGGAATATGCCGTCCTCGAGGTTTTTGATTCAGCAGGTGTGACCACAAAACACTTTCATCCTCTGAAAATACCTCGCGATCATTTGCACGTGTAACACTTTCACTTAGAGACTCGGTTTTGAAAGGAAGGGTGTTGAAACAGCGGTGACTGTGCCCTGTGAAACTTGGCCAGGTCCATCAAGGTGTTTGCTTGATCACTCACTCCCCTTTGGTCCACTTTACACTTCCATCTAAAAAGTGGAATTTTAAGTCATTATTAATTCTATCACTTTCGCCCTTTGTGATGATTAAAGAAGACCTTAGAAGTCCCTACCATTCATTCACGTTTTTTCTGTTTCGCTTTAATAGATTTAAAATTGAAGTGTTTTGAAGTATAATGAAATTGGAAAATTTATTTCTAAATTGTAGTGTATTATTTGCTACACCATTTCCAGCCAAACAGGCAGTGGCCTTAAACTGAGGGAGGGCAGGTTTAGATTAAGAAAGAATCATTCCCTGTGAGGGTGGGGAGGCCCTGGCACAGGGTGCCCAGAGAAACTGTGGCTACCTCTGGTTCCCTAGAAGTTTCCAAAGCCAGGATGGACGGTTGCTTGGAGCAGCCTGGGATGGTGGAAGGAGTCCCTGCCCATGGCAGGGGCTGGCACTAAATGTGTTTTAGGGTCCCTTCTGACCCAAACTATTCCATGAGTTTATGATCCTTTGATTAACACCCGAAAAAGTATTTCCCACCTGGGCTTTTGGAGTTCACAGTGAGTCAGTGGGAGAGTCTCACAGGCTCAAACCTCAGCTGCTTCTCACTCATAACCTGCACTTTTAACATGACACCTCTCAAAGATGCCAGTTCTTCTCCAAACACCCCAAATGACAAGACTGAGTTACACTTCAATGTTGATGTCAAGCTCTTTCCAAATAGGAACACTGGGGCTTTGCACAAGCTCAGTGCCTAAATTGGAACTCACTTCTTTGAAAAATGTGGTCATAAAAAAGCAAAGATAAAGGGGGGAAGAAAAGGCTTAAATGACTCAACTGAGACTTCCTCAAAGTGCAGCAAACCAAAGGATACTGTTCTACAAGTGAGGGGCACGTAGGTGGCATTCACATTGTATTAATAAAGTTTAGTGTCTGGCAAAGCAGTAGCCACAATTAGAGGACAGCAAGCCACTCCTTGGCACAAAACAAGACAGAAATCTCATTTTCTCCATTATCTTACTGGTCCCCTGCTGTGATGCACTGAGGGGCTGAGCCACTCTGGCCACCACTGATGACCTAGTGGTCTGTCTCATTTGTGAGGGAAAAAAGTAGGGTAGGGAAGAGCTGCCCTGTAAGTGCTGTCACAAAGAAGGGCAAGTGTATGTTTAGAACGCCAGCCTAGGACTGCCAGCTCAGAAAGCGCCTGTTTGATGTGGCAGCCTCCTCCTCCACATCCACAATGTGCCATTTGAGGGAACACTAACCAGAAAAATGCAGCAAATCCATGATGGTGCCATTATTTGGGTCCTTTTGTTTTCCATGTCAACCACTGTCTGAAGACCACCTCATCTCTTGGTAGGAAGGGGCTCTGAAACATGTCAGACGAGCTCACTATTGGTCTGGAGACATGTAGAGATGACAAAAGCATGAATAAAATTGTTCTCATCAAGTTAGTTACCCTTTCCCTCTTGACTGGGGATTGACCAGCAAAGGCTGAGCCCCTTGTCTGTGCTCTAAATCCTCCAAATGTACTTATCTGAAGTGCCAAAGAGATGCGCTGCTGAGCGCAAGAGAAACAGATTCCCAGCACTCAGAGATGACCATGAGTGGCCAGGGCAGGGGTGAGACACATTTCTGGGGGTCCTCCTGCTCCACCTTCTTCCTGGCACAGCCCTTCCTCAGCTAAAGACTTGTGTGGAGCCACGTGCTGCTCACAGGCCTGATCAGCTGCCCCTGAACTCTGATAAGGAAGGGGTATCTGCAAACCCAGGGTTTATCTCTGACTCTCTTTCTTAGCATTTTAAATCTCCTCAAAGCGTGATTCCCAGGGGATGGCTCTGGTTATAGTTTTTGTGGTTTTACAAGATAGCAAATGCTAGAATAAACACAACCCCCAGCAAACGGGGGAACTCCAGTATTTCCATTAGAACTCCCAGAGTTAGTTCTGATTATCAAAACTCTGGTTTCTCTCTGGTCAAGGAAACAGCTCAGACTCCTGATAAGGAGCTGAGTAACTAAAAGTCAAAAATTCCTCTTCCCTTCTTGTTGACTCAAGGAAAACCAAAAATGGTTTTCATACATTATGACTGTTCTTGTTACTTTGTATAATTATTTTTGTTCTTAATCCCGTTTCTTAAAAAAAATTATGGGAAGGGTTTCATGATTTTTTTATTTTTCCTGTGACAAAGGAAGTTTCGCAGCTGCCTTCCTCCATCCCTCATTCTTCTCCACACACTGCAGGTCCTGTTTTTGGGGTGCCTCACCAACTATCCTTGGAATGTGTTAAGAAACCTCTTGCCCTTGCCTTTTATGTGAAGTTTGGTTTTCTAATTTCAGACTATTTCAGCCCACTAAGGCCTGCTTTCTGCAGTGTCCCTGACCCTACCTGCTGTGTGTGTGTCCAGAGCGGCTGGAGCCCCCAGACCTTGTGCTGCCTTCTTGGCTTCCCTCCCTTCCTGTGGCTGCTCTGCAGTGGAAATGAGCCCTGGACTGTGGCGAGACAATGACAGGGTGTGGAAAAGGGCTTTGAGAGGGACTGAGCACACAGAGGTCTCTCCTGAAGCAGAACTTTAAGGGAAGCCACATCAAATTACAGGGGCCCTCTCAGTGTGTCCTCAAGGGCATAGCTTCAGACGAACCATGGAAAAGGGAGAGTGGGAATAGCAGGACAAACACACAATTAAGTAAATAAAAAGGGGTATTTTGTCAGATGCTTCACACAAACCCACTATTTTCTTCCAGACATTTCACCATGTATCAAAGAAAAATCACTCTTTGATCAGGCTCACAAACGTGAGGTGTTCCATGGAAGGCAGACATTTGCTCTTGTCAAGATAAAATATTTCTCCTCCTGTGGTGAAGAAAATCATTATCTATGATACCATGAGGTGAGAGGGGGGACTGTAAACTTGCTATTAAGATTTCTCCTAGTAAAAAATATCCATTTGCTTATCCATTACATATCCTGTAATGGTTTAGCTGGGGCTCTGCCTAAAGCAAGATTTTCAAGCTGGTGCCTCCTATCATTGACATCTGGCAGAGGAAATGCATTCCTTTTTTCCATTTTACTCCTTAAGACCATTTATCAGATATATCAGGGCTGCAGAAAAATGGCTTTTCCTCCAAGCCAATTTACCTCTGCCCTTACTTCCCCATTCCCATAAGGAAATATTTCCCCCATGACATAAAAAATAAGTAATAATTCTGGAGGACCTTCCTTTGTGAATGAGAAAACTTTGTACCAGAAGGGACTTCTGAAGGGAGTTCTCAATCAGGTGTCTGATTCCTTGATATTCCTCCCCGTTCTCTCCCTGCTTCCACCTACAAGGTGGTTTTCTGGGGCTGTGGCCGAGTCACCCATGGCACTTATGGAAACAAACATAAAGGACTAAAATAACAGCAGGTTTCAGTAACAATCCTGTGATCCTGAAATATCCCCTGAGTGCTTGAAGTGCAGCATTTTGGGGGAACCTTCATATGAAAGAAGTTAGTCCTTGTAATTGCCTGCTATTATATCTATGGTGTCTGGCCTCATAAAATGACAGGATCACAGGAGAACTGGCTGGAAGGGACCTCAGGAGGCTCCTACCAACCTCCATCTCAAAGCAGAGATAGTCTGGGGTCAGACCAGGTTGCCCAGGGCTTGATAGTCCCAGCTTTCCTTGACAGGAAACTGGCTTTTCATGTGACTTTGACTTGTGACTTTTCAACCAATTAGATTAATTTTATACCAAGATTGATCCTATTTATACTAGGACACTTCAAGTGAGATGAGTACAGAATCAAGTATTTTATTAAATTATATCCAGGAGTACCACTTACATTATGGATGTAAATAAAGTTGCCTCAGTCTAAACAAAATTCAGTCACTAAAAGAGGCAACAGACAAAAAACCCCAAACATTTTAACAACATGAATGGCACGAAGCTCATTATTCTGAAGATCTGTTGTCCTCACTGTTATTTCCCACCTGCCTTCTTGCCCAGTACCTTGTTGATAACTGTGCCCAGCAGTTTCCCCTTGATTTCCCCGCGAAAAAATCATGTGTCTATCACATATTTATAGATACGATTTAATGTTCCCTGGGAAGAAGTGAGGACTCACAGGTCCAGAAGTCTCAGCTCTGTCCTATAACCATTATTAGAAGAAAAAGTCAGTGCAAACAAAAAGCTGCAAAAAATAGAATTCAGTTACTAAAAATCAGTAACTAATGAAGACCTTGTGATCAATACATAAATCAAAAGAAATTAAGTCAACCCTTCTCCTAAGAAGTGCAAAGAACTCCCCCAAGTATCACAAGAAAACTGAGAGAACCCAGAGACTGTACTGGAGGTATACTTTTGAGGAGACATATTTTCATTAAATAGCTTAAGGTGTTTTGACAACCTTGTTTGCCCTTTTGAGAGTAATGAACCATCAACATTCACTTCACACTCTGTTACTAACATCATGGGTCACTGGTTTTATGGTTCATTCAGGCTCTTCAGACAACACTCCACTTAAAGGGTAACTTGCACATTTCCTCTCTCAAATGAGGCAATTTCTGTTCTAATGCCTTCCTTTTCTTTCCATGCAGCCATTACTCTTCAGCTTCTCTGTTGACTAAAATCAGCCTGAGCTCTGCTGTGACCACAAGAGACTCAGTTCCACATCAGACATTACAGCGGAAATCCAGGAGTAGTGCAAAACTCCAGGTGTGACAGACCAACAAATAGCTCTGGAGAAATGTGTTCACTGAGTTTTTCATCTTTTGTTGACAAAGACTGCCTTCATCTCTCTGGGTTATTTTATCTTCATTCTTTTGACTGTTACTTTGTTTGTCTCAAACCCATAAACTAAGTTAGACATAAAAATCCCACATCAAGGACTGATATGACACACTACACCAGGCAGAGGGCTGAGTTTATTTTAAATATGTCCTAATATTCAGGAAAGTTTCTAGATACCATCAAAGTTTTTTACTATCAGGAAACCTTATTCCATAATGCCCTAGATCTATTATATTGTTATGACAAAGGCAAAGCACATAAAAACATTCCCTAACTACAAAGAAACACTCTGTAAAACAAGCTAAATTAAAATAGGACAATTTTTTTACCAGTAGGAGTTATGGACCCTCAGTCTTTTTCCATCACAGGAAATAAATATATTTTTGTGTGCTGAGGCTGAATTTGAATTTTCAAAATACTTCTAGAGCAGCAGAACCTCAATATACTGATTCAGTCTGGTACTAAGCATCAAATAATCAAAAATAAGTCTTATATGGAACAATCTCCCAAACTGCTGTTTCGGGAAGAACTGAGTCCAAATTTGCAGAATACACAGAAAAGTGAACAATTTTTTACATCTGCAGAATGAGGAAATTTTACTTTTTTCTTGCTTGCTTTTTGTTTGACGCTGAGGAATAGCTCAGCTGGAAGTTAAACATGTTTGCCTTATATACAAATAAAAACAAGGATGCCAGGAGTTTCTCAGGTATTGTACAGACTTGCACCCTGAGACATTATGAAATCTTTTCTCTATTGTGTATAAATGGTTAAAGGCTCTCTGGAGTAAGAGCAATCCTAAAGATTTCTCACTCACAGCTAAATTTGTGAGTTGCTGTTCCTTATCAGATTGATCCTTGCCAGTCAATTCTACGCAGTGACGAATATTTCCATTATTTATTTCTGAACTGGAGGATCCTTGTTATTAAAGACATCTGCTCCCAGAAATAGCTGGAAAACATTAGGATGAAGCAAAACCCTACCTGGCAAAAAGCCATCACTCTCCCCAAAATAACAAAATGAGAGAGCATTTTGCACATAGAAGTTAAGAAACAGAAGTAAAACCTGGAAATATCCAAAGCCACCATCACAGAGAGATCACCACAGAACAGCTGATAAATATATGGTGCACGCAGAAGGATTTTTTACACTCTACAGACAAACCTGGGCATTCCAGTACAGCAAGAAAAAAAGTGCATTTCATGTCTCAGGACCTGACTATCCCAATTAGTCTTTTAGCACAATGTTGATTTACAGAAATAGTCTGGCTAATTTTCCTATATCTTCCCTCACTCTCTAAAACTTTGGGGTCTGCTGGCCCCTGCCTGGCATCCCCGGTGCTGCTGCTCAAGGCAGTATGAACTGACAAAAGGCTTCCAGCCCTGTGATCCCTGTTCTGTAGCTCCATGGACTCATGCTCTGCACTTGGACAGAGGGGTCTGGGGAGGGGCGGGGGTCTAAGGCAAATAAATTCCTAAGGAATTAAAATCTCTGTGGTGGATGATTCCTAAACATGAGCTGTGCCTTGGGATTTTTACTCATTACCTCTCACAATAATGAACCGGACCCTCCCAGGATAAGGTAGTCTTTTGTTACATAAGAAAATTAAGAAGTTCCCTGTGATTCTGTGAAAAAGGGGCCTTCTTCCCCACAAGCAGTGTCTCTCCTGAGGGGGCCTCTCTCCACAATCCTCTCTTTGAACTCCATCTCTGTCTCACTTACCCACTGCCTTGGGGGAGAACCAAACATCGGAGTGCATAAAACCAGAACAGGAGGGTACGGTTTGAGATCAGGGAAAGGCTCTTCCCCAGAGGGTGCTGCCAGGTTCCCCAGGGAACGGGCACAGCCCCAAGGCTGCCAGAGCTCCAGGAGCATTTTGGCAATGCTCTCAGGGATGCAATGGGTGGGATTGCTGGGGTGTCTGGGCAGGGACAGGGGTTGGACTCCATGATCCCTGTGCGCCCACTCAGGATATTCTCTGACCCAATGATTCATGCCTTATCTACTCACCCCTTACAAGTATCACTATCTACTGGAAAAGAATACATAGCAATTTGCCAAAGAAAACAAACTTTATACAGGAATTAGTAGAGGATGTTATTATTTGGATAGAGTACAATCCTTTTTATTAATGACCAAATGGGTGCAACAGCTTAATCCTCAATGATTATGCTTTTTTACATTCCTGGATATTCCCAAAATAAATTATGTGAAGGGACATAACTCTGTATTTACCATGAGTCCAACAGGGCTTACTCCTGTGGAGGTGCCAAGTAAAACAGAAGCAGGCAAGTGAATGAGAAAAACAGCTCACAGATAACACTGGTAATTTCATAAAGATCCTGGTGAAGAATCATCATGGTAACAAAGTACTCGGGTATGCAAACTGTCAGAAATAGTCAGGATGCAGAAAACAAGGACAAAAAAGCAGTTCTTGTGCTTGAGACGTTTACATAATTTCTCTTTTCTTTGTTCCACCTTTTGTTTGGGGGAATTCCGCCCAGCTGGCAGAGCAGGGCCCTCCCCTGCAGCTGCACCCTCCCCTTGTGGGCCTGCAGACCCCAATCTTTCTCCTTTTGCTCTGCTTGCCTTTTTTTTTTTTTTTTTTTTTGTAAGCACAGAAGTAGTATAAACCAGAATTCACACAATTATTGTCAATACCCAGACCTCAGCAAGCAGGCGCAGCAAACCAGCCCTGAGAGCAGGTTCAGCACAGTTTACATCAGCATCCCCTCTCATCTGATGCCAAGCACACAGCTTATTACAGTACTTTGCTTATCAGAACAAACTCTTGTTTCCTTGCTGGTCACCTCTTCCCTTTCCATGTGGGAGGATGGCATCTCATTCAAGGGATGTAAAAATATTCCCTGCTGCCTTTTCCCTAATGAGACCTCTCCCTGTACACCCCCAAACAAAGCCTCCTGTGGAGACAAATTGTGACAAAAATTTGTCACAAAGCTGGATAAAATCTCGCTATCAATCCTGCAGCCAGCTCTGGTTCTGAAAAATGACTTGGCACTACAATTTTATTCTATTGTGCACACAGCTGTCAGTGGGATTGAACATCACATTAAAAATGCATGGAGGCTTTAAGGACGTCTCCTTCAGTCCAGGTTTAAATCACCAGAACTATAAGGTGATGGAAGCTTCTCTAGTCAGGACATCACTTAAGCCCCGTTGAAGTCCCACTGACGTCAAAGAAATACAAACATATGCTTAATTTTAATGGTATGCTTAAGGACTGGTCTGAAATCAATCACAAATGGCCACCTTCTCTATTTGTTCTGAATCCTATGGGATGCTTTCCATCAGGGGAATGAATTCTCATTAACATATTTATTTTTCCAAGACCAAATCCTTTCTGTATTGTCTATGTGCAAACCATCCGAAGTCTAACCAGGAGAAAATCCTAGAGCATGTGTACCTGACAATAAAAAATGACATTTCTTATAATAAACTGTTGAAAACAAACCATTAATGTGCTTAATGATTAATTTGCTACGTCTTTGGTTTTCAGCTTTGCCTATGGCTGCAGGCTGTTCTTCCAGGCCATTACTTGCTACAAACATCCAATTTCCTATGTGTTTCCTTAGAATTTACTAAAACACTGCTGAAGGGTAAAGGTCACCATACAAGTCCTCCTGCCAGAAGCCTTTTCTACCCATATTCCACCTCTCCAGTGTGGTTCTCAAGGCCTCTGACTTCTGTTGTCCCATTGTATTGGTTTGAAAGAAGGTGTCTGCTAAGGAAGTTGGGAGCCTTCCTTGGAATATAAATATATAACCATCTTCCCTCCAAATTACCATAATTTTGAAATTAAGGGTCTGTCAGCAGAGGTATGAGGCTAGGGATAGCAGTTCTTTAGCGGTGTGTGTAATAAAGCAAACAAACAGCCCCACGCACGGCACTAGCCCCGAACAGAACCGGAACCGGTACCGGCCGCAGCCGCTTTCCCTTGGGTGCAGTTCCGGGCACGGCCGCCAGGGGCGCTGCTGGCTCCCGGCGGGCAGGGCGGGGCGGTGATTCCCCCGCGGCTGCAGGGGGCGCTGTGGCGCGGGGATGGCGGCAAAGGGCTGGGAGAGAGGCTTTGCCTCACAAACCCTGGGGCAGCCGAGCTCGGCATCCGGCAGGGATCTGAGGGGCACCGAGCTGGGACGGCGGGACATCTCTGCAGGCAGGGGGTGTGGGGCTCCAGCACAGCGAAAGCGCCGATCGGTGCCGTACAAACAGTGGGGGTGGCCCGGCTCTCAGCAGGGCAGGGAGTGGCTGGCTCAGGATCCCGGGCACCCGAGCAGATGGGGAAAATTCCCTCTTTTAGTGAGGTAGCTGTTCATAAGGTCTCGGTTCAGTGGCTGCTCTCACGAGCAGAGGCTCTCCCCACGGCAGAAGCAGCAGCTCTGGGCTGGGCACCGGCAGCAGCAGTGAATTCGTTTCCCAAGACCAGCTCGGACCATCCTCCTCTGAAGCCGAGAAAGAGCCAGCAGCTGCTCCAGCCCCACCGGTTACCTACCCAATTCTAGCAGCACCTCTGCCCCTCGGAGAGAAACTCCCAGATAAAAGAACTGCACCGAGATGCCCTCCTCCCCTGAGCTTGGCCACTTCTTTTGTCTTTTTTAAGTACCCAGTTGTTAGTATTTCCTAGTAACTTATGGGACAGCATTGCCCAAGTATTATAAGTAAGGCTGGGACTTCAAAAATCAAAAGTCAGCTTGTTTATTGATGGAATAAAGACACTGGAGACACAGATCCTGAGATAAGCCCAGGTCCCATGCGACAAGCCAGATAAATAACTGTATGCCACACATATGCAGGATCACAGGGGCTTCCCTTGGGCTGCAGGAGAAAAATTTTAACACAACTTTTATAACCCCCGCCTCAGTCTGGGATAGGTCTATTTTCGATCTGCTCCATGATTGGCTCATTCCCAGGGTTTTTATTGGTTGTCATCAAGGTGTTTTCTGGTCCAATCATTTCACCAGGGCATCGAATGATTGATCAATATCTTCACCAGTTGTTGTTCTGAGTGCTGACACCACTCCATGATATCATATTCTAGAATATTCCGTACTCACCATGACACCCCCTGCCACTCACAGTGATTAAAACCCTTATCACTACATCAGACCAACATCCCATCCCATTTACAATATTTTTAACTCTCAAACTCCACTGCCTCCCTCACAAAACAGTATTCAACAATCAACTCCTCCGTATTTATTAATTTACTTATAACAAGTGCTCCCCCCTCAAAGAAACAAAAGGCAAAACCGAACCTCCAACACCCATCAGTAAAGAACAGACATGGAATGTTATGGGATACACAGATTCATGGAATAGTTTGGGTTGGAAGGGACCTAAAAGTTCATCCTGTTCCACACCCTGCCATGGGCTGGGACACCTTCCACTAGTCCAGGCTGCTCCAAGCCCCATCCAGCCTGGCCTAGACATACCAGGGATCCAGGAGCAGCCACAGCTTCTCTGGGCACTCTGTGCCAGGACCTCATCACCCTACAGGGAAGAATTTCTCCCCAGTATCCTATATAACCCTGCCCACTGGCAGTGGGAAGCCATTCCCTGTATCTTGTCCCTCCATCTCTTTTCCCAAGTCCCTCTCCAGCTCTTCTGGAGCCCCTTTTGGGGCTGGAAGGGGCTCTGAGGTCTCCCCAGACCCTTCTCCAGGTGAACACCCCCAGCTCAGGGCATGATTCCCCAGTTAGCTGGTGTCACTGTAGGCAATGGGCATTCCTTGCTTTGGCTCCTCTAGGTGAACATGTCCCCCCTGCTCCCAGGCCAGCCCTGAACTCAAGCTCTCATATCTCAGCTCTCTGCTACCAGCCACGTGAGAAAAGGCAATTAATGTGTGTCCTGCTACCTAAAATCCCACTGTCATTGGGATGGAATGTGTGTTCCAGGCAGAGCTGGAGGGATTCTCAGGCGCTGAGATAAAACCCTCAGAGCAGCTGTGCTTGGAGAGGCTCTGGCACATGGAACAGCCCCGGGTGCTCGGCAGGATGCTGTCCTCCAGCAGCCACTCCCACCCAGCACAGCACTGAGGGGACTGGCCCAGCCTGGCTGGGAGTGGGAAAAGAATAGGACAGGATTTTTTGCCCTCTCTCCTGCCTCTCACAAAGCAATTTGTGCCTGCTTTGCTTCTTGCTACCAGGCCACCCCCTCCCCATTCCTCATGTGCACCCTCCAATGTTTCCATCACTTCTTAGAGAGAGAATAGGATGATCTGCAAGACATTATTTTCTAAGGATTCCCTCCCCTGTATCCAGATGAATATTTCCTCCATTACTTCGTCTGCTATTTTTAAAGACACCTGAAACTCTTCTTTCCCTGACCAGTATGTCCATAGAAGGTGAACTGTCATGGAGCCAAGTTGTGCTGTATATTTACCTACTTTATTACCCTCTCAGAACTCCAGCCTTCCAGGCACTTACCTGGTTTATTTCTGTGTCTGAACTTCTTCCAGCTCTTCTCTACTTTGAAGGGAGTGACAGAATCTAGGTGGAATTGCACTAAAACCCGTTGCATCCAACTCTGGTACAAGATGAGACCAACCTCAAAATCATACTGGGTTAACTTCCTAATAACTGTTCTGTGAAACAGGAAAATTACTTCTGTGAGGAAACCCTAATTATTGAGCATCTTCGATTTACTGCTGATCAACCATTATCAGCCTGCTAGAAATTTCAAGGAGTTTTGCACTTGAGATGGCAGAATTTAATTTTTCTCTCTTTTGATAATGCTTCGCTCAAACTCTGTTTCATACTAAGCTGTCATCCCTTCAGCCAGTAGTTTTGCAAAACTCTCCTAGGAACAGATGTTGGAATTTTGAAGGGGCATATTACTCTTCCTGGGTATATAGTATCATTTTTAGCCCAAGCTTGAACAAAACACCTGAAGTTTTGAAAGTTTGATTCACCTTTAAAGTACTAAAAACATATCTTGGATCCAGACCTTTTCTTTTTAAAATTTTTATCCTTCAGTGTAAAACATTCAGATGCTTTATTTTTTCTAAGAACTGAGAACTAAATCTCACATTCTTGAAGGTCACAGTGCTTGCTGTTCTAACTGAGCTCAGGTCATAAATACAGGTTAATAGTGCTCAGAAAATCCTAAATTGTTCAGCAGACACAGAGGACCATTACCAGGGAAAGATTCGGTAGATAAAACTAACTGCTCCTTCCCTGATGGAAATTATTTCCAGTTTAAACTCAGCACAGTGGTAGAAGCTCCACAAAACTGAAAGGAACCCAAGGAGGAAATCCCTGCACTAAGGCAGACTTGGGAACTGTTTGTTCTAGCAAAGGACTCTGCTCCTCCTCCATGCCAGCTCTGACAGTGCCAGAACAGCCGATGTTTTTACTGCAGTTATGCAATCCCTAGGATTGTGCCTGGCACACAAATAGTCTTCAACTCCCTTCCCAAATTAGAGAAATATCTATGTCTTTTCCCCAGCCACAGTCCCAAGTGATTAGATGGGAATTTAGGAGCAAAGTGTGAGAAGGAAGACCAGGAATTCAATCTGCCATTGTTAATTTTACCTTCTTTGAGTGCAACAGGCCCCTGGTGCAAATGAGGTGCACAGAGCATGGTGAAATTCTGAACCCGTCAGTACCACACAAAGCTGCTGCATTCATGTCATTGGGTTAGGGGCTTGAAATAATCTACATATGAATCAAGTTGGCTACAAGTTCCTATAGTGGTTAAGTAAGATTTTATCTGTATTTTATCTAAAGTTTTTATCTACAGCCAGACCTCTCTAAACACACATGCTATAGATTTCTGAGCCAGATTGGAATTTAGTCTAGAGCTTCAAACACACCAAATAAATTGTTCACAGTGGGCTCTCAGAAACCTCTATAAATAAAGGTTTATGTGGTTGGATGTGCCACACCTGCAAACACACTTCCACACACTCTGTATCTATATAAATGTATCTGCCCGGGATGGTGTAAGTCACAAAAAGGCACAAAAAAGCAAGGCAAACTCAACCTTCATCACACTGGAGTAATATCCATTACTGCCAACCAAGAAAGGCAAAAGAAACCAAAGGAAGAATACTAACCAGCTGAGGTTTCCTCTGTACAACTGTTCACACTCAGGTTTAACAAAATCACAGAATTCTAGAATGGTTTGGGTTGGAAGGGACCTTAAAGTCCATCCAACCCCTGCCATGGGCAGGGACACCTTCCGCTAGCCCAGGTTGCTCCAAGCCCCATCCAGCCTGGCCTTGGACACTTCCAGGAATCCAGGGGCAGCCACAACTTCTCTGGGCAACCTATGCCAGGGACTCTCTACTCTTAAGGTAAAAATTGCTGCCAAGAAAGCTGGAAGATTAGGAATGATGCTTTCCACCAGGATGCTCACTACTCTATGGCAGCCAGATGTTCTTCTGTACAGCAAAGATGTCCCTGCATCCTTGTTGATTCCAGATTTAATTTCACCTTGCTAATGGTAACCAAAAGCTGTAGTCTTTGGATATTTTCACAGGACCTACCCAGCTCTTCCCTCTGTGAAAAAACAACTTGACTGAATTAACAGCTCTAACTCTCTACTCTTCTCAGATGACTTATCTACTGATTTATCTTGACAGCTCACAGCTATGATTTTGCTCAGCCAATGCTATGTCTCTGCTTACTAGAAGGACTAGGAAATTTGATCTTTTGGCTAGTGACAGGAACAAACCTAAGACACAAATGCCATTGTGTGGTGGTTTTTGCTAAAAGAGGTATAAGATACAACTAAAATATGTGCTAGGAGCAATCTTGCATTAATTCCTATTTTTTCACCCTTACAGAGATGCATGGCTCTTGAGGGCTGAGTACATCAGACTCCATTTTTCCTCATCATAAATGTGTGCATTGAAGGATGGACACAAGGTTGTGCCACTTGCAATGTAGATATTCACCAGACAGGATTAAATTAAAATTCTTCATAAGTCCAACCTTATTTTGGATCCACCTTTCCCATTTTTAAACTTGTAAGGAGACATCCCAAAAAGAGTCACAATTTTGCCAGATGTGTGGATAAATTTTGTATTCTCTCCCCAAAATGTTCATCTGCTTAATATTATTTTCTTATTTACAATTTCCTGTTTAAATGAATTTTATTATGCCTTACACATATTTATCTAGTAAAGTTCATAAAATATAAATACTTAGAAACCTGGTGTCATGGTTTCAGTTTGACCCAGGCGGAAACACAAATTTTGTCTCAGTTTTAGTTTGCCAAATCAAAATTTCCCAATCAAGAGCAAAGCAGTCTTGAACTTAAAAGGAATAGAACTTTATTAATTAACATTAAAGAAAAAAAGAAATCAGAATGAAACCTTCAAAACACTTCTCCTCCCCCCACCAACTATTCACTTTTTTACTCCAATGTAAAAAGACAAAACCTGAGGTTCTCAGTCAGTTATCACTCTTACAATAATCAGTTCTCAATTCATCAAGGAGAAAGGAGTCTCTCTTGGGTACCACAGAGATTTTTCACAAGATATCAGTTCTCTTGCTTCCACACTCCACAATGGCCCGCACGAGGAATGTTGCCATTTGTGAAGTCCTTCCCATGAAACAGCCTGCCACAGCAGCTCATGGGCCATATGGGTACAGTTTAAGGATGCCTCTTCTAGTATAAAACAAAAGTTCTCTTCATCTCAAGCAACAGAGGTCACCTTCCCTCAGTGGGCATAGCTTCATCTCTCACTTCCTCGGTCTTCCTCTGTTCAATTTTCTCCAGCAGCTCACAACTATGACTAGAACCTTGCATCCCCCTAAAAACACTGCATAGGTTACATGGCATTTAGTCCATTCCCTATGGCCTCACAAGAGAGGTCCAACCTAACCAGGCCACTCCTTTAATCTTCCTTTCCATTTGAGATTATCTTCTCACTTCTTCTGACATCAAGTCTCATGCTGTGTCTTTTTACATTTCATCTGGTCTCCCCTTTTTCTCTGGGTAAGATTCATGCTTTGGAAGCTTCACCTGGTCAGGAAAAAAAATTCACGCAGGCCGCAGCTGGTACAAGGCAGTCAGGTGATGCACTGCAGTGATGTTGGAGCTAGGCCAAGACCCCCAAGGCCTGCCACTGCCCTCCAGTTCCAGCTGAGGCTAGGATCTTTTTTTCAGCTCAGTCAGGCTCCAGATGTCTCACGCCACGGCTGAACACCTCTTTCCTTCCTGCTCCACAGACACCAGGCCTGGCTCTGCCCTCGGTTGCTGTGTGGGCAGTCCTGGATTAGCAGATTTCAGCATCCAAGGCTGGGCTGTGCCTTCCTTCCTTCCCCCCCGCCCCCTCTGCCTCTACTTCTCCTTTGCCTGCCAGGGGTCCCAGGGGAGGGAAGGGGAGAACCTCAGCCTGGCCCGTCCATGGGGAACAGCTGGGCCAGGGCTCTGCAACTCACCCTCACTGGAAACCAGAAGAGCCTCATTTTCAGACCCTCACCTTAAAATGTGTATTCACAAGAGGTGTATCCACCCTTTTCATTGGTTTAATCATGTGTCAATATTACAAAATTGTCCAATCTGGACTAAACCATGACACCTGGCCAGGAGAATGCTGAGGTCAGAGTCAGGGAGAAGAGACAGAACAGGGCACATAATATACATCGCTCTCCATGGCTTGCATGCTCTCACCATCAGGAAATGGTTGTGGACTCCCCATCCCTGGACGTGTCCAAGGCCAGGCTGAATGGGGCTTGGAGCAATCTGGGATAGTGGAAAGGGCAGGGGTGGAACTGGATGGGCTTTAAGGTCCTTCCCAACCTAAACCATTCTGGGATTCTGGGGCTCTAAAAATGGACTGAATCATATGTGTGTCCGCACCCAGCTGAGAGCAACTTGCTGTGCATTTTCAATTTGTAAATATTTTGAAAGCCAACATTTTTCCTTTTTGATAACAAAGTAGGAGGACAATGGGAGTGAGAACCTAAAGACAGGTAATTATTTTTGGTCTTGCTACATTTTCACCTTTGTTCTCTGTTCAAACATAAGAACAACATGAAGCCAAACATGATCACCTAGCCATGCCTATTATTCCTTAAATCCAGTCTCTGAGCTGAACACACGATCTCAGAGACACAGGGATTGCCTGGTGTTCCAGAGCTTGCAGCTGCTCATAATCTCCTGTAAACTTTTCAGGAGGTTTCAGGGGTTCCTGACAACCTCAGGGAGCTGAACAGCTCCTGTAACAGGAAGGCAAACAAGGCTCACACAGCTCCCAGCCCACGTTACATCGTATGGATAAAAGGAGGAGTTGTGACCTCAAAGAACAGTAGCTATCACTCCCGCAAAATTTGTATGGATTATTTTAGGATGCACGTCAATTCAAATTTTTCATCTCATTTGCCTAATGGCACTTTATTCAGTAACTAAACAAACTATTTCTGTTAGCGTTAGTTACCTTCATGTTAATTATTACCTTTCAGTTTTGAGGGTAGCAAAATAAAGTTTTTTTCATTTTCTTTTTTTCCCAGAGGTTTTTATATGCATCTCCCCCTAGTCACAGTACCAGCAGGTTTGCAAACTCAAAATTGTGTGTGAGCAGGCACTGGAAGGTGCTACCCAGTCCTCATCCCTGGAAGTGTTCAAGGAATGACTGGATGTGGCACTCTGGTCTGGCTGACAAAGGCTTGTTGGGCTGAGAGCTCTGGTCTAGCCCTGGTGATCGGTCACAGCTTGGACTGAATGATCCTGGATGTCTTTTCCAGTCTAAATGATTCCATGATTCTAAAACCTCTCTAGGAAGCCACACTTTTAATCCACCCCATGTGCATGGAAAGAGCAGAGGGGTGGGTCCATTTACCAAGCTGGACTAAAACAATTTCAGCTCTTGTCAAAACAAAGCACTTTGCATATCCTTAAAAAAAACACTGTACGTTAAAGAAAAATTCTGCAAATGTGGAATACATTGTTTGCCACAAGCTTCAAATATACTATTCCACACCTGGAAATGGATATGGATATGGATATGGATATGGATATGGATATGGATATGGATATGCCTGGGGTGACTATACTTAAAGGCATGTTCTCTAGCAGTGCTTCTGTTCATGAATGCCTGATGCCAGGCACAACAAGCATTAGAGCTCAGGGATGAGCACTCCATCCCAAAATCAGGACTGATTCCAGATACTGGTAATTTAAAAAGAAGGCTAAAAATGGCTATATCAAATGTAAAATTCAAAGTGAGAGGAAAAGATTCACCTTAAGATAAGGACAGAACTACATCAGGTGGAAAAGTCAGTTTTTAATGCACAGGAGGTAAAGACTTTATTAACATTTTGGTTAAGCATCAGAGCAAAACAGAACAGCTGAGAAAGAGTAAAATTAAAATCATCCTCCTAATTAAGTTGGAATCAGAACACCTGGGAAGGGGATGTTTTGAAATGTTCACCTGGATGAAATCCAAACATCCTTAGGGTACGGAATGAAACACGTTACCTCAATCAACACAATTTTTGATGACTGCAAGCCTAAAGTTGTATCGGTGTTTTGCATAGGAAGTGGTTCCAAATTAGTTAGATAAATGTTATCCTGCAGTGTGTGAAACCATTGGATCTGAGGAGTTCTGCAACAGGCTTGTCTCACTCCTGTCTGCCATAAACATTTTAACTGTCCAGATTCTGATGCTGTGCATAAGTTCTTTATTTCACACTGACCTTTCACTGCCTTGTGCTGAGGAGGATTTCCAGGTAATTGGCAATCACTAGAATACTCCAGCCCAAGGATAAGAAGATCATCCAAATCATTGCAATGTAAATCTCCATGGGGCTGCAGAGACTTGTTTTGGAGCAGGTAACAAATCACCTGGTATGAAAATATTGCATGCCCAGTAGGTTATATCCCAGAAAAGAATGTAACACAGTTACCTGGTGATTCCTGTTGTGCTTTGCATTTGTTAGGGGCATTTTCCCCACTCAGCATTGCTCACAGTTCTGCCTTTACTCATTTACATTCATTAGTGCTGCAGAGCAAGGAGCAAGGAGCCTTGGGCAAGGGGCCGAGTATTCCTATTGTTCAGGTAAAACAGAAATGATCTACATGTAAATATTTTCCCTCTTTCCTACCATCTGTAATGTCTCTAAACATTTAAAATTCCCAGGAGCTAAGTTGCAACACTTCAGAATTATTCTGTGTGGAACAATCCATATTTGATGGATCTGGGTCACAGCTCCAGTCTTTCACACAAGTTCCGTGAGTGGAAGTTCACGAGGTCTCTCTTGCCACATCCACACTTCTATTCCCAGCCACCCAACACAAGCCCGACCCCAGATGATCCCAGTTCATGGAGTCCAGGAGAGAGGTCGGAGGTGTTTGTGGTGAGAGGAGCCACAGGGAGTGGTTTGCATGGCAGATCTGTTTCTTCCCATGGAAATCAAGTCAAGAGGAAACACAAGCATTGCACAGGCTCAGGTGTTCTTACCCCAGGAAGAACCCCTTATGGAGCTGCAGGCACAGAAAAACTCCCTGCAACAGCAGGGAATTGTGATTCCCACCAGCCCTGCCACTGGCTGCTGGCCTGGGCACCACTGATGGCCTGTCCCAAGTCTGCAACAACCTTTGTGATGGCTGTGACCAATCACATGCAGGAACTGCCAATGCCTCAAAGAAGCACCAGCCCAAAATTAGCTGCCCAGACAGAGCTTTGTGTTGGTGACATAAACCCTGCTATTTCCACCTAAACCTGGCCTCCAGCCCACTGGCCCTAGGTTGCTGGCAACTCTCTCCAAAACAATCCCTGGAAGAATGCCATCTGAAACGAAACCCCAAAATAACACACACCACCAGAACACTGCAAAGCCCTCATTTACTTAATGAACTCCCTCCAAGCAGCACACAGAGAGGCAACCAGCACAGAGTTTCCACAGCTGCTGGAAACACCGAACCAGACAAGCTGATTGTTTTCTGTTGGGCTTGTATGATTTATCTTCTCTACACCAGGGGTCAGGATGAGAAATAAATCCCAAAGTACAGTCAGGACTACCTCTGGATAAACAGAAAAATAGTGGAAGACATGTCAATATTAAACCAAATGTACAACTACTTCATAAAGAAACACGGTCAAAATCCATTATACGGGATGAGTTGTGTGAAGGACGATAATAAGAATCATAAATTCACACACTTTACTTGTAAAAAAAAGTAATTCATCTAGACATGATTTAGTCCCTAACCTGGACACTTCAGTTCCTGGAACAAACACTCTTGTGTGAGAATACATCCCCTTGGGAATTATGGTTGGTGTTGATTGTCTCCAAGGTCTTTCCCAGCCTTAGGGATCCTGTGATCCCCAGTTCTGCTCTTTGCAAAGGGCTGTTTCTGCAGGCATGTGGTGCACCTTGCTGGCTTCAGGTTCCCCAAGACATCCAAATGGCAACAATAAATGGATGATGTTCCTGAAGAGGGATGACTGACACAGCTCCAGCGCCAAAAAGAAACATGGGATGTTTTTCCTGGCAGATATAAAATCTCTAGGCTGTGGGTCTGAGTTCTTACAGCCACTGGCAGGGCTTGTAGATCCTTAATTATTTTCTATTTCTGTAATTTTGATCATTATATGTTTTCCCTAACTGCATATTCTAGGGAGAGGAGTCAAAGCCAGAGAGGCTTTATCTCCTGATGAGCATCTCCAGGGCACAGTTTCCCTCGCTCGGAGCCTGGATTTTAAGCCCAGTGAACCAGCCAGGTTTTTATGCCATTGCATAATTGGCCGTCTCAAAACATAGAAAAGCATTTGAACTATTTCCAGATGATTTGCTTTTGCTTAGAGTCATATGTCTTGGCAAGACACAATATGATGTGATGTCTCCTTCCCAATCATCTAATTTCACTTTGAATAAAGCAGGAATTTCTCCAGTTTGTCTTTCCTGAGATGTACATTGGCTTGATCTTGTTCTGACCTGAGTACTTTAACTCACAGTATTTCTTCAATTGCTTCCAATTCCACTGGTACCTAGAAATAATTTGAGTTTCTGGAGGCCTGTTATGGAAAAGGATCATGGGGCACAGTTTTAATCTGATCACTGAGTCCTTTTCCCTTACCAGTAACCAGCTCATTCAATATCATTTCATCCCTTTTATTTCTTAATTTCTTCCTATTTTTTTTTTTTTTTTAATTGTAAGGTATCTTGGAAGTGTGGCAAAGTGACAAGGCATTGGAAAACAGTCCTGATTTAATTCTGGAAGTGAAGATGAGTAGAGAGCAGCCTTGGGAGTTTGGGTATGCTGCAGTGGGTAGAGCCTGCTCCAGGAGCCTCCCCACCCTGGTGCAAGCCACAGCCATAATTTGTGCGGGCACTGTCTACCCCAAAGGCTGCCACGGGAGCTGTGTCATGGAACATTCTTCTCTGGCTGACACCAGATGACTCCTCCAGCCTCCAGCTGGGAAGAGCTAGAGTCAGTTTTAAGGAACTCAGTGTCTCAGTAGAAATATTTGAATCCCCTCTAGGCCCCAGGGAAGCCTTGGGGTACATTGAGAAGGGTCACAGCAAGGAGCTGCAGATTGGAGATTCCCCCTTCTCAAAGCAGTGGATGTCATTGCTCTGGGGAGACCTTGGAGCCCCTTCCAGCCCCAAAAGGGGCTCTAGGAGTGCTGGAGGGGGACTTGGTACAAGGGATAGAGGGACAGGACACAGGGAATGGCTTCCCACTGCCAGAGGGCAGGGTTAGATGGGATATTGAGAAGGAATTGTTCCCTGTGGGGGTGGTGAGACCCTGGCACAGGGTGCCCAAAGAAGCTGTGGATGCCCCTGGATCCCTGGCAGTGCCAAGGCCAGGCTGGACAATGCTTGGAGCAGCCTGAGATAGTGGAAGGTTCCCTGCACATTGCAGGGGGTGGCACTGGATGGGCTTTAAGGTCCCTTCCAACCCAATCCATTCTGGACTTATGTGATTCCATGAAACCGGGAATTCACAGACAACCTTACAAAACCCTGCAGAGCAGAGCTTACTGGGTGGAACAGCAGGTTTTTCACTGTTGTAAACTGATCTGGTAAATACTCTTGTAGAAAAAAAATTTATTTGCAGGAGTAATGTTTCCTTTCTTTAAATTGAATGAAAAATGGGGTTAATGAATAAAGCTAAATAAACTTCAGAACCTAAAGGCATGTTTTATGTAAGAAAGCATTACACTGAAACTATTTTCCACTCAGCAAAACATACTACATTTTCCCTTATCCAGTTTAATGTCCATGTGCTTAAAGGAAAGGAAAATTCCACATGATTGTATTTGCACAACAAAAGAGCATGAGGCTGGATGACAGATTTCACTAAAAGTTAAGCCGGAAGTTGCTAAAAGAAAATTCCAGCATCTGCATTGAGGAGGGAAGTATTTGGAAATCTCTAAGGAGGGTTTTCTGTGCAGGTTTCCCACAGAAAGATAGTATTTCAATATACAATGCTTACTAAAAATGGCACAGCAGAAGCAATTATCTTAATGGGAGTTACAGCCGGTGACCAAAAGCAGATAAAATGCCAGCTGACGTTTCTTTATGTAAGGCAGTTACAAAACCTCATGACGTATTTCAGAGCTCCCTGTGATCAAATGTCCACATCGGAAACACACGGAGGCTGCATGGGGAAAAAACAAGGGCTCTGCAAAAAATCCCAGGATCACAGGAGTGGGGAAGTTCCTAGCTTAACTCTATTAAAATTGCCAATAACAATTGCCAATAAAGAAAACATCCTTTTCTTCAGTCAAAAAACAACAAAAAATATTTTCCATTTTAATAGGTACAGCTTATATAGGAAAAAACCCCAAAAACATAGATGAGGGTATCCCAACAGACTCTGAAAAATTATGTGAAATTTAAGAAGAAAGAGTTTAAAGAAACCCACAAGTCTAATCCAGAGTGTGGCTGCCAAAATCTTATGTTTATCTAATAGCTCATGTTTATGGCCTTCCCCTTTAAATTCACAATAAAAAGGAATTTAAAGTCTTGTAACCTAAAAAAGAAAATTAAAAAATGGGACAGATTGTAGCTGGGATAAAATTTTCAGTGAGCCTCTGCCTCAGACTACCATGTAGGATAAAAATGTTGTGCTTCATCCTCCATTCATCTACACTCCTTGGAAAAAGGTCGTCCTAGAGAGCTTCAAGCTGAGTTTAAGTCATTTAGGGCTTGTTTGTCAGGAACTAGTCAGGCAGGAGCAAAGTTGTGACTACCAAGAGTGCCAATGAGGAAAGGAATCATCTAATCCACTTCATCTGAACAAACAAAACACAGTTCTGAAAGCCATTACTGCAGGGGCTTCATTAATGCCCTTTCATTTAAGATCATGGGAATTCAGTGTCTGGGCACCTCCCAGGGAAAGAGCTCAGCCTTCCTTTGGATCAGGTGGAGATCCACATTTAAGCTGAGCAAAAGAGAGCAATTCTTGTGTTCTTTTCCTCTCTGGTTTGGTAACAAATTGATGTGTATTATGTCCCAGGAAGAGTGCAGATGCCCTGTAGTCATGATATCACACAGGTATCTGGCAAAGAATTTGCAAAGCAAACAGGCCTGGGAGAAACCTGGGCACCACAGAGCATGGTACAGGTGTCTCATTTCACATCTCATCTCTGCAGGTAAATCTGATGTAAAGTCACTCTTCTCACCTGTTTCATTACAACCTCTGACTCGTAATTGAGTCTGTAAAGAATGCCAGGGAACTAAAACAAGAACTCAGAAACAATATTAAAAACAGAGGCCTGGAAAGGGTTTCTTGAGCAGAATTTACTCTATGCAGATGTTAATGATAAAATAAAATCTATCATATTGGAAAGCATTCTTCAAAACTCTTACTGGCTTGCAAATAAAACACAAGCTGTGTATTTATGTTGTTTCCCAGCAGCTGAAGTCCAAAGGGAAGCTGCTCTAAAAAGGAAAAAAAAAATGGGGGGAATCAAATTTGCTCAGGTCTTGCCTAAGTCAGATGTACATCTTTGTGCCACCTATTTTTTTGCATATTTTTAAAAAATATCATTCCAGGAGTAAAAACAACCCCTACTGAAGCTGATTTGGACAACGAGGTATGCTCCATTTCTCTAAGGAATGACTGATATGTACAGAGGTACCTCCCTGAGGTGAGCCCCCAGCTCACCCTCCTGCTCCTGGTCTCTCTGGAACAGGTGAGTGTCAGCAGCACCAGCCCATGCACAAACATAACTTGCCAATCACTGTCCATGGGTCTCCTGAGGGCAAGGCAGTCCAGATCCCACTCTCACACCCTCTATATTCATATGTAGTTTTGCCTGGAATTGATTTGTGTTCCGAACAGTTCCAAAATTGCGGTAGCCTGGAAACCCCATAAACAAGGTACCTTTTTTCTGTGATTCTACTGGGGAAAGTAAGTGAACCTCCCTAGTCTCCAAACCAGGTAATGAGTACTTTTGTTTCCCAGCACTACCCAGGATGCCAATGAAACTGGGACCCAAGTGATCAGAGTGCTCCATGAGCACCCAGCAGAAAGAGACAGAGAAGTAGAGCCCAGTTGCCTGGCCAGGGTGATCCCATGAAAGCACAAAGCAATTTCATAATCAAACCCTTCTGGTAAGAGAGTTATAATGCTGCAAAAGGCACAAGAAAGAACTTAAAGACACCAGCTTCCCCTGGACATCCTTCAGCTCAAGAACATTTTTGCAACATACAGGATTTTTATTGTATCTGTGATCTATCACAGCCTTGGAGTTTGCTTGCTTTGGGAGCAATGTATCCAAACTGACAGCAAACTTCAGATTGAGGTCCTTCTGCCATAAAAGAGCAGGAAAAAGGCATAGAACAAATGAAACTGATCCACATCCCAGGAAACTACTGCGCTATAAAACATGAGATTGCCACGGTCACAATGGGAGGGAAACATTAAAAAGTCTCAAGGATAAATTCAGTGCTAATTCAGCTGTGTTCAGCTGACTCATTGCAAAACAGAGCAGCACCAGTGCTGAGAGACAGTATTTTCCCTGTTGCCACTCCATCTCCCCTTGTTTTGGTGGCAGTACTGAAGCCTATTACTCCTTACAGGTCACTGCATCCCCTGTCCTGAACTCTTGCCCTGGAAAGGTGTGAATTTATGCAGTTAAACCTAAAATAGAAACAGGAACAGCTTCAGGGAATTGCCTCCTCCAGAAATGTCAGTGAATGCAAAAAGGCTGAGGTTGACGAAGGTTCTCTGTTCCACAGGCTGCTCTCACCTGGACCAAAAGGTACTTCAAGTAACAGAAAGAAAAATAACACTAATTCTTAGCAAAGATGGTTTATATGTTAAAACCAGAAAGAGAACTTAGTTGATGCATAAAATCTCCACCTGGTGGTGAATCCTGCCACAGCAAACTTCCATTTTTAAGAAAAATTCCTTTTCCAACAGTTCTTTACGTGAGATAATCCTGAAGCAACAAGTGAGGAAGGGCAGCCTTCAGAGAAGCAGCACTATTGTATCTCCCTGATTTTTCATTATTTTCGTAAGTTGAAGAATCCCTTCAATTCTACTGCAGCTGACAGTCACATAAGTGACCTTCCCCAGCCAAAATCAGACTCGAGAGAGCTCAGGTCACACTGAATGCAGCATTGGTGGAAGGTGGGGGGCGCTGTCTGGTTTTCCAGCTGCAGCAGTACTGCTTCCCAAGGGGGAAACATCCTCTCCAAAGCCTGGAGTTCCACCCTGTTTCTTGGTTTACATATTGATTAATTATAATAATTGAAAACCTTAAGCATCATCAGTTATCCAAATCTGAAGGGTCCTCTAAATCATAGGACAGTTACCTTTGTATTATCATTTTAGGGGCAATTGGCTGCACACGATTATTTCGGTTTTCCCATTAATGTTTTTGGTTCTACACCCTAGAAACATTTTCCTATGCACAGTATTTAAACACAATGTCTCGCCTGCTGTTTGCAGTAAAGTCTTATCAGGTGACAGCATCCACAAAAGCTTCGTGAGATGGAACAAAATCAGTGTGAGATGGCCATACAAATTGTATGAAAATGAGTGTAGACCCTTGATCTATGGTTCTGTGCATGCCATAGCCTGATCCACTGGAAAACCAGCATTCCATAATTAACTGATTTGGCTTATGCAAAAACAAAATATCACCTTTTTTACACTTGATAAGACTGAGCAAGACATGGCTGTGGCCACACACTCCAGTGGACCCGGGTTCAACTGGGCTGACTGACATCATCTGCTTAAGTGTATCACCCAGCCTGTGGTTTCTGCATGCAAATGTATAAAGAAATATTATCTGCCTTCTCCTGATTATGCAGCTTTTCATGTACTAGTCCTAAAACATCCAGGAAAACCCACTACTGATGTACACAAATTACTCACTGACCACAATACACTTTGGGGCCAAAAGTAAGATTATGTTTAAATAATAACTTTCTGTCAAGTCATGTATTTGCAATTCAAACACCATCAGCCTCACAAGCTATCTTTGTTGAAGCCACTATGGGTTTTTGGTGTTTAATGCTGACCTCAAGGGCGAAAGTGCAGCTCCACACTGCACGGTTGCACAACCACATATGACATCCTCCTGCTTTCATTGCCGTTCCTCACGCAACAGGGACTAAAAATAGTAGCAAAGAATTCTGATTAATAAAAAATAATCTATGACCAAAAGACAAAGTATTCTTACAGAAATGAGGGGCAATTTGTTTACAGTGAAACTGAGGGGGAGGGGGGGTTGGGGAGGCGGCAGGGAAGTAAGGAGCGGGAGGGGAGGAATTTAATAGAAAAGTGCTGGGGAAAAGCTAAAATGCCAAATAACAGGATTTGGTCTTGTCAGACACACTAAATTCCCTAAAACTAATCTAAAACTAAATTCCCTCCAGCATTCCTTCCTTGCTGTTTGTGCGTGGTGCTTCGCAGCATGAGCGCTCTGCACCCCGTGTGCGATCGCAACCCTCCGTCCTCCTGCTTAATGGATTAAATAAATAGTAAGTTGACAATCAGCGTAACCCCGAGTTGGCAGGAACCCGGCGTGGCATGGTGCCAGCCCCGTGCCGTCCTTCAGCCGGTGACAGGCCGTCCCTGCCTGAGCGGGGCCAGGCCGGGCGGGCCGGGGCGGGCCGGGGCGGGCAGAGAAATTCCCCGCTGGGTTCATGCTTCCGCCTAATGACTCAGCCGGGCTCCGCTCGTCACTGCCATAAATACGGGATGTGCAGTAGGGGCCGGCACTTGGAGCTGCCGAGCCAGCCCCGCCAGCCCAGCCCCACCATGTCGCTGCTGCCGCTGGCCCTGCTGGCCGCGCTCCTGGCCGCCGGCCGCGCCGGTGAGTCCGCCCCGCGCTCCGGATTAACGCACGCTTTGCCTTTCTGCTTTTCGTGCTCCTCACTTCTTGCCCTTTCTCTGCTGTGTATGGGTGCCAGACCCCCGCTGGCATGTGAGGGATGATATTCCCTTCTGAGGGGGGTTATTGCTGACAGCAGACAAGAGGCGAGTTCCTGTGCTTTTAAAAGCTGCTCCCTGGTAGCCGAGAGGTTACCGCGGATGGATGGTCTCTGCGATGCCTTCCTGCTCAGCGTTAAACTCCAGGGCATTCTCGCTCGTTGTATAAAGTCCCGGGAAGGTGGGAGTGTATTGCAGAGATGCTAACCCGAGCTCTGGTTCCCCCGCAGCCAACCCTTGCTGCTCAAACCCCTGCCAGAACAGAGGCGTCTGCATGACCGCTGGGCCGGATCGCTACGAGTGCGACTGCACCAGGACAGGCTACTACGGGCAGAACTGCACCACACGTGAGTATCCCAAACCCCTCTTCGTGGGAATGAAACCCACGATCCAATTCCAGCATTGCAGATTATCCTCCGTAAGATAGTTAATAATAACCTTCCTGTTGTCACTCACAGCGGAATTCTTCACGTGGCTGAGGCTAGCACTGAAACCATCGCCAAACACTGTCCACTACATCCTCACCCACTTCCAAGGAGCCTGGAATATCATCAACAACATTCCCTTCTTACGGGACACAATTATGAGATATGTACTAACGTGTAAGTGTGAATTGTACCTTCCAGTCCTCTTAAAGCTTAGTCCAGAATACTGCACTGAATTAATCTGTCTACAAACCAAGCAGCCTAAATTACTCTGAAGTTGAAAACACCAAAATTTAAGACTTCTGCATGATGCAGGGTTGTGTGAAACATGCTGAAGTGCAGTTTGATTTTGCTTTCTGCAAGAGTCTAGGAATTTGCTGACCTGAACTTGGTACCCTATTGCTTGTGTCAATAGTGAGATCCAACTGATCAGCCAGGATTCAATTCTGTTGTTCAGTAACTAATTGTATTTACCATCAGTAACTGATATGCATGGAATTTACAACTGCTGCCAAGTATAGACAAAAGATCTGGATTTGTGATTTACTTTTTGAGACTAAAATGTACAGTTAAAAATAACCAAATATTTATCTTTCAGCAAGATCACACTTGATTGACAGCCCACCAACTTACAATAGTGACTACAACTACAAAAGCTGGGAAGCTTATTCCAATCTTTCCTACTACACAAGAAGCCTTCCACCAGTAGGACTTGACTGCCCAACACCAATGGGTGTTAAAGGTGAGAAATAAACCAGACACATAATGATTTCTTGATCTTTACTTAGAGGAAAAAATAAATAGTAGTTCCTATGAGACCTGCTTGCCTGTAGCCTTTTTTCAGTGTAACTCACTTTAAGAATAACCATGTTTTGGATGTATTATATCCAAAATTGCATTATATTGGTTAAAGATCTAAAGATATTATTCTGGTTTTTGCTATGGAATTATATGTTAAAAGCAGGAAATTTAGAAATTTCTAATAAAATCAAGAAAGTGAGCATAGAAAAGTAGGTAATTCCCCTTGTTTGTATGCTGCTGCCGTTATATTCCACGAAAATCTTAAGCCTTTCTGTTAGGAATAAACTTCAGTATTGCATAAGAGGCTGTCTTGAGTATCTCACTAACTGTTTCTCCCACAGGTAAGAAAGAACTCCCGGATTCGAAGCTGATTGTGGAGAAGTTTTTGCTGAGGAGAAAGTTTATTCCTGACCCACAAGGCACAAACGTGATGTTCACGTTCTTTGCCCAGCACTTCACCCACCAGTTCTTCAAGACAGACCACAAGCGAGGCCCTGCCTTCACCAGAGCGCTCGGCCACGGGGTATGGTCACAGCTGGGGACACGGCTTGTGCTCTTCTGGAGCTGCTGAGCAGCTGGAATGGCTGGAATGGCATCCTGCGAGTTGCCAGGGGATACAAACACCTGTACACACACTGTGCCACAATCCCGTGGGATTATCCCTTCTGTAACTGCTCCTCAGGCCAAATTCCAGTGTTCAGCAGTGCCTCTTCCTGGGTCAGAACCAAGTAGTTCTGCGCAAGTAGTTCTGTTTAAAATACCTGCCCAGTGATCTCTTATTGTTTCCAAAAATCTGCTTTCACCTAAAGCATGTTAGACGTAGTGAGTATCCAAAACTTCTCATGACTCTGTCGATTCCAAAGAGCTGTATCCAGCCTTAAGTATTGCTTATGTACTGCTAATAGCCTTAGTTTAAAAAGAACTTCAAAAGCAAACTTGGATTTAAGATCTTTACCTACAAGATAGGCATCCTTTGGACAAAGAGTTCTTCACTATGAGTGTCACTCTTATGTCCTAACCAAAGCTGTAAATTGTGTGTGTATATATAGAAAGCTGTCTGCATAATAGAAAGTTGCTGACACTTTAAACACAATCCTTTTATATTGCCAATGTAACAACCTCTTCTTACACAGAGGTGGGTCCAGTTGCCAGGAAATAATTTGGCTTCATCTTAAATATTGGTGCATGATACTTATAAGGTAGTGGTAGTATAATGAAAAGGTAAACATCTAGGGGGTGAACTCCTATCAGTATCCATAGAAGTGGGACTTTCCCTAAAATAGCAAAAATGCAGGTTGGCTTCATGTCCCAAATGCTTTTATTTTATAGGTTGACTTGAACCACATATATGGAGAGACTCTGGAGAGACAACTTAAACTGAGGCTTCGAAAGGATGGAAAGCTAAAATTCCAGGTATGTCTTAGCTCAGAATTCCTACCTTCTTATTGGATGGCACAGATTTCCTAAATTAGTGCTGTGTGAATGGTGTAGGTGATCTAAAGTGTGAGTCAGAGCTGAGAGAGTTGACAGAGCTTAACCAAAGTACTGTAGCTCACAACTCCTGTTGTTTCCCCCTGGTGCAGATGATCGATGGAGAAATGTACCCACCGACAGTGCAGGACACGCAGGCAGAGATGCTGTACCCACCCCATGTGCCCCAGCACCTGCAGTTCTCCGTGGGGCAGGAGGTGTTTGGGCTGGTGCCGGGGCTGATGATGTACGCCACGATCTGGCTGCGTGAGCACAACCGTGTGTGCGACGTGCTCAAGCGCCAGCACCCTGACTGGGATGATGAGCAGCTCTTCCAGACCACCCGGCTTATACTGATAGGTGAGAGTCCCTGATGCTATGTGCAGCTCCAGTTCGAGCCTGCATGGCTGGAGTGAGGGGGAAGCTATCCCACAAATGGGTGTGAGTGGGTCCTTCGTGGCCTGTTGGCTGGGGTGGTGTTGAGGTGCTGCTTCACCCCAGCTCTGCTAAAGATGGAACTGAAGAAAACTCAGAGACATTCAATTCCCTTATCTGTGGAAAGCAGAACTGAAAGCAGTAAAGGAAACTCAGGTTCCTTTCTCAGAGAAAGCCTGTGAGGCTGGATGGCCTCTGGCTCCCTGATCTGGAGTTTTGGGTTTTTTTCTCCTAGGGTTGGGTCAGCTCAGGTATGCTTTAAAAGAAAGGCTGTGATTAAATCTAAAGTTCAGAGGGTTATGTAAAATGTAACTCTGCATAGTTTTCCTGTCTAATTGTGTGCTCAGTGGTATTTCATCTTATGTAAATGGTGATGTGCTTTAAGCTAGAAAACCTTGCCCCAACTGAAACCATAAACCAAGGCAATTGCATTATGTAGTTCAGAAGCTGAGATTTTCTTTCAGATATCAACTTCCTTCATTATCCCCTCCCTCTATCCTAGAGATGTTGTATAACTGAACACAGTGTAAATACTGGTATGTGCTGCTCTGTGGAGGGTACCAGGAATGGTGTCTTGGGAGGCAGAAAACAGGCTGTAGAAAACACCTCACTACCCACAGAACTCTTGGGATCTGAAGTACTGTTCCATCCCTTTGTCACATAAAATACATGAATTTCTTTCTAGGAGAGATTACAGAAAAGTATTTGTTGTCCTGATCACTGTAGTATATTTTAGAACAGTTCAGAAATAGTGTTTTCCCTGCCACTGAGGAGAAGCAGTGCCAATATTCTCTCCTATTCCTTTGTCCAACAGGAGAGACAATCAAGATCGTTATAGAGGACTATGTGCAGCACCTGAGTGGGTACCACTTCAAGCTGAAGTTTGACCCCGAGCTGCTGTTCAACCAGAAGTTCCAGTACCAGAACCGCATTGCAGCCGAGTTCAACACCCTGTACCACTGGCACCCACTGCTGCCTGACACCTTCCACATCCATGACCAGGAGTACACCTTCCAGCAGTTCCTCTACAACAACTCCATCATGCTGGAGCACGGACTCTCCCATATGGTCAAATCTTTCTCCAAGCAAAGTGCTGGCAGGGTAGGTCCTTCCTCAATTTGATGTGTAGCTGACAGAGGCATGAGCTGGGGGTGGGACAAGGGAATGGGATAAAGCTTTTTAAACCTAATCACTGGAAAGTCACAACTTCCTCTTGACTCCTATCAGGAGATCTTACAGCTTTTCCTCTTTCATGAGCAGGTTGCTGGTGGGAAAAATGTTCCTGCTGCTGTACAGAAAGTGGCAAAGGCCTCCATTGACCAAAGCAGGCAAATGAGGTACCAATCCTTGAATGAGTACAGGAAACGCTTCATGCTGAAACCGTTCCAATCCTTCGAAGAGCTTACAGGTAACAGTCTTCATCCTTCCTAGCAAATGAGAGACATTGTCTTAAAATGCCCACAGACTCACGCAGTGTCATTACTGGGCTTGAGCAGGACAGTCTTGCACAGAAAATGGTATTTTTCCACTTACAGTTTTTTACTCGTTGCAGGAGAAAAGGAGATGGCGGCAGAGCTGGAGGAGCTGTACGGGGACATCGATGCCATGGAGCTGTACCCAGGCCTGCTGGTGGAGAAGCCCCGGCCTGGGGCCATTTTTGGTGAGACCATGGTGGAGATCGGGGCGCCGTTCTCCCTGAAGGGGCTGATGGGCAACGCCATCTGCTCCCCCGAGTACTGGAAGCCCAGCACCTTCGGGGGCAAGGTGGGCTTTG
Organism: Certhia americana; assembly: GCA_018697195.1. Classification (NCBI taxonomy): domain Eukaryota; kingdom Metazoa; phylum Chordata; class Aves; order Passeriformes; family Certhiidae; genus Certhia; species Certhia americana. The sequence goes on along the minus strand of CM031864.1, from coordinate 25,904,409 downwards.
ACATCGTCAACACAGCCTCCCTGCAGAAGCTCATCTGCAACAACGTGAAGGGCTGTCCCTTCACTGCCTTCCACATCCTGCCTCCCGAGCCCACCGAAGCCACGATAAACGTTAGTACCTCAAAAACTGCCATGGAAGATATCAACCCCACACTCCTGCTGAAAGAGCGCTCTGCCGAGCTGTAGAAATCCAGCTATCTATCTATTTATTTATTTATTTAACTGTGTTATTTATTCTATTTATGGCTTAGTATTTAAAAAACCAACTTGAGCATCTTCATTGTGGGGGTTGCTTTAAATTCCTTACTGAGGTAAGGCTTCCATTTACAAAAGGGATTTTCTGTGTTTCAGCTTGACAGTGGTGAATCCCTTGTTTAAAATCTTCTGTAACAGAACGATGTATTCCAAAGTGGATAATGGTTCCACCTTCTTTTTACTGTTGTTTTAATACTTGATGAAGGGGAGTCGTGGTGATTCTGTCTGTCAGTTTTCATAGGTCACATAACACTACAAAAGCAACTTTTTTTCTCAGCAACTTGAAAGCAGCTATTGACCTAAAAGTACAAGAAAAAAATCTGACTTACTGAAAACTGTCAGAAAAGATTATGGATTTCATATGAGCACTCAAAAATTAACAAAAAAAAAATACTTGAGATTCACTTCATTATGTAAGGTCAGAAAATGCATTAATTTGTTGTTGATACTACCTCTCCTTCACTGCAGATAGGGCACTTTGTATCATAACTTAATGTCTCTTATGTCCAAATCCACTTCTGGATTTAGACGAAACTAATTTTTTTACTTTTTAAACTTTTTAAAAATATGGTTTTAATGTTTTAAATATTTAAAGTAAATTTTTTACAACTTTTAAAAAAATGGTTTTAATGTTTTAAATATTTAAAGAAAATAGTACTTTTCCTGGATTCTACTTGTTTTTGAAGGAAGTGTGACAGATGTATTAGCTACGTAAGGGGGTGAGAATGAGATACTGAGCTTAGCAGTAACTGACTCTCAGGCTGCAATACAAGGCTGCTTGCATTTGGGTAGGGATTTTTTTGTTACTCTGGGGAGGTCTTAAACTTAGCCCAAGGCACTGAGATTCTTTTCATAGCTGTAGTTTTCTGGTCTACTTGATAATGTAATTTTAATGTCTGTTACTCTAAGGACAGGATGACAGTATAGGTGGACTTAGGGTGTGCTGTGGCTTTGTGCTCCCAAAAAAAGGGAGGCTGTAAACTGAGCAGCTCTGTTAATACACAGAGAATCTCTGCTGAACACAAGAGATTCAGCAGCACTTCCAGGTGCGGGAGGTGTCTCTGCCTGTGTGCACAAGCTGTACATACAATTTGTACTTCTATTTATTGGGGGGGAATGTTTTATTTATATGATTTATATGATTTTAATGTTTTATTTATAATTTATAAACAGAGGTATTTTAAGTAAGTGGCTTAAGCTTCTTTAAGACTGGCCAGCACAAAATCTCCTAGACATATTTGTCCTAATCCAGCAGTAAAATATCTAGTCTCATCTGGGCACATAGGTTACACAGGATCTTGTATAGGACTTCAGACTTTGCATGTAAGGGTATCTTTTTTTAATTTCTAGAGAGGAAATGTAGAAGATGATCTTCCCATAAAAGCAGCTGGGGAACTATAGGGAAAAAGAAAATGTCACTTCAGACTGGAATAGAGCAGCAACCGGGTATTCTATGCCCCTGCCCAAAATTTCCTTGACTACTTGTGGAAAAGGACTTGAGTTTTCTATCTCATCTGTACTCTCAAGCACTTTTAGGGGCTTTGCTTTTTACCAGCTGTGGCAGCAGTGTAGTTTGTCTGTGGCTTCTGTTTCCATGGATTTGTGTAAAGCCAGCCATGACTCGTGCTGGGTAGGTCTGTCATTGTGGCCGTGAACAGCAGAACCAAGCTCTCCTGCAGCCATCAATACCAGTGACTGATCTGGAGTGGTCTTGGTATGGATGCTGTGGGATCAAGAAGGGCATTTGTTTTCCTTTCTCTGTTTGGAGCATGAAGAAAGGAAAACCTTCTCTCCCCTTCTAAGGGTGGTCAGTACTGTATGTGCTAACAAGTGAATACTGCTCGGACACTTTTTCCTCATGCAAATTGTCCATCAGATCCAGCTCTGGGCACCCTTCAGGGCACCTTTCTGCCATTGACCCAGGAACAGGGTTTGGCAGAGAGTCAAAGGGAGGCAAGTCTGGGCAAATCAAGTTATTTTGGGGTAGGTACAGAGGAATTTCTCAGACCATCTCACTTGAGTTAAGTTACAAGCTGCTTCAGCAAGGATTCCTGTGCACTCTGCATTTTGTACTCTGCAGGCACTAAATGTGGAAATTTGAGATTATTTATTTAAAATTCTGTGAATTATTTTTCACTTTATTTTTGTAGGACAACAATGTTGTTAAAATGCAATTGTTTATATAAATAAATTGAAAAAATTACTTTTATGGGCTCCTTTGTTTGTCTTTTCCTTCAGCAGTGTTTAGGATTGAACAGTTCTTTAATTGATTACATGGAGAATTAGAGGTATTATACCAGCAGCATTAAATTCTCTGATGTGTCAAACCCAAGATGCCTGTAGTTTAAATTGCCCAGATGGATTAATTTTTTTCCCTTTGGCCTCAAGTGGAAATGGATTTCACTGTTCCATCCCTGGAGGAGACAGCTCCTCTTATCTACAGCAGAGATGCCAGCACTCTGGCAGTTTCAAAGGGAAAGTGCAATACCGGAGTTGCACAACACTGCCTTGGTGTAACTGACTTCCCTTCCTCTCTTCCCTTTTCCCAGGCTAGAACAGCCCAGACCTGTTTCCTTTCATGCTTGGCATTCTCCAGAAGGGGAAACTGCTTTGGGATGCAAGTGACCAGACCAGAGCAGGGCAGTGTTTCCTGAAAGCTGGAGCAGGAGCTTGGACAATGTGTCACTTTCTTGCAGTGAGCATCTTTCAGGCCAGCTAGCCTCTTCCCCTACATTTTCACCTCTGGTGAGAAACAGGGGGAAGCTGGAAAGGAGACATCCCAGGGGATCATTGTGCTTCCTGTCACTCACCACCTGCACCAGCCTCTGACCAAATGTCACCTCAGTCCCCCTTGATATCCCACTGCTGACTGTCCCCATTATTCCCTCATCCCAGTACTGGTGCCCTGTCCTCTCACAGCCTTGGTCTAGAGAACAACTGCAGAGCCACAGTACTTCACCCAGAGTCACCTTCCTTCAGCCACCAAAAGTTTGGTTCAAGCTCATCCCACTGTCCCATAGGTCAATATTCCCAACAACTCTCCAGCCCTGAGAGTGTGACAGTTCTGCCTCTGTTTTGGAGCTTGTTTCCATCTCCACAGATGTGCAGTTCCATTGCATTCCTCCTGTACCCAGGCATCTAAACACCTCCAGCAATTCTCCTCACCACTCAGTCCTCATCGCTTCAGTGACCATCTTCAGTCCCAGAAATGCAACGTCCTGAGGACCCTTGCAAAAGCATCACTTCAGTGCCTCTCCAGGCTGTGGGTGAATTGGGGCAGGTGGAGACCACGTGTGGGGCTTTTTTCCTCTGACACACAGTCAGCTTGTTGTCCCCACAGGTGAATTGCCACTTCACCTGGAGGGGAAGCTGAGCAAAGGAGGAGCGAAGACAAGGCCAGTGGTTTCAGTGGGACACGAAGGGCAGCAATCAGGAGGCTGCAGGATCCTCCACTGAGAAAGTGTTTTGGGTCACTGCTGCCCTAATTAGGGAAGGGCCAACTCAAATGGAGTTGAGCATGATGGCTGAGATAGTTTGATTGAGGAGGAGCTCCTCCTTCCCTCTGAGCAGGGGCATGTCCTGATGACACAAAGGACAAGAATGTTCCCCAGAGGAAACCCTGCCCTGCCAAATTCTTGTTTCCCAGTCTCGGTAGAGGGAACTGTTTCACCCTAGGCAGTGTGATAAAGGAGGGGGTCTCAGCAGAAGTCCATTCCAGGCTCACGAGAGTGCTGTGCTATGGGAACAGGTCACCTCCCATCCCTGCCAAGGGCCTTCCCCAGCATCACTCACTCTCTGCCCACTGCGTAGGAATTCCTTATGCGCACTGAGTTGGAGCCCTGCAGGCACCTGACCAGACTGGGTTCTGCACCTGAGCTGAGCTGAGCTTTACACTGAGCTCCCAAGGCAGCTGCTTTTCCAGATTCCAGGAGACATTCCTGTAACAAGTGGCCACAAGAAAATAATCCTTTGGTTTTCAGCATCAATCTAGAGAAGTCAACAGGTGTCTTGGCTGGAGAGAGGGAATGGATCTGTCACACATTCCCAGCCTGTCCACAGCCAATGGAATAGGTGAACAGCTCTGGAAAGCTTATTGCAAATCTGTGCTGTTCCCTTTGGAAGATCAGGAAGGAAAATACCTAAATGTTGTAAGAATGTACACATAGGACAGAAAAGAGAAGGCTGTAGCTCTATGCTCTAAATACGGAAAAGGAGGTGAACTGAGACATCCCACTCCCTTTTCTAAAACACATGAAAAGGCAGAAATGCAGTGATATCCCAAAAGAATATTTTAGGGGAAAAAAAAAATCTTCTTGGGAAGAGCTTAGTACTTCTCTTCCTTTGATTTGGGATTTCAGTTTGCAAATAATATATTGAGGAGCAACAGGATTGGATTCAATTTGTAATTCTTTCCTCTGATCCTCTTGTTTTTTCCTATTAGTGTAGAATCTGGGACTTCTGTGCTTACTTGTAGGGTAAGTCCAGATATTTTCATTAATATTGGCAAGACACTGATCACAACAAAAATCAAACCAAACCAAATTTCCATTCTGTGATTTTCTTGTCTGAAAATCTCAGCCTTCACATCCAGCCAAAGCTCAAGAAAGCAGAGCCAGAGAGGCCCTGGGCAGGTTGGGAGATGAGCATCTTTGGGAGAGGGAACCTGTTAAAGCTGGTGAGATCTCACTAGTTTGCTGTTTGGAGAGGGCAGGGTGCAGAGCACTCAAAATTTGAGTCATTCTGGTTACTTTTCATCCAGTGGGCATTTCCCATTGGAGAGAAAACAAGGCAGGGAAACCCTAAACCTGGGGGAAGAAGGTAAATAATGTTCAAAGCATCTGCTTCCAAACCAACCCAGTGCATACCCACTGAGGATCTCGGAATCAATGCCCGGTCCATGGAAGTGTCCAAAGCCAGGCTGAACAGGGCTTGGAGCAACCTGGACACCTGAAGTGTCCGGTTGGGTAGAGATGAACTTTAAGGTCACTTCCAATCTCAGCCAGTCTGGGTTTCTATGATTCTGTCTAGCTCATAGCAGAGCACATCTGCAAACTTGAAAATACTTTGCCCCTTCTAACCAACTGCAATCCTAATATATATATATATATATATACACACACACACACACACACACACACACATATATAATTCTTTTATGTTAAATTACTTAACACTTACCAGAAGGCAAAACACAAAATATCACTCAACGAGGAGCATCCTGCTTGCAAGTACCTCAGATCTTTACATAATGGAATCACAGAATCAGTAAGGGTGGAAAAGACCTCCAAGATCAAAGTAGCAGCTCATGCTTCTGTCTCAGGGTAAACCCCAAAATCCTTCCAAGGCACCATGGGAGCTTCATTTCTACTCTATTTTATTTCTTTGCAGTAACCATGTGTAGCCCAGGCTCACTCCGTGGTGGAGGTAGGTGTGTGCAAGCATCCCTGTCCAAACCTGCCCTGCTGACAGGGAATTTTAACACCCATTTGTTTGCCCCAAAAGCACCACATTTGTGGTCAACTTTCCTCTGAGACCACCTGAAACCTTCTGGGGTATGAAACACATACCCCAAAATTGCTAAAAGAGTGAAAGCAATGCCCAGGCCACTGAGCTGCTGTGGGGTGGGAAGGCTTTTCCCCCAAATGGTCTCATCTTCCTTTCTCCTTTAAAAAATCTACCCAAAGACATTATTCCATAGGCATTCATCAAGGGAACACTGTGCAAGCCAGCTAACAGGCATATCCCCAGATTTATTCTGGCAGGTCCTTAGAGCTGGGTGAAACCAAGACCACGAGAAGCACTGGGATTTTGGGGTAAAAACCCAGCAAAAAAATCTTTTAATATGATTTTAAGCACTGAACCTATCCAGTGAGCCATGACAGAGCAACAAAACACAGCTATTCTCCAGCAGCTCCAAAACCCTGCCTGGAGAACTGACACAGCTCACTGTCCTCAGTTGCAGCTTTCCAGCCTGTTGCCTAGACAAGATTAATTAATCCTGCCTAACAAATAATGGCAAGGTTTCTAAGCAGCAGTGGTAGGTACTCATTAAAGCAAATCCTGGCTGAGTTGGCGCAGGGGTGAAATAGCAGCTCTTACACAAGGCAGGGATGTTCCATGTGGTGATGCCATCACATCCAGATCTATTACGTCCAGAGAGGCAGGGAGGGAGAGACGATTCCAACTAAATCAGGGGTGAGAGTTTTATAGCATGGAGAATCTCAGTGAAGGCAGGAAAAAAGAAAACATTTTAAAATTAGAAATGGACTGTATTTTCTGAGTGTCCAATGAATTGGTAGTATTTCAGGCAAACTCAGGATGTGTTTCTGGTAGTGGGACAGTGAACCATCTTTTCACTGCTTGCTAGGTCAAGTGTTTAAGTATTTGTCATCATAACTGACCCAGGCTGGACGGGGAAGAAAGATTTCCCAACCTGACCATGACGAGGAAGACCTTTTGTAAATCAAGAAAAGGATTTCTCATCATTCCAAAGAGAAGATGGCATTATTATATAGTATGAAACCTTGGATGTTTTACATAGTCTTCACTCTGTATAAGGAATTATTCCCATTGTATTATTGAATCTTCAGCACAGTAGGTGGATGTGGATAAAACACTGAAGTTTCCTTGTGTTTTTCCTCAGTCTGAAAAAAAAAAGGATGCTTATCTCATTCTGAGGAAAATATGAGCGGCATATGAGCACTGTCCATGAAGTTAATGTCTCCCATAATTGCAGAACAAATATCAGAACACTCAAGGAGAGATGAGATTTTGAAAAGTGACTCTACTTCAGCAGAGCCCAGGAGTTTGGTTTCTGCAACTCCTGAAAGCATCTCTGGAAATTTTCTATCTGACAGTCCACAACACCCCCACAGTACAGGCAGGTTTTCTGGATCACTTAGGAAGGAGGTGCCAAATGTGTAAGGCTTTTCAGTTAAAACATCCCTGTAAACAGAAGAAAAATTAGGGCAGGCAATAGTTCACAGCAAGCAAAGATCAATAGTGCTTCACAGCCATGTTTTTGAAAGCAGCAGCAAAAATAATACCATTTCTCATGTGAATTGAAAATAAAAATCCCCAGGGTTCCTGATTTTTTTAGGAAGTTGATTTCCTCTTTGAAGTCACTTCCTCATTTACCCTTAGTTGCAAACATTTCTCGTAAATCCCTTTAAACATTTTTTGCAAATAGTGAACATTTACCATAATTTTCCTTAATATTTGTTTATTCAACAGCCAGGTCTCAAGTGCCTTCAGCTGGCATGTTTGAGATGGCATTGGTGAAATTGTACATGATTTGCGTGACATTGCACTGTTGCAAACATCATTTGCACTTCTCACCCTCCTTCTTCAGTGAACACAATGGCAAGAGAGATGCAAAGCCCTTTCCCTGTGGAATTTGTTGTAGACTGTGATGTAGGTGTGATGCCACACAAACCAGCACCTTGGGATGCTCCGTGCTCTGAACCAATCTGAAGAACTCTTCTACAGCTGTGTATCAGATTTAGAACTTACTTCTGAAAAACTCAAGAGCTTGTCTGTATCTCCTGACATTGCAAAAATGGACAGGGAAACTCCCTAGAAAAGGTTCCCAAGAGATTTTTGTCACTTCTGATTTCAGACATATACTACAAGACCAAACTCCAAAATAAAATTTTAATTATTTTTTCAATTTTTTGTCCTCTTCACTTAGAGACCAGGAACCAGAAGACAGACTGAGGAATGATTTCTTAATTGTTTGTCTGAGAAAAAAATACATCAAGAGAAGGATGTGCTGTTCCCTATCACATTAAATCTGTTTGCTCATTCTCAGTAACTACAAACTTTACTGGGGGAACTGGAAGTCAAGTAAATAATCTTGAGTGACCAATAAAATTTTTATTTATTTGCCTCTAGCTCCATTTTCACAGGAAGATCCTTCCTTTAAAAAAGAAGCTACATTACTCATGAATCAGCACCTGAATGGGTAGGCATTATGGGAGGTTATGAGTAAGATTCTTTATTATTCAAGGGCCATAAATGCACACACTTTGACAGAGCAATCTATCATTGCCTGGCTTGCACAAAGCCAGCCCCACCTTCCAGTTCACAGCCAGGCCCAATTCTCCTCAAATTAAATTCTTCTTACTCCACTGGTGATGCTTGATCAAAAATAATTTAGTGACTGCACACTTTGAGTCCCTAATGAGCCCCCTCCTCATTTCCCGTGCCTGCCTCTCATAACCCTGACAGGGCACAGACTCCAAGGTAATAAGAAGTAAAGTGCATTTACTTGTAAAACAAGTTCATACAAGTAAATTCTTCTGCAAATTTCACTTTGTAATTTTATTGAGCTAGTTTTCACCAATCTAAAATCTATCTAAAAGCTTAAAAAATTTGGAAATTTGGACTTGGACAACCCTTTTTTTCCCCAGACAACACTTTTCCAGTTCTATCCTGAGACCTTTTTTAAAAGGAGGAATATGGGGACTTCTCAGGGGAAAGGGAGAGCTGCTTTGTGTTTATTGCTTTTTAGGTAAGAGCTGGAGTGTGCCTCCAAATGCAGTATTAAAAGTCATAATTAACATCTTCCAAGTTTTGTTCTTCATAATGTAAAATACTCCTCTGCAGATTATGAGAAAACTTCTTTTAGTCTTCTTGTTTAGTATTTAAACAAGAATATATGTTTAGTACTTAAGTAAGAATATATTGTAAGAAAAGACATTTTTGATTTAGAACAGAATATAACATAGAGATGTTGCAATGAATAAAAGTAAAGTTTGAAGGAAATACAGACCTACTGAGATAAAGAACTGCATGTCAGGCAATAAACAGCTTCAGCCTTATTTCACAATGCTATCTGAAATCAGAATAGGTACAATGAAACCAATTTTAAAATAAATAAATACATAAATGATAACAGGGGAACACAATAGGAAAAATCCATGGGAGGGCAGTGCTGAGGCTCCCCTAAATGAGTGCAGCATTGAGAAAAGCGATGTGGGATTTTATTCTCAAATTAATTTTTTTTTCTTTTTTGTAAAAAAATATTTATGATCTCATTACAATGTCCCTGCATGAGTAGCCAAATTCTTAACTTTCCCATCCTGAACACAAAGTCATAGGATTATGGAATGATTTGGATCTTCTTGTTCCACCCCACTGCACTGTTTGCAGACGCAAGGATGGAATTGCTCTGTTCAGACATGGGGCCACAGCCAGTGCTGAGGAAACTCTCCTGGACTCAAGCTGGGCCCTGGACTTTTCCTGATCTCCAACAAAAGCATCTTTAAGGGGAAGTTTATTTTGCTTCATAACATTACGCATCTTGAATGGACTCAGGATGAGTAAGGGGGGGACGTGTGGAGCCGCATTCACCCAGAGCTGGAATCCCCCTTTGCCCCCGCCCCACTATAGCAAACAGGAGTTCATTTCCATCTCCTTTGTGTCCTGGGAAGCAAGGAAACCTCTCAGCTTGAGCCCATGGAAATTTTCAGACAAATCAGTCTTTTGTTGGAATGTAATACTTTGGAGACAAGCCAAGTTCAACTAAAATGTCCTTAGGAAGTCTTTCTCAGGTCAAGCAGGAAGGTGTTGGTCAAAACACAGCTGAGGCCTTCCCCCTCCCCTCCATCTGCCAGAGAGAGCAGAGGTTTAACCTCTCTTGGAGGCTCTTGTGCTTGGGATGAACTTTTGTGATGCCTCAATCCTCCAGGTAAGTACATTAAGTCCCAATAAAATCACTATTGCAGGGTCACTTTTTCCCCATCAATTCCTTTCTTTCATTTAAAAAACCCACAACTTTAAGTTTCCATTTCTCTTCCGCTATAAAATAAGAACATTTTTGTTCGATGACAGATCTTCTCCTGCCTACCATTTGCCCTGGAGCAGAGTTCTGTGGCCCACGTGGCAGAGAGGGCATCACCTGGACAGTATATTCCCAGGACCACAATGCTCTAAAAGGAAACAAAGGCCAAAATATGATTGCACCACTTGGATCATATTTCTTGAATTATCATAGAAAAAGAAGATATTTAACATGGTATGTATAAGCTGTTTGGGGTTTCAAAGCCTAAGGAAAATTAAGATATTTAATGCTGCCCTCAAATGAACTGGGATGAGGAGAAAGGTTTTTAAATTCCCCCTATATGCAAAGTGGAGCCATTGTTAGGCACAAAAAGTCATGCTAGAGCACAGCAGAACTGCCTCTGGGAAGCAACCCAAATTTATTTAAATTGGGTAGGGAAAACCCTACCTATTTGTTTTCTCTGACTCTGATGTCAGCCTGTGAAGGCATGTGAAGATAGAGACACCAACCTGCTCATACTTTCGAGCCCTACGTGGCACATCTGACGCACGGCAGGAGGGCAGGACGTGAGGGGTGCAGGCTCTGCTATGGCACCACAGCTCCCTCCTCCCCTCCTTCCCAGAGCCTGGTGCAGAACAGAGCTCTGGAATGCTGGAGGGATGCAGCCAATCACAGACCCAACCCTGGAGTCACCAAGCAGAGCCTGGTCACAGAGTGGTCCCCACACAGGGAATGGGGAAGTCTTTGTTTGGCAGGAAAGGGAGACTTGGGCTGCCTGTGGGTCAGAAAAGATGTCAGGGTTATGAGACACTTTGGAACATTAACAAAACCCAGCCCTTTGTGTGATGCCATGGTCCTTGGGGTTCCCACCACAGGGCTGTGGGTGATGAGAACAGCACAGTGGGAAGGTCATCCCAGCACATCCCAAGGAAACCCCTTGGTGAGGAAAGTGAGGAAACCCTGGCACTTTCTGTGCATCTCTCAAAGGACAGCCCTACAGGACACTAAGTTGAGCACATCACCACAGTTTGTTCACACTGACGTTCATGGACACCAGGGAAGTGGGGGAGAACCACAGATAAGAGCCCTGCAGCTGCCTAAAGTCAGCGGAGCTGACCTCTGTCCTGGCAGCAAAACTGGCAGTCCAAATGCTGTGGAGATTTAAATTGAATTATTTGTGGTTTGACTACTGCTCCAAGAGCCTGGATAAAGCAGGCCTCCTCCTCAAAGGAGGATGAGGGCAGAAGAGCTCCCTGCTCCCTCCTGCCATTTCAAGTGTTTTCTCACTCCCCTCTCCTCTAGCAGAGCTCTCTGCAGGCATGAAGACCTGGAGAAGTTTCCTGGAAAGGCTGTGCAGAGCAGACACACATTTTAATGGCCAGTATCCACTGCTTGATTCAATAACTTTGGGGGAGCTCCCCAAGCTCACTTTGTTGAGCTCAAAACCCATCATCAGAGTATGGGGATGAACCCCAGAACCTCTGGGGAGGGGATGTTCTAGAAGAAGGATATGGGAAAGGGCATTGCATTGTGAACTGCTCCACAACTGCAGGAGGAATATGTCAGCAGCCTTTCCTTAAGGATCTCAAACATCAGCCCTGTGTCACTAGTTCTCCCACCTCTTCCATGCATGTACTGCTCCATTATCATTATTCATATTCTCCATTATCATTATTCATATTCTCATGGTGTCCAGAGGCCTCCATGGGCAGCAGCTCTTGTGGTCCAGAAACAGAAAGTAGCAACACAGACCTTCATGTGAAGGGCTTCCTTTTCAGAAAGACACAGAGAAACAAAACATCCAAAGTGTGGTGGCTTTCCTTACATAGGAAAAAAATATCACAAGGAGACAGAGTCGAAGATGGAGCAAAGGAGGAAGAGTGATGAAAAGAAATCATAGGAAGAAGAGAAAAAAGGAGATGCTGAGAGCAAAGGAAGGAGGACAGTGGAGGAAGGGGAAGGCTCTGGGAAGGGATAAACAGCAGAGGCATTTGAGACAAACAGTCACCGAGCAGGGACAGGCAGCAGGGAACGTCACACCATGTCCACACTCCCAGCTGGTCAAGGTCATCAGGGATGGGGGCAGAAGGGGCTGGCAGATATGACCTGGACACTCAACTGTCCCCCAGGAGCTCCAGCTTCCCCCATGGAGCTCCAGCTGCCTCCAAGGATTGTCCCCTTGGGCCAGCTCACCCAGCGCATCTGCAGGGCCACCATGGAGCTTCCCACCCTCCCTTCACCATCTCAGCTTTTCAGCTCTTCCCTGCTTCTTTATTTTCTTTTCCTCTCTCTTTTGTGGAACAGCCCTTGGCTCTGGTGGCTCTCCCAAAGAGATCTATCTGTTAGGGCAAGCATGGCTCCTTTTTGACAAATCCCAGGAATTTTTTCCTCCTGAGGAAAGAGACCCACAGCCCACCTCCTGTCTGAGCCTTCTCCGGTTGCTTTGTGAATACAACTGAGCTGTGACTCAGAATACAAAGAAAGAGCCTTTTCTCCCCAGTGGACAGAGCTGTACACCTACAGAGGATGATTCAGACCAACTTGGATGTGTAAAACCTTTCAATTTTTGGAAAATTTTCTGAAATTGTCTGAAGTCATAAAGGTCCCTATGGCTGCCTAAATCATCTGTGACTTACAATAAAGCAGAGGAGAGAGAAATATGGACTGGGGCACTTGGTAGTGACAGAATACAATGAAAATTTCATGGTTCCTCTTTAGATTAGATCAAATTACATCAAAGCTGGAACTTCTATGAGCCTTCTGGGTCCCTTCCAACTCAAGATATTCTGTGATTCTGTGATTCTACATAATGTGGAATTGTAAGGTTCCTGGCTTTCAGAGAGATTTGAATGTATAAAATAACCAGAAAAACATAAAAATTATCAAGGCAGAAACTGTTTATGTCCTCTCATGCTGTCACTCATGCAGCAAGAAAGTACCCAGAGTGAAATATTTTATGGGGAGAACAAAGAATAGCATAATCAGCTCATTGCAAGCTAGAAGTAGTGAGAGAATCCCAAAAAACTTAAATTACTCCAGTTTGCAGCCAAAATGCAACAAGACCAAGGTTAGGAAGACCTTGTGAAAGGCTTAGGGAGCCAGAAGTTTTATCACAGTGCTTAGAAAGCTTCTTACAGCCCCATCCCTCTTTGACCAGCTCTGGAGGAGTGGCATAACACCACTCTTGTTCCAGCTCTTTGGAACAGCACCAATGATTTCTTTTGTTGCCTTTTTTTTTTTTTTTTTAATTCCTGGACTCTGACACCGCCTGGTGCTGGTTGGTGAAGAAAGTGTGAGTTCCTGGGAAAGGCAGGGATGCAGACGGATAGGTTTTCCATGTGCTGCTCTGCTCACGGTGACTTGGTGCTAGTGCAGCACACCCAGACTCAGCTCAGACTCCACATAAGGCTTTTTCCCTCCATCTGAGAAAAAGAAAGGCTTTAGTTACCCCAACTGATTGTCACTGCCCAGCAAAATATGATTTATCTGCTTTACTTTTACCCTCTACCACTCCCTCTAAATGAGGAGTGCACTAACACTAAGTATCATGGAGAGTATGGCCATGTTATAAACTCTATTTAAATCCAAACAAAGGACTTCTAACAATGCCACCTGAAAGGTTTCTGAGAGCAGTGGATTACGTGTATGTAATTACACATGTAAATGTCATCCATTGCTCCTGACCTGTTTTGATTCAATGGATTGCGTACATCAATAGCCTGAATTAAGAGAAGCTTCACCTTCACGACTGATTTCTCTGCCTGCTGTGAATCATCAACCCCAAATCTCTCTTTGACCAGAAGCAGACAGCAGCCTGTCCAGCAGACAGCTTAGGTGTGTGTAAGCAATTTTAGCACAATGAGGCAAGTCTGGATCCAAAGCCCGAAATCTGCTCAAATATTCCTGCACTCATTCCTGATGGAAAATCTTATTTCACTGGTATTAGTGCAGCATTTGTGTGTTCATCCCACAGGCTGAAATGAAATAATATATAACTGCTTCTCCATAAGCTCAAATCCCTAAAGGAAATACCAAGGACTGGCTAACTTTTGAAAGTGATGATAAAGCAAAAAAATGCCTTTCAGGATCATCAGGAGAAACCATCAGAGACCTGAGGTAATTTACTCCCAGGCACCAGGACATGTGTGCAGCTCTCCAGGTTCCTTGTCGTCATGAACACTGTCTACATGAAGAAATGCTCTCAGGACAGAACAATCCTTCAGGGCAAATTTTTGGCAACATAATTAATTTTTCTAATCAGTTTTGCCTTGCATGCCTGGCAGAAATGACAAAAACTCAGGCTGTCACCTGAAGAGGTCCAGTCTCAGTGTTGACTGCTAGCCAACCTGGAGAGATAGACACAAAGATCTGTGTGGAAGACAAGTGCCATGGACAAAGTCATGCCAGGACCTGAGACACTTGGAAACATAATTAGATTAGATTAGATTAGATTAGATTAGATTAGATTAGATTAGAT
>CM031864.1:25867283-25889884 GCA_018697195.1 Certhia americana | reverse complement strand
ATTAGATTAGATTAGATTAGATTAGATTAGATTAGATTAGATTAGATTAGGATTAGATTAGATCAGTTGGTGAGAGCATGGTGCTGCTAACACCAGGGTTTTGAGGTAGATCTGTGTAGGGCCATTCATTGAAGAGTTGGACTTGATGATCCTTGTGGGTCCCTTCCAACTCAGAATATTTGTGATAATAAAGGTAGTGGGAAATGTGCTGTGGGAGTTTTTCCACTCCCACATGTCTCTCCCTGATAGGGCAGGCCTTTTAGAAAGTCCTTGTTAAAAGAAGGGAAACTGGATTCTTGGTGTTTCTCAGTCTTCAGGCTGTTTATTATTCTCTTATCAGCAGTTTCAGCACACCAGGCTTAACACCAGTCCAGCATGCAGGAGAAAAGACATCAAAATGGCCACAAACACACAGATCCAAGGCTCTCTTGAAGACAATTCACCCAATGACCACTAAGAATGCATATTATTTCTCTTTGTCTTCCAATAACTAATTCTTTATTCACGTGATACTATACTGTGGCCAATCCCTCTGTGTCCCCAACACTGCAGAATATGGGGCGGATGAAGAAGGAGGAAGAAACCTAAAAACTACAAGGATCCTCCACCTTGTCTCCATCTACTTACCATATAACAAACCCAGAAATCTGAAATTCTCCTCCTGTGATAAACTACGTATTATGCTACTATCTAATCCACATTCTTTAAAGTTCTGCTACATCCCAGAGCCTAGGAAGCCCTTTCCATGGACAAAGGTTAAAAATATTGTTTGTCAGAGGGTTTGGATCCCTTAAAACATGCAGAGAAATCCTTCTCAGCATTCTGGATTCCAACATGTGCCATTCTGTGATTACATATTATATATTATATATTATATATTTATTATATATTAGATATTATATTTTTTGGAAGAGATCTGGTGGGAGAAACTGGCTTCTAGGAAAACCCAATCTGCAAGGGACCTCAGGAAGTCCCTGGTCCAACCTGCAGCTCAAAGGAAGTCACCTCTGGGCTCAGCCCAGAGCTTCACCCATGACACAGACATGAGCAGGTGGCATTTGGAAGGTGACTGGCACTGGAGTAGTCATTGCTTCTCCTGACCTAGCTTGAGGCCTATTCAGCTCACCTGATGCAATTCTAAAACAAAAGGCTGACATTTTCCACACAACTTGTAAAGCTGCACGACATTTTGTTGTAATGGCAAAGCCCAAAGTATAAATAGATGTAATAACTAGTTGGATTAATGGAAGAACAGCCATTAATTGATTAGTAACAATAAATAAATGTAAGTCAGTATGGTCACCCTTATGCTACGAGCCTGGGCTGGGGGCACAAGGAAAATCCTGCAAATAAGAATTGCTGCCATAGGTAGAGGACCAACCAATTCAAGTGTCTGCAGCCTCAGCTACTCTGGTAGCAGTAAAAGCCTTTTCCAAGGCAGGGATGTGAGCACTGACACTGTCACCACACAGTGCTGAGCAGGGCTTTTCTTCTGCAAGCACACTTGTCTGCTTCTGTCCAAACAGCCCTTCCTTGGATGAAAACAGCCCCAAGTCTATATTCCAAGGAAATTCCATTTATGCCACCATGTTATTACAGAACCCTCATTGGCTTACATAAAACTTTCACAAATCCATATTTTTAAGGGCTTAACACGTTCACAAAAGTATTGTTCATGCTGGCAGGCTATAAAACTGTGCAATAACCTGCCAAGGGAAATTTCAGAAAATTTCTCATCTGAGTCATCTCCATCAAAGGCATGAAATAGAGAAAACCTTTGAAACAAATTACTGGTTTCTGAGTTGGAAAAATGACCAGCACCCCACCACACACACACACACACGCACACACACACACATACACACCAGTGAAGTAAGGTCTTTCACATCACTTGCTTTTGTTTCTCTGTTGTTGTCCACACTATTGACTCATTCCTGTTGCAAGGCTGAGAAAAAAAACCTGTCACACATGGCACGTCAACAACAGCACTTCCAATTTGCAGGGAATTCTAGCATTTTTAGCGTTTGTTTGTTGCAATTCAAAGAAAAATAGGCTTTCAAGAGTTCTCATAGAGTAGAAATCCTCTAAAAAGAGCTTTCATAACTGCCAACGTCAGGAATAATGAAAGAAGGGTGGCTGGGATGGATTTCAGCAGCTGTTGATGGATTTCATCATCTTCTTGCTTTGGTCATGTACCAGTGATGCAGCTCTACGCTCTCATAAAAAGACTTGTTACAAAAAAAATCACTTAATTTAAATTCCTATTCACACTCATGTGCTCACTCACAAATCACAGAATCCCAGACTGGTTGGAGTTGGAATTCCCTTAAAGTTCTTCTAGTTCCACCATCTGTCATGGGCAGGGATACCAGGCTACAAGCCTTATTCAACTTGCCCTTGAACACTTCCAGGGACTGGGCAGCCACAGCTTCTTAATTAATTAATTAACTAATTCAATTCTCTGTATCTGAGGAGCTAATAAATATGTGCCTAGAAGTATATGAAAACATATGAATCATCTGTCCACATACTCAAAAACTGTAGGAATTAGAACCGAGTATTTATAGGAAGTGCCACCCTCTCAAGAGGGAAGGCAACAAAGCAGAGAAATTCTTTAATCCTTTAATCTGTTTGGTGCTTGAGCACCTCCTTCTTAGCCAGGCTACACTTCTATACAATGGAAATCAAACTGTTGGGCACCAAGCAGCAGCATAGGCCTATTTACTTTGAGAAGGAACTCTGCCAAGCCATGGACCAATATTTTGTGCTCTTCTCAGGTTTCGTGTTTACCGGTTGGCTCACACAGTAGGTATGTAAACATAGATTAATCCATGAGATGAGAATGTATACAAATAAGTGAGTCTATGTCACTAATTTCCCCTTAAACCTGGCATGTAAATGTCACCATGGTCACAGCAAAAATGTCCAGGGATCTGCCCAGGCCTGCAGAATATCAATAGCATCATATAATCAGATCAGAGTTAAACTCTGCCTTCTAGAATAAACACTTCTAAATTTTTTTTTTCATGTGTAAGCAAAGTTTCTTAGGCTTCTTCACTTCTATAAACGTTCATGGCAGCTCTAAATACTCTCACCTGGCAATTTCTGATTCAGTAGCACCACTTACATGAGAATATTGATCCAAATACCATCTTGATTATTTGACAAGGCTAATAGCTGGGTAAGAAGCTGAAGACACGGTGCTCCCCCAGTACAATGAGAAAGCAGAAATTCAAATGTCACAATGTGCTTTTAGGTCTAAAGAGAGAAGGAAATATCTGCCTTGAGACATTTTCTCTGTTCAGAAACTGAACACAAGTTCTCACAAAAATGGGAAGTCTGGTCTGGGGCTGTGGAAGTTCATGGCAGCGTGGTCTACACTGAGGTTCGGACTGAGGAGGGAGCACATGGAGCTGGGACCAAGGACAGTCTGCAAATGAAGGGACTGGGAATGCAGGGGTGCCATCAGGAAGGCCACAACTCAGTGAATTGGGTCAAGGGCAGCAAGAAGAGTTTCTAAAACTACATGGGCAGTAGAGTGGAGCAAGGAAAATGTGTCTGAGTGGGGCAGAGGATTTAGTGACTGTTGATGCAGGTGAGAATAAGGGACTCTGTCTACTTTGCATCACTGTTCACCAGGAAGGTCTCCAGACTTCAGAGCTTAGAGATGGGGCTCAAGGAGAGGATCCACCGGTGCTGGAAGGGAATTGACTCAGGGTCTCTCAAGAAAACTTCTCCCTTAAAGTCCATGGGATCTGATGGGTGGCATCCAGTGGTGCCCAGAGTGCTGGCTGATGTCCTTGCAAGACCTGTCCATCACCTCTGAATGGTCATGGAGATCAGGGAAGGGCTCAGGGGATGGACAAGGCAAATGTTGCTCCCGGGGTCTGTTCTGGAGGAACAGGAGAAGGAGGGTGGGGAAAGTAAATCATATCATGGAGTCCCAGAATGGTTTGGGTTGGAAGGGACCTTAAAAAACACACAGTTAGTTTCAATCCCTGCCACAGGCAGGAACACCTTCCACTAACCCAGGCTGCTCCAAACCCCATCCAGCCTGACCTTGAACACTGCCAGGGGCAACCACAGCTTCTCTGGGCACCCTGTGCCAGGGCCTCCCCACCCTCACAGGGAGCAATTCCTTCCATGTATTGAACCTAAATTTTCCCTCAGTCAGTTTGAACACATTCAAAGGATCCAAACAGACCTGAAACTCCTCCAATATTTCACAATTTTCTTAAGCAATGACAGCACTATACGAAGTTGCAATGAGAAGAATGAATTTTAATTTCGTTGCCTTCAGCAATTGCATGTTATGTTGCAATTCATTTCACTCTGTAATGTTTCCTGTTACAGTAGCTGGTATAAATCACCCCTATACTGTTTATAATGTGCATAAAAATATTCTTCATACTTAATAATTCCACAAGCAACATTGAAAACAGGTGGATTTCATTTAATCCCTTGACCAGTCACTGACGACAATTAAAGCGGCCACAAAAAAAGTAAATAAAAATACTTTGGCCATCCATGGTTTAAAGAATCTGTTTTCTTTTACATCCTGCCTGGGGCAAAGGGAAAGATATTTAATTCAAGTGATTTTCCTTAAAGGTTTTAGCAAGGACAATAGGAATTATGCAATGCAGCCTCTGAATGTGCAGTCTCCTTTAAACAAACTGTGCGGGTCTTGAAAAGAAATGCAGAAGGGGAAAAAAATGTTCTCTCAAGAAAGAAAAGTCCCTATAGTTCCTATTGCCTGGCACAGAGAAGGAAGCCACATCCACAAAGCAGATCCTGGCACTTTTCTCAACTCCCAACCATCTGTGATCTCACTGGGCCTGGCTGGAATTATCTTGGGGGAGGCAGCGTTTCTTGCTATTGCTGTTCAAACATTTTAGTGTGGTTTTAGTTTTGTTGGAATCTATTCACTCTGCCTAAGAGACAGAGTAAAAGAAGTGCATTTGAGGCCCAGACCACAGATGGACTTGAGGGTCCTCAGGCTGAGCAGGATTATCAGATCAGGAATTGATTAGGATCAGGAATTACAGTGACCATTTGGACACAAGAGCTGACCCTCACTGCTCATTCCAGGCAGGAGGAAGGTACAATGTGTTCCCATGGCCTCCTCCATCCATGGAGACCCTCAAGACCCAGCTGCTGCCAGCCCTGAGTGACCTGGTCTGACCCAGAGCTGAACTGCTTTGAGGAGGGTTGGACAGGGACCTCCTGAGGTAGACCAAGCTGAGTGATCCTCTGACCCCGTGGCACAAACAGGGTGCCTCGTACATCCATCACTCAGTGTGTCACCTATCTTCAACACAGCTGACTTCCTGCACTTGTGCAAAGCCATTTCCCTGCAGGATATATGATCCAGTAGCAGGATCTTTGGGCCAACCAAGTCAGCAGCTTCCTCACACTTACACAATCGGTGACTTACAATGAGTTAGTTACGCACCGTCCATCCTTTCAGATTCCACGAATGAAACACCAGTTTTCATGGATTCACAGCCCTTTCCCATGACCAAACGTAGTCACTGGTTGGATGTGTTAACTTATGCTGCAATAACCCAGTGCTGGTAACACAGTTATTAATGATCTGTTAATTGTGCATCCATTTTCTGTGCAATTGAAGGGAAAAAGTACCTGTATAAAGGTCAGGTCCTGCTTTTCAGCTCTGATCCAAAGAGTGACCCACATTTCCATTTATATAACTAGCTTTGTACATGAACAGGACCTGGGAAACCCGTAAAGCCCAGGGAGAAAAAAGAAATGCTGAAATTGCAATCCAAAAAATTCCTCCGTCTCTAAGAGCAGAAGAAGAAGCCCCATGCTGACCATTTCCAAAGCTCCCTTGGCAGGGACATTACCTGCTCTCACCATATCCAATGATAGCTTCCAAGGTGCTCTGCTCCTTGAGCTCTCATGGTTTTCTGATAGACATTGGCATTGCAATAGCTAAACCATGGAGAGAAAAGTAAATATTTTGGTTCAATGCTTGAGGAATCCAGATTTTCTGCTCATCATGCTAAACTCAGGCACTTGTATGCAGATCCCTGACAGCAGCATGAGAGGGGGGGAATTGCAGTCACTGGATTCCTGCAGTAATGTCCATGTGGAAAGTTCATGTGATCCACTTCAGTAGCCAACAGCAGAGGTATTTCTTACCAACAGAAGCAAAGCCTGGAGAAATCTGTCCCAAAGAGTGATATGGGTGTCTGAGACATCAGGTTGGCTCCAGCAGGTGTTGGAAAAGTGTTTGTGCTTGCTGAGCTCCATCACCCGCTGCTGCCTCTTTTTGTGAGGGGCTGCCCACACTACACCCACAAGTATCATAGGGCCCAGAAACTCTTGCATCCTTTTTCTTTGCAAGGAAAATCTCCCTTGACTGAGGTTGTAGGCTCAGAACAGACAGACCAGAAGAACTTGATGAAACATGATTCCAGCCCCACCGCAGCTCACAAGCCCTCATATCAAACCCACATGGGGTTGTTATCAAGCTCAAGTTACTCAGAAGAACAAGCTATTCACTGAACTGGTTTGTATCACACCCCTCACTCCGCCTTTCCTCTCAGATCCTTTCTATAAAGTGCTGGTAGTGTTTCCTTTCTGGTGAACTTCTTGTTCTGAACCCAGCGGTTGCACTTATTTGGCTTTTCTGAGACTTTGATAAGATACATGGAAGGGTTTCATATACCCCAAATCTCTCCCTTTGCATGACTCAGTAAAGTCAGTGGATAAGGTTGTTCCTAGAGGCATTAAAGGTTCTCCTTCACTAATATCTGCATTTCAATCAAGTTATTCATATCATCGAGTGTTGAACTTGCACAGCGAGTTCTATACATCAGTAAAAGTGCAATTAACCATTTCTGTTGGCTCTGTCCTTAACCAGAGCAGTCACTGTAAGGAAATGAAAGTGATTTGGACATTTTGAGCAGTTTTTGTACCTGTTTGCTGGTGCTTGACAAATACATTAATGTTTGACCAAGGCCGTGTCACTTCAATTTTTCTAATGCTTTATATAGAAAGAATGATGACAGGCTGGTTTTATTATTAAAATCTTCCCTGTTTCTTATTGCAAGTTAGGACCAGTTTTTAAATATCCCCCACTGTGAACCTGGATATAAAGGAGCCAACCAGCCCTCTGAAAGGGAATTGCTGGATGATCAACATGGTTTAAAGTCCCCCAGCCCTCCCACTGTGTTATATACATGGTTTGCCATTGCACAGAGTTAATATATTCTCTTCATCCAGCAGGTTATGGGAAGCAACTGCAAATACCTGCCCATTTTCTGTGTCTTGGACTGTGGGACAGGCAAGGGAAAGCTTCCCAAAATCACCGAGCTGATGCAGTTTTTAGTGGGATTTTAGAAGAGCGGAAGCTCTATTCATCATCCCTGCTCTCTTTAAATGGGAGTTAAAAGTAGTATTTTTATTATTCGGGGAAATATAAACAGTTCCTGAACAGACTGGCTGCGTGAGAGCAGTGACTAGTAAAAAGGGGAACCCCTGAATTCCTTGAAGAGGGTTTTAGCCAGCCAAGGGGCTGATGCAAGATGCCTGAACCTTGCACACACTGCCAGTGCACGATCACTGCTACGCCAAGCACTGCTCTGTGCCTGCACACCCACAGGGGCACTTCCTGGGCTTTCTGGGTGTTCCAAGTCTTTCTGACTCCCAGTGAGGAGAGATAACAGCTGTTTTTATTCACCCTTTAATCTGCTGTGTGGGGAGAGGAGTCAGGAGTGGAGTCAGGCTGTCAGGCTTAGCTGGGCAGGGAGCAGCATGGTGAGACAGAGGGAACAACAGCACTGGCACCAAAACCAACCAGCCTGGGGAGAGCAGCCAGGGCTGAGCTCACAGGGGCTGCAGCTCCTCCCAAGGGACAGCTCCTGTCTCCCTATGACAGGGAGAGGACCAAATGAATGGCTGGAGCTGTGCCAGGGAGGTTTAGGTTGGATCTCAGGAAAGCTTCTTCCCCCAGAGGGTGGTGGGCACTGCCCAGGCTCCCCAGGGAATGGGCACAGTCCCAAGGCTGCCAGAGCTCCAGGAGCATTTGGACAATGCTCTCAGGGATGCACAGGGTGGGATTGCTGGGGTGTCTGGGCAGAACCAGGAACTGGATCCATGATCTTACTGGGTCTCTTCCCTCTCAGGATATTCTGTTATTCCATGACTCTATGAACTGGACTTATATAAGGTCAATGTCCATGCTTGTCTGACAAACAGAGAGGCCTCCAGGAGGGCATCCTAGATGGATCCTGGTGGAAAAAGACACATGGGGCATTGGGAAATTCACCCAAAGAGGTTGTTTTTGACACAAATTCTCAGACCACGATCCTACAGGACCCTTAAAGTTGAAATTATCACATATCTATGAAAAAGTGAACACCTACGCATGTTACAAAGGTTATTTGGTGGGTGAGACTTTCCCAAAAAATCTCCTTTACCTTGTGTTTGAGAGATCACCTAGGTAGAGTATGCCCCAAGGACAAGCCTGCTGGACACCTCTGGCATGGCTGAGCTTGTCTCCCAGGCAGTCACTCTGTGGCCCAGCTGGTCACAGCAGGAGCCACTGTGCTGAGACCCTGAATGCACCCTGGAAATTTTCCACACTTTGGTGAATCATTCCCTGAAGGCTGATGCAGCTGAAGTGGTGCTTTTTGTGCATCAATCAACATGAAGCCTTTGGCACTGGCTCAGTGAAAGCCACTAAGAGGAGATGCGCTGATCCCTTTCCTCTCCCACTGGGAACGGGAATCTCCAAACTGCTCATCCCCTTGTATGGGCAGCACAGGAAGAGTCCTTGCTGGGAACATGAAGTGCCCACCCTTTTCTCCCTAATTTGCAAACACTTTTCACAGGAGAAAAATTCTTGTGCATTACTGTCACCACAAAATTTCATATTGATGTCACAATCCTTGAGTTTAACCCCAAACTCCTGGAAGTTTGCTGTAAATATTGTGGTGGGGACATGGATACACCTTGGCTGACACATTGCCAAGAAGAAGGGGAAAACCACTGTCTGCAAGTGAAGGACAATTGTTGGGAACAGCTGCAGTTCATGCAAATGTTTTCCAATAAGAAGAATGTCCCTTCATAAGAAAGGCCTTTAAAAAACTTCACTGAGGTTGAACTCTGAAACTGAAGTTATGCTGTGGTGTGCTGTTTGGGCTGCTGCCCTCCCAGTAGCATTCAGATTAAAAACTAGATTGAGAACTCTTCAAAATCAAGATGTGATCTGAGGGCTGGAGCCCCTCTGCTCTGGACCCACACTAGAGATCTGTGGGCGTCCAGTCTGGAGAAGAGGAAACTCCAGGGAGACCTTAGTGACAGGACAAGGGGAATGGCTTCCCACTGCCAGAGGGCAGGGTTAGATGGGCTAGTGGAAAGGAATTGTTCCCTGTAAAGTGATGAGGCCCTGGCACAGGGTGCTCAGAGAAGCTGTGGCTGCGGCTGCCCATGGATTCCTGGAAGTTTCCAAGGCCAGGTTGGATGGGGCTTGGAGCAGCCTTGTGTCCCTGCCCATGGCAGGGGATGGCACTGGGTAAGTTTTTAGATCCTTTCCAACTCAAGCTAGTCTAGATTCTATGATGTGTTGAATCATTTTGGGGTTTTAGAGGTTTTTTGGCTGTGATCTCTGACAAGTTTTTTAACCTCCAATCTAAATAGGCACACACATCAACAAGTGACAACTCATTAAACAGATTAATGAAGAGTTTGTCTCAGAAATTAACAGCCAAATGTGGATTTCAATCATCAACAGCTCCCTGCTTCTGACACTACAGCAGCTGGGGGAGAAAGTTATTAAACAAATGAGCAGTCTTTGGGTTCCCTCTTCAGTTACAAATAGTTTGAAATAGGGAGCTTGAAGGCTGAGTTCAAGAATATGAACCAACCAAAGCAAAAGAGTAATTACATATTTATGAAGCACAATATGGAACGAAATTTGTACTTCCAACTATGGAATGGGACCATTGCACTGCCAGTCCTCCATGACAAATGCAGCACTGGTTTTCACACTTCCTGGACCAGACATTCACCTTCCTTTCAGGACTGGAAGCATGGGAGGAGGAAGGTCACCTTTTCATGACTGCTTTCCAAACCCACCAGCAATCTGGGTTGTCTGCTTTTAGCACTGTACATCTGAAACAGCCTCAGCTCCGCAAGCATGTGCTCTTACAAAGCACCTATTTGCAAAGTCAAACCTATTTCTACTCATTTTCCCCTCTCAGAGAAAAGAATAAACTTTTTTTGGTGCTTCTACAACCAGCAGATACCAATTAATTTCTCTTCCATTGCAATTATTTGTAGAGCTAAGATTTTATACCAAAAGGTCTAGTTGACTATTAGTAATTTATTTAAAAACAATCTTTTTAATTCAGTGCTTTATTGAAAAGGTCAAACATGAACACATATAGACATATGGAAAAAACACAATATTTATAGTAAAAGTATTTGCAGACCCATACTGCTCTGAGTGGAATACATGGTCAGTAATTTTTCTCAATGAGACTGAGAAACTGAAGTCCTGAACTCCTTTTCACAGTTTTAGTTTGGGGGTAGAATGATCAGGTGCAGGGACCACACTCATCTTTGAGTTACCTTGCAACTCCCATCCTCCAGCTGCAGATACTGAGATCTCCCATTGTGCTGGAAGACATACCATAAATATCAGGAGAATAACCCAATTTCTCAGTGGCCAGAGAACAGAACCCTGCAGACCTGTCTAGTTATGTGATTTGATTCACGTATTCCCTCAGCTGTGTGTGCTGAGGGAGACATCCCTGTGTCCAGTGCTTCCGAGACACCCAGCTGTTAATCCAGACAGGATTGTCCGGCTGTCCCAACAGCACCTCCTCAGCGCTGCATTGTTCAACCTGTCCAGTGTAGTCAGTGGCTTCTGGAATGCTGAAAATGCAAGTGGGGAAAGATCAGAAGATCCCACCCCTGAGTGGTCTTTCCTGGCTCAGCCTGGAAAAGCCTCGAATCCACAAGGTTGTTTGGGTGGGGAAAGCATGGAAAAGACTCATGGGACATGAAACACCTGTGACACTTACATGGATACCGACTGTCACACCCCTTCCAAATCCACGCAAAGCTCCCTGCACCAAAATTCCCGGGGCTCTCTGATCCCTGGTCTTGGAAAGCCATCGATGGGAACAAGACCACACAACTATTTCAGGCACTACCATGAGCTCTCTTCTGGCAGCTGGACACCCTGACTGGTCCAGTTCTGGCTCTCGTCCAAGAACTGGGCACTCTGACTTGTCCAGTTCTGGCTCTTTTCTGAGAACTGGACACCCAACTGGTCAGACTGGAAGGCAGAATATTTCCCAACCTCCCTCTCATCACCAAGACAGCTTTCCCAAAACCTGCTCTGGCCACTGAGATTCCCAGTGGCTCCCTCTCCCAAGGGCTGGTAACCAGGTGAATTTATACCAAATTCCTGGCTGCTTTAGCCATGAGTCCCTCAGAAATGACATATTTTCCTGAATTCTTTTGGGTGTGGGGAGCTCAACATCATGTCTCCCTTCTCCATTTTGGATTTCTTTGGTTGAGATCATCCTGGATTCTTCTTTCTTTCAACTGCAGTCTTCCAAAATTTTTCTAGCTTTTCTTCCAAATCTGAAAATGAACACACCCCTACTGAAGATCCAGATTAAAGGGTTTGTTTCCACAACTGTCTTGACGTGAATGAAAAGCAAAATCAGAGAGGAGGGCGTTGCATGTCCTGCTATAGGAAATCTGTGTTGTACAGCTCTGCAGAATCCAAAAAGCAGCTGGGAACAGCCCAACTTGTATTTCTGATGGTTAAGAAAGAAGAGAAACCAGGATGTGGTTTCTTTTCAAATCCTCTCAGAAGATACAAACTTTTTAAAACATAACCCAGAACTCTCACACTAAGGAAAACATGAAAGCCCCAGGAAATCCAAAGAAAACACCAAGGAAACAAACAGACAAAAGATTAACTTTTTTCTTAATGAAACAATTAATTAGCAAGTTTTGTGTAAAACATTCCTGCTGTACCTGACTATGCCTGATTCACATGCACTGAAATTTATGGAGCATTAAGATCTGCCTGCCCTCAGAAAAGTGAAACAAGAGAGGTTACTTCACTGTCCATCACATATTTGAATAAAAAACACAGCAGAATAACCCTAGGTGACAGCAGATGCTAAAATGCTCCTTAATATTACCTCAAATTTGTCATGGGAAAGCAGCAAACCAATGTGAACTATAACCTCCTTTATTTACGTATCACCTTCCCTTCTGTAACTCAGGGAAGGGTTAAGCTTCTCACCTTTATTTATTTTACAAGCTGGATGGATGCATGGTCAAATATGACCAAGAACTGATGTAACCCAGTCAAAAAATATTTGTACTGATAGATGATTTTGCATTTTACACCCACAAGCATAACTTCAATGCAGTACAGCTAACCCATGCCAAAAGCCAACATCAAAACCTAATTCTGCAGCCTGGTCTGTGCTGTATCTCTACTTTCCTCTTCCTGGGATTTTAAAGAGCTCTGGAAACAAGTAATTATAAAATTATGTACAAATTATTTAAGGTCTCATTCAACTTCAAAGTGATAATAGAAATACAGCAGGGAGAAGAAATACAGGTCAAGTCCTTCTAGAAATTTTCCATTGCATGTAACAGTTTTTTTGATTGTCTTGTGGCAAAATAGAAGTTTGGGTTTTTTCTTAATGAAGCCACCTTTTTCTACCATAGTGCTGACTTGTTCTGTTTCCTGAAAGTGATTTTTCCAATTAAACCAAGTGGTAAAATGATGGGGGATAGAGGAGCAAGAGAGATGCTGTAATAGGCACAAGGAACATGAGAAATTTCCAACTATTTCATATAATCAAAAGGGTATTTTTTTTAAAAATCCACAATTTCTCCCTAAAAATTTCCAGATAGCCTGATAATAACAACTTCAGGCAAATAAATCAACTTCCTCTCCTAGAAAAATCTGAGGCAAGCACCATTTGCCATTTTATATTTCCCTGACATCCCTAACTTTACATGGAAGTGGTCAGACAAAAGAAACACAAAAGTTCGGGAAATATACTGCACACAGAAGGAGGAAACTATATTTTAATGTTCATCAAATTAAGTACCTTAATAATATACACAGAAGAGGAAATTTGTGACTGGGAAATGCACTTTAGTGTTTCAAACTGTTATACTTTAAATGTTTGTTTTACTTGGGGGATTCTACCACCCCCAGCTGAAGGTAGAAGTTATGAAGTCTGTTTTATTTGTGCTTTTTGGGGCTAATTTTACAGTGAGTGCTTACATATAATTACTGACCAAAACAAGCTGGTGTAAGAGGAGCTTATTTGGATAGATCCAGAAATAGATTTTACTTTTATTTTCTGTAGCTATCAGGACAGAGGAATCTAATTCACTCAGCCTGACTTTAAAAAGCACACAAAGGAAAAGAAAAACACCAAAAAGCTTCAAACTGTTAAGGCTGCCTCAATGTGATCTAGAGCAGGACTATAGAAACAAGCTGTTTTCCTTGCACAGATGCAGAAGTTTTGGGGTCTGAGAACACAGAAAAACCTATCCAAACCCTATAAAAAAATACAATCACTATAGAAACACAAGCTGTACCAACTGTACAAAGTTCAGATTTACTGATTTGATGGAAATTTAATGGCTTTGCTTCCTGGCTACCAGGGTACATGGTTTGCAGAGTTACATGAGACACTCCTTGCATCCCTGTCAGGTGCAAAAGGACCTTCCCTCAATCCCACAGCCCCACCAAAAGTACCTGAAACTTCATATTTTTTCCCATAAAAACTTCATTTTTATTTCTAACCTGTGATTGCAGTCTCCACCTACAAAACACATCCAAGGAGCTACCAGAGGTGTGATCCACATGCTGGGAATGCAGAGCCACGGAATGTGACCAAGCTGGTGGCTGAGCTGCATGTGGGGCTTCCCTACAGCATCCCACAGGAGCATCATCCAGAGTGGTGGAGGGACACTCTCCACTGGCCACAGCTGGCATAAGGAGGGGTCAGAGCAGCAGGAAATAATTAACTAGGTATTAATCCATTATTAATAATTAATAATTAATTTACATGTCTGCATTAGAAACCATTGGACACAAAGCAGCTTGGGCTAGCTGTGTGCCACAAGCAGTGTTTCCTGCTGAGCAAGCTGATTAAAAAGCAGCTTAAGTGGTAGGGAGAAGAGAGAGTTCATTTAACCCACCACAGTCACCCTGAGCCCACAGAAGAGGAAGGGATCCAAGAGTTGGAGGTTGGGCCTGACTCTGCAGTTCCAGAAATGAGAAATGAGAAATTCACATTTCATGTGAAATGAGAAAAGTCTGTGTCCCTGTTTGCCAGACACACCACACAGGGCAGTGCATTCCCAGCATCTCCCTGGATATTCAACATGTGTTTTTCCTACTGTCCGTTTCTCCTTTCTTCATGAAGTTTCAAACAGAACCATCCCAAGCCAGCTGCTTCCCTGCATGTCCCCTGGCCAGAGAGGGGACAAGAAGGCAAAAAACACTTGCCTGGAGGAGCCCCACAGACAGGGAGAGGGATTTCTGCAGGGAGAAAGAGGAGAAGTTCAAGCCCTGGGCGAAACAGATATTTCTGTTCTGGTGAGACAAGTTTAGTTATTCCAGGCTGCCTTAAATCAATAAAAGTGCAGCTCTGTAACCACTGCCTGACAGAGGCTTTGCAGAGACCTCAGATCACCTCCCTGGCAGCAGAAGTGGCACCTGGAGATACAAACACATAGAAGAAATTCAGCAAACACTGTGGGTGTGAGTCAGCTCCCCAAACCTTATCAGTGCCAAAGTTCACCAGTTTGGTCAGCCAGGCTCTATCCCTGGGCTGTAGATAAGGGATAGATGTGCTCCCAGATGAGTCACCCCACACACTTACAGATGTTCATGATGTGTGGTACCAGCCCTGTTTAGACAAGACTTTCAGATGGCTAAATTTAGACTAAATTCATTCTCTCCAACCGTGATCTCACCCCAAACCTGTGAAGTCTTGCTCCTCTTAAGGCAACAGTAGATATGCTATTGTGCAGATGTTGGCATTCCAACAACACTGAATAGCTTGTTTAAAATGCAGGGTAAATTCTATTTGTGCCACGTGGTGGATTAATCATCCTCAAGATTTCTGAGGCAAATACCAAATTCCTCTTTTCTATACCAGCATGCACAAGCTGTGGTTAATTTCCAGCAATATTGACCATATTAATGTGTCCAGATTAGGATCTCTAAGAAGCATAAAATGTACTCAATTCTGCAATTATCACATCTGTTGAAATCACTTAAATATAAAAGCTGGACACAAAGGGCTCACCATCACCTTCCTCTGATCAAAGAACTGTTGGAGGAGCAGATCCTTTTCAAGACCAAGCTAGTTGAATAATTTCCTCTAAATTCCTGGTCCAGTCAACAGTGATGCAGGTTCAGCATTCTCCTCATTATCTCAGTAATCAAAGTATCCTATTTTGAAACCAACTGTAAAAGATTAATTTCAGTGAACTGCCCTAAAGCCCAGCATGGGGCTCTGAAGCCCCACAGCTGAGCATCCCCCTCAAAATGAAAAAGAAGAGAAGCAGCTTGGGGTGGGAGGGAGTTTTGTTATCTCCTAGTCTGTATTTGAAAATAATGCATTTTCCAAAGGGCTCAAGATTTGAATGGGAGAGAATGCCTGAGTTTCTAATCTCATGGACATTTAGATATGCAAGTGGATGAGGAGCTCCAGCTCAGCCAGGAACTTCTCCTGCTGCCACTGCTTGGGGGGATGTGAGGGATCGCTTTGCTTCATTAGAAAATTGAGTTTCTTCAGTGCAATGGATTTAACAGAGAAGCAAGAAGACACCAGAGCTTGTTTTTTGTTTTTTTTTTGTTTTTTTGTTTTTTGTTTTTTGTTTTTTGTTTTTTGTTTTTTGTTTTTTTGTTTTTTGTTTTAGCCACTGCCTGCTTTTAGAGGAGGCCTCCCACAAGATGAAAGCAAGCCTCCAGTAAGAAGTGACAGAATTCTTTCTTTCAGTTCCTTTGGGACCCACTGCCAAGTTTCACGATTGTGATAGGAAATGCTGCTGAGAAGAGTGGGGCTTGTTGAGCAGAGGCTCCTGCACACAGACACAAAAGGAGGGTGGTTTTCCTGTTAAAGGCTTATTCCTGGCAGTGAAGGGATAAACTGCTGTGCCACATGCAGAAAACCAGGATTAAAGCTCTTCTCGCATGGCTTATGCCTATCCCTTCCCTCCTCAGCTATCCAGCAGGATCTTCGGATGTGAGGATACCTGTGTCACCAGGAAGCATGAGCTGAGAGCTGAGTCCAGGCCACGACACCAAGAAAGGCAGAGGTGTGTATGGGATCCAGGATGGATCGCACTGGGCATTGCAGAGAGAGCACCAGCAGCTCTCATTCCTCCCTGGGAGGGAGGGGTTTGCTACTGGGGCAAACACACAGCTCCACATGGAGATCAAACCCTTTGCAGTCGGTTTTGTCTGTATTTAGCACATCAGCCCCCAAAGGGCTGCTGACTCAGGTGCTCAGCCTGTGCCAGCTCAAATCGGCCTGGTGGCCAAGGCTGAGATTTCACATCTGAGCACGTACAAAGCTCTGGCTGGTAACTGGGAAATTGTGTCAGTGAACAGACAACAAAGTCATGTTCTGATTTTGCTCTGAATAATTAACTAAATGGGTTAATTGTATAAAATTAATTGCTAGTGTTTGAATCATTACAATCCATGTTGGGATCATCAGTTCAGCTAAGAGCTGTATTGTGTTTCATAGCCTTTCACCGCTTCCCTCTCCAGGGGAAGAAAGGAAATTTAAGTGTGATACAAATAGCCAAAAAAGATAAATTATCCATGGCCAGAAAAACTCAGTTCCAGCACTGTTTGGGATGGAAGTCAGCTGAGGAAAGTCAACTTGTCTTGGGTCTACTTTGACAATAAGAATAAGCAGTCACAGGAAGGTGTTGCTCTTCCAAACTTCAGGGTTAGTCCAACTTTCCCAGCTCTGTTCTTTGCTCACGTTACACCCCTGCTGAAACCAAAGCACATTTGTGTCAATGCTTCCATCTGTACCTCTTCAGAGTAATTTATTTCCTTCTCCCTTTCCCTCTATTTTTACACAGACTCAAGCTCCAAGAGACACACTTTTGTTTCTGGCTTTCCCTAACTCCCTTTCCTTTTTAGCTTTTTTCCCCTTTAAAGGAATGCTTCCCCCATCATCTCAGAGCTGCTGCAGTCACAGGGCTGCACAGGCAGCAGCACACACATGACATTCCTGTTCTGCGTTCCCCAAACCATCCCTGCCCTGCCTTCCCCAAATGGCTCCTGTTCCTTCCCCAAACCAAAGGGAGGACAGCTTTCCCCTAGGTACACTTCCCTTTAAGAGAACAGTTTTATGCTAAGCTGAGGGTGCTCAGATCTACAAAGTTCACATGAGCATCCAGGTATTTGCTAATTCCCTTAATGCAAATGGACCCCCAAGCTGGGGGCTATGAAGTTCACTGCCTCTTTTGTTCTCACAAAGATCCTTAGGCCTTGCCAATGGCAAGGGAGTCACAGAGCCAGAATCATAAAATCATTAAGGTTGGAAAAGCCCTTCAGGTCATCGAGTCCAAGCTGTGCCCAATCCCTGCCTTGTCACCAGCCCAGGGCCCTGCCACATCCAGGCCTTCCTTGGATGCCTCCAGGGATTGGGACTCCAACATCTCCCTGGGAAGCCCCTTCCAAGGCCTGATCACCCTCTCCATGAAAAATTTTCTCCTGATGTCCAGCCTCATGGTTGCCTGGCACATTTTGAAGCCCTTTCCTCTCATCCTGTCCCTTGTTCCCTGGAAGCAGATCCCAATCCCCATTTGGCCTCACCCTCCTGTCAGGGAGTTGCAGAGCATGAGTTCTCCATGAACTCCATACCCATGAATTCCCATGATTTGGTTAAAGTGTTTAAACTCATTGTGCACTTAAAATAAAAAAAAAATATCATTTAGAAGCCAGGGGGTTTATGCTATTGCAGCCATAATCATAGGGAAACACCATAGGGCAGGTGGTTGCTAATAAAAGGGTTTCTGATGAGGGGCAAAAGCAAATGAAATAAAATACACAAAATGGGTGGAATCTGCCAAATTTTTATGCATGGAGGAATGCAAGAAACTGACAAGAGCTGCCTTGGTTGGAAGTGAGGAAAAGACAGGCACCCAAGGAAAGGGGATGGTGCTTATTCCCTCAGTGACGCTCTGCTCCAAGGAGTCTCGACGTGCTCCCTCCCACGACCCCAAGCCATGATCAATTTGACCCAAATAATTTGACAAATGCTGGTCCAACCTATTCATAAACACCTCAGAGATACCACACCCTCAGACCTATGCTTTGCTTCCATCAGAGACAGGCACTGGAGTTTCCTATTGGAAATTAAACCCACGGCTTCTCGCTCTGTTGCCTGTGGCCAGGAAGGAACAGCTCATTTCCTTAATCCCTCCCAGCTAGAGGATGTGCTTCTTTCCTCCAGGATCCAGAAGCCTGTCCCCCATAAAACACAACTTGAAATTAAGGCTACAGTGCAAAATCTATAAAATATAGTGTAGAGAAACAGGACTGTAGTTATAGGACTCAGGATCTCCCATGTCCATCGAAAACATCCTTGGTTGAAAAAACTTTAAAAGCTCTGTATAAACTCATCTGTTTTTCCACTTTTCTTTGGTGATCAAAGCTCTCCAGATGTTGCTCATTCTTGCCAACTTCCTCTCCTCTTTAACTGATAGGATCCCTCAGCCATCTTGGGCACCCCAGACACGAAAGCCCTTATCCACCAGCCAAAAGCCAGCCCAGCACCAGGAATCTGCCCAGGAACCTCTTCGGGACCAATGTGGGAAATCAGCCAGCAGTGCCAGGGAAGGGGTTTGACAGTGCCACAACTGGGTTTCATAATCCTTCTTTCTCTCCAGCCATTTCCCAGAAACCCATGAATCTCTGTGTCCTGATCAATTTGCAAGCCTGGGATCAAACTCAAACTGGGCCTGGAGCTTCATGGCTGAGCCTAAATGGTGGCCTGGGGCCATGGGAAAGAGTGAGGAATCCCCAGCTGAGGCCACCCCACATTCCCTGTAAACACATTTTTTAGCTCTTAAATTCACCTTTTAAAGGTATTTCCATCCCTCTCAGTATCTGGGTTTTTTTAACTTAAATATCCATCTGCATTATTATTTTAACTTAATTATCCTTCTGCACAGTGCCCTATAAAATCTTTCTTTTCCTGAAAGTATTAGCTGCACCCACAAACATACTTTTAATTTTATTTGGTCTGTATATTAAAATTCATCAATGTAGATATGCCTAAATCATAAAATAGCAAAGAACTTCACCTCAGCTGAGATAAAACTCCCAGGAGACAAAATGTTTCCATTTAAGGAATGTTTAAAAACAGAGCAGCAGGAACAGCAAAGTTAATAATATGCTTTGCTGCAGGACTATTTAGCATGCCTTAGTCTCACAGGCAGTTTTACCAGATGACTTGCCTTCAAAGCCTGAACTCGCCCTGTGCTTCTAATGGGCTCATAAAAGTTCAAGGCAGCAGGTTCATAATCAATAAAAATCAAACTGCCTTTGAAGCACTGCAGGAGCATGTCTTCCTTATCCCTCACTTGCTCATGTCCTAGGCTGGCAGCTGCCATCCTGAGCATCCTGAGCATCCTGCTGGAAAAGGTACACCAAAAACTCGCCTTGAAAAATACAATAAATGGAGAGCTGCAGCTCAGTCAGAAACCTCAATAAATCCCATATGTACAGTGGCTTTCCCTGGAGGAAACAGGTCATTCTCCTTGACTACAGAGGCACAAAGTGACATCCATGAAAAACATCAAGGCTGGTGCGATCTCCTGAATGAGAAGGAGGCCTTGGTGGGCCACAGTGGGAAGTTTCTGAAGACCCCACAGGTGGGTGAGGCTGCTGAGAGCCTTTCCAGGGAAGCTTTGTCCACTCCTCCACATGAGGGGAGTGCATGGTCACCAGTACCAAACTGTTTTCCCTATGAATTCCTATTTCCCTGTTACACTGGGTGCCTGCTGCTGTTTCCTGAGGAGCTTGTCCAAACACCCTCTTTGCCATGGCACTCTGCACCCATGAGACTCCTCCTGCTCCCTGATGGATGAGGCTCCAGTCACTGCAAAGATCTGGGAACAAAGCAACTGAACAAACTCAAACTGGATCAGGATCTCCCACGGGGGATCTGCACTGGAACAGACAGACACTGGCAGTTCTTACCATGCCCAGATGAAGGTGGAATATTTTCCAGATTTTTCCTTTGTGTGTCATGTTTTTCCTCTGGTCAGCCAGGGCATTTTCCTGCTCTTCTGCACCATCAGAATATTCTGTGATGTGATCTGATCCATGGAGTTGGTGCCTCCGGGCACATGCCTGACTCTGGCCACATCTTCCCCTGCCTTTACACCTTTTTTTTTTTTTCGCCTTTCTTGGGCTCTTCTGCTCTTCACCCAGGAAATCTCTCTGAAGTATCCAGAAGCCTGCTAAGAATTGTAGCTCCAAAGGTGTGCCCTCACCATAAGACACAACCACAAAAGGAAGGCTCCACGGGTCTGTCTCCCATCTAGATCAAGACTTTGGCTTGTACAGCTGACAAGGAGAGTTTAGCATCTCTTCTGCATCCTGCAGAGAGAGCAGGACTGGTCAGAATAAATTTGCAGTAAAGGAGAGTCCAGTGCCTCTGCAGTACTTGCCCAACAGTGTTCGGCCTTGAATCCACCAACCAACCATGTTTGTCTTCTCTAAAGATCCATTTCAAGAAAAAAAAATCAGCAGGCAAGTAAATTCTCTTTTGAACAAAAATACCAAAAAAAAAAAATAATCTTCCACTTATTCCTTTACTATTTCAGCAGCTTTTTTTAAAAAATCAAATGCAAAAATCCACTTTGAAGCTCAAAGTTTGGCTTCATGAAACTGAGGGAACATCTTTAAACCTGCAAGACAGCACTGGGCAGAACACTGATCTTTAAATATTTACAGTCTTATTTAGATAGATACTTGAATTACTTAAAATTGGATTCAAACTGTGCTTCATAAGGACAATCAGACAGAGCTACCTGGAATATTAAATGATTCTTTAGAAATTTAGTAAATATTTTAATTTTCTTTAATTCAGTGTTAGGTTCAGCTACATTTAAGACAAACATTTTGGAGCACTGATGATCCTTGAAATCCGAAAATAAACAGAATGCTGGAAAATTCAAGTAGCTGATTGTGCAGGGGCCAAGAAAAAAACTGGTCTAAAAAAGAAATCTGTGTAAGACAGTGTGATCCAGCATTTGGATTAGGTAGGCTTTAGAAAGCAAATGGAAAATCTGACCTCCAATTAAATCACTGTGTTAATTAGCCAATGTCAGTCATAAATCCAAACCAGCAGCACTGTGTGCTAAGGGCAGGCAAAGGAGAGTAAGCTCAGGGACCCTGGACTGCCCCCAGAGGAACAGCTGCTGGAGGAGAACAAAGCTGGAGCACAGGGGTTTTGTGTTTGGAAACGTTGTAGGGTTTGGATGCTCTCCATGGACGTTCCTGCATGTGTCCAGGTGCCTGTACAGTCCCAAGGCCTGGGGAGCTGCCCCCAAAAAGGCAGCACACCCACAATGGTGGCATGTCCACGCTGAGATGCTCCATTGGCTTATTGGGAAGTCACTCTGCTTTTTCACAGGGAGCAGGGATAGGAATCTTTGTCTCCTTTTCTATGTGCCAAGGGAAGTAAATGCACCTTCCAGTTGCTGGCAATTGCATATTCTTGAAAAATAGGGATTTTTTTCTGTTCCTACAAGAACTTTCCACACACTCTAGCCTGAAAGATTCCTTGGGAGCCACACTGGTCCCTCCCTGCCCATGCACACATTTCCTCTTGGAGAAAAATTTCCCCATGGTCTCCTAGCTGTTCCCATGAGAAGGATGGTGCACATTCCCTAGGAGCAGGGCTGGATCTCACCTGTGGAATTACTGCTCCCCTCCCCCCATGTGTGACCACAGCATTCTTCAACTTTTGAGGCACTTTCTGAGGGTTTTTTTGAGAACACATTTACAAGAGCTGAGCACCACTGAAGAGAGTTTGCCCCAGTTTCTGTTCTCCAGAAGCCAAGTGCTGCTACTTTGCTCACGAGGACGTGGACAAAGACTCAGGCAAAAGACAAAGAAACACAAAGCTCTCCAGCCTGCTTGAGATGAGCACAAAGATTGTGTGGAAAAGGTGAATTTGCTGAGCAATGGAAAAGTCTTAGTGCCTAAGTTCTGAGAAGGGTTTCTCAGAGAAATTTCCATAGCAGCTCGAACTTCTGGTGAAGCCAGGGGCAGTTCCAGGCACATTAGCAAGGTGTGTGATACAAAACTTCCTCAAAGCCCCAAAACCCAGGATTGCTTTTCTGACCTTACAACTGCTCTGCAAACTCCCAAGATCACTTTCTCTCCATTCCTCAACCCCCAAGTTGTAGCATGGAATGACAGTTGGCCCACAGGTCACACCAGTTCTACCCCAGACACCACACAAAGGAGGGAGGAAGGGATGGATGGATGGATGGATGGATGGATGGATGGATGGATGGATGGA
>CM031864.1:25815835-25867273 GCA_018697195.1 Certhia americana | reverse complement strand
ATGGATGGATGGATGGATGGATGGATGGATGGATGGATGGATGGATGAGAGGGAATAACTCTTCCATTTTGTCTGGACCATGACATTGTTACACCTCTTAGAAGATGTTAGAGGGGGAGATAAAACTAAAAAAAAATTTGTTTTCCACACAAAACTCCTTTGGAGTTGTTGTCCTATTGTGAAAATACTAGGGTTAAATAAAGGTTAAACAAAGAGAAACTCAACATATCTTCCACAGCCAGAGGTGTTTCAGAAGAGCTTAATTCAGGGTTTTTTCCCCTCGGAATCCTCCATCTGAAGTGCAGCTGATCTGCCACAGCTTTATTCTGTTTTGTCAGCCCCTTCTTCCAAAGGGAACGGCACAGGATATTGCTCCGATTAAACCAATTCCACTTGGTATGACACTCTGGAGGTTATAGCTGAAGGGATTTTCAGTACTTTCAGCCTTCTGGCTAAATGTTATTCCACAAATGTATTTAACTTGAGTCTGTTCCACAGATTTATTTAATATAAGTCTGATTTTAACTAGAGCTTTACCTGATTTTTTCCATGCTCCCCATCAGCACTTCCATTGTAATGTTGCCCAATCTCTCCATCACTTACACCAGTCATGTTGATAAGAGGAAAGAACATTATATAAAAGAGGATTTTAATCAGCAGAATTAAAATTCTGAAAGTCAGATTGCAGAGTTACTCTTCATTCTGTTAGAATTATGGCACATCTCAGCCCATGCTGGCTCTCCTCTGCTGGAATCACTGGATAACCACTCATTTCTTCCAGAAAAAAACATATTGTTTTGCTCTCTCCAATTCAGAATAACAACAGGACCTAATAAATACAGGCATTATGTGGTTTGATGTCCTCAGTTTTTCAATACCTAATTATTTTTACCTCAGTGACACATCCTGAGCAGCCAAAGAGACAAAGCTCTTCAGGAAGCAAAGATCTTCCAGCCTGTGAAATCAGCTGCCTTTCTTTGTAAAACCTACCTCAGTGAAAAAGAGGACTATTCAAATACATCGTCATGATAATGAGAAAAAATAATTTTTTATTGTTGTTACCAATTAATCATACAGAAAATAAAACATGTGAACATGGAGAATGAATAAATTGAAGTTGACCTTTTCAGTCTTATATGCAAGCTATCTAAAACGTCTTTTTCCTTTGCAAAGGCTCTCCTCAGAGAAAAATGGAACAAAAATCGCTATTTCATGGGAAAAAAAAAACAAAAAAAGCAATGTTAGAAATGAAGCAAGGTAGTTTTGCAGAAGAATGTGAGGCCAATTACACTTGTAACTAAGTTTCCTACATTTACCTTTGTGTTCCTTGTGGCTCCCTAGTTTTGTTACACCTACTGGACCAGACAGGGCAGGGGGATGCAGCCCTTTGGATGTGCAGCACAAGGACAAGGCCAGACTTTGGAAGACATAAATAGATGTTTGAGCTGGACTTTGGTGTTTCTGAAGCTCACCTGAAATAGTAGGAGCGGGGAAAAGGCATCTGTCACCACATTTCAGTCATAAATGGCTCTTTTCTGGAAGGGGATGGCAGAGAATTGGAACAAGTTTGTGGAAACCAGTACAGTATCAGTTTCTCCACTTCCACATATCAAAGATGCTTTACACATTTCCCGGTTTTGGCCCATTTCTAGTGCTTCTCTGAACCTACACAGTTCTTCCTAGTCAACCTGAACCAACCAGGAAATCCTGTTTAGAAATACCCTTCCCCTGCCAGGGCTCAGCATTTCCCATGTTCACTGTACAAATATCATCCCACCCATGTGCTCCAGCAACAACAGACCTGGGAATATGCAAATAAGGTCATCATGAAAGATATTTTGGTTTCAGATGAAGTTTGCTATTTAAATCAATCCCATTTCTTTCTCTTTTATGTGCAGAAATTTGGCAATGATTGATGTGCAATCATTTGTACAGCAGATACAAATCACACATAGAGGAGATGCTTTTAGCAATGAAAATGAGACAGAGGCATAAGAGAAGGTATCCATAAGGTAAAAAAGGATACATCTCAGTGGTTAGTTTCAGGGTTGAGATGGTTTAATGCCAGCCCAAATGGGCACAGGGTGTGGGCAATCCAGCATGAGAAATAAAGACTCCACTGTGACTGCTGTTCCCCACTGACACCACTGGTACACCCCGGGTGCCCATCACACCATCACCCCCCAGGAAGGCACCTTCCCTGGGATCTCTGTGGCCATACCTTGCTTTGGGAAGGTAGAAATGGGCAGGACAGATCTCTGGGCTGGGTACCCGCGGGTTTCTCTCATGAGGCAGTGGCTGTTCCCTCAAACCAAAGGCTGAACTCTGAGGGGACAGCTTGGAAAACGTTCTGTCATCTGCAGGTCTGCCCCAGGCAGGAATAGCCCACATTACAGAATACCAAGTGGGTAAGGAAAAACCACATTTTCTCATTCTTAGCAGGGAAACTGTATTTTCCAAACAGCCCGTTCCCCCTGGCACTTGAGGCTCAGACTGAATAATTCCTGGGATGTTTTACCTCATCCCACCCAGATGGTTTTGACCTCAGGTTGTCCGCAGGACACAGTACAACCGAGGCAAGCAGACAAACCAGCAGCTGTCATGCACTAACCAGTCTAGAGGCCTGGAAAGGCTAGCAATGGGATGAGAATTTTTTTACTTTATTTTTTGTTAACTTCTCTGTAGGGCCATTCACACTCTGCCAAGTAGCACAAACTGATCAGAGGAGACAGAAACTTCAAGCCAGTTTCCTAGAAATCAGGTGAAGGTGGATCCTTTTTATATAGTGGATACAGAAGAGAAGCCGTGTAGACAACTTTTTAGGGGAAAAAATGCCTCAGACTGCACCAGCTCCATAAGGCTTTGGAGAGAAACAGGAAAGGTATCTTTTTCTACAGACACTACCCAATTCTGGCTGTCATGTTCCACCTGCCCCCTCTTCTTCCTTTCTGTCCCTACTTCAGAAACCATCCTCTCCACCTCATCTCCTGCCTTTCCCTCATGGGGGACACACCAGCTATTGAACTGTCTCATATCTTCCCCCTGTGCTGCCTGAACACAAATCCATCAATCCAAGAAAACCAGCCCTGGAACACACCAGGAAGCTTCAGAAATCACTGTTTCTAGATGATTCTAGAATCTGTAGCAAAAGAGGGGACTTACTGCTATGGTGACCTAATTCTGCATTTGCTCTTCCTTGT
The DNA here is from genome assembly GCA_018697195.1 of Certhia americana. NCBI lineage: Eukaryota > Metazoa > Chordata > Aves > Passeriformes > Certhiidae > Certhia > Certhia americana. Next base: position 25,864,073 of record CM031864.1, on the reverse strand, counting down.
GCCTATGGAACAGATTTCCAGGACCAGCTCCAGGTAGGTGCTGGAAGTCCACCTGGGCAGGAAAAGTGGATGAAAGAAGATCTAAGTGTCTCACAGGCCTGTGTAAAAGGTAACTGTGTCTCAGACTCCATCTGACTCCTCCCTGCAGCACTGTTCATGTTCCCAAATAAACAGGAAAGTGCACACAAATACTTTGTTTGGAGCTTTCTCTGCTTTCCCTCCTTGCTCAAAAGTGTCTCTGCAGAATCTGGGATCCATTTCCTTGCTTAGAGCCTTCCAATGCTCTGACTGTCAAACACCAGAATGCCAATCATTAATCACTCTGGATGAGGCAAAACAATCTCTTGCATAAATTAAGAAAGTCCAGAGTGAGAACTAGCGTGAGTATAGAGTAAACTTCCTTGCTGTGCAGCTTGCCAAAAAGAAAACCTTTGAAAAAGCAGCAGAATGATCCTATTTCCTGTTGATTTACTCTCTCCAGCCACAAAAAGGATGATGGTGACACGTACCACTCTGGCTTGTAAAGCAGCTCTAAGGAATGGCCATGGCTGGATCATATCACCAACAGAGGCATCTCATACACGCACTCAGTCACATACAGCCGTGGCAACACCAATTTATTGCGCCACCATTTCACACCCTGCTCTTTCCTCCTCACAGCTAGTTGAATAACTGCACTTCTGTTTAATCCCAAGCAGGGTGCATTGCTTGCACACCTCTCAGCAAGCCCTGCAGAAGATCCCCTCTCCAGGTTTGCATTGCTGCAGGGAGTGTATGTGAGGAGGGAAAGTCTCTTTCCAAAGCTCACTGTGTGCCAGGGCAGAGCAAACACCCCTACACTAAGTGTCAAAACCAGACCACGAGCACAGGGTGAGGGGTTTTCCTCTCAATGCAGGACCAGTGAGGAGCAGGGCTGGAGAGAGCCTGTCCTGCTCCCCAGGTGCTGCCTGCACAGTGCCTGGGAGCCTCTCCCTGCCTCTGCTGAGTTCCCAGCTGCACGTTCAGCCTCTAATTTGGGAAAGGAAAAACCCAGTCTGGCCCAGCTCCACCCTGGAAATCCAGCCCACCTATCTCCTGTGCCAAAGCTGGTGTTTACAGCTTCCCTCAGACAGGTCAGCGGGTTCTCCCCGGCCCTGCACAGCGTGGGATGTGCATCCACAGGTATGCCAAGACACTCACTGAGCTCTGTGCACAGGAACTGCATTTCTGCACCTCACAAAACCTTCCCTGAAGCTGTGGATTTCCTCTTTCCCTCAGCAGGCAACCATAGGAGAAGCCATCCAAGTCTCCTGGGATGTCCTCTACAACCCAGCCACCCTACTGAACCCCACACAACAAAGCCAAATGAAACTCCGGTGATGGAGTGACTGAAAAAACTACATAAAGAGGAAATTTTCTAGGACCATTTCAAGAGAAGCCACCTTCCCTTGGTATTTCAATACTGCACAACCACAGCTGGAACCACATGGATTTCAGGCTACACAAGCATGGCCTCATCAACTATATGAAAAAAATAATGTTTCATATGGAAAAACTTAAAATTTAAAATTGAAAAATTAATAAAACTTAATTTTAAGTGATGAGAATCGCATCAGTATTTTGCTAAAACCATTCAAAATTTCAATTTGGAAAATGTAACTTGCCCTTGGGAGATACTTCTCCTTAAGGCTTTAATCATTGTGCAAAATATTCATCATTGTCATCTTCACTTTTCTCCTGCAGCAAGTTAAAGCATAAAGTTAAGATATAGTGTTCCCCTCCAGCCAGAGAGCCCAGAAAGGGTTTCCCCATTCAAATCTTTGGTCCAATCCATTGAAGTTCTGCCTCAGACCTTTTTTTATTGTCCATACACTAAATGAGAAGTGGCCTTGGACCAGAGAACAGGAATGGGGATAAGACCCCAACTCAACACCTTCCTGCAACATCTGAGCTTTGTTGGGATCATGATGGAACTCAGCCTCACATTCCTGAGCTCTTATGGGGACAGAAATTACAAGGTCTGTCTGTGTTGAACTTTTCCAGACGTTTCCCAACTCTTGCAGAGCTTTTCCCCCTCTGTCCCCACACTGCACCTTGTGTCCAGCCTTACAAGGATCACTTTCCATTTCGCTTTGCTCAGAGTCCCTTTTCACTGAATGTTGGGAGGCTTTCTTCTGTCCCTGGCATCAATCTGACCCTCTTACTTTGAGAGAGGAAGCCCAGGGACAAGGGCTCCCAGGCACAGACCAGTTTCTGACCATGGTTCCTTGTTTCCTGGGCTCCTCAGTGCCTCTGGCAGAAAATCACTGTAATTAAAAGTTAACAACTTGATGAGGAAACCTTTCTTCACACTGGAGGTTTCACCAGCCTCTTCTTGACAATGCACAAAAGTCACAAAATAAAAAGTTTTGGAATTCTCCAATATTTCATTTTCCTTTAAAGCTTAAAAAAGAACTTTTCAGGAAAAAAAAACCACACCAACACAAAATTCAGTCCCCAGACATGGAAAACACAGCTGAAGGAAAAATTTTTACAACTTTCCCCTCCCATAAGCAGCTGGTGTCAATGGTATTTCTGAAGGAGCACAGAAGATCGAAGAGATATTAATCGAGATTAAATAAATATGGAGTTCTGGAACACAGGAAGCCCAGCCTTATGTTGCTGCTGTTTATCACACCTCTTTAGGCCACTGAAGAGAACATTTCCTACAGCCTCTGACACCTCTGCTATCCTTCAGCCAAAATCCACCTACGAATGTGAAGGTCCAACAAAAATTCATACATCTGCACATGCAAATCATTGGGATGTGTTTAAAATTTCCCAGCAGAAAAGCAACTTATCAAAAGCAGTCTTTTCATCAAAATGTGTGAATCTTGGAGACAAAAAAACCCAAACAGTTCTAAGTTAGTATTTATGGTCAAAATAGCTTCCCCAGAGGTTTATTGCTCCTAGCACCAGCTGGCTTCCAGGTATTCTCCTGGCAGACTATTTGAAGTTTGCTGTAGGAGCAGTTCCAAAATGTTTCAATAATTAAGCATTCTGAGAAGCAAGAATTTATATTTTCTGCATAAATTGTAAATATAAGGATATAAATTGTCCATGTAAGGACTGTAACCAAAGTACCACTCACCCAGCTTTTCTTTAATCCTTCTCCCCCAGCCCAGGCAGAGCCACACTAAAAGCAGGAATGACTCAAAATCTAGAGTACATGCTTAGGACACAGATTTTACATTCAAATCTACAGAAGAGAGGAAAACTCAAAAAATGTTTGCTGCATCCTTAGATGGAAGATGCAATTTTTCACATGCAAAAATTTGCAAGAGATTGGGCACAAGGAAGCCTACCAGCTGTATTTTTATGACCTTTTACTTATAAAGGCTCAGTCACATCCTGCATCTGAAATACAACACACACAACTGACAAGCCTGAGAGAACAAAACCTGAGTGTTCCCATCCTCAGGTCAGAGCTAAAATTGCTAATTAGCACCATGGCAGTGCCCAGGGATTCTCCCCATTCCTCAGTCTTCCCAAATGGATAAATTATCCCATAGTAGCGGCAGTTTCTTTAAGTTCCTTATTTTACTGTGAAATATCTTGCGCCTTTATTTGTGTCCTGATTGCAAATAGGGCTGTAATTAGTAGCCAGGCAAATATTTGGGTTTGTTGAAATGCAATGAGCTCCCAGCCCCATGGTTGGTGTAGGGAAGGTGACTTAAGTGACATATAAGAGCTGGCAAAAAAGACTGAGAATATGAATGAATATGAGAAATTAATTCAGAGAATGGAATAACTCATTAGAAAGGAATATATGATCAGCTTTGCAACAGTCCCCATAATTCCCCAAACTAAGCAAAATGTTGCCATCAAATAAAATCATGAGAATTGTGGTGTGGTTTGGGGGAAAACAGAGAGGAAATGGGGCCTTTTGGGTGGGTGTTTATGGCCAAAGATGCTCCCAAGCCAGTGTCTGTCCCAAATTATAAATCTCAAGGTTTTGGATGCAAAGGGAACACAGATGAGAGGAAGTGGATCCAGAGACATTCACAGGAAGGAGAAGGACACCAGTCTGAGCAGAAGTGGCTCACACAGGAAATTAGGGGAAAATACATGGGAAAATTCTATCTGGCTCTTCATCTGGTGCAATCAGGAAGCAGGTTCAATGGAGGTTTTTGTAAGAAGCCAAATGTAACACTGAGCTACCTTCAAGTGTTGTTTGCTTGTTTAGATATTTTTTTTTTTTTTTAGGTGGGACAGAAACTTTAATGAATGTGTGGAAGAGAAACTTTTGAAAAAAGGTGCACTCCAACACACTTTACAACTAAAAATTCAAAGTTTCTCATGAGCAAATATTTTATTCCTGATTTATAATGGTGGAGAACAGGGAACTGAAGCACATTCTAAGGCATTCTAAGATTTTCCTGAAGTCCAAAGGTGTCAAAACAGAGGAATTAAGACAACTAAATAGAAGCTGTACAAGTCCATTGAAATAAATTTATCCTGTGGAAGGTCTTTCATTGTACTTATCCTCTAAACATCCACCTGAAAGCAGCAATTCTGCTGACTGACTTAATTCCATCCACTTTAGTGGTGCATTTCCAAAGCAGCAGTTCACCCTAATGGAACCTAAAACTTCTTCAGGGAAAAGTCCTGAAAGCAACTTCTCCTTTGCAAAAGGACCTGCCCAAGATTTAATCTTCCCCTGAACAATTACTTCTGTTTGATGAGGAAAAAAATCCTCATAAAACTGTTGTAATTTGTGTCAGCTTAAACCACACACAAACTAAGAAATGAAGGAGTATCTCTATTAATACTTCTTTTGCAATCCAATGTCTGTCCCCTAAAATGAACTGCAAGCACTAAAAATATCCACAAAAAAACCTTTCCAGCAATATTACCTCCAAAGAATAAACAGCTCCAGAATTCTATTCAGCACACAAAATTCCTCTGCTCCAACCGTCTCCTGTTCACAGGCAAGGAGCCAATAAAAAAATAAATTTTTAATTAAAACCCCTGGAATTTGTGCAGTCAAGCTCAAAGCTTTATTAATATTATAATTTTTAGATGTTGAGTTAGCACAAGAACACCACTGTTCAAGATTTATCAGTGCAGCTTTTGATTCTTTTTTCTACATTTAGCTATTCCAACCATCTCCAAGCTTCTAAGCTAACCAGAGTTGTTTTATTAGTGGAGAATTAAGGTGCCCACACAAATACTTTTTCTTAAAGAGTTTAAATATTTTCCTGCTCCTGAAGAGTTTCTTCTTTTCATTTTCCATTTCTTTTCTGCGTGGCAATTACACAATTGCATGTTCAGTTTATTGTTTTATTTCTCTTGGAATTCCTCTAAAAACGACATCCTTTCTCAGTAATGGCTTTAGTTCACTTTTCCTTTTCAAGAAATTTCCAGTCAATTTGGATTTAGTATAGCAATATATTGTTTAAAAAAAAGAACCTGTTTCCAGCTGCCAACAGAAGCTGGGAATGCGCACCAGGAATGTAACTCTGCACAAATGGAAAGAAAAAGTCATCAAATACAAAACTTCCCACATTAAAAAAATAGAAATTACTTTGGAAAGGAGTTAAAGCTGATATTCCAAACCTACAACTCTGTATGAGAGATGCTACACCAATAGTAAGCAACATAAAATAAATATAAACTAAGTAAATTACATTATTTTCTTTATTTTAAGTAAATAAAGAAGTTTAAAATTCATTTTAAACATAAAATGAACATCCAATAAGGTATAAAAAAAAGAATATATGTAGACAGCAATTTTACTACTGCCTGTGTTTGAGGCTCAAAAGCTCAGTGTCAAGTCTCATAGACATGGACAAAGTATATTTCTATATTTTCTCCTTTTACAGCATCCTTCCAAGGCAGCTTTGGATTGTTTTGGTGTTCAGACTTCTCTTCCTGGGAACAAGACATGAAGAAGGTAAGTTCTCTGGGAGTTTCACAGAGCACAGGGAACAGCTGTTGATTTATGAAGAATCATGGTTAGAAAAGCATAATTTTAAATCAATTTTTAAGCTGAAGGTAGGGAAAGAATTGTCATAAATTGAACAGGCAATTTGTATCTTCATTATTCCACAAATAAAACTTAGCCTGAGATCAGAAACTGAATTTCACAATGAACTTTCTTTTTAGTAACCTGAACAGAGAAAAATGGGCTTTACTCTGAACATGTGGCAAAGTGAATAAACTGTAAAAGAAGAAATCTGCGATTTTGATCACAGTACTCCCCCTCCTGTAGCAAAAAACAATTTTTTCTCATCACTGAGCAGAACCAGCATGACTCCAGCACTTGGTCAGGATTAACCTCCTATGATGTGTAAGGTCAGTGTGAGTCCATCCAAAATACTTAAGCAACCAAATTCAGAATAAAACATAAAAATGAAGGGATAGTATCAGTTTCTGCTGAGTGATGAGCACAGTCCACTCCAAGTGCGTGGATGCATTCTCAGAGTGTGAATTCACACGTATTCAGCCCAATGGGATACCACCAGGGAAAACTTGCCAGATGCTTGATTCAAGAGGAAAGATTTTTAATTAGTTAAATGCCATTCTCTTCTCTTTCTGGGTAAAACAACAAAAGTAAGAGCTTCTTTCAGCAGATTGTGCTAAAAAATGTTATAATGAATCATGTCAAGATTCAGCCAGACAATTTTAGAACAATTATTGCTAAAGGAAGTTGATTCCTAATTTCCTCCATTAAAACCTTCCAGCCTCAGACTAATAGTGAAACACTAATAACCACCCAGCCTTCATGTGCACATTTCCAACAAAATTCCATCTGTCTCAATGAAGAAGACAAGAACTCTGCTACAAAAGAAGTGAATTTGAACATTCCACTGGGTAAATGCTCAAGATGTTATTGATACCTTACACAGACACCCTACAAGGATGGAAGAAACTCATTTAAAAAATACAATAACCTAATATTAAAAGTGTTTCACAATTTAAAACAGCCACAACTGGATCGGCAGCAGGTGAATCAAAATTGTTCCCAGTTCTCTCTGCTTTCCAAAGGAAGGACATGTGGCATAAAAGGGTTCACACTGAACCCAAGAAGCTGCAGTTGAACTGCTCTCTGCACCCCTGGACAGCTCTGGGGCAGGGGCTTGAGAGGAAAATCATCTCATTGCTCTCTAGATTTCCTTCAAAACCAATTTCCACATGTCCTAGGGAGCACATGAATAATCTTCCTCTGGAATTTTATCAGGAGATTATCCAAACAAATTGGAAATTATCAAAATAAGTGGGATGTTTTTGTCTCCATGGTGTCTCCAGGCAAAATAAAGATGCTTGAGGTGGCCTCAGCAGCTTCTGGGCTGGGAGGTCTTTACAGAGGCTGTAAGGAAAAAAGTCCTGGAGCAAAGACTGGTGGAATACGGAGCAGCCAGATTTATTTTAAGTTATATTTCCAGGAAAATGACACAGGATGAATTATATCTGGAGTATGATGGAAGGAGGTCATTGCTCAGCAAAATTGATAATTACGGGTCATCAGACCTTTAGGACATGGCAGATTTGCTGCTTTCCAAGAGGGATCTGCCATGTACAGGTGTCTCAAATACCTAGAAAATGAACAAATACCCACTCCAAGAGCAGCAAACGCAGTGGCTCTCAACACCTGAAAAAATAATTGCAACGACAGTATTAAATATCTATACTAAGATAGACATTAAAATATTTGGGGTAGAGCAGCCAGAGCAGCATAAATGCACTTTGCAACTTTTCCTCACTGAAGGAAAAAAATAAAAGGAGTTATTTGGTCTCATACTAAAATGGGGTTTGCTATATTTCAGGGAAGAGATTAGCGTATAAACCTTCCTAACTCACACAGAGGAACAATGAACTCCTCACATGCTGTATTCATGTCTTCTCCTGCATTCCCTCTTTCAAGTCCTTCTAATTTGAGTTTCAGATTCAAATAGCTGCAATTATGGAACAATTCAATCACAGAGTAAGGGAAAGGAAAAATAAAACCCTCATCAGAGCACAGTTTGGCAGGGTGTGTTCTGCTTTAAACAAGGATTAAAATTAGAAGGATTGTTCAAAATCAAGTCATTTCGTGCAAATTCCTAGAATATTGGATTATTTCTCTTTATTACTCCTCAGTTGCAATAGGTTAGTCAGAAGAGGAATTTTTCTTTCTGTGGGTGTTGTTCAAAGCTTCTGTGAAGACACCTAGAAAATTCACCAGTTACCAAGGCTGTGTTGGGATTTTAAGAACAATTAAAGCTAAATTTGTTATGCTGGCTGAAGACCTGAGAACAAATCTGACAACCAGCAAGAAGCTTCTTTTACAAGCTCACTTTTGCAAAGTTGAGCAGAGATCAGAAGAATCTCAACACACGAAATCTGATGCAGTCTGAAATTATTGGGAGAAGCAAATTTATCTTCATCTTACTGTCATAATAGCTACCAGCTCTTTGACTGATGTTCCTGACTATTCAACTCCTATTCTGTTGTAAGAAATTTGACACACTGTGGAAAACTGTGATTAAATCCATATTTCTTATGTGAGTAGGACCCACTCCACCAGCACAGGCATTTCCAGGAATAGCCCACTCAGTGCAGAAACACTTCCCACTGGATTACACATCTTGGGCAAAATGTCAGGGGGACAATACAATTTGGAGAGCTCATGCAGAACTTGCTACCTGCAGGAGATTCCTGGAGATGCCCTCAGCAGGTTCCCTGCAGGCAGGAAGGGGCAGCAGGAATTTTTACACATCATCCACATACTGACACCAAGGCAAAGTAACAGGTTGTGTAATTTTGTAATTTGCTCCAACCTCAGAGCAGAAAAATGGAAACTAAAAGAGGATCATTGCTACACCTGTATCATGTTTGCTGGGTCAGGCACAGACACCCAGAAGCAACAAAGAATTACCATTTTGTTTGGTTTCAGACGTATTGCCTTTGATGAAGGATAGTCAAAGGTTAGTCTGGGCAGTTGACTATTTGTTTGGAAGCAGTCAGTCAAATTAGCGTCAATTTTTTCAAACAGGTTACACTAAAAATACCAAAAATGCATCAATACAGAACAGGCAGTGAGAGACAAAAGGGAGCGCAGGACCCTAAGTTTATCTTTTCTTTTGCGGGTGTTGTCCTTGAAAGAGTGACTGAGGTCAGGTTTTGGGTGAGGGGCATGGTGCTGTAAAGGAACCTGCATTATGTCTGTGACCTTCCCAGTCACAGCTGTGCTGTCCAAAACCAAAAGAAATAAATAACCGAAGTTTTATGGATAAATTCAGTTTTATTAAGGTGTAGCTCACTGAGCTGTGCTTAAAGCCAAGACAAAAGCTGGATGTGGAAGTCCTAAGGGACCTCGATCTGTCACTGAGCTTTACATTGATTTGTCAGAAAGGGATTGGGCCACAAGAGACAACCAGAAAGCAAATACATCCCTATGTGACTAAGAAGAAGTGTGAAACACCTGGAGGCAGTTAGCTGCTCATGAAAGTATTAAAAGTAGTTGCATTAACATTTCATGAGAGATTTCCTCCTTCCTTTCCCTCAGTTACCCTTCTGCTCCCACATAGTTAGAAATACTTTTTGTAATCACATCACTTGCCAGGTGATTTATAATGCAGAATGAGCAACTGCCAAACATTTACTAAAACTGTTGCTGAGTAGAGAACAAATTATCTGCCGTGCCACAGTAGGACAAACAAGTTGGGCTGAGTGGTGCGTACATAAACATTAATGATATCATGAACTCAATCCATTTGATTAAGCACTACCAAAGTAAAGGCCACACTCCTACCCTCTTCTGTCCCTGGATACTCTGCTCCTCTCAAATGAAAGAGTTCAAAGTCATCCTTTTAAAACCTATCTGTGGTCACCACCTGGCTTGCTCACATTGAATCCTTGTGAAAATGTGGCGAGGTACTTTGCATATTCCTCTACAAATTCCAAGAATTCAAATAAGTCCCCATTCTCTGAAAGTGAGTCATTAGTTTTGAGTCCACCACCATCATTGTTTCCAGTCAAAACATCTCAAAAAGGAAATTACAGCAGCCAAGATAATCAAGCATTGGGGGAGATATTTTGACACCTTAGATCTTACTATGGAAATTTGCTCAGAAATTTGAATGAATCAGTAACCTGGAAAAATAACAAAATGAGTAACAAAAAAACTACAGTAGGTCATGATTCATATTTTTTTTCACTGCTAAGGGGCTACGTGCACTCACCCCATGCTGAAGGACACACTGGAGGAGGAGCAGGGCAGTGGGGGAGGAGGAGAAACCCAAGGCAGCATCTGCACCAGCAAATGTCTGTGACACATCCCAGGTTCCGGGGCTCCACGACTGAAGGGGTGCTTTGACACTGGAATGATGAGTCCAGTTGGAAAATAAGTGGACAAAGGAAGAGAGCTCAGCTGGTGGAGTCATCTCTTCACCGCAGGGATCTCTTCTGAGGTATTGAGCAACAGGTTTTGCTCTTCAGGTTGATGTTGAATGTTAAATCCCGTGGCTCTGTAGTCATTGCCAGCCCCAACTGGCATCAAAAATGGTGAATCCTTTCCTTCCAAGCATGGAACAGAGGTCAGGTGGGCACTGATTTATCACTGACCGGGAAACCTTTTCATTTTATTTATTGATTATTTCTGCTTGGTGGGGGAAAGGAGTTAGAAGCCATCTGGACATTTTTAACTGAAAATTTTCGCTTTAAACACAGCAAAATCTTTTAAAACTGATTAAAATTAAAATCAAAAAGTTATCCAAGGGCATCAGTGATTTTAAGATTCAATAATACATTTTCATGTAGTAAAATGTTAAGTCAAAATCACTTTTTAATGTTTTCATTTCAACAAAAAAGCATTGAAGATGTTATTTTGACTCCAAAAATGCCCTTTTATCAAGTTACCTTGCTCAACCACATCTCTCTTTTGCCAAGCTCTAATCTGCAAAGTCTATTCAGCACATAAACTAGACAAATAACAGCAAGAATGGATGCCATCGTTTGACACTGGCCAAACACCAGGTATCCACAAAATTCATACGCTCACCCCCCTCCACTATAGCTGGGCAGAGAAGAGGGAAAAAATTAATGAAGGGGTCATGAGTTGGGGTAGGTACTGGAAGAAAAAACTTCAAGGGCAAAACAGGCTCAAATCTAAAGGTACAGAGTAAATGAATTATTAACAGATTCAGAGGAAGATAACAAGATGTAAAACAAGCTTTTAAAACACCTTTTTTTTTCCCCAGCCCCTCCCTCTTCCCCACCAACAGTGCAGGAAGACAGGGCATGGGGGTTTTAGTCAGTTTGTCACTCGAGATCTTTTTCTGTTTGCTCAGTGAAAGGAGTCCCTTTTCTGTTGTACCGTGGTGTCCCTCCCATGGGCAAACAGTCATCCCAAAACTGTTGTAGCGTGCGCCATTCATCCATGGGGTGCAATCTTCTAAGGATAGGCTGCTCTAGTTTGGGAGCAGGGGCTTTGTCTATCTCTGGAGGCAGGGGTTCTCTCTTTCTCTTGTTGGGTCTCCCACTAGACTACAGCTTTCTCTAGCACCCACCTGCTCCACTTTTCCCACAGGCTGTGAGTGGATCTCTGAATCCGTCTTGGATTTCATGCATGACAAGGGGACAGTTTGTTTCACCACAGTCCTCAACCACGGCCTGCAGAGGAATCTCAGCTCCAACACTTGGAGCACCTCCTCCCCCTCTTTCTTCTCCACAGACCTTGGTGCTTCCATGTTGTTTTCCCTCACATCCTCACTTCCTCCTCTTCTCTGACTACAAGAAAAATTGCTGCTTGTGTAGGTACCATTGCCAACAAGTTCCACTGATTCAAAGATTCCTGCAGGATCCCGCAGTGCTGGAAGTTGATCATGTCAGACCTGGGGAAAAAAACTATGTGCATGCTGTTTTGATTTTCTTCTTAAATATGTCATCACAGACCTCGCTAATTGGGCCAGAAGCATGTCCATGTCCAGAGCCATCAGGGATTGGCTCTGTGGGAAATAGTGGAAACTGCTAGAAGCTTCCCCTGTGCCCTCCGCGCCCCCCCAACCAAAAACCAGGCTGTGCCAAATCAACACAATAGATCAGATCAGGGGCTTCCAGCAGGAAAAAAAGGAGGTTTTCCCAGTTCAGAAGTTCACAATTAGCCTAATAAAAAGGGAAGAGGAAAGAGAATTAAACCTACTTATTTTTAAAAATTGCATGTACATAACTTGTCTTTGAGAATCCATCTAGTGCACCAGACAGATCCATAGCTGGGATGGCTGCAGTAAATTTTCTGAAAATAATTTTATCTACACTCAGGAAACCTCAGAGAATAAGGTACTTTTTCTTCAAAAAGAAAACAAAAACAAAAGATGTCTTCAGAGCATAAGTGTTTCTTTTATTTCAGAGTCTGAAGTCATAGCAGGTCAGTAAGAAAAACAAAACCAGAAATATCCATTTTTCCTTGCACTGGTTCTCTAAACCCTTGTGCTGAGGCCTCTTGAGCTAGGAAGGCAGAAAGTTTCCTTGGCTGTAAGTATTAAATCATAGACTCCTTACAGCTGGAAAAGTCCTCCCAGACCATTTAAAATAAATAAAGTTACGTGACCATCTTTTACTGATCATTAGCAATATCTGATCCAGTGTTTGTGCACGGGGATTACAGGACTGTTTCTAATTTTTCTTTGGGAAGCAGCTTTGGAAAGCAGCTCTTCCCCACAGGGTTTGCAATAGTTCTGACACTTTTAATCCTGGGGAGATGCTGCTGCTGAGTCCATGGTGCTCCTGCCCTGCACAGGCTCTGTTCCCAACCCATGCTGTGCTCCAAGGGGCTCCCCACAGGTGCGCAAGGCTGTGGGGGCTCAGGACAGTGGGAAAACCACTTTGGTGCTTCAAGGAGTGGGGAGGAAGGAGGGAGGATTCCTCCCAGCCCCCTGCAGTCTGACAACAAACCTGTTTTCCTGCTGTCTGGAGACCAGGGTGGGAGTGCCAGGCTGGGTTGTGATTTTGCCTAGCAATTATCTCCCATCTTTTGGTAACATGCTCTACCCTCCTCATTCACAGTCAAGAGCTGTCCTGACACAGATGTTCTCTGAAGTGGCTCTGGAGCTGCTCTTCACTTCAGTTGGGGGTTTCTGTTGGTTTTTTAAAAATATTTATATTGGAGCAACCCACTGAAATATCCAAATGTATACACAAAAAACACAGATCAGGAGGAGACAGCGAGTCTTACCTCCTCTATCTCCTTGTTTTCCTGCTGCAGCACAGAGAAGCCAAAATACAGGACTGGAAGGGGTCAACACTTAAACCACTGGAACATGGGAACATGGTTTTTCCATTACTAGATACAGCTTTATCTACCACTTTGGAAAAGATTCTCAAACATTACCAGTGAGAGATTAGGGAAAAGTCAGCAAAAATGAGAAAATGTCTCCTTCCAACAATTCCTGCTTCACCTATTTCAGTTTATGAAACTACACAACAAACCCTAAAGGCAGAAAAAATATAGAAGGTAAGGACCACAACCTTCAGTAACAGCTGTGGGATGTATTTAATTTGGAGAGGGATTATGACATTAAGGAAGTTTTAAGCCATCTCTGTGGTCCCCTAAGCCCAGGCCAGATGTGTTGTCTGTTCAGCCATGGAACATACATTACAGCATCCTGCTGGAATTTAAGCCAGTTATCCATGACCCCAGGGGCTGCTGAAAGCATGTGAGCAGTAAGTGCTTCTTGCAGGATCACTCTCCAACTGTTGCCAAGGAGGGAAAGAAAGAAAAAAATGATATCTTTTTAAAGTGTTTAATCTGTTTTCAATTACTTGTAAAATTGTGATTCTTTATTACTCCTGGAAAGAGAAATTTCATTTGAATTTCATCAAAATTAATTTCACCTTAAGCTTTCACTTCCCTCATCCTCTTTCAGGAACTTGTCTGGCCTCCCTGGCCTCTTTCCCCTTGCTCCTGTTACAAGGGCAATAGAGGAAAGGTGTGACATTAACCCCACACACACCTCCATGGATTTCTCCACTGGGAACACCCAGCACAGCTGTTCAATGTTTCACATGGAATCCCAGAATGGTTTGGGTTGGAAGGCACCACAGAGCTGATATTGTTTCACCCCCTTTCAAGGGCAGAGACACCTTTCACTAGCCCAGGTTGCTCCAAGCCCCAGCCAACCCAGCCCTAGACACTCCCAGGAATCCAGGGGCAGCCACAGCTTCTCTGGACACCTTGTGCCAGGGCCAATCCATCCTTGTACTCAGCTTCTTCTTCACACACAAAGATTCACATGTGTGTCCTGGTGAGACTTCCCTGGATGGATTTATTTTATTCAGGACACCCTAGAGTTTAGCTGCACTTCATGAATCACTGCTGACAATGAGAGATGGTGATGTGATGCATTGAGCACGTTCCTCGCTCAACCGACAGCTAATGACAGTGAACTTTTAACTCCCCCCCCTGGATTAAATGGCCTGGGATTTCTCAGAGGAGGCTAAGGGGGTTAGGTGGTGAGACCAGGGGGTTTCAGTGGGCACTCAGCTGCAGCATTACACACACATCCTATACCATCTGGTATGTCCTGACCAGATGCTGGTTTACAAGCAAATTCCTATTGCTCATGTCATAGACTTTGGGCTCCTGACTTATAAACAAACAGCTGCAAGGATCACACACAGCATGGGAGTTTCAAAAGGCCTATCTAAGGCAATATCTAAATCTCAAGGTGGGCAGGGCTCCAAGTTTTCCTGAGCAAGTTAGTCTCAGATGAAAGATTGCCAGAAGAGACAATGCCATCACGCTGGAGGATCCTACTCCAGGCTAAATGAGATTCTTGCCCATGGATGTCCTGCTGCTTTTCCATTTTTATATTAAACGCTTTGGGCAAAAGATCTGGTGAGCTCATCCAACCTGGCAATATCAGATCCACAGAAAGATAAGAAAATATGTAAATACATATGAAAACTAAAGCCATGCAGACCTTTTCCTTCTGCTGGATAATGATCATCTTCTTTTGTGGAAAAGAACCTGAGGTTTAAATACTCACAGTGATTAGCCAGGAAATAATTCTTCTAAAATGATAAGGACCAAGCAAAAATTGTCAGCATTCCCCTGTATGCTTTATGATGCAGCTGGCAAAGGAGAAAATAGTGCAAAGACTGATTCCTACGTGCATTTCTACAACCTCTTCAGGAGCTGAGTTAGAAGGGCCTCCATTAGATATTGACAGGTCTATTTATAATAATCTGTAAAAGATTCTTTGTTCAGAAATTACCTTCAAATCATCCTTTTTCCTCAGAGCCAGCCTTTAAAAATTCATCTGAATATCATATTTTGATATATTCTGCAGCTGCACATTTCTGAGCAGAATAACTTGCCACTCCCAGCATTCTCAGGAAACAAAACTTGTGAGAGATATTCCCAAAAAGTAATTCTCACATCTAAAATCTAACTGCCACAAATTTCCGCAGCCAGTGAAAATAAAGTAGCTGCTTATGAATTATTTTACAAAAGTTTTTAGAACTGCAAGATTTTAAGGCATGATTTTGATTAGGCTGCAGTACTGGTAAAGAAAAGATCCAAACCCTTGGAGGCTTATGGAAAAAGGAAAGAGCCTTCAGTACAGACATGTTAACACATAAATCAGGCAAGAATGGGAGCCAACACAAGTATGATTTAAGAAATGCATTAGTTTAAATAACAGAGAAAGTAAAAGCCCCAGGAAACAGAGAAAACAATCTCTTTCCCTTAAAATCTGGGATCTACCAGATTATAGAGCTATTGTGCATGGTGCCATTAACACTGTGCCAGACAAGGCAGGAATCATCTTCCTCCTCAAGTAGTGACTGGCAAGTTGCACAAAGTAACTCTGAAAAATCAGATGAGGCAACAGAAATGCCCAAGGAAAGCAGAAAAGGCTGAGGGCCTATTTATAGTCCATTCCTATCTTTTTGAGTTTGGGAATCTAACATGCCAGTGAGCAAAAGGAAACAATTAGCCTATTATTGTAGTGTTACCTAAGGAAAGACAAAGACTTGAAAGAGAGATAAAGACTATGAAAATAGGAATATCCATGAAAAGGACCGGTAAAGAAAGATTCAAGAGCCTTGTGAAGGGTAAAAGCTACCCAGAAAACAGTCACTGTGTGAGAAACAGCTCACCTCAAGGAAGTCAGAAAAGAGTATAGTCACAATGCAGCAACCAGAAGACAAAAATGATTTTGTGTTCCGCAACAAAGAGAGCTGGAGTGGCTGGAGATGCAAATGGGTGATGTGGTACCAAACCCAGGCAGAGAGTGATACCAGACCAAGAATTCAGGAGCTGCACCAGGGTAACACCAAACTGGGTCCTCAAAACAGGCTCTAGGCCCGTGGTACTCAGGGAAGCACTGTCAGCCCAGTCCTTCCTCCATCTCTGGCTCTGTCCTCACACCAAAACTTCATAGATGCTGAGAGCTCCCTTGGGTAGAACAAGAAAGGGAATTTGAACATCAGCGTGCTACAACAAGGGACAACAGAAATAAATGAAGGAAACATTTCAAGCTAAAGTTTATAACATGGAACCTCAGGATCTGTCCTTGTTCCTTAAAAAGCACACTTAGCACATCATCCCAGTCCAGATTTTTACTAAATCACGTGCATGAAAATGAAATTTGAATCTCAAATACCCAAGGAAAGAGTTCACAAAGAACTTATAATCTAAAAAATTCTTTACAAGCTTTACCTAGGATTACACATGGATAAGACACAGTCTGGATAACTCACTGCACAAAAAGGGCAATTCTTGATTGGAAAAAGTAATTTTCAGTTAATTAAAATTCTGTAATTTTTCAGTTCCTCTAAGGAAGCAGAAACAACTCAAGAAGTCACACTCTGCCAGGTCTAAATGTGTGTGGAACATAAACATATACAGGTCACACACACACACACACACACACACACACACACGTATATAGTTTATGTTGTTATACGTGTAAGACAACATAAACCACCACATGCATCTGAACCCCAGATTTTTTAGCAAAACCTCAGACAGGAAAAGCCCCAAATTTCAGCTCCCAGGGATCATGTTCCATGACTTCTGCTCAGAAGACAAAATTACGAGTTTACTTCTCCACCGAAAACGCTGGGTCGGAAGTTCCTGGGAAGCAGTAACCATAGAGCCCAAGCTATCCCATTTTTTACTGTCACTTCCCAGAGTTCAAGAATGCTACACTGCAGTCCTTTTGTTTGTAAGAGCTGGACAGTGCAGGAGCTGCCAAGAACCTCTTCGCTGGCCGTTATGACCCCTGGGCCTCCCTTGCCAGAGGGGCGGCTCGGCACAGTTAAACCCTTCCATGACGCAAAGGACTGGGCCTGATGACCAACAGAGCACTCCTTCCAAAGACCTCTCTGTGATTATGTGCTGATTAAATACCTGCGTGTACTGCTGCCTTATTTCCCCGTCTTGCTCCAAATTCATCAGGCTTGGCCCTGCATCACTTTATGACGTGCAGGGTTATATCAGGACCTATGAATAACTGCCACTTCTTCCCTGTGTGTCTGCCCTTTTTTCTGTCCATCCCCTGGTTTTATAATAACTTTTTCTCTGTGTTGTAACCACAGCCCTCATACAGACCTCCCACCAGATCCTGCATGCAGAGAACCAGCACCAGCAGCCTGACATTCCTGTGGTGGATTCTCCAAAGAGCTGCTGAAATGATGCCCTTGATAAACTGCACAAACCCCACAACATTAGCACAGGCAGTTAGAGCTTCACTGCTGCCCATAGCTTTCAACTTTAAATAAACTTTGGAGAAGTAGCTGGACATTGGAGAGAAATCTGAGAATGAGGTTAAGGAGACCAGCAAGGCCTGCATTCCTCTGTTGTTAGAAATGGTTTGTTTGGATTTGCTTCAAAACAGGCAAATAGGAGAGAGATCCAAAAGATCCTTGCTGGGCTATCAGTGACTGGCTGCCAGAGCTTCAGGAGCATTTGGACAATGCTTTCAGAGATGCACAGAGTGGGAATGTTGGGGTGTCTGTACATGGCCAGTGACTGAACTCCATGATCCCTGTGGGTCCCTTCCCACCCAGGTTATTCTGTGATTCCACAATTGCACAGAGGTGACTTACCTCACACAGAGTGGCTCTCCACCACATCATCCATGTGTACTCTCACCCTTGGAATCATCATCCAAAGCAGGAGGAGCTGCGTGACCTGGCTCTAGGAAACAGCAGGTTCAGCTCCAAACTCTTTGTACCAGGAACAGTGACATCCTGGATGCAGACATCCACCTACTGCAGGGTGCAGCTACCTGTCATCCTGACAGAGGTCTATGTGACAAATTAATATCTAAGGAGATTACTTGGACCCCGCTAGGGGATAACTTCCAATTTCCTTTTAAAACCTTCCCTGAACCATGTGTGGAGCTCTGGTTAATCCTGGGAAGGCAAACAAACACATGA
The DNA here is from genome assembly GCA_018697195.1 of Certhia americana. Classification (NCBI taxonomy): domain Eukaryota; kingdom Metazoa; phylum Chordata; class Aves; order Passeriformes; family Certhiidae; genus Certhia; species Certhia americana. The sequence goes on along the minus strand of CM031864.1, from coordinate 25,845,686 downwards.
AAGCTGTCCCCACTAGACTATGAAAGCTCTGAATAATGGGGTGACTGATGGGGTCAGTTTACTCCGTTCAGTTTTGAACCTGATGCTTTGCTCTGTGAAAATATTTTCACTTTATTACACATATTCACAACAGATTTCTGCAATGCATCTTTTACACCTTGACCATGGCAGTGAGGTGCCACATTGTTGACATCCTAGGTGACACTGTCTGCCATGACACCAATTTAAGACTGTATGAAGTTCAGCAATGCTGAGCGCAGGGTGCTGCACCTGGGTCAGGGCAATCCCCGCTACCAGCACAGACTGTGCCGGCATGAGAGCAGCCCCGGGCTGAAGGATTTGGGAATACTGGTGGGATGGCAAATGGGACATCCCTGGCCAAGAGTGCTGGCACACAGAAAGACAGTGGTATCTCAGAGTGCATTCCCAGAGTGTGGGCAGCAGGAAAGTGGGGATTCTGCTCCTCTGCCCCACTCAGGTGAGACCCCACCTGCAGAGCTGCTCCCAGCCCCGGGGCCCAGCACAGGGGCCTGTTACAGTTGATCCAGAGGGACCACAAAAATTGTAGGAGGGCTGAAGAACCTCCCCTATAAAGAACAGTTGAGAGGATTGGGGTTGTTCAACGTGGAGAAGAAAATCCTCTGGGGAAACCTTTCAGTTTCAGAAACTACAGCCTTTCAGTGCCAAAAAAGGGCTTAGAAGAGAGAGAGGTTTTTACTATGACCTGTAATGACAGGACAAGAAGGAATGGATTTCAGATGAAAGGGGAAATTTAGATTAGATTTTAGGAGGAAATTCTTCGATATGAAGATGGGAATGCCCTGGTACAGAGAAGCTGTGGCTGTCCCTGGATCCCTGAAAGTGTCCAAGGCCAGCGTGGATGGGGCTGGGAGCAACCTGGGCTAGTGGAAGATGTCACTGCCCATGGCAGGGATGGGATGCATTTTAAGGTCTCTGTCAACACAAAGAACTCAATGATCATATTGAGGAGTGGCAAAATGAAGGTCATACATCACTGTTGTGGAAACACACATACACGGTAAATCCCTAGGAGAAGACAAAGGGAGAATTGCTTCATCTCACTCCAAGCTGCCATTCAATGTTAGCAAGCAGAGGCTATCAGCAGTAGTGAAAGAGGCACAAAAGCCTCACTACCTGGTTACAAATCAGTATAGAAACTGCATCATTTAACAGCTCCCTGCCTCACCCTTTACCCATTGTTCTGGTGAAAGGATTTGCTGCCTAAATACACCAAGCCAGCAGAATCTGAGGTGTAAGAATATTTCAGTGCCTTAGGTAACAGTGCTCCCTTCCAGCTTCAGATTCCAAAGAAAATATGAGAGATCTTAATTTGCCTATATGTAAATTGAGAAAGCCATATATCATGCTGTCCTATGCACTTATTTAATAATTAAAAAAAAAAAATTAAAAGTAGATTGGGAAATTAATTTAATAAAAAGTTAGGGGGGGCCACACCTGGGTGCAAACAGGATATCAACAATCAGAATTCCTCAGCCACTGCCAAGATGCTTTAGGAGGAGATAACACCTTTGAGGAGAGAAAATTAATATTACAAATTATGTATAAGCACTTTTAACTGAAGATTTCCACAAATACATTTCCAAAAGCACTGGGTGCACCTCACTTTCCACAATTATTTCATTGATAACCTGTCCTCCATAGAAGCTTCCCAATGAATGGAGTCCCAAGAACTATCCAATTAAATCAACTGGTTTGATTTTTGTAGAATAACCATCACCCTTCAAAGAGGGATTAGGCAAATTTAATTACAGGAACACACAGAACTATTAATTAAAATACTATTAACACTCACCTCACTTTCCATGTGAAAGCACACAGGAAATAATTTAAAATAACATATTTAAATGTGTTTAGGTACATTACCTGTGGTTCATGTAAAGAACATTTGAGGAGACAGTCCTTAGAAAACACAACCCGGTTGCTGAGTGACAGCTTTCATACTTTCCTCACTCAAAACCACTCCATAGACTTTATTTCCCTGAATATCTTCCATAATCTCTGGCAGACAGTTGGTGCAATTGCTCTCATGCTGTTACTACCCCTGACAAATCACGGGGGGGTGGGTGTCAGGATAAAGAGGGAGCATTTCATTCCACATCACTGAAAATGTCTCATGGCTCAGCCAGCAAATGACTGCATAAAATACATGTAAAATAATAACTACAGAGACAGTTATCACTTGGAATTATCCTCTACTCCTCTTTAAGATATGCAAATATTTTACAAAATGTCAGGTTCATGGGAGGTTTTTTAAATTCCATGTTTCATCATCTAAAATCTGTTAAAGGTAGCAAAGCCTAATGATGTACCAATATACATACCAGCACCTTCCTTCTCAGGTACTAAAGGTGTCTTTAGAAGCTCAGAAGAGATGAATGTAAAACTCTGTAAAACTCCTCTTGTTATCACAGAGAAGGGGGGGAAGCACCTCTGAAGCAAAGAGAACGTAAGGACAGAGACTGGGGCACCCAGCTCTGCTTTCCCAGGCAAACACCGACCTCTACGGGCAACAGGGAATGGTGAAAAATAAAGGACTGAAGAAAGGCAAAATGTTCGAGAATGGGCTCCAGAAGCAGTTACACCGAATGCTTTTAGCAGTTTTGCATTGACCCTTGCTGGAACAGATTTTGGTGGCAAAAAACACACCAATTATGACACAAACTGCAAAAATACAGAAGGGCAGTGGATGGATGGCCAGTGGGAAGGTGGGATCAGTCTCTCCCTGAAAGCAGAAAGCTGTCTGACCTCTTCAGTGGAAAAGCAATTAAAATGGGCCACAATTTTAAGCCTTGTTTTGCCTCAGATCTGCAACAGGGTGGGACACTGCAGCTCCATGATAAACTGTGCGTGAGAAACACACCGTTCCTCTTCCTGCTCTGCATTTTAATATTCCTTAACTTAATGAAAAGGATGCAAATAAATGGAGTTTTCCTAATTGGTTTAGGATCAGTTTCCACATCAAGATTCAATCTATATTTTTGCAACAAAGGGGCTTTTTGAGCCAGTGATGAACAACTGTAATTTTGTAGATATTCTTGCAAGTGCAAATTCATCATTAGATATAAAACTATCACAACACCAGTAAAAAAATTTTTGGACAGATATTTTGTCTGGAATTGTGGCATGTACGTTGCAGTCACTAGCAGTGAAAATGTAATCTAAATTAAAAAACATTAAGGGCATGTTTTATCCTAAAGTTGTAGAAGAGATATCTCACCAGAAGCAAGGAGGAAAGAAAAATATATTATAATAATAATAATTAAAAAAAAAAAAAAAAGACAGGGAAACAGGAAAATCCTAAAAATTTAAGAAAGCTTACCAGCTAGAAAATACTAAATTGTTTCAAAATGTCATTTTTAGACCTGACAAAGCTTTTTTTGACATGCTAATTTAAAAGGTTTCCTCCACAGGCACATTGGAAATTTTTAATGGATTTTTATGTTCCTGTGACTTGCAGCAGGGAGAACCTAGAGGGTGGTAGAGTTAAATCATATCCAGGTTTTGCACCAAAATGAGAGAACATCTCATAATCCAAAGTTGCAAAAATGGAAAAAACAGAAAAAAGTAGAAGGTTCAACATTTAGAAATAATGATGTTCAATATCCTGCTCAAATACAAAGTGTCAAATGGAATGCCAGCTTAAATATTCAAAGAACTGGAAATTGGCAAGTTTTTATTTAGTCACTCCCTGCCTGGCCCCTTTCCCCTGTCTGTGTCCTCCTGTGGGGTCCTGGAAAAGCTCCATCAGCTATTTTACTGCTGAATTGAATTCTGCCTACACAATGCTATGATTTTGTATGTTTTCACAGGGAATAAAATTTCTTGGTTTGCCCTTTGGAAGCGAGCTAAGTGAGCTTCTCAATTTAATGGGATCTTCCATTAAAAATTAACAACTATCTCATAAAAAACATTTAGATAGTCCATAAGGAAATGAAAGGAATGAAGAACCTGGAATCTCTGGCAGCTCATGCATGTCAGGTAGGAAATAACTCAGGGCACATTTAGCAAAGAGAGACACAGAGTCCTGAAGTCCCAGAGTGGATTGTGTTGGAAGGGACCTTAAAGCTCATTTCATTCCAATTCCCTGCCTTGGACAGGGACACTTTCCCACAGGCCAAACAGGTAACAGAACCAGGCAAACAAGCAAAGAACAACTGTATATAAAATTTTACATAAATGTTGGAAGTTGGGGAAAAAATATCACTGTACTGGAATGTCTCATTTAAAAAGAAACTGTTACCATTTTAGCTTTTTCAGAATTATGGGCTTTATTTAAAACTGGGGCTTCAGTCCAAGCCCCTGCACAAGCTGCACCAGCTAGACCAGGCTGCCCAGGACTCACCAGCTGGGTTTGAGAAACTCCAAAGACAAAGGAGATAGTGATAAGACCTTCGTGATAAAAGAGCATTTTCTTTGGTTCCCAGGAATTTTGTGTGTTTTATTCTGTGCCCGCTGTCTCTTGTCCTGTCCCTGGGCACCATTGCCCAAAGCCTCTCTTTTCCTCATATCCACCCGCTGGATATCCAGAGACATGGATGAGCCCTCTGCTCTCCAAGCTGAGCACACTCAGCTCTTTCAGTCTCTCCTCATATAACAGACGCTCCAATCCCTCGATCATCCCTGTGGCCCTTCCTTGGACTTGCTCCAGCGAGTCCAGCCCAGACCAGTCCTGTGCTGGGGGCCCCCTGACTGGACACAGCTGTGCCTCTCCAGGGCCCAGACAAGGACAGTGGCCCTGACTGATATGTGCCAGCCCTCTCAGGGGAATCCCATCTCCTGTGGGCCTGATAACATCCAGTTCTGAAAATGTCCCCTAACCTGATCCTCCCACACTGGGAGAAGGAGGGGCTTTCTTTGTGCCAGCCTTTCTGACATCAGGAAGATGAGGCTTAATGAAGGCAGGTCTTAACAAGCACTCAGACCTCTGGAGAGCTTTCAGCGTTATCAGGAACAAATTCTTGGATAACCTATGCCAGCTGCCAGCCACTCCAGCAACCCCTCCAGAGACACAATTCCAAAAGCTCTGGGTACCCTGCAACTCTTGCCCAGTATTTACTTGAGACAATAACCCTCAAGAAGGCACCTGTGAAGGATGTTCACTATTTAAGTTTTTTTAACTGGCTCAAGTTTGCTGATTTTGGTTAGACAGGGAGTGATAGGACATAGGGAATATCTTTAAACTAAAAGAAGAGAGGTTTAGATTATATGTTAGGAAGAAATTTTCCCTGTGAGGGTGGTGAGGCCCTGTCACAAGGTGCTCAGGGAAGCTGTGGCTGCCCCTGGATCCCTGCAAGTGTCCAAGGATGGGGCTTGGAGCAACCTTGGGCTAGTGGAAGGTGTCCCTGCCCACAGCAGTGTGTGGCACTGCATGGGCTGTAAGGTCCCTTCCAACCCAAACCATTCTGGGATTCTCTAATATTCTTGATTACAGAGCATCCTACTACATGTCACAGCCACACACTCCAGTATTTAAATGCAAGCCTTCCATTTGAACCTGCTTAGAATTTAATGTTCCTTAATGCCACTTAAGATATTTATAGTCTTCCACAGATAAAAATTCTCCCTCACCCTTTTTGCATTTGCACTCTGTCAGTGATTTATTTAAATATTAGCATAATTTCTGTAAATACTTTTATCCTTTTTATAAACTGGAGTCCCATCACAGCTCAGAAATACTGAAGAGGTCATTAGGTTGTAAGGGCAGCTTTCTTGCACGCAGTAATGGGTTCTTACTCCATTCTTACACAATTCCTATACACAAATCCATCGGTACCTCTCTAGCATTTTTAATACACCTGGCTCTGCAATATGTGCAAGGTGCCATCTGTGATGGCTCTTGGAATACAGTTGTTTTTCTCCCTGCCCAATTATATTTATGCACCAAATCCTTTAAACCTCTCTCCAGCCTGCAGCTTCATTGGCTCAAACTAATGAACAGAATTTTCTAATTCCCTCCTGATAATCCTATTACCTGTCCAAAGCTATTTCTGCAAGGGTCATCATTCCAAAGGGATGTAAATCTGGGGCCAGGTCTCCCTGTGGTCAGTTGTAATCCAGCTCCTCTCCTGGAAACTCCAAGGACATTGGTCAGCGCCTGGGAATAGAGGAGCTGAGGGACTGAACCTCTCAGGTACTGTGATTTGTATGTCCAAACCTTGCCTTTCAAGTTTGATTTCAGTAGGGGAAAAAACATAATGTTTTGAAGATGTATTAGTGGTGGATGAAAAGTTCTAATAAAGAAATGTAAGTGATGGGGTCTCTCAGAAGAGCCTCATATTTGGCAGTGTGGGTGAAATGGGGCTGGTGACATAACAACTACTGCCAGGTTCCCAGCTGTGAATTTGGCAGGCTGCTTTCATTAAGCTGAAAACAACAAGCTGCCAGAGCTGTTATTATTTGTGCTTTAAATGAATGCATGGGCAGTGAGTGGTGTTTCACTCTAGTTGGGGTCATCTGGGGGAAATGGAAATATATTAGAAATCAGATCCTGGATCTGCTGATAGTGTGTGCCCAGACTATTGGAAGTGACACCTGTATCTAATTTAATAGGGCTTTTATTTTCCTGTCTCTCTATTTGATTTTGGCATTGATTTGACTCAAAAATGGGATTTCTACTCTTTTGTAACCTACTTTTGAATACTAACCTGTATATAAGGATCTGCAAGAGAATATAAAGACACCATTCCTTCTGCCTCTGCTGGGATGGAATTGTGTGCTCTGGGGAAGGGTGAGTGAAGGACTCAAATCTCTGGGAAAATCTCCAGAAAATGTTTATATCTGGGCCAATTTTGGAGCTTCCAAGGAACTCTAAATGCTAACTTTAGAATAAATCCTTCTTATCCAGGTATCTAATCTCAGCTTGGTTTTGCAAGAATTGTTTTCTTGCAAATGAATGTTTGGTGAGCACAAATATTGGTGTGAAAGAATAATAACCCAAATGTACCACAGACAAGACAATTCTCTCTGTAGCTGCTGTGATAGCACTAGTTTTAGGCAGGTGCCAGGTATGTAACTAAAGGTATAAATGATGCATTACATAAAAAGATGGAGAAAAAAAAAACATTTTTTGGCCCTGAGAGATTGCTTTGGACAGTTGAGATCCCCAGAAGATGAGTGTTTTTAATAGGACAGGTCTGAGTGGTCAAGAAACCTTGGGGCAAAATTGCACCTTGGATTCTTGCTTCCACCCCCTTACTCAAACAGTATCATCTGCACAATAAATGGCTTTACAGGTTTCCTGCAAGTATTTGACATCTTTTTGACAGGAGGGAATAATTTCAATCTAAACCATTTTTCTGCAGCTGATCTGATTGCTAGAATTATATGGAAGTGCTTCATCCTGCTTCAGAGTGGGATTTTAAGCTGATCTTTGTTATAAATAATAAAGTTGAATCCTAGCAATTATAATTACAGCACAGCTAAAGGATGGGGAAATGCATTATAATGATAATCAGCAAAATAATTCAGCTTGAGAGCAAGTAACATAAGGATGATTATTATACCCAGGATGTTCAACTGCTGTTCCCCAGTGATAAGGGGAATTCCTCTCTAGCAGCAGTGGGTCTCAAGGCCACCACAGGGTTCCTATATTCCTCATTTACAAAGTTCAAAAACCCTACAGGTATTTAACACCTTCAAAATACTCATGGTGTCATCTGGACATACCCTCAGCTCAACTGCAAAGGTTTTTCCTGGGTGAATCACAGCACCAAAGGGCATTTCCTGCCCCCTTCCAGCCCTCCAAAGCAAAAACCAGAGCCTGACCAATGCAATCAGTGGAGAAATATTTCTCCATAAATATTGCACTGGATTCCAGATTAGGTAGCTCAATGGGGTAACTACCTACAGCTCTGTGAGGTTGTGACTCTCACTCAGCACCAGCTCTGCAACTTCAGAAGAATCTTAAATGTAGAACTGCAAGAACTTAGGAAAAATCCACATAATCCTTCACTTCCCATCCCATCTTTTAGACCTATTGTGTTTTTTCATATAGCCAGTGATATGAAATCAGATTAACAACCCCTGTGGACAGGGGCACCTGTGGACAGAAAACCCTCCAGAGACTGTATTGCCTACTTATTCAGGCATTGGTGAGCAAGGAGAGGAAAGAAAATCAGCTTGCTTCCAAGATCTGGGGTGTGTAAGGTGGCCAGAGGTCATGGGGAACTCAGCTGAAGACTCTGGTAACCAGCTTCCAGCACTAGCCCATCTTAAACTCCATAAGAGACTCACTCTAGGGCACATGGCCAACCACAGTGAGATTGAATTACGTACTTAATTCTGAACTGCTTGAATGAGGACAGTCTTCAGCCTCAGTCCAAATTCAGAGAAACCTCCCATGGATTTAAATGTAAGCTGGAACATGCTATAAACCAACATATTACTGTGTTAAGCAGAAGTATCCCACAGTCCCTTCCTTTAATGCTCAGTGCCTAAGAAATTCCAGGCAAAGCTGTAGCATCCCAGTCCAGAGAAATTCCTATTTTGCTGCTTACTGGAATAAGGATATCAAAAGGCTATGAGTAGAAGAAAAAGTGCAAGTGAGAAATGGAGTCTACCCCAACACCGGGTATGAGCATAGTTGGCCAAAATTATGGGATTTGCACTTTCTGAGTGAAAGAACAAAAACCAAACCAAAACAAAAAATCCCACCCCTTCCAACTTCAAGTGAAAGGCTTGGTGAATTCATGTCACCTCATATAATAATTTTTTTTTTTAAGCAAAAATGAAACATTTCAATTTTCCATTGGCATTTTTGTTATGGACAGACATGGAAAATGAAGGCAACAACATGCAGAGAAATAATGATGAGCCTGAAAAATAGCTCCATATATTAGCGTGCAAACCCAAAAAACTTTTTTGATGACCTAGAACCCTTTCCAGTCTATCAGCCAGAGATCAGACAAATAAGAAGTATTTGCAGGAAATTGCAGTGAGCAAATACCATATAGTTTTTCTTGCTGCATTCTATCAGGGGAAGGGATGGCAGGAGCAGTGACTCCTGCAGACAGAGCTGGTCTTCCACAAAAGTAATCTCTTTGTTTTGAAAACATTAAAGGAATGCATTCAAATGGCATCTGGAAATTACATTTGTTTCTATTTGCATATCCTTGTCATTTTATCAGTGTCAATAACTCATAATGTGACATAATTAAAATATTCTTGGATTATTCCATTTGTGCAATCCTTTCAGAATTGCTTTGCATGGAATAAAGACTTTACCATAATTTGAGATGAAAACATGTTATAATAAGGGCTTGGCATTCTGGCACAAAGTATCATATATAAAACAACTGGGCTGCTGATTCCTGTCCTTCTGAATTGCTGGAATCCCATGAAAATAGCTACCTCCAGCAGAACCCAAGGATAATCATTCATTCCTATTCCTCCTGGGAGCAGGGACGCTGTCCAGACTTAAAGCATTAACAGCACAGCCATCCCATAAGGAAGGCCTTAAAGCAAATGGAGGGTGTTTTAAAGGAAGTTATGAGATAAATCCTCGGACCTCACCTCTCTGCAAGCACACAATGATGAACCACCTTCCCTGGCAACTCCAAGTTAAATCCAGGTCCATGGTCCCTGTTGGTCACTGGTTCAGAGGTGGGTTCTGTGAACACTCAATGTTCAGCCAGTCATGGGAAGGCCTCAATTCTGTCCTGAGATCCCAGGCAGCAGCACCTGCCAAGTCCTCACCTTTGCCCTCTTCCATACTGGATGTGCCCAGGTTTATTTTGTGACATTCCACACTTGGTCACAGGCAAGAGGCACATTTAGAAATACGTCTAATAATAGCTAAAAATAATACTGGGCTAAGCCTTAAGCCAAATAGGATGAAGTAAGTGCTCAGAAAGAGTTAGGAGAAGTCAGGCTCTGCCAGAGGAGGAAACAAGCCAGACATGGATAGTCTGAGACCTAAACATAGTGCCTTCAAACCCTGGAGGCTTCCTCAGCACTCATACCACAGCCACCTCCAGCCCTTCTCTTCTAGGGACCATCTCTGCCAAGGAGAGCAAATTTTGGTCCCCATTATCCATGCCTGCATCCTCTCAAGATGAGTCAAGTTCTGTAGCTCATCCAAAAAGGGTTTCAGGCCACTGAACCAAGTTGCCTCGGCAATGTCAGCCTATGGCAAACCTCACACCAGAATGTATTTATCCATATCTGCCTTAAGGGACCAGTGGAAGGTGTCCCTGCCCATGCCAGGGGGCCAGAACAAGATGGCCTTCATCATCCCTTCCAACCCAAGATGTTCTATGATTCCATAACTTAATTAATTTTAGAAAGTGGCTGTTTATTTAAAGCAGAGTTACAATCATTTTAGACCTTCAAAATTTGATTTTACCCTCTTGTTCAGTATAAATACTGATGCATCACCTAAGACTCTCCTACAATGTTTAAAGTAAAGGGGTGAATATTGATTTGCTGCCATATAGCCTAATCTGGTGCTGTAAAATAGCTAAGTGAATTGTGATTTGATTTTTTTTTTGAGAGACCTTGTTGGAATACATCAGTAAACGAGGCTCCCACAAACTGATTCATATTTGAGCTGTCCCACTGGGACAGCTAATGCTGCAACAGTCATTTAGCAAGTAAAATCAAATCTCTGACATCATGACAATCTGAAATAGCATGGGTTTTCTCTGATGTATGATACTCTCTGGGTTTGTATCTGAGTCTGATTCGCCCAAAGGGAGAAAGAATTCTCTTGCTTGCATTCACTTCTTATTCTTTAGCACAGGAGAATCTACAAATAGAGCCTCATTCAGTGCTGAAGCCACAGCAAAAAGCTTTTAGATGCCAAAGTCATTAGAAAATGAATTCTAGGAAACAAAAATCAGATTTCATTACTTCTAATGCTCATGGAATTCCTCTCCTTTCCCAAGCACAGCACACTTCTAGGGCTGAACCTCCCTCCCTTTCCCACATCTGCCACAGTCTTCACAGCTGGAGTCAGGCTTGGGCTTAACCAAACATCACACCCTGCTCCACAAACAAATGTACAGACAGAAGAAAACCCACCATCAGAACACCTCCAGTGTCTCTTGTCCTGACTCCTCCTGATCCCATGGCCACCTGCTTCAAACAGAAGGGGTCAGAACCTGGCTTATCTTATCACGTCAGCCCCAGGGGCAGCAGAGCTGGGGCTGCTCTTGGCCACTGCAGAGGTAACTAAATCCAGGAACATCATATTCAGGCACCTATGTTGAGCATATTTTCCATTCACCCTCAAGGTTGTCACAGGAACCCAAGGAATTAGGGCACTTTATCCTCACAGAGAGCTGCAGTATCAGTGGTACTGTCATTCCTCGGGCCGGCAGGAACATGTTCCCAGCACATGGGTGATCAGAATGCTGCCCCTGGGCTCAGCTCCAAATCCCATCCCTGGGAGGGGTAAACTGGCACTGGGGTGCTGCTGTGCACACATGAAGTGGATGAAATGAATCAGAGGTGTTTACAGTAAGGTCTGTTCTGACCAGATCATTTTGTTTCCTTTATTTTCCCTTTTCCTTCTTTTCCTCTGCAACAAGCTCCTAGTCTCTCCTCCTGCTTGTTACAACATGCTTTGCTGCTGATCCTCTTGCACTCAGTGAATGTCAGAAGCCTCCAAGAGCACTGTCAGATGGCTTCTCAGGAGGTGATACAACTATAGCCTGTGCACGGGAAAGGCTAAAATATTTGGAAATGATTTTCAGATAGAGCCGTGGCAGTCCCTGTGAAGACGTCTTAGAAACAACCAAGTGTACACAGAGAAACTGGCCCAGCATTTGTGCTCCAGTTTCTACATAAACAAAAGCAAGTCCCTGGGAAAGGATTTGCTCTGCTGTTTATCTGAGCTGTGTTTTGGAGCAGGAGAGGGAACACGTGTGTTTTAAGCCATCAGCCTGTGCTTCAAATCATGACACTTATTTACATGCTCAGAGAAATGCATGTACATGCCTCAGCTGCTGCATAACTGCAAGCCTAGTTTGCCTCGCTTGGGTCTGAAAAGGAAGCATAGTAATTCTAATTTTGTGCAGCTTTACAAGCCATATTTAAAGATATTTACAAACTAGCTGATGAAAGCTCACCATTTATAATCACACGTCAATCACAGGATCCAAAGGAAAACAGGAAGAAAATGTGAACAACATGAAAGATACGAAAGCTCTCTTCAGGAAAGGGTTAAACTTTTCTGTGAGGATGACTGAGCACTGAAACAGGCTGCCCAGAGACGAAGTGCAGTCTCCTCCTCTGGAGATATTCAAAGCCACCTGGATATGATCCATCTGCTCTAGCAGGGGGCTGGGCTGGATGATCTCCAGGTCCCTTCTAACCCCAACCAGGATGTGAATCTGGGATATATGGAAGTTACAGGCCTGATGTAAACACTCCAGGGCTTTCGGTGGCCACACAATCCTGTCTGCTATGGCTTTAATCTTCTGATTAATAAAGGTAATAAGAGGAATACATTCCTATTATCACTGACTTCATGCAATCATAGTTGCCACAGGGATGTCAGGATCATTCTGTGGAGACAATGTTATTTCTTGTATTGCAAGCAAATGTGCAGCTGGTTGGAGCAGGACCTGGGCATCCCGCATTTAGTCAATTACATGATAACTCCATTTTCTGGCAAATGGTTAAGTAAAAAAAAAACAAACAAAAAAACCAAAACCACATCCAGCTGACCACAGCTTTACAGTTCAATAGAGGATATTTTTCTGCTCTTTTTTATATACTGAACTCAACTCCAGACTGGCAGCATCCTCCTGACAGCATCTCCACTGCCTTTGACAAATATAGATAGACTATTTTTAGCTCTGGATCTTTCCATTTAAGAGAAATGAGGAAATTAATCAGTCAGATCTTTTAAGATGTGGAGATGCACTCAGGACACTTTAGCAGAAGAATAAAAAAGGGAATGGAGGAAGAGAAAGCACCTGGCAGTCACAAGTGAGCTCTACTGCTTGACTCTGCCAGTCCTACAGGAAGAGTTCCAAGGCAGCAGGCTGGAAAACACAAGAAATTCTTGAAAGCACAAACTAAATCACAGAATTTAGGTTGGGAAAGATCTCCAAGATCATTGAATCCAACTATTTACTCAGCCAAAACATGTCCCCAAGTCCACATCCAGGAGTAGCCACTCTTGAATCCTAGTAGGGATGGGGACTCCTCCACTGCCTGACCACCCAAGGTCACCTGTCCCCTTCCCTACCATAGTAAGGTATTGCTTGGCTGTGACTTACTTTACACCTAAATCAGCACCACAAGATGTGTAAATCTAATTCAACTTCCACAGAGTTAATAAATATCCCTGGTAAAGGGTATTTGCCCAGTGCCCAAAGCAGTAGATAATTCACTCTTCTCCCTTCTCACAGGGACTTTCTCTGGAAGAAGGAGGCCCAGCTGCAGAGAAAGATACTAATTCAGTGAGAGAGGGTCAGAACTGCAAGATAATTCAAGTTTTGAATCATGGGAAAGCAGCAAACGAGATACTCACACATCTCAGAGGATGGATGCTAATGCTTAGAGAAAGCCTAACCATCAATATGAAAGCTGATGTGAAGAACTTCGGGGTTTTTTTAAATTGCTTAGCTCTCAAATTTGAGATAATGACTGTTTAGACCCAGCTTTAGAGGAAGCCTCTTGGCTAAGCCATTAGCCATTTGCATCATTTTTGTGAAATGATGGTAACAAATTGTAGATATGAAAAAAGTAAAAGCCAATATTCCTACTGATTTACTAAAAATACACATTTGAAAAGAACATCAACCAGCTAAGGAGGAAAAAAAAAAGCCAGAACCTGCCCCACACCAGAAATACATGTTGTAATTCCAAAACTATTTTCTTAACTGTTTATTGTGGGCAATTTTTTGCATGTCCAGAGCCTTAGGAGGCATTCTTGGTCAAACCCATCCCAAAGGAGACAGTGGATGCTCTTCCAGCTTCACAAGTGTTGATTCCTTTCAGCCATGCCCCACAGGCATCTTTTAGTTTTGGAAAGGAGCGACAAGAGTTACCCTGTGAGGACTTTGAGCAGCTAATTCTAGACCTTTAATTAATCTCACAACAAACTCAAGTTCTTTCTCTTTTCCATAAAACACCAGCCATCAACCTCTCCAAGCACCTGTCTCCAGTCACTGCCAGAGTTACAGCTCTGACACAAGAGATTTTTGACAAATTACAGGGATTATACACGTTGCAAACATCTGTTCAGCTTGGGGAAAAAATATGCACAATCTCTCCCCTGGGCTTCTGCCATCCATCATGACTTTGCTAAATACAGCAATAAATTCCAACCAAGGCTCTGAAGGACATGTCAACTTTAGCAAACATGAAGTTCAGAAAGAAACACACACTTAAATATCAACTGAAAACTCTGCCCAGACTCCCAGAGCACTGTGGTGAACTGTCCAATCCATCTGACAAATCAGGCCAGGCATTGAGGTTAAACATGGATTGAGATTCGTGCCCTTAAATAATCTGCATTTGAAAATGTTGGGTGTTTCCTCTCACTTCAAATATGCATTTTCTCATTATCCAGCCACCCTCCTCTTCCACCCTGCTTGATACAGCCAAGTTTGTTTAAAAAGAAGATAAACCAATAATAGGTTTCCTGGCAGGATAATTAAAAAAAAAAGGATTAATTCATTTCAAGAGTAACAGTGATGGAGCTGCTCCAACAAATATGTATCATGCCCCAACATTTGAATCCCAAGTTTCAAAGATATTCACCACTTCATATATAAAATTAAGCTTTTCCAAATTAAATTTTTTGCTTAATGTTAAATGAAATTTGACGTGGCAACTTCTGGCAATCCTAATATTATTGCCATAATAATGATGACTGTAATTTTTCCTCAAAAAATAAAACAAGTCCTGTTTTAAAATATTTGCATTCTACCTCTCCAGACAAAACTGTGGTACTCTGGTAGAAGTGAATCATAGAATCATAGAATCATGGAATGGCTTGGAATGGAAAGGATCTTAAAGCCCATCCAGTGCCACCCCCTACCATGGGCAGTGATACCTTCCACTAGCCCAGGCTGCTCCATGCCCCAGCCAACCCAGCCCTAGACACTTCCAGGAATCCAGGGGCAGCCACAGCTTCTCTGGGCACCCTGTGCCAGGGCCTCACCACCCTTCCAGAGAAGAATTTCTCCCCAGTATCTAATCTAAGCTATTCTCTGGCAGTTTGAAGCCATTCCCTCTTGTCCTGTCACTGACTGCTGTTAAGGCATTGAGCTAATTTCCTGTTTCAGAGTGATATCCAGAAATAAATGTGCAATCCAGAAAAGATGAATAACTCCTGGTGCATAATTATAGGCCAAAGTTTGAAATACTAAAAAAAAAAGAAGAAGAGAAAGGGATATTTATTTAATCCTATGATCTTGCAGCCCAACACAACGTTGAAATCAGGGGTAGTCACATAAGGCATTTCCTAACTGGCAAAGCCTTAAGGATAAATGAAACATTGGACTCATCTATTTAAAATGCTTCGACCTCACAAATAAAGAACAGAATAACTCTGCTAAAGCGGATAGAGGGAATAATCCAATCCCATAACCCTCTCATCAGTCCCAGTGACGTGCTCCCTGCATCATCCCAGCCTGATTTATGTTTTATTCTCATCATATGACCTCTTCTATAGCAAATCAAGTACTGGCCGGGTGTTTTGAAATTATGTTTTTCCCAACCATAGAGACCTGATCACTCCATGTTACAGCAAAGTTTTTCCTTGAGGTGAGCCCAGGGTGTTTCCATTTTGCCACACAATCAGCTTGTCTTTGCACCTTGGGGTGACACAAGCAATCAAAGCAGGTTGGCTCTTAAGCCTGTCTTTAGCCACATTCCCGTAAGGGATCTGATTGCTTGTGCTGCAAGGGGAGCTGCAGGTGCTCCCTGGCGCAGGGCCCAGGAGCGGATCATGGAAGGTGCTGGAGGGCCTTGAGCAAAGAGCTGGAACTCCAATCTCGGCATTGATCTTGATTACATAATGCTGCTAATGCCTCCTGTGAACCTCAGTGCATCCATTACCATGGACCCTTGGAAACCTGTCCCTGCTGCAGGCACAGAAGGATGCTGGCCCTCCCAAGGGTACATAAAGAGCAGAGGATTTGCTCCATTCCACTGCCCAGGCAGGGGGAACAATGCCTTCTATGTTATTTTACCCAATTCTCACAAATTTCAGAAATCTGAACATTTAAAGCCATGGCTGCTCCTTCTCTTGTCTTGCTTGCTTCAGAAGCTGCCCATGTGCCATGTGTGTCTGTAAATACTTGCCATTTGAGAGAGAGGACAGGAGCAGTCAGGGAGGGAATTCTGCAACTGGTAACCAGGGAAGAGAGGCAGAGAAGCAAGATTCAAATTAGCCTTTGGGAGAGGGAAGTGCTTCTCAAGTTCAAACACTCTTCCCAAGAGGCAAGGGAACACTCAGAGCACATCCTGGCTGAGCGCCCACACACATGAAGCTTGACACAGAGATATGCAACCACATCTCACTGCCAAACACCCTTCAGTTCTTGCTCTCCCCCTCAAGGGTCCCCAAAATGCCATGCTTCCCAGTTCACCAGCAATATCCCACTGACCACTGGGGACTCACAGCCAGATGCTAATTTCCTTACCTAAACCTGGACCCAAACAGCATTTTCAGCAGGATGTGCACAGATGGAAAGCACCAAATCTGTGCCTAAAACATGTTTATATTTTAAGAAAAATATTACTTATGTTTACTTACTGGACCAGCAGCAAAACCTCTTATATTGGAAGCAAGTTTTATTTATTGTCTATCTTTGTATTTACAGCTGCAATCTTTTATAAGGATTAAATAAGGCTTCATTACAAGTACACAGCTACAGTGCTTTCTTCCTGAGCTACCTCAGAAGATATGAGCAAGAGAAAATAGTAAAATTGCAATTTTGCTTAAACAGGGACATCTCTGTGAAGGCCAAAGGCATAAAATTATGCCCCATCCCTGGAAACGTTCAAAGTCAGGTTGGAACAGGGCTTGGAGCAACCTGGGATAGTGGAAGGTGTCCCTGCCAATAGCAGGGGGTGGTTGGATGGGCTTTAAGGTCCCTTCCATCCCAAGTCATTCCATGATTCTGTGCTTTGTTACTAAGTAGAAAACCTTCCTCCACACTGGATAAAAAGGAATCACTTCATTAAGTAGTTATTTCTACCCTGTAGTAAGGCTGGCCCATCCAGGTTAATGACTCCAGAGAAATGAGCAGTTGTAACAGGAATTCTGCTCTTGATCTACAAGGTCCAGAGATCATAGAAATTAAATGGCAGCATCAGGCCTATACTTGCAATTCAGGTTTTTTTTGCTGAAGAATTTTTTTGGACACAAAAATCTTCTCCACTCTAAAAATCTGACAGAAAGACAGTAAAGTAAAAAACTTACAGAATGATCAGTCTCTTAAGATACATATGTAAAGCCACCACATATAACAAAATAGGGCTGCACCAGGCCCTATGATTGATGACCCACTGACCTGATGAGGAGAGAAATTATAACACCCATTTGAACTTCTCAGGAGCCACTTTCAGTCATCAAAACCAATGAGAAAAGCTAATGAAAATACAAAATATTTTCAAAATTAGCAATTTCCCCCTCCCCAGAGTCTGCTGTTTATCTGGAATGTCAGAAAGATACAAAGGGGAAGCTTGGGATCAGTACCAGTGGCAGCTGATGGGCTGGAAGGTCTGGTGGATACTTCCTTAGAACTAGGAGACATAACCAGCTCCAGTGATGACATTAATTGTCATGTCACCATAACTGCACATCTTCCTGCTGTGAGACACAACACCTTCTCAGGGGACTCTGTGCTCCTACCCTGAGCCAGTTATATATTGTGATTGAGAGACTGCACAGTTACACGATTTAAAAAAGAGAAAATAATCAGCTGTAAAGCAGTAAGGAATCTGTAAGAGGAGGTTGGGATGGCCAGGGATGGTCATTCTCCAGGACTCAAGGCCATTCCTGCTGAATCAAATCATCCCCATGCAGTGAATGGCTGCCTCTGAGTCCTTGGCCTAACAATGCTCTCAGGCCAACTCAGGTTGATGACCTTAGACAGGTGAGCTGGAAGGAACTTCTAAAAGAGAATATTATCAGTCAACAAATTATGACCCACTTGCACCCACATGAGCCTCTCCATGAGGTTGCTACTCTTGCAAGATCTGCCATGTGATACAGAGGAGGGTTCCAGCTGCTCCCATGCCAGGCACACCACATCCCACCACACCTGTAGAGGCAAGCAGGTAGCACCTTTTCATCTGAGACACTCGTGATGGCCCATCCTGACCTACTCTGTGACACTCTCTACTGTGCTGACTCAGCCTTACACATGGATATTTCCTCACAGAGGCACTTGCATAACAACAACCTCCACAGCTGGTAGCACCCACACTTCTCCATTTATTGGGAAGATCATTTTTAACTTTGGAAAATGATGCTTGCCTGGCACATAAAAGAACACCTCCTCACCACCCAAAAAAAAAAAAGAACCCCAACCAGCCACACAACAGCTCCACCTCAACCTTTGATGAGGATGTGGGAGAGTTCCCTGCCCAGGTGATTGCCCAACTTTGCCCACAAATGACATGCAAGAGCTTCCGCTGCACTTTCCTCAAGGAGAGCCAGCTTAGCCTGGAACACCCTGCCATGGACCACCCTGTCCATAGGTGTCCATTGTCATCAGCTTCCTGGTTGGGAAACACCTGGCTGGGCCAGCCCTATTCTCCCAGGGCTGAGATAAGAATGACAAGGATTTACAGCCCCTCTGAGCTGAAAGGGGAATGGTTTGAATGCCTGGCTCCCAGCTCCCAGCCCAGATCAGTTACAGGGACAGGATTAAGCTTTAGGAGTTCCCATTCCCAGTCCATGGTCAGCCTCCCAGCCTGTGCACGGTCAGGGTTGTTGCCTCGTGCCACACTGCAGAAGAATGGTGAAACACAGCCTTTGCGCTGTTATGATTCATCTAATCTTCACAGATTCATGGGGCACAATAGATCAGTAACATAAATTTTACAGAGACCTTTCATTTGTTAAGCAATCTGTTCCCACCTCTGGGAAGAGAGATGTTTCACCAAAAGCACAGTCTGGTGCTTTTGTTTTCTGGTTTGAGCCTGCAACTGAGTGCTTGAGTTTCACACCCTGCACTTTTCAGCTCAAAGCTCTGAAACAGCAAAGTACACAAAGAATCAAACCTTCTTGTTTCCCTTACAACAAAAAATCCACAGCAGCAGCAGCAGCCAGAAGAATTTATGTAGATGTAAGACAAGGGAATGACTTAAAGGTTTTACCCAGCATATATTTCTGCTCATCCCTGACATGGCAAAGATTCTTAGTTTTGCCTAGTGAGAAGGGATTAGCTTCACATTTCTATTTCAGATCTGAGGGAATAGTAAATGATCTGGTAATCTGGATCTATGCAGCAACAACAACCTATCTATAGTACAACCTAGAAAATTTATACTAACGAAGCTTCATTCATTACCTGCTTTTCTTCCAAACTTACTTGCAATGTTTCCCAATGTTTCTTGCAGAAGTTTTGATTAATTGTCATGGGTACACGCATAGAACAACTTATTTGTACGTGTGCTAATCAGCTTTAGTCCCAATACATACATACATGTCCTGCTCAGCCCGTTATTCCAGATTATCCCTTGATGGTGCTATGGAAAAATGAAGGTACATACATCATTATTTGTCACTCCAGTCTAACACCCCAGCAGCCTTTAAATAAGGCAGTCATGGCATGAGAACATCTTTGCTACTGTGAAGTCAAACAAAGCTTAACTTAGAACCTGAACAGCTGAAACTAGTCTAGACTTAATGGGAACACTCAAAACGGCTGCCTTAAGGTTCCTTGCTGCTCTGTAGTGCTCTGGCACCAGCCATCTGGGATCATGTCCTCAGTGGGAACACTCCAAATAAATGTGGTTCTCCATCAAAAATTCTACTGTTTGCCATTGTAAGAGACAAAAAGGGTGTTGGTGAGTCACAGTCCCTGAGAGTGTCATCTGGCTCTCTGGGTTGCCTGGTTTATGGAAAGGGTGGAACAAGAAAGTGATTTTGATTTATAACCACCATCAGTTTACTGTTGCAACAAACATGGCCCAACCATCTCCAGGATGTTCAGAGGTCTCTTGCCCAACAGGTTCAAATATTTGGCTCCATTTTCTGTATGTGAAATGAGCAATTTGGGAAACCCTTAAAAATAAATACTTATAGCACTTGGAAAATTAATAGGGTTGCAGTTCCAAGAGGAATTAAAAAAAGAAAAAAAGTAAGAAAATATTCAGTACACTTTTCAATTGCAGGAAGTTTTCACCCACTATTTCCTATGACCATGTCCCTGATATTCTCCAGTGGCTGGGAAGGAACAGCATAATGAAGGAACCTTCACCTGAAAATCTGGCCAGGCACATTTTTAAGGAGACCGACATATACCCAATTGCTTTCTGTGGGTCAATGACAAGCTCCATAATTATCGTGTGTAATTTTGATCTTCACTCATACTCACCCAGCTACAGGAAATTACACACTGTGCTGTACCTGCTGCAAGCTTATCCCTTTGCCATCCTATTATTAACTGTTCTCCCTTTGGGATTTGCAGCATCTCCTACTCCAGCCACTGAAATGGAAGAAAATGCCAACACCAGCTTGGAAGAAGACTTTGAAGGACAGGCAACACACACAGGCAAGGAAACTAACTGTGTTTTTTTCAGAAAAATAACTTAAACTGTCGGCATTCACTGGGGAAGCCCAGAATTCCAGTTGTTTTAGTGGCCAAATCTCTTGCACAAAAACACAGGTTCTAAAGGCAATGAGAATGTATTCTGGGGCAAGTGACAGCCCCCACAGAGGGCTGGTAACACCAAACCTTTTAATGTTCCTCCTCAAACCTGAAGCAAAGGGCAAACTCAGAGGACACTTGACAAAGCCACCAAGAGCCATGGCCAACATGCTCCTGTTGGTTTATTGCCTCACTCCTGTGTTTCATTGCTTCACTTTACTCTCCAGGATAGACAAACAAAAGAGCAACAAAACCCACGCTCCCACTTCAGAATTAGATGGTAACGTTTCACTAGAAAGGCAATATTTTTTTTCCTTCTTACAGAAGGAACGCTGCTAAAAATGCCCTTTGTGGCAAAGACAGCAGAGCATTTAGAAGCTTTAAAAGAGGCCTCACTCAAAACCATCATTCTTTTTAATCCAGTGTCAATCGCCAGGATTTTTATAAGTACTGACATTGTGTTCAGCTCTACAGCTCCTCCACCCCACTGCCAGGTAACAGGATGTCAATCATTCCCTCCCTCAGCTCCAAGGGCTTCTTTGCCTTGGAGCTATAATAAATGTAGTTCTTGTAAGAACTCTGAGGTTCTTTCCCAACAAGCCTTGCTGATGTTGGCCAAGATCACCATATATGCACAGGGATGGATAGAGCTCTGAGCAACAGTGCTAGTGGAAGGTGTCCCTGCCCATGGCAAGGGGTGGAATGAGATGAGCTTTAAGGTGTCTTCCAACTCAAACCATTCTATGAAAAATACATACATACATACATATACAAATATATACATACACACCATATCTTGCTTTCATCACATCTTCCTTGTAAAAATGAGAGCTGCTTATCCAGCATTTTCTAAGTTTTCTATAGGAAACTCCACCTCTGAAAACACTGAAACATTCTTTGGTTTTGCTTTATAATTGAAGATGCAGATTAAATTTTTTCGTTTCGAAAAGCAGCACTAGAATTTTAAATTTTTTTTTCCCAATTTCAAAAAAAGAAGTTTAATCAAACAGCTCCAAAGACCAAGATCTGCATTACAATCAGAATTACCATTTGCCATATGGGTTACTCTTCCAGTGCAACAGGTATTGTTTGCGGTTTTTAAAAATCTCAAATGTCCTGCATTCTTAGTTTTATTCTGAGTCCTTATGCACATTTAATATTTAAATTGTATTAAATATTTAAATTGATATTTAAATAGCCTGTTTATAAAGAAATCAAGTATTTGTCTACAAAACACCACTTTTGGCCAACATGGCAGTTTTATCATGTTTCAACATCCTCATCCATGTTAACTGCTCAAGTAGTTCACAAAAATCCTTCCAAAGTATCCTGGATCACCAAAGTGATCCAGTTCACTTAGAACTGGAGAGAAAAAAACCTCTTTCCTTCTTTTTGGGATACATTGATCCAAAAGTTCTGGTTCTCAGCACTCCTGGAGAGTGCTTTGGAAGGACAAGGGACAGATTAACTGAGGCACAGAAGGACGAACCAGCAAAAAACAAAACAGGAAACCTCTTGTTGCAGCCACTTTCTTATTCACCTTCATCTCTCTCTTAGGGCCCAAAGGTGTGATCAATGACTGGAGGAAGTTCAAATTAGAGAGCAAAGATGGAGACTCCTTACCCCTGAGTAAGAAAGAAATGCTTAGACAAATGTCTTCACCGCACCGATCTTTCAGTAGCGATGATAAAGACACCAGAGAGAGATTCTGCCGTAAGGTAAGAGAAGCAAAAGGAATTAACTTTGACTCTATATAAAACATGCCTGTTATAAGGTAGAAAATCTTGAATTTTCCACTCAATTTCTGTGTAACTTAGCAGAACCCTCACAATGGAGACAGAACACACTGGGGTGGCAGAGCTGGGGAGGGGGCTGGAGCACCAGGAGTGGCTGAGGGAGCCAGACAGGGCTCAGCCTGGAGAAAAGGAGGCTCAGGGGGGACCTTTGGGCTCTGCACAACTCCCTGACAGGAAGGGGCAGCCAGGGGTTTAGGCTCTGCTCCCAGGAAACAAGGGACAGGATGAGAGGAAACAGTCACAAGTTGTTCCAGGGGAGGCTTTGATTGGATATCAGGAAAATTTCTTCCCTGTAAGGATGGTCAAACTGAAAGGGCTGCCCAGGCATTGATACCAGGAATGGTATCACCATTCCTGAAAGAATCCTAAAAATAAGAATATGTTGTTCAGCAACACAGGTTGGAGGTGGATTTGGAAGGCTGGGTTAATGGTTGGACTTGATGATCTTAGAGGACTTTTCCAGCCTTAATTAGTGGCTCCGTGATTCTATCCAGTCCTCTCTCAAGCAAAGGGTTACTTCCGTAAAACAAGCAGGGCATTTCACATCTATCATAGCACAGCTTGACCTTTCTTCCTTCCTTCCCTGTCACAATGCTCTATCCATGGTTAATGCAATGCAAAATTTTTAGCAGGTTTAAACACCTATTAGTCAAGATAGAGCTCTGAGCTTGATCACTCATGACCATTTACTAATTCTGCGGGAATCTAAACCCTCAATAACACAAGAATTAAACCTGCCCCACTACTTGCAAAATTTCCACCAACTCTGAGAGATCCATAATTTTTTTCCAAATGTGGCCACTGCCTTTAGTACCATCATATTGACAGACAAATATTGAGACAGGATCTTCATCTGTCTCTCAACAAGACCTCCCAGAGTCACTGTAGGGAATGATGGTTCTTCTGGCTTAGCTTTTGGTGCTCTCAGGACAACAGGTGGGTCTGTCACCATTCCAGCTCCAAGGGGTTCCCAGTCACTAACCTCACTCTCTGAATATCCACAGATGAGCATGCAGGAGTACGAGTTGATTCATGCTGCGCAGGAGGATGAAAGCTGCCTACAGCAGTACCGCAAGCGCTGCATGCAGGACATGCACCAGCGGCTCAGCTTCGGGCCCAAGTTCGGCTTCCTGTGCGAGCTGCAGAACGGTGAACAGTTCCTGGAGGCCGTGGAGAAGGAGCACAAAACCACCACGGTCATCGTGCACATTTACGAGGATGGCGTCAAGGGCTGCGAGGCCCTCAACAGCAGCCTGACCTGCCTGGCGGCTGAGTACCCCACTGTCAAGTTCTGCAAGATCAAGGCCTCCAGCACCGGCGCCGGTGATCGCTTCTCCAGCGAGGTGCTCCCCTCCCTACTGGTCTACAAGGCCGGGGAGCTCCTGAGCAATTTCATTAGTGTTTCTGAACAGTTCAATGAGGAGTTTTTTGCTGTGGATGTGGAGGCTTTCCTAAATGAGTATGGGCTGCTACCTGAGAGGGAGCTTCCAACGCTGGGAAATGGCACAGATGAGCCAGATGTTGAATAATTAGAGCCAGAGTCCTCACTGCCTCCCTTTCCTCTTCAGTCAGCTGTAAATGAATGTCAGTAACATCCATCCCACTTAGAGAAGGCTGTCTTTGCTGACTTACTTGTAACAAATAAAGATATAAAAATTGTTTAACGGTTAGCATGTGAATTCTACTTACAACACATACAGCTGGCAGTCCTGTACATATTGCTGTGCCAGCCATAAGTAATAGGAAGAACAGCAGTGATATTTAAGAAAATATTTAGGAAAAACAAATTAAAAATTGAGGGCCCATGCCTGTCTCCACACAGCACAAGCCCTTCATCTCAGTGGGGACAGGACTGGTCCATTCCTCGGTGCACACAAAAAGCCATCTCCATTCTCCAGAGTTACAGCAAGCTCTGGCTCCTGATTCACTTCTACCATCATTGGCAGGAATAAGCAATTTTAAAGGCAGACAAATAGCCCAAAGTCCTTGCATTCCTAAATGGCTCAAGTATCTAGGTCATTATTTTATTCCACATTTAATACTCAATACTGATGCAAAGAGAGAAGTTAGCTTGGTGCTCCTGTGAATTTTTCACCCAAACAGCTGACACAGACACAGCATCAGCTGATATCAGTTCATCAGTGCTCCCTATGCTGAGCAGCAGCATTTAAAATGCCTGTGAGTTTCTGGAAAAGTATGTTATGCTTATGTAATAACTGAATAAAGCTTATCAGCTCTCAAAGCCTGCCATTGGAAGTGTGAAATATATTGGTAGCACATAACCTTACCCTTAAAAACATGAAATATTAGTGACTACTCACCAGATATTTACTAAACTCAAAGTTTTAAGTTTTGTTAAAAGGAAGCTGCTGAGAACTACAATTTAACTGAGAGGAAGACATGAGATAAACTCACTATAAACATTCCTCTCTCTGATACAAAACAACAAAACATTAGAAATGCTTCAGTGACTTCTGCACACTGGCAAAGCTAAAGGCTGGATTTGACTGGGGATGGAAGTATCTGTATCTTACTAAAGATCTTAACAGCACAGATTAGCTGATAATATTTGAGATTATCAAAATGTTAAAGCCTATTTCTCTTTTGTTTGTTCTTTTTTAGAAACTAACAAAATGCTAATGAGTTGCTACTTTTAACATTGTTTTGCCATGGATGACTATTTTAACAGAGCTCCAGAAACCTCATGTCACGTACACTAAGCAGTACAAATGAAGCTCCTTACCATCTCTCAAACAATCTTTTACAAACCTGTAAAACAATTCATGACTTTATTACACCAAGAATTCAAATAGCATGTTCCCAAAATGTCATGATTTCCATATTGTAAATTGCTGAGTGAGAGATTGTCCCAAGTCTTTCCAATGGAACTCCAGGAGGAAAAAAGCTTTTCCCTTGGAGCAGTCATCTCTCCCCTTACTGAAGTATGAAGTTGACACCTTGAATAACGTCACTTTCATCCTAGCATTTCATTTGTCTCTTCAAAATATTTACAGATCTACCATTCGCAGATACATCCAACAACATGAAAATCCAATGATCTTATAGGAGTTTAGGTAGAAAATACTAAATTATCTTTTGTCCATCACAAAAATAAGCAGTTATCACAGTAGCAGAACAATATTTCTTTTGCATTTTAATGACATGTTTTGAAGAAGAGACATGAAAAATTTCTATCCTCTACACACCAAAAAAATCTCCACGTAAGTTGTGGGAACTTAACTTCCATGAGAACTTTCCCTCTTTATCCAACTTGGTTTAAAAGCAATTAGGCTGTACATCAGCAGCCTTATCACCTAAGATTCACTTTTTTGAGAACAAGGCTGAAAGCACAAAACCCCAACAATAACACCACAGAAGCTGCACCTATAACTACTCTAAGAAATAAGCTGGCACTCCAATTTAAGAGACAGATTAGATGTGCTTAAGCAGGATTTTCTTCAACCTGTAATTTAAAAAACAAAAAACAAAGAGCAATCACACATGTGGCACCAAGCCTCAACAGAAGCTTGTGACTAATGAAGTTGCAAATGAAACTCTGATCACAGCAGTTATCAGTTCTGCAGGAAAAAGACTTAACCTTAAAAACAAAAAGCAAGATTTGACTCAAACATTTATTACTGTATGAAGGTTTTTGAGTAGCAAACAGTAAATGCTTCAAATAAGCACATGGGAACAGCCTTCATGCTGCCCTGGGCTGTGGTTACTCTTCCTTTTGGCTCAAAGTCACAGAGACACCGAGTCCCCAAATATTCTGATGGAGCAGTGGGGAACAAATTATCACTGGTGTCACTGCTGCTCAGACTGACAGCAAAGCCTCTGGTAGATGCCAGTGTCCTACTGTCAGCTGGGACAGTTATTCTTCCTCCCAGCAGCCTGGACAAGGCTGTGTTTTGGATTCAGTACAGAATAATTTTGATAACACACTGATGCTTCGGTTGTTGCTGAGCAGAGTTTAGCCCATGTCAAGGACTCTGCAGTGTTCCAGGCTCTGCCAGTGAGGAGCTGCACCAGAAGCTGGGATGGAGCATGGCCAGGACAGCTGATCCCCCTGGGCAGAGGGATATTCCACACCATGGGATGTCATGCCCAGTGTGTGAACTGGGGCAATTGGCCAGGAGGGGCCGATGGCTGCTGGGGGATGGGCAGCATCAGTGGGTGGGTGGTGAGGGACTGCACTGGGATCACTCATCTGTCTGGCTTGTACTCTCCTCACTCTTTTTGTTATCTCCCTTTTCATTACTATTATTACTACTACTATTATTATATTGTACATTATTTCAATTGTTAAACTGTTCTTACTGCAACCCAAGAGTTTTATCTCTGTTCCAACCCTCCTGTCCCTTGCCCCAGGGAAGTGAACCAGCCCTGTGTGGTCCTTAGTTGCCAGCTGGGGTCAAACCTGTCACAACATATCACATGAAATACTGCCCTCAGATATGAGGAATTATAAACCTCAGTGACCAACCACTGAGGCTTTTAAAACTACATTTTAAAACCCTATGGCACAGAAAATGATGATTCTGTAAAACTATTTTGTATCATAAATTTTAGAACTATACTTAGAAGAGCCTGATTTTCAGATGTGGAAGTCCAAACCATTCCTATGAACTCTTACATATTAAAATCTTATATTAAGATTTTTATATCAGATATTGTTATCTGCAATCATGGACATGAATTAACAAAGCTCAGTATCAGTCACAGTGGAGTTTTCTCAGACTGAAAGCTTTGGACTACTACACAGGTAGGAAAAGGATAAACCTAGAGTGAAACCTGAGCTAGAGTTATGCAGTAGTCAGGAAATAGATTTTTAAAAGGGTATTTTCCTTTTCTCTTACACACACATTTTAATTTATCCTAAAGACTTCATTTTCTTACACTATCAATGGTAAAAAATGGTACAAGAAAGGATGGGACAATGAAATCCCCTCTTGGTTAGTCCTGTAATTCTTAGACAAGTGAGAACCTGCTTTCTTCTACATCCACTATTTCCTCATGGCAGGATGACTGGAAGGCTCAATCTGCAGGTACAAGTCAAATTACTCATTTTTTTCTTTGACAGGGTTGATTAATTTCTTATTACAAAGATGGTACTTCAACTGTCTTCTATATTATATCTGAAATTTCCACCAGAGCAACTTCTTTCTTTCCTTTCTTCCAAGCCCTAATTGGAAAATTAGATGCCTGATATCTAGTTAGTTCTAAACTGAATGATTAATCTGACTGTCACCACAAAGACAAGGATTATTTACTAAGCATTGAAAAAGCTTGCAGAGAGGAAGAAGAAGGAAGAGTTCTTTGCAAGGGGATCCCTGGAATAATACATCCCAACAAGCTCTATTTTGGACACCACAAGAACTAAACAAGAACAACTGTAGGACAGTTTTCTTCTTCAGGACAATTTTCTTCTCAGGCGTTAGAGATGCTGTACTTCACTTCTGCAGCTGAGTTTTGTGTAACAGGCAACTAAAGAATAACAGTTTTGTATTTTACCGCCAAAAGCACATCCTATTGTCCTTAAAAAAAAAAAACAAAAAACAAAAGACAGCACCTTTCTTCTAATTACACCCCTGTTGTCTCCTTCTAACAGAGACTATAGCAGAGCAATTTTTAAACAAACCATACTTTAAAGCATGTTACAAAATTATTCCCATTTTCTGGATAACCCTCAGCCTCCTCTGAATGTCAGCCTACCTCCTCTTTGCTTCCATTCAATGGCACAGAATAAAAAGCAATTATAAAACCCACAGCAGCTGAACCCAATGCCTCAATTACAACATTCACCACCTTCCTCCAGGAGGCCCCACCTGAGCAATGCTGAGCACTGAAGGTCACCACTGTCTTTCAAAATGTACTTAAAATACTAAAAGCAGATCTTTTTCCCAAACATGTAAAAACACAATACACAGGTGAGGGAACAGTAGTCAAGACAACTTTTCAGAGTTGCCTTTAATAAAGGTATCCCAGAACATACTTGATTATGCTTTAGAATCAAAGGGTTTATTTCGTTGTGTTCCACTGCCTTCAAACAAAAAAGGAATTTGCATTAGTATTAAAATGCCTTTAATTCTTTTCTGTTGTAGTTCAGGTCCAAGTAAACATCACATTTCATATACAAATTATCTTTATTAGCCTTATTAGAATTCATTCCCTCCTACCTTCCTCACGTCAAGTAAACATGTAACTGGCCTACATCCCCAGGAGAATCCCTCATAATGGAGAGCTCTCTTTATAATCTAAAAATCCTGATTAGCAATAATTTTGATAACTTGCCTGTATCTACAAGATAATCCACAAGGCCTGCCTAGGTGTAACTGTTGCTGAAATAGTTAAAATTCCAAGATAACAATGATTGCATTGGAGCTGGACAGATAAATCCTTATCAGGAGGCACTGAGTCAAAGGCAGCAACGTACACACAGCTCAGCAACCCATTTCATTGATTTCTGAGTTCTCCAGTCTTGAGCCAAGCTATTTACAGGCTGCCTTGGTCTAGTCTTGAAACTTTTAGAAACTATTCTTATCTATTTTATGCTAGTTAGCCAGTATTATCTAAAACAATGCATATGGTGAAATACTGGCTTCACTAAGACTAATTTTCCCCCAATTAACTGTAATAAAATAAGATCTCTCTTAGCAAAGGAACCCTTAAAGCAAGAATTGTCATACCAGGTCATTATGCAGGTTTTATCAATACCCTGAGAAACACCAGGAGTAGCATTTTGCATTAAAGGAGACAGGAAAAAGAAAATGAAGGTTCTATATTTGTTTAAGGGATCTCTCCAGAAATATTATCATTCATTTATACAGAGCAATGGGGTTATTTTCTTGTAAACCTGATTCACCCTCTACTTGATTCTGTAAGTGCATAATTCTACTTGATCTAGGAGGTGTATGATGGAACAAGGTAACTGTACCTACCATTGCAGTTTACACTGCACATCTACCTGGTGAGATTTAGGCAACAATTCTTAATTACTAATATATTAACCACAGCTATTTCCATCTTGTGAATGGCCAGCACTTCCCAGGAGCTGTGGTGGCTGGAGTTTAATCACTGGAGATCAATCACTGAAGTAGTTGAAGGAGAAAATCGATGCGAGGACTGCAACAGCAGCTGCCACGACCAGCCCTAAATCCAGAAGGAACAGGCAGTGAGAGAAGGGCAGCACAGGCAGCCCTAAATGCAGAGAGGGAAAAGGCAGTG